>OW387023.1:66514627-67135996 GCA_936439885.1 Nowickia ferox | reverse complement strand
ACTTTTTTGCTTACTTGCAAATGTTTGCTTTTTGTTTCTCTGTTCCTCTGCTTTAAAATAATCGTAGTCAAAGAAATGTCTGCGTTGCAAAATATAAATATATTCAATAAAATATTCCACGCACAAGTTCCCACGATCGCACATTTATACATTCATACATTCATTTATACATTCATACATTCATTTATACATTATACATTCATACATGCATACATACATACATACATACAAATATATTTCTTAAACAAATAAACACAATTCAAGAGATTTATTATTTATTTATTTATTTACCACCAGCAAATAAATTTCACTTATAAATAAACACAATATACAATTACCATCGACAATCAAGCTGGACCACCCACACACAAGCATTAGGGCTTCACATACATGAGAACATTTTAGGGGTGTTCACATACATGAGAACATTTTATAAATAAATAAATAAAATACAGTAGTTTTCCGGTTTAACGAACCAGTACTTTGTCAGGCCTGTTCGTTAAACTGAAAAGTTCGTTATATGCCATACTTATATCTAGTACCCATGTTATGAATAAATAAATAACTAGAGCTGTATTATTTGTCGTTTATTTTGAAATATGTTTAGAGATCTGTATAATATATTAAAAAAATTAAACAAGGTACAATTCATTACACTGGTAGCATAAAACATAAAATAATTTGAATGAAAAAAAAATTTTGTTGAGTAATGTTGGTTTTTTTTTGGAACAAATAAAATTTGTTCTGTGACATCTTCCCGAAGTTCTTTTAAAAGCAATTAAGTTGACAAATTAACATTATTTTGTTGTCGTAGAAACCAAGAAAAAACTTGTTTCTCTATTCTTGGAAATTCACCTTGTTTCACGGCTTTCATATTTTTAAAGTTTGCACTTCCTGCATTTTTTATAAGACTTTGTTCTGATTTTAAATTGTACATACGGTCGATTTTCTTAAGCCATATTTTTTGCACAAATCTACAACTCGCAATCCATTTTGGTAATCACGCACAATTTTTAGTTTTTCTTTTAAAAAAAAGTCTCTTTCTTGTACTCATTTTTATGTTTACACCACGAAAGAATATGCGTAACTGATCATTGCAGCATAATCAAACAAAAATGCTACATAAACAGAACCTAAAATAGTGGTACTTTTTGCTATTCACTTTGTTTTTAGTTAAAAATTACTTCACATTATGCTTTTTTAAACTAAAATTATGAATCTTATTTGTTCGCTAAATTGAGCACAAAAAATATTTTTTATTCGCTATATAAGGTACTCTATGGAGCGCACTTGTGTGTTCGCTAAATGCGATGTTCGCAGAATCGAAGGTTCGTTAAACAGGAAAACTACTGTAATTAAATAAATTAAATTAATTTATTCAATTATTTTATTTATAAACAATTTATTTTATTTATAAACAATTTATTAGTGTGAGGAAATCACACATACACATTCCCACGATTCATATGAGAATCGCCTAGTATTCATCAAATCTATTTTCTCTGATATTACTGATATAGTATTACGATAACAAATTTATACAGTCTGGCAACACTGGCAATTTTCCCTTTGGAAAAATCATTTTCCCGTCGGCATTAAGAAATATAGTAATCATGCATTGCCGTCGGCATTTGAAAAAAATAATCATGTTTTGCCGTCGGCATTTGAAAAACATAATCATGCATTGCCGTAGGCATTAGGAAAAATTATCATGCATTGCCGTAGGCATTAGGAAAAATTAAGTTTCACAACTCCCTCCATTGGTATTAGGAAAAATCATCTCATGATTTTCCAGTCGGCATACATGTATACTTATGGAATATTAATCTTATGAAACCCCTTAATCCACCCCACAAAAAATCACCCGTTCACACAATTAATGTCACCACAAAAAAAATCACCCATTCACACAAGGGTTAATGTAAACAAAAAACTCCTTATGTAATCAAAAACATCAAAGCGCCGCCGAAAACACACACACACACACATACACACACGTAGGTATCAAATTTCCAAGAATTTTAAAATTTTCAAATTTTAATTACCCAAATTTCACAATTTCAGCCACAATTTAACAATTTCAGCCCACAATTTAACAATTTTAATTGACCCAGAATTGGCAGTTCCCTACTACTCGCATAGATTGGTCCAAGTTGTAAGAAGAACATTTGAAGAAAAGAAATATTGTTCTGCTCTCTTTATTGATGTTTCTCAGGCATTTGATAAAGTATGGCACGAAGGCCTAGTTTTAAAATTGAAGACGTACCTACCAATACACATACAAAAGCTTTTGGAAAGTTATATTGTTGATAGGAAGTTCACTGTTGTGGAAGGAGAGTTCACGAGTGTGCCCGAAGGGCAGTATTCTGGGACCGGTCTTGTATCTAATATATACTTGTGATATGCCTGTGAGCAATAACGTCCTAACCTCTACATTTGCCAATGATACAGCCTGTATGAGTATACACAAAAACCCTGATGAGGCATCCCGCAATCTCCAAGAACACATTACCCAGCTTGAAATATGGTTGAACTTATGGAGAATTAAAGTAAATGAACAAAAGTGTGTCCACATAACGTTTACCCTAAGAAGACATACTTGCTTACATGGAAATATCACATTGACTCTAAGCTAACTCAAATGAAACTTAAATTAACTCAAATATATTGGTTAATTGGCAGAAATTCAACACTCAGCCTAGACTGCAAACTTTTGATATACAAGTCGCTTTTGAAGCCAATATGGTGCTATGGAATTCAGCTATGGGGCACTGCTTCAGCTTCAAGTGTTAAGAAAATCAAACGAAGGCAAAACAAAATTTTGCGTTTGATAACATCGGCTCCATGATACATCAAAAATTCAATAATACATCGCGATTTAAATATGCCACTAGTGACGGAAGAAATTGCAAAATACGCAGGCAAATATTTAACAAAACTCGAGTCATATCCTAATCCGCTCGGTCGTAATATCTTGAACTTTACTGGACATATCCGCTTAAAAAAGAGGGACACAAGGGCTCTTATTCTCAACACTCCAGATGGGACTTCTTGAAAATACGTTTATTTTATTTCCTTTTTGATTATCACTATTAATGTATTATTTATAACTATCACTAAGTTTATGTCCGACACTGGTCGGGCCTAATAATTATATTTAGATTTAAGATTTGATTACTTATTGTTAGTACATTTTTGAAGATACAATAAATAAATATATGATAAAAAAAAATAAAAATAAAAAAATATTAAGGCAGGCTGAATCATCATCGGCAAATGTATATGTGTGGATGTTGCTACTCACAGGCATATCACAAGTATAAATCAAATACAAAATTTGCCCCAGTATAGTCCCCTGTGGCACACCGGATGAGATTGATTCGGGCACACTCATGAAGTTTCCTTCCACAACGGGCAAGAATATAACTTTGTAAAAGATTAAGAATGTTTATTGGTAGATATGTCTTCAATTCTGAGAAACATCAATAAAGAGGGCAAAACAATATTTCTTTTCTTCAAATGTTCTTCTTATAAATTGAACCAATCTATGCGTTTGTTCATTGGTGCTATGCTGACTTCTAAAACCAAATTGATGATCCGGTATGCACGCATTATCAGTCTGATACAAGCTTTTTGTTTATTTTTTGACTAGTTCAAAAATTAAAAGAAATATTTTTTTATAAAAATAATTAAACAATTTTTATTTTGTTTGATTTATTCTTAAAATGTTTCCGATTAAACTAACTCAAGAAATGAGAAAAAGATGCTAAATATAGTATAAAGTAATTTGAAGATGTACAAAATGTTGGAATTTAATGAAACTAAAAATAAAATTAAAAAGGAAAAATCTAGTTTGTCTGTTTTTTTTTTTTTTGAAGGATTGATTACGATTGTAACGTATTAGAAAATATAATTAACTTAATATACTGGAAATTCTCTAAACTTGTTGGCCTGTATGAAATATTGTGAAAACTTAAGCGTTCAAAATAAAAACAACACCGTGTAATATTCAGTAACAAATAATATTATCACTTTTTATAGTGAAAGTTGTAGATTTTGCAGCTCTAGCACGCAAAATTTAAAAATATGTAAATGGGATATTATAATAGATCTTCACTCTATTCATTTCTATAGCTATCAGATCTTTACAAAATATAGATAAACTACAGAAATTGGACTTAGATTTCCAATCTTTAAGAATGTATCTGTGTATGAATGAGTATCAAACAAACTCACAAAATAAATATGGACTTCAAATAGAATCATGCTGAAGCATACATAAATTGTAAAATGCAATCTAAACAGATTTTATTTTATATCTGTATCTGTATGAGTATCAAATAAATTTACAGAAAAAAAGCATGCCGAAGCATGTATAATTTTAAAAAATTCCTAAATTCATGCTAATTAAATACATATGTTTGTATATACTTTGTAAAAGATTCAAAAGAGCAAAATCGTAAATTCTAATAGTATAGATTTGTAACTGAAACACCACTACATATTGAACTCTCGCGTCACTATCGATAGAAGCATGCTAGCAAAATATAAAAACCTGATAGAAGTTGATGAGGTCCTTTTTTAAGTGAGAAATCATAAAATCTGAATTCGATACAACCCAGCCTACGTCAGCAACCATAACTTAAAGGAGGTCAATAAGCAAACCTCATGTAGAAATACTTGGGATATTACAATGTTTCTGATACTTTATGAAAACACCATCGCACAGTGGTTCAAAATCGTTTTTCATCGGCCAAAATACTGTAACTTTTGAACTAATGAAGACTTTTTTTAAATTATTTTTTTTTATGGATAGATAACATCTTAAGCTTTTATTCAGTTTTAGTTTCATTAAAATCAGTACAGTGGTTGTGGATAAATTTAAGGTTAAAGTTGAACTTTCAACATATTGTTTAATTTGCTTAGAAATGCACGCTTTTTATTTTTTATTTTTGTTGAAAAAAGGCCTTATAATGAAACTTAAATCATTTTTATAAAAGAACAATCATAAATAGCTTATAGACTCTTGGTTATTTGAATATATATATACATAAGTATTTAAGACATGTGCAGACATAAATAACTGAACCGTTTCTGCAAGACACTGAATTAAAAAATATTACTTAAACACTATTTATAAGAATCATAAAACTAGTTTAAAATAATTAAGTATCACTAAAAGCACAAATTACCTGTTGATATTTAAAATATAATTAGGTATCATAAAGCCCTTACGCTAAGTATTATATAATGTGGGATTTTTCTACAAAATCTGGCTTTTAGATTTTTTTTTATTTTGGACTTATGAGAAACTTCAATCATAATTCAAAACTAAATATTAGTACCTGAAGAAATGTTAATCTATGGATATATATATATATCTATGGAGATATTTGTGTTTGACCTCTTTTATACAATGCACAAAACACATTAGAAACACCTTATTTTAATATCATTCATTAAATATTAATATTTTTATACTTTATTTCACTCAAATAATAGTAAATGCAAATTATAATTATTATTCATTTGGCTGGAATATTGCTTGCAAATATTCATTATTCATTTCTGTATTACTTCTGTCGTGTAGGAGTCTCTTAGCTTCGGCTTCCACTTTCTTTAGTTGTTTTTGTGATCGCAATTGGCAAAGTAAACTATCTTTAATGTTTTCACATCCTTTTCTCCATTTATATTTTTCAGTTTTCGCCTCTTATATATAAGATAAGATAGGTATATCTATCGCTACACTTATCTAGCGATTTTTATGGTCTTCCTCCACTGTTTTTACCTGTAGTTTCAGAACTTATCTGGATAGTAAGTTTACCTTGCAACCATTTTGCAAAGCACATATTGAATTTACTTTTATTCGAATTAGCTTCCTTGTGACGTTTTTTCAAATTTTTGACAAAAGCAGATAAATTTTTTTGTAAGTCCAATTCTGTTTCTCTGTTGTAATAATTTAAGTTTAATTTTCTATGAATGTAGCTGATAACATCTTCCGCATTTTTGTTTTTAAAATATTCATCAGTTAATTCCTTATAGCTGAAACTCTCCATATTTTTATTAAGCTGAAAGTAATGTATTTGCTAAAACGGTATAAAGTAAAACTTGCAAAAATTTTTCAATATTTTAGAATCAAATATTTGTATGAAACTAAATTTTATTTCCAAATTATTGTCCTTATATACAATATTCAATATAAAATTTTTAAACCTAATCTAGGTTACCTACTTAAATTCTCAATTTTCGAATAAAATTAACTCCTCCGCTCGCTCTCTCTCTCCTTCTTTATTTTCTTACAGGTAAGAAGGAAAACATTTTTGATATTAACGTGGGTTTATAGCTATATCTTCCCATCAACTTGTCTACCTACCCTAATGTTCAAAAATCAATGAACTACTATACAAAATTGCAGGAAAAAAAATCAACATAATACGTTTTGCTACCTGCGATTTGTACTTATGATTGTTTATTTGGAGTTTGCCGTATTCGGTTTTAAATATTAACCTCTATTTTTTTAATTCAAAGTTATGTGTATAAAAAAAAGTTTGCTATTGTTATTTTTATTTTGTTCAGGTAGAATGACATTTACGTGATTTTTAAGGTAGATTTTCTAGCAATGTGGGTAAAAATATTTGTGAGTAATTGTTCATTAAAATAAAAAAAGTGTTCCACAGGCGGGTCGTGGCGGGTGCAAAAGTATATATACGCTTAAAGAAGACACTTTCGTCTTTCTCTGTAGGGTTACGGTTTTGTGATCCCTTTAGATCTTCACAAGTTATACACTACTAAACTTTAATTTTTATGTAAATATGGGGGATTAAAATTTCTTACATCGCACTCTAACTACAAATTATACAGGGTGTGCACATATCATTTGTTAAAAATAACAATTTACCCAAGAAATCGTAATTTATTTCAGATAAAATATGAGTAATTTTTGTTTTTTTTTTAAATGAATATAAATTTGTTATTTTTAGCAGCATGCCACGCCCACTACTGAGAATATTTTGACCAAATTATTTGGCTACCTTAGTTTTGATATGTTTTCTTTCGGATGGAGTAAAAATTTTACGAATCTATGTCAAGAAAAAATTTAGGTTTTGGCCGATGAAAATTGATTCTGAGCCACCGTGCGTCGGTGAGTTATTTGTGATCGAGTCAGTGCAATAGTTGTTTATTAAACATGTATTACTTTGTATCTAAATTTAATTACTCATAACGCCGACAAAGGACAGCCAGAAATTCAGAAACACAAAGTAATCTTGTATACTAGAGGAACCGTCGAGAGGCTATACCTAAATTCTCAGAAAACGACTTTGTTTTCTGTTGATCGCTTTTCAAGAAGAAAATAAGTTTTTTCATTGTGATTTTACTAGTTTAAAAGTACATTTAAATTCAGACTCATAAACATATGATGATCTTAACATAAAAATTATAAATGCATGTTATGCAGTTCTATATGATATTTATCTAAGATTCCAACAAAACTACTATATGAAAGAATCTCAAGCGTTTCTAACTGCGTCAGAGTTTACGATAAAAGCTCTTATTATTCAATAGCGGGTCAATTGATATATAAATTTTATTTGAAACAGCAAGCAAAAACCTCAGCTACTGCATTTTTACTGATGATCGAATAATAAAAAGTAATATCAATGAAAAAAAAATGGTTTTAATAGACGTGCAAGATTTCAAAACTAATTCGAATGATTTCATCGCAAAAGAAGTAGCGGATGTTTTCAACAATAATGACTATAACAATTTCATCATAAACTCCCTTTTGATTTTAAATGTTTATCAATAAAAAATTAAGTAAAAGAAGCAAACTAGGTAATAAAAAACTATTATCACCTAAGCTAGACTGCTGGATTAGTTTCATAAAAAATGTTTGGCAACTTTTAAAATTCAATGTAAGATGTTCTAAAATAAATGTAAAAGGTAAAGAAATTTTATATCAAAATATTTCTAACGTTGACTATATAGTCTACATTAACTTTAAACAAATGGAAATTAAATATATTAAATAGTTCTACTATAGTTACTACAACTAGAGAGGAATTCAATTTTACTTAAAACAGAAACTTCTCACAAACTTTTAAGTAAATACATCTAAAAATTAAAAGAACGTTTTTTAATTCCATATAACAAAAATATTGAGATATTTCACATCTATACACAAAAGACCATTCGAATATTTACAACAACAACTAAAGACCGCACATGAAACATACATACATACATAAAATCAATTTGTAGATACATATGCACATATGTACACATATTATCAAATTTCTTACCCATGCTCAAGTATTTATTGGATTTTAACAATCACACTTACATATCTACATCATGAAAACATACAAACAGTCCCCCAAGCTATTGACGCTTGAAAAGCCGTTCAGTCGAAGAAGACAAATGTACTTAAATAAACAAACTTATCACAGACAGCCAAACTCTATCCCGCACACACACACACACAAAATCGCCACGATCGCACACAAGAAGTTTACAAAATCTGAAATTAATATTTATCTAAATATAAGCAAATTTCTGACCGACAGACTTTAACACTGGACAAATTTAAGCTTGACAAAATATAAAGCAATCTCATCCTCCAATATGAAAAACATAATAGGTTCAGGGAAGTTCAGATATATGATAATATTTTATAGCAAAAAATTTTCATATGAGAAACAAGTTATTTCTACGTACATATAAATACTAGCGTGAGAAAATCACATAACACACACATATACTAGAATTCATCTCCGAAAAATTTAAACAATTTCAACAACACCCCTACACACAGAAATCACAGTCCTACAGATATACACACATAAGTTCTCAAGGTCACATACAATCGATCAATCTTAATAACCCAAATTACGATCAGAATAAAACTCCTACAGACATACAAACACACAATTTCCTACAGATACATATTACAACAACCCTCTCACCTATCTCAAATCAAGGACAGCCTTAAACTCCCACATATCCATACATACACAGCCTTAAACTCCTGCAGACATACATACATTTGCACACAGATTGCCACGGATACATATTACAACAATGACCCACCACCAATCACGATCAGCCTTAAATTCCCACAGACATACACACACAGTCAATCTACCTCCAATACATCCCGCCCTCCACCAAGCACAGCTTGACTTAAATTCCAACAGGCATGAACGCCCTCGAATTCCCACGGTTACATATTACAACAACAACCTTAGGTCCCACAGTCTAGACACAGCCCGCTCTCCACCAGTCACAGCCAGACTTAAATTCCTACAGCTAGACGCACCCACAAATTTCCAGTCGGCATTAGGAAATCATACACATATAAAAGCCTCAAACCTATAAGCCCCTTATTGTATTTCCACAAAATATTCCACGCACAAATTCCCACGGTCATACATACATACATACACCTAATATAAACAAAAAACAGTTAATGTAAACAAAAAACACTTAATATAAACAAAAAAACCTTCTAATGTAAACAAAAAAAACACAATTTCTCAAATTTCAAATTTTAATTACCCAAATTTTAAAATTTCACACAAATTTCACAATTTTAATTGCGGCAGAACAGAGATTCCCCTACTACTACGGGAGAACATACTGAAACCATTATTCGAAATTTCACCAAGGACTCAGCCAGGCGGAAAACCGCAACTTATTACCAGGAACGATTATCTCGTCCAAAGACAGCTTGTATAGAGTTTGACACAGCTGATAATGAATTACGAGAGTTGAAGGACGTAGACACATCTGATGAATATTTCACATCCAACTGCTATGCTCGAATTCATGCCATGGCGACAAAATATATAGCGATAATAGAACGTGATCTCGATAATCCAGGTAAAGAATCCGGGAAAAAGGAACTACCTAATCCCAAAACTGCAAATATAGGTCAACCGCAAGCCGGGGCAACTGGTGGTCACGATGGACTAATCAGCCGGTCACTTGAAAAATAGCTAACTCGACAGTTGCAACCAGGTCAGGATCAATCTTATTATGATGTAAAAAAGGACACTTTCTCTCAGCTACGGCTTCAATTGGAAAAGAATGACGATCACCCAAAGGAAATACAAGCAATCAACTAATTTCTGACATTCCATAAGAACTTTTTTCATACTCTGGAAGCAATGGGACACAAGGAAAACCTTCGTTTTCCACTAGCAAAATATGCGCGCTTACAGCACAACCCCGACACGACAACCGGTTATGCATAGTTTGTAAGCGAAATTCTCATTGATGTAAGCTCAACAAACAGACTAAACATGATACAGAAACATAAACTATGTGTCAACTGCTTTAGTAGTAGCCATAGTACCAATCAATGCATTATTTTAGGCCGCTGTCAGAAATGTGGAAAAAAGCACCATACCTTGGTACATCTGGAACCAACACAACAAGGTAATTCATCATGAAGAAAAGTTACTAATCCTAAAAAAGAAATTGACTCAGCCAGAGAAGCAACTACACTTAATAACACCTCCACACCAAACGTGACATCTCGCGTTAGCACACCACTGGAAGAAGCTGAAAGCATGAAAGCAAGTTTCGCAGGCATAATACCATATGTGCAACTAGGAACGGCATTGGTAAAGGTCAAGGCAAATGGATAGGAAGCGGAATATAAGGCAATTCTCGATTCGGGATCACAAGTCAACCTCATTGCAGACAGATTAGTCACAACTCTGGGGTTCCTAGCAAGAGCCACCTCGATTTCAATCAATGGAACTGGAAAAAATCGCACCAAGGTTCAACAACGTGTCAACATAACACTTCAACCCAGACTCAACAATTTTTCAACACGTCTTGAGGCATTTATGTTGCCACAAATCATTTCTCCTCTTGAATGTTTGATTTCATTTTCCGAATACGTATTTCTAAAGGCTTCTTCTTTAATCCTTTTGCTCCTGCATCGAACGTTATCGTAATCCTTACTTGCAGGACGACCCAAATTTGCTCCAGAGGGTCATAACTGGTGACGAATTGTGGGTTTATGATTATGACGTTGAAACCAAAGTTCAATCATCTCAATGGAAGCTGCCGCGCGAACCAAGGTAAAAATCGAAGCCGAGCATTCAAAATGGCAGAAATTGTCGGCATAAGTGAGAGACGTGAGTATCAACATAACGCTACAAAAAAAATTGAAATTCTAATATACGTAACCCGCGAAAATTCAAAATTCGCGAAACGTTTTGAAAAAACCTCGTATATACTGTCTATGTATATTAATTTTTATATGTTTGAGCCAAATAAAAGAAATTAATTTTAAAAAAATATTTAATAACTCCTTCAAGAGGTCATACAAAATGTGGGTTTGTTTCAATACCAGAAAAAACACGAAAATTTTACCCTGAGGTGTTATATTTATGTATACATTCTAAGACTGATATAGAGGCAAAGTTATAGATATTATATACCGTTGAATAGACAATTACGTCTTTTATTGTGATTACATAGAAAAAATTAAGAAACATTTGAAGCAAAGAAAAGAGATTAGCAATTTATTCAAAAAGAAAATATGTAGAAAATTTAATTTCATAATCAAAATTCGATTTTAAATATTGCAAAAAGTATTAAAGGTATGAGAATAATTTTTTTTTAGTTGCAAAGCTAAATGTATTCTATTGAACTAAATTAAAATGTTACCCAATATATAATTTTATAAAACTTTTTTTATTGCGAAAAATTGTGTTAGAAAATATTTAAAAATTTTTAGTAAATCTCCTCTCCTACCTACATTAATGAGTAGGATGTCAAGAATTTCTTACAAGTTACTTACAAGAAGTTTATTTATAATAAAGGATCAAAAAATTTACAAAAAAAAGCGTGCAATTTTTTTGCCAAATCCAAAAATTAGATTTCTTGCAAAAAAATTCTAATTTTCGACGAATGCTGGATGTAGGATGCACCATCAAAAATCCCTAAAATTTATTTCTTAAAACCTCTTCTTTCAGAAACAAAATTTTTATCAAATACTTAATAATTTCTTCAAATATTCCAAAAATATTAAGAATACTTTTTTCACAAAATACACAAAATTTTCTCATAATTTAAAAAAATCCAATTTGAAAAATTATTCCTTGCTACAAATTTTGAGATATCAAAAAAAATTTTTTTTCATAGTAATCGCAATGAAGTTTTATTTTAAACACAACAAAACCAAATGATTTTTGTTAAGTAATAAAGAAGTTACATATGTACTAACGATTAAAAAAGACATGGCCAAAAATTAAAAAAAAAATTTTAAAGTGAAATAACTTGGAAACTGTAAGAGATAAAATGGTATTTTAAGCATGTTTTACTTTTGTTTCTTAACGTTGATTGTCCCGCTGAAAAAATTATTAAGATCGGCCGATATTTACAAAAGTTCCAAGCTCCTAAAAATTTCATTACCCGCAGTTTCCCACTTTGACGCTCTTTGGAGCTACCCTATCCAACAAAGTGCTTCAAAATATACTTTCTCAAAAGTTCAACACTTCTTCTTTCCAAAACAGTTGGTTTCATCGAAAACGGTTCACTAGTTCAAAAGTTGCGGACTTTTAACTTTTTTTTATTTCACGCCACTGTGCGACGATATGTATGCATGCAGTACCATATAAACATACGTATGCATGTATGAATGTGCATATGCGCTTATGTGTAAAGCCTATAGTACACGGCATGAAAAAAGCCAAATACGTATGTGGCGATGACGTCACGAGAATTTTCAGCATGTTCGTTGCATTTTTTTAAATTACTGGTAGTGGCTACATGCCGTAAAATTTTTATAGTAATTTTGTTCCAAAATACAAATATGGTATATGTAGCCGAATCGAAGACATTTTCTGAGGCATCACATCTGTAAGCATGTGAATATCTACATGTACGTATGTTGCTAGTACACGGCATGTAGTAAATGTAGCATCGTGATGACGTCAAAATTACGTCAGAACCACATGCGCATGTGGTTTTCTACATGCCGTGTACTGTAGGCTATAGAGCTCTGCAAAACACCATTTATAAGAACTTTTAAGACATGAGGGATTTTTCAATGCCTTACTTTAGCGAAGTCTCCAAAAATAAACCCTGAAAAACACTGTTTGCAATACATTTGTTTCAGATATTGCAGGTATAGAAGTAAAGAAGAAAATACTTCGTGACGAAAGAATTTGTGCTGTTGCTTCTTCCTGTTGTCCCTTCTGGGCGCGAGTTATATACACGCAACCAACAACACAAAGGCCAATACTCTAGAGGTGCAACATTTAATTTCCAAGAATGATTTACTTATATTTTTTTACTTTTATTAAATTGATATTTTGGTTGTGTGTAATTTCAATAAACCTAAATTCCACACAAGCTCTATTTTTTATTTTTTTATTAATATTGTGCCTTATGTGCAAGTTCAATAAACTGAACTTCCACATAAAAATAATATTTCCTAATTATCATCTAGCTTAAGTTACATTGTTTTGTACTAATTACCTTTAAGCTTAATTTGCATTTTGTAATATATAAAACATTGTAAAATAATTAATAAGTTGAGAAATAAATTGGTGTTCAACCTTAACGGTTGATTTTTTTTAATTAAATAAAAGTTTAAATACATATTTGGCGCAGTCGAAACCGGCAGTTGCGGTATCGATTAGAAGTGACTTTAAAAAACTACAAGTGACAACAATATTTTAACATTAGAAGTGACTAGAATTTACAAGTGACATTAAAAAAAAAATTAAAATAAATAACGGGGAGGGCATATCTCCGTTAAACAAGTTTATCAAACATACTAAAGTCAATAAAAAAGAGGGTATATTATCCCCATTAGAAAATATATGTAAAGAAAAAGATACAAGACATTTTATAAATAAAATGGTGAAAGAATATCGCCGTCAACAAGCAATATTTTATAAATAAAACGGTGAAAGAATACCGCCGTCAACAAACAACACTTTATAAATAAAACGGTGAAAGAATATCGCCGTGAACAAACAACAGGACAACGAACATACAAAACGGGGAGGGCATATCTCCGTTATACAAACAACACGACAGCAGGGAAGGAATATCCCCATCAACAACAGACAAGACAGCGTAGTGGAAGTCTCTTAAAATCGAAGCCGTTGGATTTTAATTCATTTACAACTGTGAACTAACACCAATTCAATTATCCATGCGGACTTCAGCTACATTCCTGTTATATTTGTAAGCTTCTAGAAAGAAGTTATTTTTTCAATTAGAATAAGCATATGGACTTACACACACGTTTTAATTACTAATGTTTACAAGAAAGGCAAAACTTACAGTCTTATCTAATTTCTAAAATAATAAAAATACAAAAAGCCTTGCAACATTAAAAAAGTGCAATCCTTAAAAAAAAACTATACAAAACTATCAAGTATACCCGAAAAAATGCAAAACCAAGATCTAATACAAGACCAATCCTCTTCGCATCCAACCTTACCTAACATGCAAGAAATTTATAATTCTCTGAGAATCCCTGACGTTATTAAGGACCTCAATACTTTTGACGGAAATCCCCGTCTTTTGTATGATTTCATAGCTAATGTGGAAGAAATTTTACTATTTTTAAAAGGTATCAGAAACCAAATCACGGGAACAGCAAACGAGCTTTTAAACACATACCTGACACAATTAGACTGGAACGAAATTAAAAATAACTTGATTTCTGCATTCGCAGATAAAAGGACTGAAACAACATTAATAAGAGACTTCCATAACATTAGGCAAAGCGAACGAACAATCGAAAAACTTCACGTCGAAATAATAGAAATCCAAGCTGCACTCTTGAATAATATTTTGATCAATGAAAATTATCAAAAGGTTATTAACTCTAAAAAATTATTTTCGGAAATGTGTTTAAATGCATTTTTAGGTGGTCTTAAAGATCCTTTTGGGCGCAACAATTCGTGCTATGCGTCCTGAAACCTTACCAGTAGCACTTGATTACTGCATAAAGGAATAGAATCTCACTTCAACTAAACAAGTCCAGAGGCCCGCGGGAAATAACACCATATTTTAAAAACAATTTTAAAATTCCACAAAGTAGAATACAAAAACCATATTATGGACAATTTAATTTAGGACAAAGGAAATTCCATAATCCCCAATATAACGCATATCGTTTTTATAATAACAATAATTTTGCAAACAACAATAATAACATTAGAAATGCTATAATGCTTTTAAAAACAGAGGCGATTGACAATAATTCGACGCGGACAAACTTCAGACAAATTATACCTTACTCATACGACAGAAATCGACAAAATGTTCAAACCCACTTAAACTCAAATTCAAATTTTTATAACTTCGACCTGTCTTTAGAAAGTTATACAAATCACGAAGTTCCAAACATATTTTTCCACAACAGAACTGGTATGACCAAACAAAACTTTAAACCTCAAGGAAACTTTAACTCTAATTCTCACACCATCACACAACCTGTAGAGAATTACTTAAACCAAGACACCGGAAATATGGCCAACATAGATGACACTGGAAAATTTTCAAGCATCAGCCTCGGAAATCCCACAGATTACATAGATATAAATAAACATGGAACTAAATTTCTATTATTATACTATTATATTAATATCTTCCCCATTTGGTCGCCCATTGAGGTTCCTAATAGATTCAGGGGCTTCCTCATCATTTATTAACCCCGAGTTCATACCGTTAGAAAACCAAATAAACTGTCAACCCATGACCATAACGACTATATCCAACAAATACATATTGAGCACAAAAACCAATTTACCAATATTCACTGAATTTAGAGAAAACGGTAATTCAGATTTTTAAATTTCATAATTATTATGGCTTACTTCTAGGAATAGACGCTTTACAAAAACTAAAAGCAAACATAGATTTGCAAAATAATATTTTGATTACACCAAAAAGCACTATCCCCCTACAAATGAAACCTACCATAACTTCACATAAGTATCTAAAACTTGCTAATTCCAAAACTATTTTACAATTTCCTGTTGATGTAGAAAAGGGTGAAATTTTTGTAAACCAAACTGAAATCTCAACACAACTTGAGATATCCGAAGGAATTTACAATGCAAATAATTGGCATAGTAACATAGAAATAACTAACAAGTCAAACCATGATCAAATATTACATCTTGAACAACCCCTTAAAGCAGAACCATATAATTCCACAAATTATGTGGAACTAAATTGCAATAACAAAATTTATGTAAATCATATGGATATCAACACCAATGAAACTGCTTCAAATCAAGATACCACCATCCATTGTCCCGACGAAAACCTTAACGATGGCATCCTTGTATCCGAAAGACCACTTAATGAATTCAATTTGCAGGTTATTCTTGAGAAAACAGAATTGGGGAGTCCAATGACGTTGGAAACAATTTTCAGGAAGACACAGAGACGCATAATTAGACGACCCAATTTTAATGAGCAAACGATGACAGATATATTTAAAAAAAAATTTCGGAAATTTTAGAAGACATTAGACAAAACGACGACCAAGAAAAATTGATAAAGGAATATCACGAAAATAGTAATCACCGAGCAATTGTTGAGTGTTATGAGCACCTAAAAAGGAAATATTATTTTCCATATATGAAAGAACAAATCACTAAAACAATTAATAACTTCGACAGATGTCAAACTCTAAAGTATGATAGACAATCTCCAAAAATAAAATTCAAACTTCCAGAGACACCCTCTAAACCATTAGATATAATGCATATCGATTTATATACAATAAATAATCAACAACATCTAACAATTATGGATAAATTTTCGAAATTTGCGGCAGCCTACGTCCTCGAAAACCGAAATAGTTTAACAGTACTTAAATATCTTAAATCTTGCCTAAGCTCATACGGAATACCTAAGAAAATTAGATGTGACCAAGGATCACAGTTTACAAGTAATATTTTTAAAGAATTTTGCAGACAATACGATATCGAATTGCACTACACTTCATTTCAACAAACAAGTAGCAACTCTCCTATCGAGAGACTTCATTCGACTTTTACTGAAATTTATAGACTCATTCTGGAAGAAAGAAAGACTCGTAGATTAGAATCTGACCATGCAGAGTTAATATCAGAGGTTGTGTTAACATATAATAACTCAGTGCATTCTGCCACTAAATTAACCCCTTTCGAGCTCTTTCATTGCCGAACATATAAATTTGGCAAAAATATAGAATTTAATAATGAACATGATTACTTGAGAAAATTAAATGATCTTCAGGAAACCCTATACCCAAAAATTAAAGAGAAACTAGCAGTTTCCGCTCTAAATCGTACTGATAAATTGAACAGAGATAGGGAAGATCCCGAATGTAGACAAAAGAAAAAGAAAATTCTGTTCATTAACATACCCCAAACACAGATCGAGTCTACTTGCTCTGTCAACCAACAACTCCTTGAATGGAACAGGTGTAGTACATTACAAACACTGTGAAGTATGTATAAATAATATAACATATAGTAACGACATCAATACGTTTTGGGATGACGTATATATTTCCCCAGTATCAACTTCCCAAGTTCACGCCTCAACTGAAATAAATACAATTACCTTAAAAAAGCTATCAGATCACCATCTCAGCCAACAAAACGAAATCATTTCAATATCTTCCAGGCTAGACATACAGAACTTAATTGAATATTTCATATGGGTAATTATTATTGGAGTGACAGTTTACATATTGAGAAGAATATACACATTAAAAATTAAGCAAAGAATCCAGAACGTAGCTGCGGTTCCTTCAGTCCCAAAGCTTTAAACTGGGCAGGGAGAAGTTATATACACGCTACCAACAACACAAAGGCCAATACTCTAGAGGTGCAACATTTAATTTCCAAGAATGATTTACTTATATTTTTTACTTTTATTAAAGTGTTATTTTGTCTTGTATGCAATTTCAATAAACCTAAATTCCACACAAGCTCTATTTTTTATTTTTTTATTAATATTTTGCTTTATGTGCAAGTTCAATAAACTGAACTTCCACATAAAAATAATATTTCGTAATTATCATTTAGCTTAAGTTACATTGTTTTGTACTAATTACCTTTAAGCTTATTTGCATTTTGTAATATATAAAACATTGTAAAATAATTAATAAGTGGAGAAATAAATTGGTGTTCAACTTTAACGGTTGATTTTTTTAAATTAAATAAAAGTTTAAATACATATCTCGCGTATACAAACATCATGCATGTACATACATACACACACATGTTTATTTTTCTGCACGCATGCAAAGGCACACATGCATTGACATAAGATGTGTGCGCTTGCTTTAAAAAACCACCCTTAAACACAACATAATAACTTACATCTTACACATACTGAAACTTAAAATATGCCTAATAACAAACATACACGTATCAAAGGTGAAGACAATCCTTAATGTGACTGCCGATTTTGCGGTGAAAGTCAGGCGTATTGTATTAGATTAAAGAAAAATGTAGCTTGTTTTCTTTAATCAACTACAAGTAGTCGAATTTGAAGTCGATAAACGCCAACAACGATAAGACCCAATACTTCTTTTGAGTGTTTGTTACGAACAAGAAGTCTTCGCGACATCGCTTATAAACACCAGAGATCGCAAATAACAATTATTTTCCAAATTTAAACTGAAAAAATCACAATAATAGAGAAGTGTTACGTGCACAAGGAGTATACCACGATACTCTATGTTACATGGACTACCTATAGATGCAATGATTTTTTTTATTTTTTATTAAAAAACTCAACTTTACCGATTATTTTTTGATCTTTATTTATTCCTCAGAAAATAATAGTTATTTCTTGATTTTTATTTATTCCTCAGAAAATAACAGTTATTTCTTGATTTTTATTTTTTCCTCACAAAATAAAAGTTATTTTGTGACTTTTATTTATTCCTCACTAAATAAGAGTTATTTTGTGACTTTTATTTATTCCTTAGAAAATAAGAGTTATTTTGTGACTTTTATTTATGCCTCACAAAATAACAGTTACTTTTTGATTTTAATTTTTTTGCTCAAAAAAGTTTTAATTTTTAAAATGAATAAACCATAAAAAAGTAAATTTACGGCCTGGCCCACGATGTCGACAAGAAAGTTTCTTTCGCTTACTTCTATTGAAAACAAAAACAAAATAAAAGAATTTGTTTTTGGTTTTCAATGTAAGTAAGCGAAAGAAACTTTCTTGTCGACATCGTGGGCCAGGCCGTTAATTTAACATATAAGAGTTTTTTACGGACTCTGGCAATGCAAAAATTACGTTTTAACAAATGTTCGCATTCGCAAATTATTCGCTTACTTTTGCTATTTGCATTCGTTTTTGCGTTCGCTAAAGTGTATGCGAATATTTCATGCGAATACTAGACAAAAAAATTTTTATTTCTATTACGAAAATAGTTTACGATTAACAAACAAGTAAAGCATTCTTATCAAGGCTTTAAAATTTTAGCGGAAAACTTTTCTATAAATAAGTTCTTATAAGTATCAAAATAAAACCGAAAGCCAGCGGTGAGTTGATTGACGCTAAAAAAATTTTTACTTAAAACCAGTCCAGTTCATTATTTTGTACAACAAATTTTAAATGCAAATACTATTAAATAGTCCTTATTTGTTGTAAATTAACCGAGACACAAGTGCCACTCATACTATTTCGCATGAAAACTTAAAATGTTGAAGATATATTTTGAATGAAAAAAATACTACTTCCCTAGCAAAAGTAAATTAGGTACAAGTAAGCACTAAGACAAAAATAAAGACTTACGAGGATGCAATAACATAAGCGAATGACAAAATTTTACACAAACACTACGAAGTTGGTCGGGTGGTCCTCCCTCGCTTACCAAGATACAAATGTGGATGCGAATGAAGTTTTTACTCGGACTTTTTACTTTTTTTATTTGAATTGGGTAAGAGAATAAATATGTGCTTCGGTAGTACAGCGGGTAGTGTTCCAGCCTAACATGCGGAAATTCTGGGATCGACTCCTGATTCAACGCGCAAACAAAAAATATTGATTTGATATTGTATTTAATATATGATAAATATAAAAACAAAATAGAGTATTGGAAGTTAATCTAAGAGTATATATATAAAACTCTGATCTAAAGAAAAAATTGTTTAAATAAGTATGAAAAAGACATGAAGTGTGGGCTTCTTTCTGCACATCCTATATGCATTCAGAAGCTTATACCTGGAGACCTTCAAAGTGGGACATCATGAACAAAAATCATCGCATAAAAATACTGTTACGTTTTTGGTATTATTTAAAAACGCTTTTCCGTAGACTCGAAGATTTAAAAATGAATAAAAGACCCAGTGTAGTAATTAGGGTTAATCATGATACAAGTTTATTTAAAAATACACTTAAACTAAATTAATCAAGAGCTTAAACACACTAATACATCTTAAATTACTTAAATATTCACAAGTGGTTACCACTACGCCTTCCACGCTGTTGTATACGCACGTCTCTTAATTGGCTGCGCTAGTATTGACGCAATTCCCCTTTGTTCGCTGCTCCTCACACACGAGACTCACTCCGTTTACGCTCTTTGTTTGTACAACCCATATATGCCACTCAGTGATGCCATTAGGATACGAAAGATACATTTTTCGTATCTTTTGATGACTTCACGTACCATGTGTAATCCCGACATTTTTCGTATCTTTTGAATCTGTACGCAAAATGTACCGAAAATATGAACGTTTTTTTTTTTTTGAGGAAATATGGACATCTTTTTTATTTTCAGGAAATTTATATGAACTTCTTGATATAATCGCCTTATAGCTAATAAATCAGTGAATGTTTAAATATAGTTTGAGTTAATTTTCATAAAAACTTAAAATGTATTTAAATACACTTTAATTTTTTTAGTGGCGAATTAAAGTTATTATCAAATTACGTTGAAAGTACGGTAGCACTACAAGAATTTCAAATATTATGGAAAGCTTTCCAAAGAACAGCTGTTCAATATAAATAAGAAAGTTGATTTATCAATTTGCAGAAAAGTGATATAGCAAAAAACACATTTTATGATACAAAAAGAGCATCGGAATGCATTTTTCTATTTACATATTTCATGATATGAAAATATGTGTTACATTTGTTGTATATTTGCGAAAATTAAACGAAATTCTTTTTAATACGACCACATGATGTTCATGTACATGCCTTCAAAAACACACACATGCACAAAACATATGGTATGTTTGTAAAAAGATTCATTTAATTTAATTTAATTTTGGGGTGAAAAACAAAATTTTGTGTTTGAACATGATTTAAAAATAAAATACATATAATTATTGACTGATTTATTAGCCCTTAGTATAAACGCCTTAACTCGTATATTAATTTTTACAAATTTGATAACATCCACAGATAGTTATGTACATATAATTAATTTCAAAGTTTGCTTACTGTATTTTTAAGAATTACATGCCTAATATTTATGACTTAAATAAATATAAAAATGAATTAATATAATATCATTTTCTTTACAATATTCATTAAATATGAAATAAAAATGTAAACGTTAAAAATTTGAAATAAAATTTTTAGTTGTACGTTTAACATTCGTACAAAAGTGTGGGTTATAATAACGCAGTGCCATCAGTGTTCCAAAAAGTTGGGAACAAATGTATCTTTTTGGAAACTAAAATGTATCTTTCTCGAAATTTCACTGGCAACACTGATGCCACTGCGTTATTATAACACACAATTTTGAACGACTTTCAACGCTTTCAACTGAGATTTACTCTTTCTTTACAACGATGAACAGAACTCTTTAGTAGACACCTCTTTTAAAGATCTCTTCACAATAGGCGCTTTAATTATCAACTGTCTGCTGAGTAACAACAACTTTAAGTAACAACTGTCTTCTGTTTAACGACTCAGTAACTAACTCTCAGTAACGACTAACTTGCCATTGGATACGTCACCCCTTTATATAGTTCGCACAAAGTCACTAGAATTTTTGAGCAAAGTCTAGACATCATCATCCTCATCATCTAAAATGTTGTTTACTAAGCGCGCAATTAATTCCTGTGGTAACTATGTACATACATGTGTATATGCATATATTGGGTGTTTTTTATTGAGGTATAGAACTTTAAGTTGGCATCACTTTTTTAACTGGCGGCCATTTTGTCAGCTGTCAAGTGATTATTTAGTTTGGTTTGCCATTTCATCATGAACAGGTTGACAAAAGAACAACGCTTGCAAATCGTGCAAATTTATTTCGAAAATAATGGTTCAGTTCGCGAAGTTTACCGCAAGCTCCGTCCATTTTATGGTCGACATAATCGTCCATCAGAGCAATTAATTCGGTTAACCATGGATCGTTTTCGCACTACGTTTACTCTATGTGATAATACGCATCCGCAGAGACGTCGAACAGTGCGCACCGAAGAAACAATTGCCGCTGTAGAGCAAAGTGTTGAAGAGGACCCGAATGAATCGATTCGCCACCGTGCACAGCAATTGGAGCTTTGTCCATCAACTTTATGGAAGATTTTGCGCAAAGATCTTGGCTTGCGACCTTACAAGATCCAGCTTGTGCAAGAATTAAAGCCGCGAGACCATGCAATGCGTCGTGATTTTGGTGTATAGGCCGAAAATGAGATTGATCTCGATGCTGATTTTCATCGCAAAATTTTGTTCAGTGATGAGGCTCATTTTTGGTTGAATGGCTACGTCAACAAGCAAAATTGCCGCATTTGGAGTGAAGAGAATCCACATGAGACCCTTGAGACGCCATTACATCCACAAAAACTGACTGTTTGGTGTGCTCTATGGGCTGGTGGAGTCATTGGGCCATACTTCTTCCGAAATAATGCTGGAGAGTCAGTTACCGTTAATGGAGACCAGTATAGAGCCATGATAACCGACTATTTTGTTCCCGAATTGGATGGCATGAATGTGGATGAGTTGTGGTTCCAACAAGACGGCGCTACATGCCACACAGCGCACGTCACAATCGATTTATTGAAGGAAACATTCGATGAGCGCATAATTTCGCGGAATGGACCTGTCAATTGGCCACCAAGATCGTGTGATTTGACACCATTGGATTATTTTCTTTGGGGATATGTGAAGTCGCTCGTCTACGCCAACAAACCAGAAACGTTAGGGGACTTGGAAGCCAACATTCGTGGCGTTATTGCCAACATACGGCCCCATATGCTCGAAAAAGTGGTTGAAAATTGGACCTGTAGAATTGGCTTTATTCGAGCCAGCCGCGGCGGCCACATGCCCGAAATCATATTTAAACGTTAATGGCATAAAATTATCCTTCCAATAAAGCCAAATTGATGGACATTAAAACGATTTTCTTGTGTTTTATTTCAATTCGAAGTTCTATACCTCTAAAAAAATACCCTGTATCATTAACAAGCAATACATGGTGGTTGTTTGCTGGAGTACATTTGTTTTTCGTTTGAATTGAACATGTATGTATGTGCATAAATATGTGTATCTTCTTAAGGCCGTGATACACTATCATACAAAGTCGTGCGATCTACGAAAAAGTACAAACCTGGTGTGATGAATTGTTATTGTCTTTTGAAAATTTTCATAAACTCCATCATACCAGGGTAGTATTTTTTCGTAGATCGCACGACTTTGTGTGATAGTGTATCACGGCCTTTAATAAGCATACGCTTTTTGTTGTTGTTATTGGTTGTTTATGTTTTGTATGTGCTATGCTCATTGCTATTGTTCTAGCTCGTTCTTTGCATATATTCTGTAGGAATATTTTCTGTAGCACTATTTTTGTGTATAGCTGCATTAAATCTGTCGACGGCCATTTCCGTAACAATACCTTGCCAATCTGCTTCTAGGTAGACGAATATTTTTTTTGGGTCTGCAAAATTTTTTCATAAACAATTCAATCCAATCTCTCTTAAGGCCATTACTTACTATCATACAAAGTCGTGCGATCTACGAAAAAGTGATGCACTGTGTCAAAGGCTTTGGAGTGATCCAGCAGTATTAAGAATGATATCATTTGACGTTTATCAATTTGACATCTGATTTCCTCCGTGACATCAATCGGTGTAGTAATACAGCTGTGTTTTGCTCTACATCCCGATTGTCTATCATTTAGCAAGGAGTTTGTATGTAAGTAGCTGCTTATTTGTGAATGAATTAATTTTTCAAAGACTTTCGAAAGATATGGCAAAATAATAAATTTCGGAGAATAAATTTCACATTGTTCCAATAAAACTTGGTAACATTGATGAAAGGAAAATTCAAATTTATGAAGAAAAAGATTTTCGCACAATGGTTTCTGAATTTGAAAAGAGGCAAACAAATTTCTACACATACCAGCTTAAGAGTGCTAAAGGTCTGCAGATCGTATTGAAGGGCATAGATTCCTATGCCGCTCCCGAAGAAATAAAAGATGCACTCGTCCTCCAGGTAAGGTAAAAAATGTCTCGAACATAATAAATAGGGAAAAGATCCCCAACCTCTATTTCGCGTTGAACTGGGGCCAAATGATATAAAATTGATTAAAAATGAGACGCACCCAATTTATAATTTAAAATATCTTTTATACCGAAAAATAACAGTTGAAGAACCACATAAGCGTACTGGACCCGTACAGTGCCATAATTATCAAGAATATGGCCATACTAAAACTTACTGCAATTTACCTACTGTTTGTGTTGTGTGCGGCGAATTGCACGGTACTGCTAGTTGCAATAAGCCAAAAAATCAAAGTGATAAATAATTCAGCAATTGTGGAGGTAATCACACCGCTAACTACAGACTATGGGGCAAAAACATAAATAAGCTCCAGCCCAATCAGCAAACGCTTTATCCGCCACTATTGCGCAAGTGAGCCAACCAGTTACTTCCCGTGCCGATGCTGCTAAGACAAATTTTATTCCTACTCAAAATGTTTCACCACCAAATAATTCAACAAATACAAACTCAAGCTTTAATTTCAATCGCCTTGAAGCTACTATTGATAATCTCGTGCAAACTATAAATAATTTTACAACAAATATGACTAGCATGATGCACGAAATGTTGCGAATGCAGAATACACTGCTTCAAGCATTAGTTAACAAACCATGAACACGTTAAAAATATGTTTCTGGAACGCCAACATAAAAATGAACTTGAGCAATTCTGCACGGAAAAAAATATTGATATAATGTTGGTCTCAGAGACTCATTTGACTTCGAGAAGAGGAAGAGCATGCGGTGGATCAGCAATTCTAATAAGGTCAAGACGCAAGCATTATATTATTGACAACATTTCTGAAGAACATCTACAAGCAACGAATATTTGTATTGAAATATTTTGCACTAATTTTGTAATATCATCAATTTACTCCCCTCCCAGATTCGCAATTACTGAAGATCAATACGAGTGTCACCATCTATGGATTCATTTTTCTTTTCTTTATGTGTGGCATCCCTTCTGGCTGCTGTTGGCGGATAGAAAAGCCTTTTTGAGTATTATTATAGACACGTACATTGAAACGATGAGTACACTTTTTGTTTGATAATTAAATAAATAAAAATTAGTTCTCTAGTTCGGTTGATATCAGTAATTATTGGAATAATTCGGTAAGTTACCCTCCCACTCGACCATCCAGTGACAGTTTCAGAAGTGGGATTTGTAACAAGTGAACGATTGATGGAAAGGTTGTCCATCGTAAGATTAAAGGAAAAGTTGCGCGAGATCGGGCTGAAAACATCGGGAGTCAAAAGTGAGCTCATCGCACGTCTACGCGAAGCGAACGTACCAGAGCCTCAAGATATGGAAGTACCAATGACAACGCCAGGTATGGTGGAGGAATTGCGTGATGACGTTTTGCGTCTCCAGCGTACAATGGAGTCGCTCACACACCAGTTCCAAGCGTACACGACGACGACGTCAATGATGGGTACAAATGTCTTGATGCCACAGAATTCGGGTGAAAGAGAAATGAAAAACTGTGTAACTGCCGATACATCAAGCGCGTGTCAACTGAATTTAAAACAACAACAACAACAAGTGTTTGAGAATAAAAACCACCACCAAATTGAACAGAATGAACCAATGTATGTTCAACAATACCAACAGCAACAAACACCATCAGTGCGGCACAATGGTCAACAGCAAAACATGTTTATGCAAAATAATTCAAATTGGCCGTTGCCGGTGAATAATTCGTATGTTGTACAGTCGCCAATTGCAGCTACATCAAGTGTCAGTACAAATATGTTTCTGCCTGCCCGATCTTGTTTGAACTCGACAATAAAGGGAACAACTACACCGTGTGTAAATAATGAACGTTTAACATTTACCAATAACAATAATTGTAGTGTGCGTGAAATAATTGATGTGTTGCCTACATTTAGTCCTAACAGTGACGGCATTACGTCAGTGCAATTTATTGAAAGGGTTGAGGAATTAAAAAAAACATATCAGTGGACTGACGGAATGGTACTATTTGCCATTAGAAGCAAAATGTTAGGTGTTGCAAAATTATGGGTCGATGCTCAACCAATATTTAAGAATTGGCATGATTTTGTAATTGCTTTTATGGATGATTTTCCGTGTGTTGTAAACAGTGCCGATATACATATTCAGATGATGAATATGCATCAAAAAAAAAAAAAAAATGCGACGGTAATTGAATACTACTATGGCATGTTATCAATTGGTCGCCGCGGTCAATTAGATGAAAACGCAATTATAAAATATATAATAAATTATTATTATTATTGTCCGTAATATCGTTTGGGAAATGTCTAGAATTATTGAGATCGTTACAAAGTGCTGTGGCGAGCTTAGGACCTCAAATGAGTAATGTGAACACAAAGCACAATGTGCCATTTAAGAAAAATAATAATGAACAGAAATCGAATGAACAGTCAATTATAAAATCGCCGCGTAAATCGGGTCCAACATGTTACAACTGTCGGGAAATTGGACATTTGTCGCGAAATTGTTCGAAACCACAGCGTAGGCCAAGAGATCCGGTAAATACAATTAACAAAAACATTATAACAAAAACTGTTTTAGTGAACAATCTGAAGTGTAGCGCATTAATAGACTCGGGAAGTGCTGTCTCTCTTGTGCAACGGTCTGTCGCGGAAAAGCTAAAAGGTAGTGTAGTAGCATGTAACAAAGTATTACAGGGTTTCGCTGGAGGCGAATACAAGTGAAACGGAAAAATAGAAAACGTTAAGGTGGCAATCGATGAACAGTGTTTTAGTGCCGAACTATACGTCGTGGACAATAACACAATGGCATACGAATTAATAATCGGTTTGGACATTTTATCTAACGGTCGTGTTATTATAGAAAACGGAAAATGCCAAGTGTATGCAATGCATAGTAATAATATAAAATTTAGCAATAATCTTGATAATAGTGAAACAAAACAAGTAGTGGAATTACTGAATAAATACGCCGATTGCTTTGCTGACACGTTAGATAAAATTGGGAAATATAGTACCATGAAAATACAAACATCTGTAACGTCATCGAAACCCATCGCACGAAAGCCGTACGTAATACCAATTCCTAAACAAAAAGTTGTCGAAGGTATTATCAGTGAGTTATTGGGCTTGGATATAGTTCGCCCGTCAACATCAGTTCCGAATCCAATGGTGAGGATAGACTGTGCGTTGACTATCGGGCATTGAATGCTGTCACCGAGAAGCAACCTTGGCCAATGCCAACGGTAGATGGTGTTTTATCAACTCTCGCAGGTAAGAAATATTTTACCACTCTTGATATGATGTCTGGGTATTACCAAATAGAAATTGACGAAGAGTCAAAGAAATATACCGCTTTCATCACGCATAATGGTCATTTTGAGTTCAACCGTATGCCATTCGGGCTCAAAAATGCGCCATGCACATTCCAGAAGATGATGATGAAAATTATAGAGCCGTTGAAAGGAAAGGTAGTTAGCTATGTCGACGAGGTGATAGTGGCGTCCAATACGTTCAAAGAGGGTTTATGTCAACTTGAAGAATTTCTAAAAATCATTGAGCATGAGGGGCTAACGCTTCGATTATCCAAATGTTTCTTTATGAAAGATAGCGTTTCATTTCTTGGGCATGAAATCGATGCGAATGGAATTAGGCCCGGCCGTATTAAAACCATAGCCATCCAAGAATTTCCACCATCAACTTCAATTACTGAAGTCAGACGATTTTTGGGCCTAACGGGCTATTTTCGAAAATTTTTAAAGAACTATGCTTGTATTGCATCGCCAATAACGAAATTAACACGAAAGGATGTTCCCTTCAGTTGGTCGGCAGAATGTGAGGACGCGTTCCGAAGATTGATCGCCGCTATAACTAACGAACCAGTACTGGGTGTATATGATATTGGAAAAGAACACGAGCTCCATACAGATGCAAGTAGCAATGGACTGGCAGCAATTTTAATCCAGCGAGAAGCTGATGGTACTAAAAAGCCTGTGGCATATTATAGTCGAGTTTGCAGTGAAATAGAAAGCCGGTATCATGCGTATGAGTTAGAGATTTTGGCT
This sequence comes from Nowickia ferox, assembly GCA_936439885.1. Taxonomy (NCBI): domain Eukaryota; kingdom Metazoa; phylum Arthropoda; class Insecta; order Diptera; family Tachinidae; genus Nowickia; species Nowickia ferox. Next base: position 67,107,456 of record OW387023.1, on the reverse strand, counting down.
TTAGTAGAAGGTTGTGAGCGATTCCAGGTATATTTTGCGGGCAAGCATTTTACTATCTATACGGACTGTTCTGCCATTTCAAGTATAAAAGCTATGACACCAATAAATCGACGAGTATCGCGTTGGATGCTAAAGTTGTTGGAGTACGATTATACCACATGTCATCGTCCAGGTAGCCAAATGAGTCACGTCGATGACATGAGCCGCGCACCAGTAGAAAAGCCAGCTGAAGTTGAAGATGTAACCGCAAAATTGATGGCTATTGATATTTCATCTGAAGATTGGATTCTCACGATGCAAAAGCAAGATCCAGAATTGAAGCAAATAGTAGCTGTGCTGAAAGGTGAAATCGATTCGACAGAAAGGGGAACTTATGTTAATGAATTTACGTTCAAGAAACATAGATTGTACAAAAAATGCAAAGATGGAAAAGAATTGCTTGTCATCCCACGTGGGGTTAGATGGCGAATCGTTAAATTATGCCATGATGATGTTGGACATCTAGGAGTAGATGGTACCATTAAAAAAATCTTCCAAAATTTTTGGTGTCGTCGAGCTCGAAATTATGTAAAGGGCTATGTGAAATGTTGCGTCGAATGCTGTTACAATAGACAACCTAGTCGAAAGGAGTGTCAGCTATATGGAATGGAAATTCCATCGTTACCGTTTGAAGTGATTCATATGGAAATGGTCCTAATTTATCAGAACTCGAAAAGCCAATGAATATGTTTTAGTTTATGTCGATTCAATTGTCGTACCAGTTAAATCAACGAAAACGAAGCCTGTGGTAGATGCCCTTAACTATCTCACGCTATATTTTGGGTTGCCAAGAAGAATTGTGACAGATCGCGGAACTGCTTTCACTTCATCAGTGTTTGATGATTATTGTAATGACAACGATATCCAGCATATTAAAGCAGCTGTACGTACGCCACGAGCTAATGGGCTAGCAGAAAAAATTAATCAGTCAGTGCTGTCATATTTGAAAACGTCACCGAATACAAAGGATTGGGACAATGAATTGCGCAACCTACAATAGAAATTGAATACGAGTGTTAATTCCACTACAAAATATTCACCTATTGATTTGGTCTATGATTTTCCATTGAAGGACATTAGTGCCAACAAATTGTTATCTGCCGTTCATGATGATAACCTCAATATCGAGACCACAACACCAAGTGAACGACGCGAAGACGCTATCAAGAATATAAAAACAGCTCGAGAAAAGTGGAAAGAGAGGTTCAACGCAAAACATGCCAAACCACATGTTTATCAGAAAGGTGATCTGGTTCTGATGGAAAGTGAGATGCCTAGCACTGGAGAGTCTCGTAAGCTTGACGTAAAATATAAAGGTCCATATGTTGTCGATAAAGTTTTACGATATGACCGATATATCATTGAAGACATCGAAGGAGCACAACGAAATCAACGACGATTCAGCACTGTAGTCAGTAGTGACAAAATAAAGCCATGGTGTACACTTTTTCCTGAAATAGATGATGATTACCAAGATGAAACTGAGGGAAATGACTTTGATGATGAATAACTCGAGGACGAGCTATCGTCAGGTTGGCCGAGCTGTCACCATCTCTGGATTCATTTTTCTTTTCTTTATGTCTGGCATCCCATCTGGCTGCTGTTGGCAGATAGAAAAGCCTTTTTGAGTATTATTATAGACACGTACAATGAAACGATGAGTACACTTTTTGTTTGATAATTAAATAAATAAGAAGTAATTCTCTAGTTCGGTTGATATTAGTAATTATTGGAATAATTCTGTAAGTTACCCTCCCACTCGACCATCCAGTGACACGAGGATTTCTACAAATTTCTTGGCCCTTGTTTCGTAGCAGCTGGGGACTATAATGCCAAATATACGTTCTGGGCTTCGCGTCTTATCACACTCAGAGGTCGAGCGTTGTTCAACACAATATCAAAAATGGGCTTGGACGTCATTTCGAGTAGGGAACCCACTTACTGGCCTACTGACATACAAAAAATTCCGGATGTTATAGATTATGGCGTCATGAAAAATATGTCTAGGGATTTAATTCAAGTTGAAGCTTCTCTAGATCTCTCGTCCGACCACTCTCCCACGATCGTTTCAATTTGTAGCCCATTAATAAGTGACTTACCTTATCCTTATGTGAAGATGATAAATCGTGTTAATTGGCTGGGATTCAAAAAATATCTTAGTAGTCATTGCACAGAAAATATTACGCTAAGAACACCCGCTGATATTGAATCTAACATTACCAACCTTAATGAAAATATTAAACAGGCTGCTGAACATGCCACTACCTCCCATCCGCAGACTGGGTTTAATAGAATTTATTCTACTGATATTGAACGTCTCGTGTGTGAAAAAAGAAGAGTTAGAAGGGAATGGCAACAGCAGAGATCACCTCAACATAAAACTAGGTTTAAAGAGTGCTCTAAACGACTCCAAGAGTTGCTGGCATTTGAAAAAACTGCATCTCTTAAAAATTATCTGGAAGGTCTTGATGTCACACCAGCATCTAATTACTCTTTATGGCGCGCTGTTAGAAAGCTTAAAACACCCGTCGAGTTTAAACCACCTCTGCGTACATCTAACGGAGATTGGGCAAGAAGCGACTCTGAAAAAGGTAAATTATTTGCTGAGCATTTAAAATCCGTATTTACCCCAAACTCATGTTCTGGTGCTGTTGATTTGCCGAGGGTAGTTGCGCTACCCCCTCGACCCATAAAATTTAAGACGCGTGATGTACAAAAACTAATTGCTGAACTCAACCCGAAAAAAGCTCCGGGTATTGATGAAATTAGTAACCAGATGCTGATGAAGTTGCCTCGTATTGCAATTAGAATCCTGTTATTCATTTTTAATGCCATTTTACGTCTGGAGTATTATCCAAACAGCTGGAAGCTTGCCAAGGTTAAAATGATTCCAAAGCCGGGCAAAGATCTAACCAAGTCTGAGTCATATAGGCCAATAAGTTTACTGTCAACAATGTCAAAGCTCTTTGAATAGTTACTCATGATAAAATTGTCCCCAATTCTAACTGCCAGCATAGCACCATTGAACAAACTCATAGATTGGCTCAATTTATACGAACAATTTTTGAAGAAAATAAGTATTGCTCTGCGCTGTTTAATGACGTTTCTCAGGCATTTGATAAAGTGTGGCATGAAAGCCTAACTTTAAAATTAAAGACTTACTTACCAATAAACATTCTAAATCTTTTGGAAAGTTACATTATTGCCCGGAAATTCACTGTTGTGGAAGGAGACTTTATGAGTATGCCTGAAACAATCTCATCCGGTGTGCCACAGGAGAGTATACTGGGGCCAGTTTTGTATTTGATTTATACTTGTGATATGCCTTTGAGCAGTAATATTCACACATCTACATTTACCGATGATACAGCCTGCCTTAGTATGCACGAAAACCTTCACGATGCTTCCCGATATCTTCAGCAACATATTACCCAGCTAGAACAATGGTTAAACAGGTGGAGAATAAAGGTAAACGAACAGAAGTGTGCTCAGGTAACATTTACCCTACGAAAAGACACTTGTTCCCCCATTACAATCAATAATCAAATTGTTCCTCCAAATTTACAAGTGAAATACCTTGGTATACACTTTGATCGAAGGGTTACATGGAAACACCACATTGACTCTAAGCTAACGCAAATGAAACTTAAACTAACTCAGATACATTGGCTGATTGGTAGAAATTCAACCCTCAGTCTAGATTGTAAACTTTTGATATACAAGTCGCTTTTAAAACCTATATGGTGCTACGGAATTCAGCTATGGGGTACTGCTTCAGCTACAAATATAGAAAAAATTCAACGAAGGCAAAATAAAATTGTACGGATAATAACATCGGCTTCATGGTACATAAGAAATTCAAATTTACATCGTGATTTGAATATGCCACAAGTAACTGAAGAAATTGCAAAATACGCAGGCAAATATCTTAAAAAACTCGAGTCTCATCCTAATCCGCTTGCTCGTAATATCTTGAATTTTACTGGACAAATCCGCTTAAAAAAGAGGGACACAAGGGCTCTAATACTCAACACTCCAGAAGAAACTACTTGAAAATACTTTTGTTTTTGCTTATCACGACTTATGTATTATTAATAACTATCACTAAGTTTATGTCCGACACTGGTCGGGCCTAATTAATTATATTTAGATTTAAGATTTGAATAATTATTGTTAGTTCATAGTTGAAGATAAAAATCAACAAATAACTATTATTTTCTGAGAAATAAATAAAACTCAAGAAATAATGATTAAGAGGGGGTCTTTAAAAATGGTACGTAACAGAAAAAATATAAATTTGGTACAAAAATACGTATGTTTTTCTCATTTAAATATTTATTTAATTGATCGTACGTGTTACCTACATACATACACATATTAGGTCTGTTCCAAATGCGTTCCAGGTAGAAATTTTTGTGCAATTTTGAGAGCGAATGAGAGAGTAATTTTCTTTTCATTTCCTGTAGAAACTAGTACGAACTTTTTCTTCTGGGTAAGTTCGGATTAGAATTAAATAATAAGCTGTTTTTGTTTACATATGAAACTGAAAAATTAATTAAATCAGGGAAAACAGCGTTACGTAATATATGGATGGCCTCATACATATGTATGTATATCAGTGATCATCAAAAAGGGAAATGCTTAAAAGTGAAACATCACTAATACATGTTTAGTGCTGTTCCACTGAAAAAAATCGATCTAGTAAATGTTTGATTGGGTATATGTAAAATATTTTTATTGCTTAATTTTATATGACTGAACATTTGTATGTAGTGGCACGTTAGACTGTATGTAGTTGTTAAAAAAAAAATAAATAATTTTGGTGGTGTTTGAACACTCTCGGTGTATTTTTTTTTTCATAAAAAATGCAAAAGAAATCTGGGGGCAAATTACGGCATTCGATACTACTCGTAATTTAAAAATATTTCAATAGAGTTTATATGGAAATATTTTTAAATTACGAGTAGTATCGAATGCCGTAATTTGCCCCCAGATTTCTTTGTGTTTTATTCTCTTGCCTTATATTTTTGTTAGTAGTTGTGCTGTATACGTATGCAAAGCAGAATGTTAGCAGAGCCCTCAAGGCAATGGGATGATGGCCACATACATACGCACATACCGACTTACATAAATTAATATGTCCAAGATAATGTTCAGAAGAGATGCACAAGAATAAACAAGAAATATAAAAGTGAGAACCACAGAAAATATCACATAAGGGATGAAAAAATCATGAAAATATTCTTTATAGATAATTGTTTACCAAACGCTTGAAATAGCATTAGCCTCTATGCATTAAAAATCTCTAAGTAATAAAACGTTTAATAAACTGTTAAGCATTTATGAATATTCTTTTTTCGGTGTTATGAAGCGTTTATGAATTAGGCTGATAACCTTTAACCCGTTTATATATCGCGTTTCAATTAGCTCAGTAGTTTCGGAGTTATAATAAAAAATTTTAGCCAAAAATAAATTTTTTACGTAAAAATAGCAAATTTTTTTGTTTTCAAAAAAATATTGAAAAATCGAAAACGGCAAAAATTGTTCAGAGTTATTGCGTTATCACAAAGCCACATGTAATAGAAACAAAATTTGATATCGATCATAAAAATCGATTGAGTCTTTTCGAATTTATTCACAATTCAGTGTTTGATATACATACAATTCGTCCTTTTTTCCCTGGACACCGTCCTCTTTTTTAGGGCGTGCGGGTGGTCCTACTTCTTTTTAAGCAATTGTCCGGAATTGTCCTATTTTTATACGCATGTTTTTGCTTAATTATTTTCATTTCTTATTTTTCTGCTTAATAACAACTGAGAGGAGTTTTATATAACAACGAGTTACAGCACAAGGTTATCTATCTCGTATAAAATTCAAAATAGAACTTAAAACTGAAGACTACCAAATTAATTCACAAAACTACTCGAAAGGGAACATAGATCGAAGTCGCAAAAATTAGAGATTTACTTGGTTATTGGGTTTAAACGAAACATTTGATGGTTTGGTACTGAAGAGTTATGTTTATCCACAATGATTGATCTTCGATAAGCAAAGAACGAAAATTTCAATTGCAGTTTCCTACTTCAATATCAAAAATCGGTCTTATCGAGTTAGCTGACCTGGGGGTCGATTCGGGTTCTGTGATAATGTGAAATGAAAATAAACTTCTCATTTGTTTTCATGAGAACTTTTCATATTATCATTTCATTATTACACAAATTGCGATTCCCGTTCTTTTAATGAAAAAGTGTTCCATTCCATTGTAGCCGTGAAACTTTGGCATCTGTGTTAATAATATATAAAAGTCAAATGCAGATATCGAAGCTTAGCAGTTTTGAACCGGCGCTAAGCGGCAAACGATTTTTTTAACTGCTTGAGACGCATGTATTTATTTTTTTTTGTACGTTTTAATAATTAATATATTAAAATAATCAGCGTTTGAAAGTGCTTCCATTTTTTTATTTCATTTGCTTTGACTATTCTGTGATTGCCAAAAGTTTTCAAGTCGACAGCAAAGCGAGAGCACTAAACAAAAAACGAACGACTGTCACTGTGCTGTTAAACGAAAAAATAAATAACTAATTCTACTGTTGGTTTTGCTGTCGCTTTGTTTTAACCATAGTACCGGGAGGGAAGAGAAAAGGGAAAGAAGCAAAAACAAGGAGCTTAGCAACAAAATTTGCATTTCGCACTTCAAATGCGATTTGCACTTAATTTCGAAACCAAAATTCCCAATTACCTGATTTCTATTAGAATTGCTTGTGGATATTTTACTGAAGATCACCCTTTTAAGCAGGTAGGACCTGCATTCAGTGTTTTTGTTGTTGTGCAATTAGCAAACAAAATTCTTGATGAATAATAAGACCACCACTTGATTATTTCTATGCAGCTGTTTGTGACTTTGTTTTGCCTGTTTTGCATAAAAAATTAAGACAATAAATTCCATTTACAAAAGTGAAATAAAACAGGCACACTTGCTGGTCAAAAGGGTTATGAATATGGAATATGACGCAATGGATTTTCCCGCAATTTTAGGTATTAAAAGGCTTTCCAAGTGAGATAATATATCACTGAATAAGCATCACTTCCTAATTCAGAAATTTAACTGCTTTGGAAAAGTGGTGGCTAACCACATCCTAATTGTAAAACATATTGGATTTACTGCACCAATTAAAAATCACACCTTATTTTAGAGTTTTTATAGCAATTAAAAATTGAATTTTATTCACTCACAGGTTGGCAAAAACAAACCACTTCGCTCCAATGACACGCTAACGTAAAATTCAGTGTTAATTGGTTTAGTCTACATAAAAATACTATAACTTTGAAGTATATATATATATGTACATATATAATTATGTATTACATTAGGATTTCAACATTTTTCGTTGCTCGCTTTAGACCACCCATTAATTTTTCAAATGTCATATATTTGTTTGTATTGTATTGTAAAGGCCAAAGGTTTACATATTCTGTGAAAATTTCAGGTCCGTAGCTCATACGGTTCTCGAGAAAACAGCCTACGACGGACAGACGGATATATTGGCGAAAACAATAGGGTTTATTTTCACCTTTGGTGTACGAAATCCTAAGAAATTAAAATAAGCTTAAAAAAATAGTGAAATTATATAAAATAAAAGGTCAAATAAAGTTTGATTTATTAAAATATTGTTGTAGATAAAATATAAAAATATTGTAGGCGGTTGTACGTTTGCTTTAAGACATCGCTGAATTTATATTCTTTACCGCCGTTGGTGATTACATATCAACTTTGTATTCCGATGAAGTGTCAAATTACATATGCAAATACACAACAAATAATAATAAATTAAAAAAATTTCAGGATTATTGGTTTTAATAGAATTATCGCAAGAAATTTGGGATGAGCAAAGGTAAGAAAACTATATTAATGTTTTTGTTTAAAAATTGACATCAACATTTTTTTCTAAAAAATTTATCAAAAATTCTTTTTGAATTTCACTGGCTCGTTTCCTCTTGCGGCCCTCACAATGTTTTTTTCACTAATAAATGGCGTGTGTAAAAAAACTTTGCATATGAAACGGTTTTGACATTTGTTTACACTTTTTCATAAAACGAGAATCAGCAATGATGTGTAACTGTGAAAACATTTTGTTTCATTCCACTTTTTTTTTCATATGAAAATATTTCAATTTTGTTTTCATTTTTTCACTGAACTAGAATCAGAAACAGTATGAAAAGATGAAAAAAGTTTTCATTTCACATTATCACAGAACCAGAATCGACACCCTGAATGTAACTAAGTATTGCGAACACGGCCAGCCTTAAGGCCTCAAAAGTTTTTACTTTGCGTTGTCGTTCTGTGCCGTTACTTTCTGTATAAAGGTAGAGGTCCATAGCTCGCTTTTTGCGCGTTATGCTTTAGACGCGTTTCATCCTCTTGTTTCTTTCTATACTTTGTTCGCGTTGAGTTACATGCACTGCTTTTCATGCGCCACTTTATTTTTGTTTTGATCAGCTGTGTCCGTTTGTTTATAAATACTTATAAAGAAAAAATGGAGAGTGAAATCGAGTTTTTAAAAGAATTTGTAGAGTTAGTCGAATTTGTATATTTAATTTTATGTGCAAAAAATTACTATGAACAATTTCAAAAAAGAAGGTTTTGGGTACGGCCGTTGTATTTAGAACGGAATTTAAGTGGGTTTTTTGAAACCACATTTAAAAAAATTAAAACTTCTGACACTGAGCAATTTCGAACCGCGACAAGAATGTCTGCAGATGTCTGCTCTGTTCTCTTTATTTTATTTCTATATAGCAGCAAGCTTTTGTTATATAAAAGCTCGTGCTTTTTTACAGCATTAATTAAATTTTCTTCCATTTTATTGTTTAAAAATATGTAATGAACACAAAGTAAATAATACAGATTTAGCGGAGATGACAATCAGTACGTAAAAGTAATCGATAACTAATATGCAAAATTTGTTACTGAGAAAAGTGTGGTGAAAAGTTAATTAAAATACATCGCATTAATGAAAATATTCACATATTTTATTAAACAAGTTTTTTTTTACTAAGAAATTTTTTTTATTAAAAAAAAAGAAAAAAATTATCCACGGCAAAATAATATTTATCGAAAACGTAAGAAATAAAGTATTATTTAACATCTTTAGCATTCAAGAACAGCTGACTTTCTTTCATGGTGCTTGTAACGCGCACAAAAGTAGAAAGTAGACCTACTTTGTGCTTTGAACGCGCCTACGCGTTCTGCGCTTTTTGCAATGTAACTTGTCACATACTATTACATTGATTCTACTTTTTTGACAGATGCATAGAAAGCGTAACGCGCAAAAAGCGAGCTATGGACCTCTACCTTAAAATATTTTGCAATTACTTTTTCTGTGCAACCTATAGAACTGCTTAAAGTACGTGAGCCAAGATAGCGTCGACGAGTTAGCGTCGATTTTGGGAATTAAAAACCCGGGAAAAAATGGGGGGGAAAATTTTGGTATTTTTAAAAATATATTAAGAAGCCGGCATCAATCTTGGTAATTCAAGGGTGGAAATTAAAGAAAAATCGTGGATGAATTTTCCCATTAGCACTCATGGACCCACACATACATTCATAAAGTGGACACTTTGGTGAACAAAATGAGCTAACCGTGCGAAAATTCTGTCCACCCGTTTTTGAGAAAATCGACTTAAACGAAAATGGCCAAAAAAAAACCGTGGATGAATTTTCCCAGGAGCACTCTTGGACTCCCACGCCAAAACGTTATACATTCTTAAAGTGGACACTTTGGTGAACAAAATGAGCTAACCGTGCGAAAATTTGTCACAATGCCTGCAATATTTGACTTATATTTAATATATATATTTTTTAATAAAAATATCAATAATTTTCTTTATTTTTCTAAATATGTTGTAAAAATGATATTTGTGTCAAATAAATTCAAATGTCAAACCGTTTGTTAAGTTTTTTATCCAGACAAATTTGTCTGAGCTTGAGCTCGGACAAAATTGTCAAGACAATACCATAACACTAATAAATGCAGTCTATACAAGAAAAATTTTTCTCTTGATAACGATTTGACTTTTATCATGATATATATTTAGCAGCTATTCACTAGCTGGAAAAATTATACCTTACAAATGTAAATATAATTTTAATTTATCTAAAGCGATTTTAATAAAAGTGCTTTTCTATTGATTTAATACAACTCTGTGTGAATCAGAGTAGAAAAAGCATTAAGCGATTAGCCGCCATATTTGGAATTTATTACAGGCATGCTACAATTCTGATGTTAGGTACACACTTTGCAACATGCTATCGCAACATATTTATATCGTCGGTTGGTTATTGGTTTGCTGCAAACATAATATATCTTGAATTTTCTGTGCCGCAACCCATAACCAACCGACGATATGTTGCATATTTATAGTTATTTTACACAGACACTGTAATCTACAATGAAACCCTCAATGTGACCTATTTTCGATTAAGTCGATTTCCTCACAGACACTGTAATATACAATGAAACACTCAATGTGACCCAGAATTTTCGCACGGTAAGCTCATTTTGTTCACCAAAGTGTCCACTTTAAGAATGTATAACGTTTTGGCGTGGGAGTCCATGAGTGCTCCGGGGAAAATTCATCCACGGTTTTTTTGGCCATTTTCGATTAAGTCACATATTATGTCAGAGTTAATCGCAGTTGTAGACGCTATGTAAGACAAAACAAATTGATCGAGTGGTCGTGGTGTTAGAAAAGCGTTGTTGTTTTGCTTCAATACAACTCTGTGTAAATCAGAGTTGAAAGCATAAAATGAATATAAGCCGCCATATGTCCTCTTTTACATTTGAGACATATCTTGCCGGACATTTTTTCAATTCTCTTTCGTTCTTGCCCGAAGCTTTTATATATTGGAAATTAATAGACAGACAGAAATTTTGTTGTTTGTTTACTTCTTTTTCGCGATTGCTACTCATAAACATGCACATAAATACCATATGCCTTGATAATACACATCAAGTATACATAGATTCTCTGAAATGAGAAAAATCATATGAAGCAACAAGAATAAATTGCGAAAGTAGAAAAGAGAAACAAAAAAATTTCTAGTACAGATGGTCGTGTACTACACACTCTGCATCTTCGCCCCTTCTTCTACAAACTTCGTCTGTCTGTCTTTCAATTTCCCAATGGCATTTTCATAATTACAGGGATGCTATAACCTAGGCCTTATTTGCTATTTTCGCTTAAGTCGATTTTCTCAAAATCGGCTCAAAAGAATTTTAGCACGGTTGTCTCATTTTGTTCACCAAAGTGTCCACTTTACGAATGTATAACGTTTTGGCGTGGGAGTCCAAGAGTGCTCCTGGGAAAATTCATCCACGGTTTTTTTTTGGCCATTTTCGATTAGGTCGATTTTCTCAAAAACGGGTGTACAGAATTTTCGCACGGTTAGCTCATTTTGTTCACCAAAGTGTCCACTTTAAGAATGTATAACGTTTTGGCGTGGGAGTCCAAGAGTGCTCCTGGGAAAATTCATCCACGGTTTTTTTTGGCCATTTTCGATTAAGTCGATTTTCTCAAAAACGGGTGGACAGAATTTTCGCACGGTTAGCTCATTTTGTTCACCAAAGTGTCCACTTTAAGAATGTATAACGTTTTGGCGTGGGAGTCCTAGAGTGCTCCTGGGAAAATTCATCCACGTTTTTTTTGGCCATTTTCGATTAAGTCGATTTTCTCAAAAACGGGTGGACAGAATTTTCGCACGGTTAGCTCATTTGGTTCACCAAAGTGTCCACTTTATGAATGTATGTGGGGGTCCATGAGTGCTAATGGGAAAATTCATCCACGATTTTTCTTTAATTTCCACCCTTGAATTACCAAAATTGATGACGGCTTCTTAATATATTTTTAAAAATACCCAAAATTTCTTCCCCCAGTTTTCCCCGGTTTTTAAATTCCCAAAATCGACGCTAACTCATCGACGCTATCTTGGCCCACTTGCTTAAAGTTGTATACAGAATATCACAACACACTAATACATACACGCTTTTGACTGTCACTTAACGTTGAATTCTATTTTCTACAGATTTGTCCGCAACAGAACAGAACGAAAAAGAAAAAACAAACCACACATACAGACTTCCAATTGAACAGAAACAAAACAGCTGATTAAGAACGGAACAGCACGTACAAACTAATTCTGCCTTTACACCTCATAGAAGTTATGTTAATTCCACAAAAAGTAGGGTTTGAACCCTTGTCCAAACTAAGGTGTAATTCTTCTAAAGAAGAAGTGGAGAAATTCTATACATAAACTAGTGAGTTCTGTCGCATCTGAGAGACCATTTTCTAATGCAGCACTTGTTCAAACAGATTTATGAAATCATCTTCCACCGAAAACTTTGAGAATGGTTTGTTTTTTAAACAAAAATTTTATTCATATTAGGTCTATGAGTTTGCGTCATTGATTTAAAATTCTGCTAGCTTCTATCCATGTAATAATGTATAATAACAAAAAATTACTCAACTTGTTTTGTTTATTTTACCTTTAATTTAAAATCAGTAAGCGTATCGGTATCGTCGATACTTTTTCTGAGTACCGGCATACTTCTGTAAATTTTTTCATGATTTTTTTTATTTTCTCTATTAAAGTTCCTTCGTGTATAACTGAAATTTCTATTTTTTCGACAATTATTCAATATAAAGATTTCATAAAAAAATTTCAAGAAGTTTAAGTCATGCCATTTATTTTCCCAAAACCCTTTTGGTTGTCTACACTTGTTACCAACAAAACAAAATTTAATGCAACAAATTTTATAAAATATTTCATCGTAAAAAATTAGTCTTCAATCAAAATTTTTGCATTGTTGGAGGCACAGTATTGTCGTTGTTATTTCAAATGACACAGCATCGCGCTTATTGTGATTGCCAATTGTGTTTTTATAAATTTATTTATTTATAAAAATATTGCCCTCTTTTTTGGGGCCAAATGTCCTCGTTCTTGTGGTTGCCGTCTTCTTGTTCTCTTCTTTCGCTTGATTGAATTTTGAAAACATTTTCTCCATACTATGTACCAGGGATCGCAAATAACGATTATTTTCCAAATTTAAACTGAAAAAATCACAATAATAGAGAAGTGCTACGGGCACAAGGAATATACCACAATACTCCATGTTACATGGACTACCTATAGATGCAATGACTTTTATTTTTTTAATTTTTATTTATTCCTCACAAAATAAGAGTTATTTCTTGATTTTTATTTATTCCTCACAAAATAAGAGTTATTTTATGACTTTTATTTATTCCTCACAAAATAACAGTTATTTTGTGATTTTTATTTATTCCTCAGAAAATAAGAGTTATTTTTTTATTTTTATTTATTTCTCACAAAATAACAGTTATTTTGTGACTTTTATTTATTCCTCACAAAATAACAGTTATTTTGTGACTTTTATTTATTCCTCACAAAATAACAGTTATTTTTTGATTTTTATTTATTCCTCAGAAAATAAAAGTCATTTTTAAAATGTGTTTATTAATTAATTTAATTTAACAAATAAGAGTTTTTGCATGGACTCTGGCGATAAATTCGATCTTAAATCTGTCAATATTAATTTTAGCGCAGAAAATGCTCTTTCTACAGAGACTTGTGTTGCTGGCGTGCTATGTGCCAATCTGTACAGGTATGGATATATATATTTTTTTTCCTCCCAATATTTCATTACATCTGCATCCACGTCAATGGGCTTAGGATTGTAATTGTCTATTTCGCTTATCGCCCTTTTCATTTCCTCCTCCAGATCACCATCTGAGTCTTCATCCTCTGAATTTACTTCAATAGAGTTTAAGAACTCGTTTAATAATGAACACGTGTTTGTGTCTTCAGACGACGGTAAAGCATCTGGTGTTTCAGCGTTTGAAGATGATGGTAAGTCAGAAGACTTTTGCGTTGCATCATTCTTCACAAAGAGTAAAATTTATTAAATTCATGTACATTAGACCACCCAATGGGCCGAAGTTCTTACTTTATTCGCTAAAGCTCATATGACATTTCATTTTTCTTTCATTTATCAAGTTTCATTTATCAAGCTGGTAACTCTTATGTGTTAATTATGAAGGTGTTGAGATATTTAGTACATTAAAAAATTTTGACAAATCAAAAAATATTTTTATGTTATGCAACAAATTAATTATAAAATACATAAGAACCGGTCTTAAAACCCTAACCAGCACAAAAATGTGTTTTTCGGACAAAATCCGTACCAAATATAAGAAATCCGGTTCCAAACCGGATAAAAATATCTTATATTTGACGCTGGTAATGTAGCTTTCCATTGGTGAAAGAATTTTTAAAACCAGATGAGCGACTTGGGCGTGAAAGCTTAGCAAAAAACAAACTCACTTTCTTATAAATTGGTTGTTTTTGTAAATGAAATAAAATTATTTGTAATAAAAAATATCAAATTTGTTTTTTTTTTTTAATTTAAATAGGCATATTTTGTAAAAAATTTCATTTCTACACGTTTCCAAATTGTATGAAAAATAATGACAATTCGTTACAAACAATATGTTTTTCTACAAATTTCAAAAGGAAAAAATTATTGTACGAATATATGCAGAATCTATACTAAAGTCTCTATTTTTAATTTTATTTACAAAAACACTGAGTTATTTTTTTATATTTTATTTACTGCCAGTTCATAGAAGCCATGTAAAAATTCTTGCTTGGCTATTTATATTGAAAACACAAACAAAGCACTCAAAATTTGTTTTTGATTTCAATGTAAATAGCCCAGCAAGAATTTTTACTTGACTTCTATGAACTGGCAGTTATTAGTTAAAAAATGACTTTTATTTTCTGAGGAATAAATAAAAATCAAAAAATAACTGTTATTTTGTGAGGAATAAATAAAAGTCACAAAATAAGTGTTATTTTGTGAGAAATAAATAAAAATAAAAAAATAACTCTTATTTTCTGAGGAATAAATAAAAGTCACAAAATAACTGTTATTTTGTGAGAAATAAATAAAAATAAAAAAATAACTCTTATTTTGTGAGGAATAAATAAAAATCAAGAAATAACTCTTATTTTGTGAGGAATAAATAAAAGTCACAAAATAACTATTATTTTGTGAGGAATAAATAAAACTCAAGAAATAACGATTAAAAAGTAATTTTTAAAATAAAAATTATAACCGTTACGGTCCCTGCTATGTACACATCGAAAATGCATTACATAGTAACATTCGTGTATTTTTTTTTTTGCAAAACCGTACCTTCAATACTGATTCGATATATAAATCAGTACAGAATTTAAACCATTTGTAAACGCATAAAATTGGGCGTTTAAACTACCAATGCAGGCCATATGGATTTCTTACCTACAGACCATATGATTTACATTAAAAGAGCACTCAACTTTTTTCCAAGCCCTGTAGCATACAACCAAAGAAATATATATTTCAGTGGATTCAAGTTAAGTTCTCGCATGCATTTGTTAGGCTGAAATAAATGGCTACATACAATAAAAATTTTAATTACATGCGACGTCGTTATAACAAAATCTATTGCAAATAAGAGGACATAACAAAAGAGGCAAAACTGGTAGATTAGATAAAAAAAAGAGTCTGTAAATAAAATATAATCAGAAATTGAATGATTATTGCAACTATAAAATATGTTGCCAATAGGTGGAATTTGCAACACCAAGCCCAACCCAACCATGAACATCTCTAAATATCCATAACGACTGACTAATTTGATGATGATACCACTAATGAATCACTACCTAGCTTTCCTTTGTATCAAGAAACAAAACTAAAGGATTTAGAACTTCTTGATTTTAGATTTATTCAAATAAAAAAAAAAATTTTATACTTTCATCTTAAATGATGCAAGAGTATTATAAAAATCATTTTAAAGTAATTTTAATAAATAATGCATTTATATAAGGCATTTTATATACCAAAAGAAAATATATTTTTGGAATCTTATTAATTCAACGATTTTGATTCCACAACCTGTATGGCTATTACAAAAGTAAAAAAAGGTTTAATTGAAAAAAAGATACTTAAAGCAAAATCGAAATTAGGTCATTGATATAGGTCAGTTTTTTTATAAGAATAATAAGTGAAACAAAAATTGTGTTAGCAGAGGCGTAAAAAAAATTTAAATTGTTTTGATTCGAAATGTTAGAATTAGAACTAATTTAAATTGTATGCATGTTTTAAAATTATGTACCGGACAATATAATTCTCTGAAATATATATTTTTTTCTTACACTAATTAATATTTAATTAATTACCAATTTTCTATGAAATTTCTTTGCTTTTTGTATTCCTATTCGTTTCCAATTTTTTTTTTATTATTTCTACATACATGTATGCATGAGCTTTCTTTTTTCTTCTTCTTCACTCATTTACTTTTAATATTTTTTTTCTTATTGATTTAATCTGCACTCTACTTTTTTTTCTTTATATATTTTAATATTTTTGTTTGTTTCATATCACAAAAAAAGTTTATTTTAATTCAACGCTTGGATTTTAAATTTATTAGTATAATTTTCAATATTTAGCAGAATTACCTCTTTCACATGTTAAGAAAACTGTATAAGTAATAAAACGAAATAAAATTGTGACTTACGTATAGTTGTTTCATTAGTTTCCATCGATGAATGGCCATTCAGCAATGTGTAGCTATATGTGTTGAAAAGAGATAGTTGTAATTAATTTTTCTGATATGATCGGTAACATTGATTTGCAATTTCTTTGTGATAATATTCTCTAGACGAAAAAAAATTAAGCTCAGCAACAATGTTTCACAAAGTTTATCGACATTATAAATATGTATGTATGTCTAAGACACCAAATAAATAAGTTTTAATGTAGATTTATTTCCAGCCACCCAAGGGATTTGTTTTTTTTATGGGATGAAATACATAGTTTGATGAACAGGTGGTAGTTCTTATTTTTTTTTTCTTAATGCTTGCCCATAAAAGGTTTTTTTTTTGGTTTTTTTAACCAAGTCAGTAATCTTTCTCGTAGTGGTCTCAAAAAAACGAAATTCTAATTTTGGTACATGGGTTGTTCTCTTATTTTATTTCATCAGCTTTCGATAAATTTAGCTGAAATAAATAAGTTAATATTGGGTGCCAAATCTGAAATTAATCATATTGGTTAGAAATTTAATATTATTGAAACTTGTTAATTTTTGTTTTTCTTTTTACCCGTAGAATATGGCACCCAAAATGTGAAACTCTTGAAATGAGAATTTGTTGACTTTCTAATTGTGATGTTTATTTGTTTTTCTTTGTAACAGAAATTTATATGTAAATTTATTGTTTTAACAAAATGTCCTTTTTTTAAATTAATTTGCTTAAAATTTTCCAGGATTAATTAATTGAACCACGTTTATTAATTATCACTTCACTTTTTCAAAGCTAAGTTACAATAGAAAGTAACAGCACGTGATTTCAGCCTTATATACTGCTGTAAATACACATACTATAATTAACGAGTAAATAAACATCACGTGATTATGTGAACGGTAACCTTTTTTTTTTTGAATAGTGAGATACTGATTTGCTGCACAGTGGGACAAAATTATAAGAATTTCTTTGATCTGGTTAATCTCATGTTAATTAGATCGAATATAGCTTCAGTAGAAAAAACGTAAGTCAACTAATCGAAAAGTTTTGTACGCTATTTCAAGTTCTACTTAAAGATATATTTTCTATGCAAGCACTTTACACAGTCCCCCAAACAAGATCGGTTTTGGAAATTTAAGTAAGAAATTTCAAATTTGATCCTGCTGGTATAGTACTAACAAGGCTTGATATATTTTGCGTGATATTTGCCTACGTAGTTTCCTTTGAGATCTTCCAATTCATAATTACAATTCGCAACTCTTTTTCTAATTTTAGCCTTTATAAAAACATCAAGTTTGGCATTATAGCCTTTTTCAAAGTTTGATTGTTTAAAATTGCGTCTATAAAGTATTTTTCCCTCATTGAAACTTGCTACTTTTGACCGTAGATTGTATTTTCGTTCATTGCGTAAAAATTGTTTTTCCATGAGTCCTACCGCTCTTTTTCTTATAACTTCCATGGAATCCTCTCTGTTAAATTGAAGAGATCTGTCTTCCAATATGCGCATTGGTTATCATATTCTGGCCAAATGTTAAATAATAAGGCTCAACCCCAATAGATGAATGAATGCTTGAGCGAAGAGCGCAAGCAATACTACTTAAGACTTCGTCCCAGTTTCGTTGATCTGGATTAATATAGGCTCTGATGGCGGCTATTACAGAACGATTTATACGCTCTGAGGGGTTTGCTTGCGGAGAGTGAATAGCTGTAAGACTGTGGAAAATGTTATAGCGATCTAATAATTGTTTAAACATTTTCGATTTAAACTGAGCACCGTTGTCTGAAACAATTGCTTCGGGCACTCCAAATACGTCTTCCTCCAAATACTTGCACACAACATCTGCAGTCAACTTCTTAACAGATTTTAAAAATGGATACTGGAAAAATTATCCAACACAACAAAGATCCCTATATGTTCACTTCTCGACCTAGGATAGGGGCCTAAGAAGTCCAAATATAACTTTTGAAATAAACGTTGAGTCACAGCTGGTTGGCCCATAGGAGGTCGAAGCACAAAGATTGGGTGTTTAGTAGACTTGCATGTGTTACATGCATTTATGTAGTCCCTTACACTATTAACCAAGCCTGGCCAAAAATAATATTTCCTGATGCGTTCTATTGTCTTATTTATGCCAAAGTGAGCTGCTAACTGGTTGTTATATGCTTTGCTTAAAACATGACTAATAAGTTCTGTTGGTATCCATAGCTTCCAGCAAAGGTCATCATGCTCCTGTTCACCAGTGGCATGCTCAGTTGCTCAGTATGTTTGTATACTAAAACGTCTAAAACTTTTATGTCTGGAAACTTATATTGATTAGCAGACACATTTTTGACTAGCGAGTTATAGCCATCTGTTTGAAAATATTTCGACTGCAAATCGACAAAGCATCCGTCGTTTCCGGATAGACTGCTAACTAATAAAATGGAGTCACATGGTGGTGGACTTTCAGCCACCTCCGCCATGGTGCGAGATAGCGCATCTGGAACGACATTTAGGCTACCTTTTCTATGTTTAAGTGCCCACCTTGCCAGTCTTGAACTCAAATCAGTTTGTGACATGAGCCACTTCAGTGACCGTGATCTGTCGCTATAGTGAACTCATGACCTTCGATGTATGGACGAAACTTTTTAACACTTAGTACAGCAGATAAGTATTCCTGTTCGGTCACTGATCAATTGCGTTGGGCTTTGTTGAGTTTCTTTGACATAAATGCCAAATAAACTTCATCACCCTCCGCATTTAACTGGACCAACACGCTTCCTATGCCTGTATTGCTTGCGTCGTAATTGATATAAAAGGGTTTTTCAAAATCCGGACTATGCAAAACAGGTGCTGAGCTAAGGAGACACTTTAAATTTTCAAATGACTGGTTAGCTTCATCGTTCCAAACAAACTTTCTTTTGTTCTTAAGCAAATCCGTTAGTGGTGTAGTAAGTGAAGCGTAGTTTTCAATAAACTTTCTATACCAGCCGCTCATGCCAAGAAAACATCTTACTTCTTTGACTGATCGTGGTGTTGGGTAGTCCAGTATAACCGAAATCTGGATCAGTCCTAATAATTCCATACCATATTATGTGTCCTAAATATTTAACCTCTTCCACACTAAATTTACTTTTTTCCACATTAATGGTTAAGCTTGAGATTCGAAATCGAGCCGCAACTATCTTCAGAACTTCTAAATGTCGCCCAAAACTATCAGGTATAAGGAGAAGATCATCGAGGTATATAAATACTTCCGTCCTCAATTCAGCAGGTGTGCATTCCATAGGCCGAATGGCATTACCGTATATTGGTATAATGGCCGTCCGGGCACTGTAAATGCTGTTTTGTCCCTTGATTTTGGATCTAAAGGAATTTGCCAGAAGGCATCTTTGAGATCCAGACTTGTGATAAATCTTACTTTCGGAAGCCTGCTTAGAATACCGTCGATATTAGGCAAAGGATAAGCATCTTTTATAGTAACCTCATTTACTTTTCTACTATCTAAACAGAGCCGGTTTTCTAACACATGGAGAGCTCCATGCACTGTTCGACTCTTCGATCACTCCTAATCTTAACATGCGATATACTTCCTCGTACAAAAGTTTCTCTGTTGCTGGCGGCACAGGATAATGGCGTTGTTTTATGGGTTTTGCTGTACCTACGTCTATAACATGACTTACTGAAGTGGTTTTTCCGAGACCTTCTTTTGAAAACGAGGGAAATGAATCAATTACATGAACAAGTTGTTGTTTCTCGCAGTCATTTAATTTACATTCACCTAATAGAGTTATATCAGAACTATCAATACCTGAAATAGACAATGGTTTTATGAAACTAGGGGGCAATAAATTAAAAGCTCGCCAAAAATCAATGCCTAGGTATAAACATTGTGTAAGACTTGGTATAATAAATATATCGATTGGATTTTCAATAGATTTAAAGATTATTTTGTAAGTAAGTAAGTAAGTTTATAGTAATTGGCTAAACGTATATGAAAGGTATTAAAGGTCTAAGTTGGCATGTTTTATTATTATTAATATATAAATTACAATTTTCTGGATCTGTCTTACAAAAAGTTGGACTTAGTCCATGCCTGTGGCACGTTCTTCACTAAATTCTGTCTGCGTGCACTTTTTTGTGCACTCGATACGGAGTTTTTTGGTGGATTGCATTTCGAACAGTTTGGCTTGTAGGCATTTGCTGCGACACAGCCATAACAAAAGATACTTCTATCAGAAATACATTCTTGATATCTGTGTCCTGCTTCCCTACAGTTCCAATATATTAAGCCCAATTCAGATATATCCCCCATATTGCTTGATTCAAGTTCCTCGTCATCCTTATCGTATAATTCCGATATTTTCTTTATAAAAACTAGAGGCCGGTGAGGAATGTTTCTTTTTCGAATATCATGTAAAAAGAATTCCCTCTTTCTACATATATCCCTCAAGTGTGCAACGGAAGAAATTTGTAGGTTCAATAATTCATGTTGAATTTCAGGCAAAAGGTTACGTCTTAAAATTTCAATCATGGACATATCAGCAATTGGATGTTCGAGATGGTCAACGAGCTCTAGAATTGAGTCATAGAAAGCGTCAAAGCTATTCTGAAAACGCATGTCAGGTTCAATATTATTATTGGCAGTTGGTTTAAGGTCTGCTCTTGGCGCTGAATATTCAAAGAATCTTGGACTTGATTATGCGCTGGAATATTATATTTTATGACTCTGTACTAACTGAGTCAACTGTTCATTCAAGGATACTAACTTTCCGCCTGCTGAGCACCCACAGCAGTGGTAACTAAATTCCGAATCATATGCCTCTGTGTATCTGATGCACCAGAGGACTGAGAAGTGTTGGGAGTTGCTGGTTCATTTCTAAGAACATAATCATTTTCAGATCTGTTCATGTCGACAGCTTGTTGGCGAGATTGATTTCGAGTAATCATACTTGATCCCGCAGCAGTATTTAGTTTAGAAAATTTTGGTAAACTTATTTGTGCATTACATTGTGGACAAATTGATTTAGTTTTGGTAGCCTTGGAAAGACATGTTTTGTGGAAAACGTGATTGCAAATAGTTTTTGTTGAATTTCCTTTGTTTGATATTATATTGTTACAAACTCCGCAAATTACTAGATTTTCTTGAGAATGCGTTTGTGGTTGAACCTCTTGGGTAGCCGCGGATGGAGTACTTGCCAAATTTTCCGTGCTATGTCTGATAGACATTTTGAAGAATTTGGAATTCAGGTAAAAACGTACTAAGTCGGGAATTTAAACCTACATATATACATATGTGTACAAAAGTTGTTATCAAAAAAAGGTATGTTTGTTTTTTCTTATATGGTTTTTTTTTGCGGATAGTTAATATTTTATTAAAACAAAAAAAGCTAAAACCGAAATAAACTCTAATTTGCAATATAAATTTGATCGATTCTTATTCAGTAAACAAAAGTAAAAGTAGATGCAAATCAAAATTGAAGAAAAGATAATTAATAGTTCTTTTAAAAATAAGTAATTAAGTTCACGTTTTGTTTCTGTGCTACAAATTTTTTCCTATATGATAGTGATGATTTTTTTTAATTTTTTTTTATTTAATTAATTTTTTTTTGTTGCAATAATTGTCATTCTGCTGCTTTTGGAACTAATACACTATTCTAGAGCTCTTTTAATGGTATAGAGCCGAGTTTCCCTCAGTCTTCTAGTTCCTATCAAAAGCTCAGGACCAAATAAAAAAAAGGAAGATAGAAATGTAAGGTATAAAAATGAGAGAAAAAAAAAATATAAATAGTACTCCTTTGCAGGCATAAGGCAACACAATTTGCAGCCTTAATTTTCCACACAAAAGTTGATTGTTATACACAAATAAAAAAAATATATAGAGTATTATTATAATATATTTTGGACATTATTAGAAGTGTAAATTAATAAAATGTTTTCCAAATTATAAATAGAGTAAAGATAAGTTTGAGAGATAGTTAGTCTATTATAGAACCAGAAAAAGTGCAGTTGCGACCCACAAAGTTTTTTAACTTTAACTCAAATTGTCTCGGTATCGGGCTCCACGTTGGGCGCCAAAAATATTATTTATGTAGCATACAACCAAAGAAATATATATTTCAATGGATTCAAGTTAAGTTCTCGCATGCATTTGTTATTCCGGCTGAAACAAATGGCTACATACAATAAAAATTTTAATTACATGCGACGTCGTTATAACAAAATCTATTGCAAATAAGAGGACATAACAAAAGAGGCAAAACTGGTAGATTAGATAAAAAAAAGAGTCTGTAAATAAAATATAATCAGAAATTGAATGATTATTGCAACTATAAAATATGTTGCCAATAGGTGGAATTTGCAACACCAAGCCCAACCCAACCATGAACATCTCTGAATATCCATAACGACTGACTACTTTGATGATGATCCCACTAATGAATCACTACCTAGCTTTCCTTTGTATCAAGAAACAAAACTAAAGGATTTAGAACTTATTGATTTTAACTTTATTCAAATCAAAAAAAAAAAAAATTATACTTTCATCTTACATGATGCAAGAGTATTATAAAAATCATTTTAAAGTAATTTTAATACATAAAGCATTTATATAAGGCATTTTATATACCAAAAGAAAATGTATTTTTGGAATCTTATTAATTCAACGATTTTGATTCCACACCCTGTATGCCTATTACAAAAGTAAAAAAAGGTTTAATTGAAAAAAAGATGCTTAAAGCAAAATCGAAATTAGGTCATTGATATAGGTCAGTTTTTTTATAAGAATAATAAGTGAAACAAAAATTTTGCTGGCAGAGGCGTAGAAAAAAATTTAAATTGTTTTGATTCGAAATGTTAGAATTAGAACTAATTTAAATTGTATGCATGTTTTAAAATTATGTACCGGACAATATAATTCTCTGAAACATATGTTTTTTTCTTACACTAATTAATATTTAACCAATTACCAATTTTCTATGAAATTTTTTTGCTTTTTGTATTCCTATTCGTTTCCAATTTTTTTTTATTATTTCTACATACATGTATGCATGAGCTTTCTTTTTTCTTCTTCTTCACTCATTTACTTTTAATATTTTTTTTTTCTTATTGATTTAAACTGTACTCTACTTTTTTTTCTTTATATATTTTAATATTGTTTTTGTTTCATATCACAATAAAAGGTTATTTTAATTCAACGCTTGGATTTTAAATTTATTAGTATAATTTTCAATATTTAGCAGAATTACCTCTTTCACAAGTTAAGAAAACTGTATAAGTAATAAAACGAAATAAAATTGTGACTTACGTATAGTTGTTTCATTAGTTTCCATCGATGAATGGCCATTCAGCAATGTGTAGCTATATGTGTTGAAAAGAGATAGTTGTAATTAATTTTTCTGATATGGTCGGTAACATTGATTTGCAATTTCTTTGTGATAATATTCTCTGGACGAAAAAAATGAAGCTCAGGAACAATGTTTCACAAAGTTTATCGACATTATAAATACGTATGTATGTCTAAGACACCAAATAAATAAGTTTTAATGTAGATTTATTTCCAGCCACCCAAGGGATTTGTTTTTTTTATGGGATGAAATACATAGTTTGATGAACAGGTGGTAGTTCTTATTTTTTTTTTCTTAATGCTTGCCCATAAAAGGTTTTTTTTTTTGGTTTTTTTAACCAAGTCAGTAGTCTTTCTCGTAGTGGTCTCAAAAAAACGAAATTCTAATTTTGGTACATGGGTTGTTCTCTTATTTTATTTCATCAGCTTTCGATAAATTTAGCTGAAATAAATAAGTTAATATTGGGTGCCAAATCTGAAATTAATCATATTGGTTAGAAATTTAATATTATTGAAACTTGTTAATTTTTGTTTTTCTTTTTACCCGTAGAATATGGCACCCAAAATGTGAAACTCTGAAATGAGAATTTGTTGACTTTCTAATTGTGATGTTTATTTGTTTTTCTTTGTAACAGAAATTTATATGTAAATTTATTGTTTTAACAAAATGTCCTTTTTTTAAATTAATTTGCTTAAAATTTTCCAGGATTAATTAATTGAACCACGTTTATTAATTATCACTTCACTTTTTCAAAGCTAAGTTACAATAGAAAGTAACAGCACGTGATTTCAGCCTTATATACTGCTGTAAATACACATACTATAATTAACGAGTAAATAAACATCACGTGATTATGTGAACGGTAACCTTTTTTTTTTGAATAGTGAGATACTGATTTGCTGCACAGTGGGACAAAATTATAAGAATTTCTTTGATCTGGTTAATCTCATGTTAATTAGATCGAATATAGCTTCAGTAGAAAAAACGTAAGTCAACTAATCGAAAAGTTTTGTACGCTATTTCAAGATCTACTTAAAGAAATATTTTCTATGCCATTACTTTACAGCCCTTAGGGCTAATAAATCAGTGAAAGTTTAAACGCTGGTTTAGTTGAGATAAAGTCAAATTTGTATGTAGTTTAAACACAACAGAAGTAAATCAGTAAACAAAACATTGGTTCTTACGAACCGGATAAAACAACAAGAATTTCATCGTTCTACCTTTACAAGGAAATATACGCAATCTATTTGAAAACTCGTCATAAATAAAATAGGTAGTAAATTAATTTAAAAAAGTGAGTTGAACAACCCAAGTCTTTAAAATACAAATGATGAAGATAGAATTCAAAAAATGCTTACGAAATAATTTTCCATTTATTTAATGAAATGTTTTAAAATTAATTTTTAATTCTGAACATTAAAAAACTAAAAAAAAACTAAAATATCAGCGAAATTCTCAAGAAAAAATTTTCGTACACAAAGGCAAAATTAAAAATTATTCAACTTTTTTAAAAAATAAATAAAAACTAATAACTTGTAGGAAACCCTTTTGTTTTTAAAACCTCAGCAAGCCGGTTTGGCATTGATTTTGCTAATTTTGAAGTTTCCCCTCTCGTTATTTTTGCCCACTCTTCCGTGATGACGTGTTTTAGCATTTCCTTTGAGGTAATGTTATGCTCTCGAATTCTGCGCTCAAAAAATCTCACAAGTGTTTAATTGGGTTTAGATCTGGTGATTGAGGGGGCGATTTAAGCTGGGTTTTGGTGTTGTAAAGCAACCAAAGTTTTACATTATGCGCCGTGTTTGGGATCATTATCTTGCTGAAACCAAAAATCTTCACCCATATCTAATTTCTCGGCGCTTCGTTTCAAATTTTGTTTGAGAATGTTCAGATATCCAATCTGATCCATTGTGGACTCATCAAATGATATATTCCCAACACCACTAGGAGCCATTCACCCCCACACCATTACACTACCATTACCACCACAATGTTTTACTGTTGGCAACAGATTGTCTTTTTCAAAAGCGGTACCACTCTTTCGCCACACCATTTTTCTTCCCTTGATCCCAAATATGCAGAATTTACTTTTATCGGAAAATAAAACACGCTCCCAGAACTCGAAAGGCTTATTAACGTGTTCATTTGCAAAGTCCATGCGTTTTCTTCTATTCACTTCAGAAATAAAAGGTTTTCTACGTGCCACAAGACCGTGATAGTTTTCTTTTTTTAATATTTTTCGGACGATGTCTTCGTGAATGTATTTTCTAAATGATTATTTTTTATTTAAACAGATTTGAGAAGCAGTTATTCTAGGATTTTGTTTGACTGAAGATAGTAGTCTTCCTGAACGAGGTCTTGATAGAATTGAGCCGGTGTTTTTGAAACTTTGAATGACGTATTGTATTGAAGAGTGGCTTCGTCCAACTATTTTTCCTATTTCGCGGTATGATTTTCCCTTATTCTTAATTTTAAAATAATTTTCCTTTCGTCAGCAACAATTTCTTTGCTTTACGGACTCATTTCTTAACTTTTTAACGTAAAACAGTACAAGAACACAAAATATGTCAAACACGTTTAAAAAAGAGTACACACATACACAATAAAAAGCCTTAAGTTTTGTAAAAAGTACCGTTAACTGACGGGTTTACCAGACAATTCATGTAGGGATACTTTTTCTGGTTGAAAATTTTGCCACATTGTCTTTGCGACATTGTAACAAACGTTTTAGTAACAACAAGCTTTTGAATGCATTATAAAAAGAAAATATAGTAAAGAGTGCTACTTTAGTATAACACAAAATTTAAATCTACAATTACTTTATGTGCGATTTACAGATATGTATAATTATGAAATAAGTGTACGGATATTTATTCTAGCAATTGTATGTATAAATGTGTTTGTTTCATAAAAAAACAAGTGGTTATTGATCGGTACGAGTATATAGGTATTACGAATAAATTATTTATTGCAATACTCTTCGCTACATCCCTGTGCAAATTATCTTTATGATCGATACACTTTTGTTCAAAGCTGAGTTTGTTTTCGCGGACGAACAGAAATAGTTTATTTAGAACACTGAAACTGGTGCTAAATTTTATCAAAAGTATGCAACAGCATTTGTTTATATGCCAAGCGAGGGCATTTGTTATTGTAGTGTCGAAGCATATTTCACTAGTGCACACCGAATGACAATTGTAAAATGAGCACACAAGTGTAAAAATATGTGTATGTGTAAAAGAAAAAACAAACAACGTAGATTGTTTGAGCGTGTGCATGCGATACTGGTCTAAGTTTTATAATTTATTAATTTAAGGCTCTAAAAAATAAAATATGTATAAAAATAATGTCTTTGACGATGGATATAAAAGTAAAAAGTTTTATTATCACTTAATATTTTATGAAATTTTGAGTTTGTGAAATGAAGTATGGTGTACTATGAAGTGTTCAATAAAAATATTGCACACTTGACACAACTGTCCATTCAACTGTTGTACAATGGTTTTATGTGTTTTTTCTTTCCTTGTTCTCCTTGTTTCACACTCAATTACTTTTACCACTACAAACAATATTCGCTCTTGAAAAAAATACAATACTGTGAACTTTTTCATAGCTTGTGCACACTTCTAATACATACATATACATATATATCTATTAGTACGTATGTATATATATGATTATATATATGTATGTACATATGTGTGGAGATTTACAAAATATAAAGTAATAAGTGGTGTTATTTTGTTAAACAATACAAGATAATAGAGTATTCCCAATGTGAAGAAAAAAAATTTTCATCAATTACAGTTCCGAATATGTGTATTTTAATTTAATTTTTAATTATTTAATAATTATTAATTACTTCTATGAACATATTTTCATATAAAAAATATTCGTAGAGTGTTTCAAATTAATTAAAATCGTGAAATCGCCTTTTTGAAAATAAAAGTGTGTAAATGAATTAGATTGTTTTTGCATTATTTTTCCGCTTCTTTCTATTTACATTGATAGTCACCCTACCGTCGCACGTTGGAAATTCCCAATAATGGCTCTTAATTGAAAATTGAAAATTAATATTTTTAAAAAGTTATCAATTACAGGTTATAGTAAACAAAATTGTGCATCACTAACTACCGTTTTAATTTTCCTATGTTATTTACTTTTCAAGTTGTGCGTTGTCAAAGTTGAACTTTTTTAAGTTTTTGAAAACAGTGGTAAAATTTTAAAAAATTATTTTTTTTTTAATAAAATTTTTGCATTTTCCTAGCATAAATGTAATATTTTTCCAATTGAACCTTCAACCTCAGGTATTTGGAAACTCAAATATATATATCAGTTAAATATTTTTGTTGTAGAAATATTTTTAATATTTTTTTTGAAAATTGATATAAAAAACAATTATTTTTCACTTTTAAGTATAAATTCAAATTCGGTTTGGACAAGCTTGGTAAAATTTTTTTTATAGTTTTCT
The DNA here is from genome assembly GCA_936439885.1 of Nowickia ferox. Classification (NCBI taxonomy): domain Eukaryota; kingdom Metazoa; phylum Arthropoda; class Insecta; order Diptera; family Tachinidae; genus Nowickia; species Nowickia ferox. The sequence continues at coordinate 67,078,978 of OW387023.1, read as the reverse complement.
ATGATATGTCTACTTACAAATCATATAAAAACATTATGCTGCTTTTTTGCGATAAGAACGAAAAAAAATTGTTTTTTAATTCAACATCAAAGAAAAATTCGTGTATGCTCAGCAATACACTAACTGTATTAATCATGTAAGTGTATACATACATATGTTTGGTATGTAGTTTTGTTATTGTTTATTTTTGTTAATTTTATAATTATCAATATTCCTATTTTTAAACTAAAGGTCCGTCTCCAATGGGAGATGGTTCTTCCGTTTTTAACTGTTGGGTAGGTATAATTATTAGTACTTTTAACATAGTTGGAAACGTAAATAATTATTGTTTTAAATTTCTTTTTGTATGTTTCAATTGCGACGAGTAAAGAGTTCAATTCAATCGATAGCATCCAAAGAAAAGTTGAGAATAATACTCTGCAGTTTGCTTTATCCATTCTGCATGGTTTTATAAGATTTTTTGAGTGCCATATATAAAATTCCAATCAAAAAATGGCAAGCAAGGTCCGACGCAGAAAAAAATAGTGAATTGAAACCAGATCAAAAATACAGGTCGAGTTCAGAAAAAAACCAGACTTATAGTTGACCAGCCAAAATCAGGGTTTGGAAACTCAAATGACGGGAATACAGCCAGACGTTTTTTTTTTCAAAATCCCGAAGTTTCATCGGAAATTACAAAAATCGACGTTGAACTGATCAAAGAGTTGCATACTATTTTAGTTGCTGTATTGTGTGGTCATCAGATTAATGTTGAAAAATTTAGAAATTTTACTTTATCAACCGTAAAATATTTTTTTGGAAAATACCCATGGTATAACATGTCCCTCACTTTACATAAATTTTTAACACAGGGTTCGGAGATTATTACTCATGCACTGTTACCTATTGGTCAGTTATCGGAGGAAGCGCAGGAAGCTCGTAATAAAGATTTTAAATCATTCAGAGAACATTTTGCACGAAAATACAGTAGCTATAAGTCCAATGAAGATATTTTCAATAGATTTTTAATAAGCTCTGATCCTATTATTAGTAATATGAGTAAACATTACAAAAGCGCATAAGATCAATAATATTAAAAATAAATTGTAAATTTATTATATATATATTAATATTAATAAAAACTTTTTTAATAAATAAAGATTAGTATGGCCTATTTCCGGGAAAATTGTGTATGGGGGCTATACGAAATCATTTACCGATTCTGTTGAATTTTTGTATGTTGAGTTACTAACTTAAACAAATCATATGCGTAAAATTTCATTCATTTATCTTTAAAAATGGAGTTTGCAAAGCAATTTAAATATTCATACGGGCAGACAAACGGATATCCCTGAAGTTAAAAAAAAAATTTAAATTTCAAAGATGATTTTTTTAACTACTAATGACCCATTTAATACTACGAAACGAAAAAATAAGTGCTATCTTTAACGCCTGAATTAAGAGCCGTTTTTAACAATTTCAACCCAATGTGCGTCGGTCGATTTGACTGCGTAGATATTTTTAATAAACAATTGATAATAAATTAAATTTCAAAATTTAAATTCTTCGTATAATACCTCATTACGATTTCATTTGAATAATTTAATTTACTTTCCAAGATGAAAGTCTCTTGAAAATTTTATACGTGCTTCAGATGCCATTTTTAAATTCGAAGCAAGATTTCAAAGGGTTCGTGATGAATTAAAACTTTTATGGGAAAGAGCTAGAACTGCATACGATGAAGCAGTGATTGAATGCAAAATTCCTTCGGAAACGAAATGCACAGAGGATTTAGAAATCATTGAAAATAAATATGAAACAGCCTTTGCGACTTATGCTCGTTGTATGAAGGTGAAATGATGATTTAAAATCTATTCCTGAAGCTAGATAACCTGCCGAACATGCTGAAGCTTCGTCAGGAGACCAAATATCACATAACCTAGCACCATGCGAAATAGATGTCTTTAATGGGATTATTTATCATGGCCAACTTTTAGAGATCTTTTTACAGCTCTATATATAAATTGAAAAACTTTTTTATTTAATGGAAAGAACATACAAGGATGCTAGGGATATTGTATCAAAGTGTCCACTGACAAACGCTGGGTTGGATATCGCGTGGAAGAATTTAAAAGATAAATATGAAAATCCTCGTATGATAGTGCATAATCAATTAAAATGCCTTTTTAGTTTACAATCAATCACTAATGAGACTAGTTCAGCCTTAAAAAACTTGCAACGCGGAATCAATAGTTTTTTTAGTGTTATGTCAATTTATGAAATTTATACGAATAATTGGGATCCGATTATTATATTGTTTTGTATTCAGCGGCTGCCTGCACATACAGTCACTCTTTGGGACAGACTGTCAAGGACAAAAGTGACATATCTTTGTGGAAACATTTGGATTTGTTCTTAACAGATCGAATTCAAACCTTAGATTGCATTCGCGATCTTACAAATTTACAAACTGATAAAGGAATCGTGTAACAGAAGGCACATACTAAAGATTTTAGTGCAAGTCTATCTAATACTTATTATCTGTGTGCAAATCAAAGACATTTACTTCGATTTTGTCGTCGTTTTAAGAACATGTCTGTTTCTGAAAGAGTTGCAAATATAAAGAAATATCTAATTATTTATGATACTTTAAACGACCTTCTTTCCTTATTTATTCTTCATATTATAGAGTCATCTAATAGTGGGCTTTCAAGGTCTTTATTGTATTTGAATGTAAATAAAAAACTATTTATTACATTATTTTATCCAACGTTTCGCTGGTATTTTCTAGGTTCTTCAGGGATAAGTTTTATATAATCTGGCAACGATATGTAAATATAGATATAATAAATAAATAAACAAACATGCACAAAAGCTTGTACTTGTACTTGTTTTTAATTACATATAGTTTATAATCACTTTCTACATAAAAATGTTTTAAATAATAATTTTTTAAAAATACAACAAATAATTTTTTAAAAATACAACACAAAACATTTAAATAAATACAAAGTAATGGAAGTATAAATTTTAAAATTAGAAATAAATATCACAGTAGAAAAAGTAAACCTAATATCACAGTTGGAGCAAAATTATTATGTTATTGCTATCAAATAATTGGCGTTTATGTTGTCCTTGTCTTCCTTTCTGTTTATTGCACTTTTTAATCTCTGCTGAATTCTTAAACTCTCCAAAATTTGTTCTCTTTTATCTCCTTGACTAATATTTTAACGTTGTCAAGATCTGCGTTGTGTCTCATTTCTACGCAATGTTGAGCAAGCGCAGTTGTGTGTTTTCCTTTTCGTATGTCATTTCCATGTTGGGCCATCCTCTTACTTAAACTTCTTTTTGTTGTGCCTACGTATACTTTTCCACAGTTGTTGTTGGTGTTACCTTTGCATGTTATTTGATAGACAACATTACTTTGTTGATGTTTTTCTATTCTGTCTTTTGTTTTTGTAAATAATTGTAGAGTTGTTTTGTTTGCTCTATGTGCCAAAATTATTTGTTTGTTGTTAATTATGTCTTGTAAGTTTTTTGTTTCCGTGAGCTTTGGTATATAAGAGACGCTGTAGTATTTTTTGGTGTTGCCAGATGTGTCGCTTGTGTTATTTTTCCCGTTTTCCGAATTTCCACACCTTTGTATTAAATTATTAATTAGTTTTGTTGGATAACTATTTTTTTATAGGATTTCTTTAACTTTATTAATATTTTTGTTTATAAATTTATTATCACTAAGGTCTGATAAAACTTAGCGCTGTGTTTATCTTCTGTTGTTTTGGTTGTGAGGAGTTAAAATTAATAAGGAGTCCAGATGCTATCGACTTTGCGTACCAATCAGTAATAATTTTGTTTCTGTCTCTATGTAATTGTATATCCAAATACGGTGTTTTCTAGTTGTGTGTGATATTTGTTAAACGTCTTTAGTATGGTATTTTCATCATCTTTTTTGATTATAGCAAATAGATAACCCACGTATTTTGCCAAGAATTTAATTTTTATGTTTTTTTCTTCAGTCAATTCCTCTAGTGTGTGTTTAACTAGCCTATCTAATACAATGTCAGCTATTGTAGCTGATAACGGGTTTCCCATGGGCATGCCATAAGTTTGTTTATAAAACATTCCATTGTATACAACATAGTTATTATTTTCAAGACAAAACTATAGAAGCGTGAGGAATTGTCGTTTTGGTATTTCGGTATATTTTTGTAATTTGCTCCTTTGTTCCATAATATTGCTAATAGCTAAGTGAATTGGCATGTTGGTAAATAGTGATACTACGTCCAGGGAAATTAGAATTTCATCTTCGTTTAATGTAACATTCTTTAATTTATTTTTAAGTTCAAGTGAATTTATCATGTTGTATTCTTCAACTATTATGTTTCTGAGAATTTCTCCTATATGTTTAACTAATTTATAGGATGGTACTTCAATCGAAGAAGAAATTGGGCGAAGGGGAATGTTTGGTTTGTGAATTTTGGGTAATCCGTATAATCCAGGTGTATTTGTTTTTGAAAAGGTCCATGACTAATTTGTTATTTTCACGCAATAACTTTTGGGTTGGATCCGTTCTTATCGTCTTGTATGTGCTTCTATCACCCAGTAATTTCTCCATTTCCATCCTATAGCCTTTCTGGTATAATATTACGGTCTTATTTCCTTTATCAGATTTGGTGATAACTATTTCATCTTTATATTTCTTGATTAATTCCGACGTTTCTCTATATATATTCAGTATAAATTTCTCCTTTTGTGTGTTTCTAGCGGTTCTTTTATGGGTTAGAATTCTATCAGTTATTTTACACTTTACAATATCTTTTTCTCTGTCATCAATAATCGATTAGACCCATTGTTCGAGATCTACAATTAATTTAACTTCATTTTTGACTGGTAAGGCAAATTTCGACCCTAGTGACAGAAGCCACTTGCAATCTTCAGGGAAATCTACACATGTGTTATTGATGAACAGTTTGGGTTGTAACATAAATTATATTCTTTTAGTTGTTGACTAACTTGTCCACAGTTAAATTAATTGCAGATCTCGAACAATGATTATATTTAGCAAATATGCAAAACGTGAGTTTTATTCCTGATGTTTTTAAAAATAAGCAGAATTATTTTAATTTTTCTTGTTTTTAAGGTTGCCCCTTTTTTTCTTAAAATCCTCTTTTTGGTGCCACCTTTTTTTAAAAAATCCAAATTTTTTGAAATTTTACAACGGTAACACTGCTTGTGTATTTCTTTTATAAGCGGATGTGTCCAGTAAAGTTCAAGATATTACGAAAAAGCGGATTAGGATGTGACTCGAGTTTTGTTAAATATTTGCCTGCGTATTTTGCAATTTCATTCAATGTGACATCTTTTTATAATATAAAATAAAGTTGCCAGAAGTAGGGGGAAATAACTACATATATGTAGGTATTTTTGTCACTAATATATTTATATTTTTATTTTGGTCAAAATATAAGTAAGTATTTTTAATTATCAGATTGCATCTTTTTGTGTATAAATGTAAAAATAACTATACTCAAAATATATTTTTGCTCATAACCCGTTTCAAAATTAGTTTTTGCTCAAAATTACCTAGCCATATTTATCTAATGCCGAGTAGACATCTGGCACACATGTGCCCAACAAAGCATAACAAGTAATTACTCATGAAAAACTGTTTGATTCAGACACATATTTATTAAGTTAAACAGTCTCATACATAACTAATAGAAAATTTTATAGAATGCAACTAGACTTGTATCGAACTCTTTCAGTAGTTCGTTTTTGACACAAACTAATGATCAAACCCATGTAATTTAAATGGGTTTGATCAAAGGTTTGTGTCATGTAATGTCTTTGCACACGTTGATTTCAATCTTCTTTATTCTTCAGTGTTCATGTACAAAGTAAAGCTTAACAGTATTAATAAAGCTACACTAGAGCGTATTTAATACTTAACTGTATCACTAAAGCTGCACTAGAGAGCATTTAGTTAATTATAGAGAATATATGTACACATGCATATATCCATATGTGACAGCGCATAGAGAAAGGGACATAAGGGTAAAAAAATCAATTTTCATTTTTTTTTTTTGATGTGGACAACATCTGAGCATCGAATGTCCCTCCCAGAGATATGCGCGTTTTATGATGTGATGGTACACCAAAGATACACGTATTTAAATCTTTAAAATGGCTCTCCTGAACAAAACCTGTTTTTACCCTTAGGTCCCTTTCTATTTTGCGCATCACATATACATTATATACATATACATATATACATGTATATATATATATATATGTATATAGGTATATACATATATATATACATATATATTCATAATTACCTTATCGTAATTAATATACAAACATTAAGTACTTTTAACATCTCTTAGTATACAGGGCTGTATACTCTTCATAATTTAAGAACACGATATTATTATTTTAAGCAAAATAATAGCAAAAAAATTCTTAAAAAAAATAATAATTATATACACATGTATGTATGTATTAATTAAAATACTTAAAGTGTATGTATTTCTTGTCTTATTATTAAAGTAAATATCTATTGTTTAGGTTTTCTAACCCGCAAATTATATCTTGGATTGGGTATAGATTATTCCGCTGTCTCTTTATTATCTTCGTTTGGTGTTCTATTAGATGCTAACTTTTGCAAAGGGTATAAAATTGTACTGGGTATAGCATTTCCTATTGTACCACCCGATATAATCTGGTTAGAACGTCTTTTCCAGCAGACATTATTTTCAGTCATAACTAAGTAAGTCTGTTTACCCAGATTCCTTTTAATAATAGCTTTTGTCCAACTGATTTTACCGTATACAGAATAAGCCTTCACCATAACTGGTGTATTTGGTGCACAGGTAATAGTTTTATTACTTTTATATTTCTTTTGCCTAGCCTGCTGCTTATCAACAATATCTTGAACATTTTCAATATCTAAATTTGCGATAATACGACGGGGGTTAATTAAGTCTAGCCTCGTTCTTAAAGGTCTTTTATTAAACATCGGTAATCAAATAAAAATTGGCTTAAGGCGTTGTTGAATTCCAACAAGGGTTTTTTAAATAAGTTTCGTTTCAATGATGCTTTAACAGTTTTAACTGCATTTTCGGCTTGACCGTTGGTGGATGGATCACCCACCGGTGCAGTCCTATGGTCAATACCATTCAAAAACAAAAAATCTTCAAACTCTTGATCTAAATGCAGTGCCATTATCTGCCACGATTATCTTGGGCAGTCCAAAACGGGCAAACATTTCTCTCAACACCGATATAACGGCTTGGCTAGTAGTGTTTTTTGCCATAGCGATGCATTCCACCCACTTACTAGTGCTATCTACTGCTACTAAGCCCCATCTACTCATAAAAGGGCCAAAAAAATCAATATAGAGGCGAGACCACACTTCATCTGGTCTATCTCAAGTGATTAATTCCTGCTGTCAATAAGCATGGTTCGCAATTTTTTTACCCAGTTTTCCAAGTCACTGCTTTGTCCGGGCCACCAGCAGCATTCTCTAGCCATTGACTTGAGTTTCGCTATTCCTACGTGTGTATTATGTACAAATTTAATGGTCATATCCTGTAATTCTTGAGGTATTACTACTCTATCCCCCAAAATAAACAACCCTTTTCTTCTGACAATTCCCATTTCTTCTGAAAATAAGGAAGTAATTCGCTTTTAGGAAATTTTTCGGGCCAGCCAAAAGCCATGCTTCAAAACTTCTTGCAAAAGGTTATCTGTCTTTGTAATCGTTTGAATCAAATCAAAATTAAAATATCGCTAGGTGTTGGGTAAACATTGGAGAAAATTTATATAAATGTTACCTGTACAATCTGTAGGAATTCGACTGAGAATAATTCGCTTCTGGTTGAGACAAGGTTCTCGACGCAAATTCAATTGGTCTCTCTAACACTTGTTCATCAATTTGCGATAAAATCGCACCAACTCCAACTGGGCTCGCATCCACAGTTAGTTTAGTTTTTAAGTCCGGGCTGTAGTGAGCAAGACAATTTTTTCCTGATAAAAATTGCTTTAGCTCGTCAACGGTTTTCGAACAAGTGTCAAAAAAAATCCAGCCCTAACAAGGGTGGACCACCATTTTTTAAAATCAATAACGAAATTAATTTCGTTTTGCCACTATATTCGATATTAACATCACACAAGCCTGAAGGGCGGATAAGCATATCATTGTATGATTTCAACAATACCGTAACTGGCCTTATTTTATAATTAGAAAAATCAGAATTGTATGTACTTTCAGATATTACATTGTACTCTGAGCCTGTATCTAGTTGCATGACAAATGGACTACCATTCACACAAATCTGAACTTCTATTGGTCCATCTTTAGGCGACTTGATTGAAAACAAACTAATTTTATCACTAACAAAATTAAAATTTTTTGCCTTACGCATTTTTTTAAATGCCCTCTCTCTTTACAATGATTACATTTACAATTCTTAGGGCCAATTTCACCAACTTATTTAAATATCAATTCATATTTAAATGTAATTTTTCCATACAAAAATTAATGAAAATCTACATTTAAATATGAATTGATATTTAAAAAGCGTTGGTGAAATTGGCCCTTAAACTTACAGTCTGTGATATTATGACTATTATATCCACAAACCATACATTGTTGTTAGCCCTGATGTACGTTCGCTTTTCCACGTTGTTGATACTGCTGCTTCTTTTAAATGTTTCTCGCCTGTTGTCGTTCTTGTCCAGCTTGTTGTTGTTGTTTTTGTTTTTAAATGAAGTTCAATCTGCTTCAAGCTTAATTTCATTTTCGTGATATTGCTGAAGAACATATTCTGCATTATTTGCAATTTCTATTACCCGATCTAATGTTGTTGTTACTGGCTCAAGAAAAATTTTGTCTTTGGCTGGACCCTTTTCCAGCCCCATTACAAATATGTCACGAATTGCAGTCTCTAAAAATTGTCCAAACTCATAATTTGTTGCCAGCTCTCTTACCCTTACCGCCCAATCATTAATTGATTCTGTCGACAATTTTTTTGCACCATAAAATTTGTACCACTCTGCGAAGCCACTTATAGCGGATTTGAAATGACGTCTCATTGCCTCTATACAGCTATCAAAAGTTGCCTCATTTCTTCCAATTTGTGAAGGAGACATTCAATTTTGAAGCAATAAATACGTTCCTTCTGATAATGTAGTAATTAAAATTGCATTCTTTTTCTTTTCATCAGTTATATTATTTGCAATAAGAAATTGCTCTAACTGGATACTAAAAACACCCCATGCTTTCTCGACATGATAAAATAAAGGAACACTACCAATAATTGGTGAACCATTTTGCTGGCTCACAGAATCTGAAGGCATTTTATAATTGCCATTGTAATATCTTTGCACACGTTGATTTCAATCTTCTTTATTCTTCAGTGTTCATGTACAAAGTAAAGGTAGAGGTCCATAGCTCGCTTTTTGTGCGTTACGCTTTCTATGCATCTGTCAAAAAGTAGAATCAATGTAATAGTATGTGACAAGTTACATTGCAAAAAGCGCAGAACGCGTAGGCGCGTTCAAAGCAAAAAGTAGGTATACTTTCTACTTTTGTACGCGTGACAAGCACCATGAAAGAAAGTCAGCTGTTCTTGAATGCTAAAGATGTTAAATAATACTTTATTTCTTACGTTATCGATAAATATTATTTTGCCGTGGATAATTCTTCTTTTTTTTCAATAAAAATAATTTCTTAGTAAAAAAAACTTGTTTAATAAAATATGTGAATATTTTCATTAATGCGATGTATTTTAATTAACTTCACCACGCTTTTCTCAGTAACAAATTTTGCATATTAGTTATCGATTACTTTTACGTACTGAGTGTCATCTCCGCTAAATCTGTATTAAATAGCTGCTTAGAAAAGTTATTGCTTAAGCCAATAATGTGCATACATTTATATGTAATTTTCAATTTACTTACATTAAAGTCAACAAAAGCCGACAATCTGCTGGAATAGCCCTGGCCGAGTTCTTCTCAAGACTATCTTTTAAAATGCTGAATAAATAGTCAAAGACATCTGCAGAAATTCTTGTCGCGGTTCGAAATTGCTCAGGGTCAGAAGTTTTAATTTTTTAAATGTGGTTTCAAAAAACCCACTTAAATTCCTTTCTAAATACAACGGCCGTACCCAAAACCTTTTCTTTTTTGAAATTGTTCATAGGCATTTTTTGCACATAAAATTAAATATACAAACTCGACTAACTCCACAAATTCTTTTAAAAACTCGATTTCACTCTCCATTTTTTCTTTATAAGTATTTATAAACAAACGCACACAGCTGATCAAAAATAAAATGGCGCATGAAAAGCAGTGCATGTAACTCAACGCGAACAAAGTATAAAATGAAACAAGAGGATGAAACGCGTGTAAAGCATAACGCGCAAAAAGCGAGCTATGGACCTCTACCTTAAAGCTTAAAATATATTAACAGTATTACTAAAGCTACCCTAGAGCGTATGTAATACTTAACTGTATCACTAAAGCTGCACTAGAGAGCATTTAGTTAATTATAGAGAATATATGTACACATGCATATGTATATCCATATACATTATATACATATAAAAAAAAAAAAAAACATATACATATACATACATATACATATACATACATATACATACATATACATATACATATACATATACATATACATATACATATACATATACATATACACATACATATCCATATCCATATACATATACATATACATATACATAAACATATACATATACATATACATATACATATACATATACATATACATATACATATACATATACATATACATATACATATACATATACATATACATATACATATACATATACATATACATATACATATACATATACATATACATATACATATACATATACATATACATATACATATACATATACATATACATATACATATACATATACATATACATATACATATACATATACATATACATATACATATACATATACATATACATATACTTATACATATACATATACATATACATATACATATACATATACATATACATATACATATACATATACATATACATATACATATACATATACATATACATATACATATACATATACATATACATATACATATACATATACATATACATATACATATACATATACATATACATATACATATACATATACATATACATATACATATACATATACATATACATATACATATACATATACATATACATATACATATACATATACATATACATATACATATACATATACATATACATATACATATACATATACATATACATATACATATACATATACATATACATATACATATACATATACATATACATATACATATACATATACATATACATATACATATACATATACATATACATATACATATACATATACATATACATGTATATACCCTGTCGGAGAATGTGTGGTTGACTACAAAAATAGTTAACTTATAGTTAACTTTTCTTAGACTGACTAAAAGCTAAATGCAAAGTCATCCAGAACAAACCCAAAATTAATTTTTAAGTTGAGTACGTAATCGAATTTGGTGAGAGCCAACAAATTTATTCTCAGCTACTTTGAAACTCATTCCAGTTTTATATTAACATTTTGCAGTTATTATTTTAAATGGTACCTTGGCTGTGTAGTTAGCGTGTTGAGTACACAACGTGGTATGATACATGTTCAAACCCCAGAAAATTTTTTTTAATTTACTGACTACCAGGTGATTTAAAAAAGCTAACTTTAAGTTAGCTGAAAGTAATGCAGCGTGAGACAATTGCCTACTGCCTAGGACATCGCAATGTTAACATAGTCAGTTGATTACAGTGAAAAGTAATCCAAATGCCAGTCAGTACTAGTTGCGAAATAGTTAGCTTAAAGTTAGTTTAAAGCTAACGGAATTTCCGACAGGGTATATATATATATATATATGTGTATACATATATATATACATAATTACCTTATCGTAATTAATATACAAACATTAAGTACTTTAACATTTAGTATGTTCAGACGACGAATTGAATCACCTGCTTCGATCTCTGAATCCTGTTTATGAATCTTGCCGTGTGAACGGTTCATTCGAGCTTCGTGTGCAGCTTGCAAATTTAGTGCTTTTCGCCTTAGATTTAGTGGTTTTCACACTAGATTTAGTGCTTTTTAATTCATAACAGTGCGGAATTTTTTATCTTGGGAGTTTTTTTTTAAAAGGCACTAAAATAGTGGTTTTTTATATTTGATTTTAGTGCTTTTAGTGTGTTTTACAAATCTACTTAATTTATAAAAACACCAAATAAGAGTTTTCCACTTTACAAAAACTATCTGATTGCAGTCCTTTTAGACACGCAAAGTTTTCTTTGCAGAATGTTAATTCAGATGGGTGAAATACGGAGGAAGAAAAACTTTCTCTTCCACAGTGAGAAAAAAGAACATATTTCTAGAAATTACAGAGGATACCATACACGCTATAAAATGACTTAATTACAATACTCCCAGCAATAGAATTCTGATTTGGAAGCACTAACAACTGAGAGAAGCAATGTCGTGCTTTCTTGATAACGAAAAATGCTCCTGAAAAGCACTAACGTAAGGCGGGCTATCTAATAAACTGAAAAAAATTAAAAAAATTTAAAATAGTAACTTTTGCATCTGAGTACACAAAAACTATACATTATTACTTCTGTGAAACGATTTAATAAGGCAAAAAATTAATGGTTTCTTGGAAGCTGAATGTATTGCTTCTAGCTGGCTTACAAAAACTCTTCTGGGAAGCGGTAACTTTTGCTGGGATGGTGAAGTTGAAGAAATAGAACGAAGTATCAGAAATTTAAGGCTACATAAATGGAAAAATTAACTCAGAACTGATAAATTTTGGATTGAAGTTTATAACTATAGAAATTCAACTAATGATAATCCATTTCTAAAACTGTCAATATTTGCTCTAGGACTATTAACATTACCATGTTCAAATGCTGAGTTGGAAATAACTTTTAGCACTAATAACTATTTTAAAAGCAAGTTAGAAATACAATAATGATTTTTTAGTACATCGAATTGCTTAACTCATATAAATTACGGTCTAAAAAGAAAAGACTTATGTTCAGAATGTAACTGAACCATGTTCATTTAAAATTAATTCAGATGAAACGCCTAAATAATATAATTAAATTATTAAAACGATTTTATGGCCAGAAGAAAAAGATGGAACGAGTATAATTATATATTAATATAAATATGTACATATGTAATTATATGTGCACATCCATACATAAATAGTTTTTACATATTTATACGTATATACGTACACATAAATACATATACATGTATGTAATTAAGTGTAGTCTGCACTCTGCAATTTGAAACCAAGGAAAATTCTTTCGATTTGTATGCTAATTATACGCAGAATGAATTTTATTTCGATTCGAGTTACAATGTACCCCCAGTAACAAATTGAGGGAATCGATATCGGCATTCTGAATTACAACTAATTCTAGTTGTATTCAAAACAATGTTCGAAAAGAAAAGGTTTTTATCTATGCTATGTTTTTTGAAACCATAGTAGCCATCACAAAACATTTTAAATATTTTAAGTTTTTGCCTTGTGTTTTATTTTTAGATTTCATGTTTTATGAATATGGTAACAATATTGGTTGACAAATGGAATTGGTTGGCGTCTGGAATAATGAAGCATAACTAATTCAACACTCGAAACAAAAACCAAAATACAACTGATAAAAAGCAGTTGTCTCATGGTGAAAAAAGTTGTAATCCATAATAAAAATTTTACAACTAAACTATCTATTTGGTTGTAAATCATAATAGGGGCCTTAATTTAGGCAGTTATATAAAAGAGTACAAATAAAATTTTAATTGTAATCTTTATCCTGTAAATAAAATTCAGCTGTTTCTGAAATATATGTTCCTTTAGGCCGTACGTCTCTCGTTGACACTCCTTTGTTAAAATAATACACCATAATTGGAGTGTCTTGCCAAATGAACTTGAATTATTTTCCTACTCATATTCTACTTATTTATAACCAAATCGAAACATAGCTAGATATACTCGTAATTGAAATTATTACAAAAACCTAGGAAATGTAGTAAATTTAAAATTGTAGTTAACTTAAATTTCTAAATTTTACTCATGCAATACCTATATAATTGGCCATGTGGGCTTTCCTGTATTGAAAATAAATAAATAAAAAAAATAAAAATATAGCTATGTGCATACAAATATACTTATTGCTTTTTGCTCTGAAGAAGTTGGTATCACTGTTCGTGTGGCATTTTTTATATATATTCACACATACATGCGTATCATACGCACGTATGTATATACGTACATACATATAAGCATACATATATTCAACTCATTCAAAACCTTGTTTTTGAAGGCATCCCTATATTTTCTTTTTATTTTTCCTTTTTATACTGTTCATAACTTAATTAAATTCATTTATTTTAAACTCACATCTTTGTTTTTCTGGTTTGTTTTTATTTGCTCACAAACACACATATGCATATCTAACTATTTTGTTATGATAGCTAGTTCATTTAAACTGGCGATAAACTGCGATAAAAGTTGGAGAAGATACCAATTTTATGTACTTCGCAAGTAGATTCATATTGAATCTACTTGATTCGCTCTCATAATTTTGTATGGCGAAGCAGTTGCGTGAAGCTTGAATAGAGAGCGAGCGGCGAATAAGCTCATGTCTGGCATCTTTACTCCCAACAAACATATTGCTAACCACGCGCAAGGCGTATCTAAGGCCGAGCCGCTGAATAGTTTTGACCAGACGCCGCAGATTTTTTTCGGCTAATAAGCGGTTGGAAATCAGCCGCCGATTGATATAATTTTTTATATTTAATACTCCTGCTTTTTTATATTTAATACTCCTACTCGCAGTTTCCCAAACTTTACAAGATCGCTGTTAAATGCCTTAAAATGCTGGGAACATCGGTTCAGTCTGATTATTTTCGCAAGCGGCGCAGGTGATGACTCAGCAAAGATACAGATAGAGTGGTGAAAGACATGGTAAACTTTTATTTTATTTCTAAACAGTATTCAAAAAAAGGATGAAAGGAGATGAAAAATAAACTTAAGACTTTTTGAAAATATAATAATAAATATTAAAAAAAAACAATCGATGTATAAAAAACATCGATGTATTTTATAAAATATCCATGCAACATCAATGTATGTTTTCTATGCATCGCATCGAAAAAAAACATCGATGGTTTTTTACAGTGTCCATCCCTAATGCAAAGACAAGGAAAATGCCGCCCGTGGGTACTTCGTTATTCTCTTGTTTACACGTACTTAAGCAGCGATGCCAATTTAGCGCGTTTCGCGCTAGATTTAGCGCGTTTTAACTATGCCAAACGCGCTTTTTTTAGTCTTAGCGCGTATTAGCGCGTTTTGAATAAAGTCAGTATCATTTCAGTTCAATATTTTTTTTTTACTTTTTTTGCATAAATTTAACAATTTTCTAGTATTCAAAATTCATAAAATTTTTTAAATTGGATAATAATTCAGCTGTCGCAAATAAAATTCCCTTGACTGTGGTTAGAATTAAAAACGCATTTTAATACTGTAAATGGCAAATATTTTGAAATTTCATGAAAATTCGTGATCAAAAAAATTTATATAACTTATTAAGCATCTATTCTAGCTGAAGTATAGAAAGCATTTGAATCGCAAAACTATTCGACAATTTATATACCTATAAGTTGTTACAAAGTTTGACATATAAAATAAAAATAAAAACTAAGGATTTCGATTATTTGGAAGGCAATTCTGATTCTGTATTAAATGATTTTAATTGTTTAGGATATAATTTCGAAGAAACAATATTATAAAATCTGAAAAGTGCTACTAAAAAATCAATTGTATTTACTAATACACATGTAAATACATCGAATTTTATTAAAATTTAATTTAGCGCGTAGGAAAATAGCGCGTTTTGGCAATAAATAGTTGACAATGCTGCAACTAGCGCGTTCTAGCGCGTTTTGCGAAGGGGAATAGCGCGTTTGGGTCACAAATAGTTGGCATCGCTGTTCTTAAGCATGCATTTTACTCTCTTTCATATTATACACCAGTGATATCAAAAATAAAACTATAGTTGGATGTGTGAGAAAAGTTGTCACAGTCGTTTCTGAAGTACATAGCAAAAAATAATGTTTAAACAAATGCAGTTTAATAAAGCAGCTCAAAAAAAGAAATTAAAAGGGGTCTATGAGGTAGAAAATTAAAATATAAGAGAAAAGTTTAATAAAAAAGTTGGCGCCGATCCCCATTTTCCGAGTTATGGGGCTCTGAACTTTTCATAGGAAACTATGAAAAATCTTCAAAAAGAAATATATAAATAGCTTATCTGATAGAATCGTGTAAAATAGAAAAATAAATTAATGAAAAAAATTTGCTGCGATCCATATTTCCGGAGTTATTGGTCTTAAAAGTTTAGATAGAAAGTGCAGTTTAGTGAAAAACTGTGACAAAAAAATTTAAAATGTAATTTTAATACTGTACCTATAAAGATTTATATATAATTTAACACAACCGCTGTTATCGTCGCTGTCTCATTGCCGACTAAGGGCTAATAAATCAGTGCAAGTTAATCCCTATTTTTGGTTTAAAATGTATTTAAACTAGCAAACATATAAATCAATACAGTGGCCGACTTCCTAAGCGCAAGTTGCAATGCATAATTTAAAAAATGCGTATGCAATGCTAAACATGTCTTAAGTGCAACCTTGTGTTGCAGACATTTTTTGAATTTTATCGGCGTTTAAGAACGAAAATACTTACTCAGCCATTGCAGCTAAAATGTTTGCATACAAAATAAAAATGCGCGATTTTGACAGCTGATACTCATTAAAATGAGTTGCCAAACGATTAGGAACATTGGACGTTGTCGGGCAGTATTTAAACCATCTGTAAACGCATAAAATTGGGCGTTTAAGTCACCAATACAGGCCATATGGTTTTGTTATTTATAGACCATATGTTTTGCATTAAAAGAGCACTCAACTTTTCCCATGTTTCTACTTTTTCTTCAGATCTTTTTCGACCTCTCTTCTTAGACTCTATTATACTTTTATACTATTCTACTTCGCCAAGCATAGATATAATTCCTTTCGCAGTAAAATTTGGCGACCTTTAATTAAAATTTTTTAACTTTTTTGCATTTTTGATTGTGCAAAGAATTGATAGCCTGCTGTAAAACAGCTTTTTTTACATTTATTCTAGTGCTGCCACAATATTATTTTTTAAACTACACATAGGTATGGTCCACTGTTTTACTGTTTAGTTTAACTAAACCAGCGTTTAAACTTTGACTGATTTATTAGCCCTAAATGAAAGAGAATAAGAATGTGTGTGATTTTAGCTAGCACAATTGTGGTATGAAACTGACAGCATTAGTGTATAACATTGATTTATATGTATATTCGCGTATGTGTGTTCATTTGTATAAGAAGCCGATTGATGTTCGGCATTCTGTTGCTACTTTCGGCAGCTGTTATACACTAATATATAAATAATATAAGGATGCACATATGTTGCTGACTTCGATCTAATGGCAGGCACAGAAAATGGGCATCATGATTTAGTAATTAAGGAAATTACTTACAACTATCTAACTTAAATCTTAATAAACTCCATGCATGGAGAAACCCCATACATATATAGCTGTATGTTAGATTTGTATTATAAAATAATTTCTGAAAACTGTAGAAAAGTATGCATTAATTTCGAATGGACAAGTAGTGAGTTTAAATAATTTAATACAAAAAAACTACATACGAGTATGTTAAGTTTTAGCCCAGTAAAAAATTTTCATGTTTTTTGAAGCAATAAGGCAATAAAGCGCATAAAAAAATATGAGCTGTTTAAAAGCAGTGAACATATATGAAGCAAACTACAGAAAAAAGGGTGATTTAACAGCGCCACAATAATGCAGGTTTTAAAGCCAGAAATTTTGCTAATGTAATCTTGAAAAGCGCTTTTTAAATAAGTAAATACGTTTATATTATTAATCCTTTAAAGAGGGCTTGAGATAACTGCTATATTTGCATGTTTTATCATATTAGAAAAAAGCACTTTTGTGAGCAAAATATGTAGTACTCCAAACCGGGAACTACCCATACAAAAATCAGAAGCGATATTAGCAGGTTTGTCAGCTCTACTTTTATTCTCTCATAGTAAAAACCTGTGGGTGGCGTTGGCTGAAGTAGTTAGCACGTTGACTACAAAACCAAAGATCCTGGGTTCGAGCCCGGTCTCTGACAGTCATTAAAAATAACAATACCACGCATTTTTCTGATGTGCATTAGTGTCCTTTGTATCAGTTGTTGTGGGAAAAGTTCTAGTGAAGCAGTGAACATATATGAAACAAACTACAGAAAAAAGGGGGATTTAAAAACTACACCGACTTCATCAGATACTAATTCTAATGTAACATCAGAGCGAACTCCAGAGCAGAATCATTGACGAAGTAAAAGAACCAATAAAATAAAAATGAATACTAAACACAGCTTCAAAATTTAATACGCCTCCTTTAACACCAAAAGGCGCTGCAACACTGCATTATCAAAAAGCTTTCCTCCTCCATCTCAACATCATTCAACACCTGTCTACTCTATCACTATTCTTCCCTATCACCCTCTCTGACTATCTTCTCTTCAACTAACAGGCAGCAAAAAGGGATCATTGTATTGGACCCAAGTGAGCTGGACTCTAAATTTCACCCTTCCTTACCAGCAGCCTGCTAACCTAACCTAACCTAGTAAAAACCTGCTTTATTTGAAGCTATTTTTTTGCTGGGAAGTTACCTGCAGTAGGTCCAATAAAATAATAAATGCCTAATTCATAATAAATATTTAATAATAATAAATCATAATGGCTTAAGTAGCAATTTCTTGTTTTGAGATATTAAGGGTTTTGTCTAAAATAAAATGTGTTTGATGTTTTTTACGGGAATTTTTACAATTTAAGTTTAAAATTTTTTAACGCACTAATAATCCCAAATTATTATTTTACTTATTAACTAAAATATTTTTTTATTAAAAATACATTGAAATCGATTATTAAGGGGTTTAGCTGGATCTTATGCGCATTTCACTGTCGCTAATGCAGATCATGAGGGAACCTTTACCCAAAAATTTTTCTTAGAATTATTATGTTAAACTTTCATTTAAACAAATGAGAAGCTCATCGATATATTGTAGTGGAATGTAGAACCTGTGCGATTTTTTTCACAATGTTGTTTGCTGCCGGTTTCAAATTACTTTTTTTGTAGTGAAATTGGATTGCAGAACACTTCAATTTCATTTGAAAGAAACTGAAAATGAAATTTTACTTCTTAAATCACCTTTACGAAATTGAGAACACAAACCAAAATTTGCTTCACGATCGCTACCTTACTTATCTTCCGTTCCGTATGAGTCTAAATGCCAGTTCATAGGCTTACGTACTCTAGAATCTCGAATTGTTCAATCGGCACTATTTGTATATGATATTATCAATGGTTCTATTGATTGCCGTGATTTGCTTTATATGGTACCGTTTTATATATGTACCTCCTAGAAATCTTAGATTGGCTAAGCAATATGATGTACCCTTCCAAAGGACTAATTATGCACGTATTGGAACTTGAACTTGCCATTGTTGAGCTCAATGAGATTAATTTCAATTTACAAACAGTTTCTCAATCTTTTATCGAATTCGGCACTGAGAAATCTGAATTTAAATTCCTACTTTTTAGTGTAATAAAAAAACTTAAAATAATAAAATTGCTGTGATTTATAAACTGTAAGATAATTTTGTATACATGTATGTCGGTTTGTTTGTATACATGTATGTAGGTTTTACACATACTTCATTGTTAATTTAGATATTTATACAATATAATTATATGTATTTTTTTATCTTATGCCCTAATTCAGTAAGAAGATTTGGGAGGTTTTTGTTTGAACATACTTTTGAGTTCTTGTTTTTGAATTTTCAAATTATTTTCATCAAAAATGGTTGTCCTTGACAATTAAAAATAAAAATATTATTACCATAATACGGCACTTACATTGTCTCAAAATCTAGTACTTACGAGATTCCGAGCTAAATATAGTTGCTTTTTACTAGATTCCGCATACAAAATAATATATAATTTTTCAATAGATTTGTAGGAAATCTACTAAAAATCTAATATTTTTATTTATTCAAAAATAATTTCTTAGTCAGGCTTAAGTTCAGTAATTTCAATTCTTGTTGAATGAAATATTTTTATTAATTAATGTGAGTTTCTAAAGAGAAGAAAAATTAAATTAGACTTTATTAGCTAAGGGAAATACCGATATTTTTCTGTGCAAAAACAATATCCACTACATTAATACTTACATGTATGTACCGACGGTACATCGAATAAGTAAAAATAATTAATGTGATGATCGTAAAAGATAAGCAAGAATAGTTAAACATACTTAGGTACAGTCCCACGCAGAAAAATACAATCGGGTGAACGTTGGCAAAGCGTTTCCTAGGGTGTTTCAAACGTTGGCAAAACATCACAAATTCTACTTTTGGAGTGTTGTGCCAACACACAAATGATAACCTCATGACGGGGTTGCCCAACTATTTTTTACGTCGTTGGCTAAACACTATGAAAACCACAATTTAAGTGCTTTGCCAACATAATTTTTTTGTTAAGTGTAATATATTCCCAATACTTCAAACTCAAAAATGAATATGTTATCCAAAAATGTTAAGCTTTTTTCAGCTAGGCAGTTTTAAGCATAATTCGTTTTATAAGCCAATAATTTCATTAGCACAGGTATAAAGAAAAACTTTCAAATGTTAAACCTGATATGTATATTTTTTTTTTATTATTCTTACATAAGTATACAACTGAACGAAAAACTTTAAAATTTGAAATTTTGCTTTTTGTTGCGATAAGCTAGCCCCAGGTTTTGTTAAATGCTACAGAGGTCACACTGGATTTTTTCCTGCGAAAGGTGTATCGTTAAGGGGAGACAGTCAACAAGAATTTAATGAAACAAATTGCGATGAACGCTCATATTCATTTAAAAATAAATCAAAACCGCAACATCACTTATCAAAAATAGATAGCCCACTACTGCACATTATTAATTTCGATCCCATAAAACACGTCGTTATTGATGAAATGCACATGCTTTATCTCCGAATTAGTAAACAATTACTTCCAAAGCTAACTGTAAAATAAATTCATTCTCTTATATTTCACAAGAAAATGTATCAGCACTTCAACAGAACTTACTAATGGTATCTAACAATATACCTTTTCAGTTTGAGGAAAGCTACAGAATTCCGTTTCTTCTTGTTATATGCTGTTGCAATTACTTTAAAAAAGGTATTAGATGTTGAAATGTACAAAAATTTTTTATTTTATTTACTTCGTATTTTGTCGTAAACCAAGTTAGGCATATTAAATTCAAAATACGTTGAAGAATTGTTAACATCATTTGATGAACATATGCCACAATATTACAGCCCTAATTCGCAAACTATGAATATACATAATGTAATCCATAATCCATATACCAGATGATGTAATTAACTTAGGAGCTACTTTATCACAATTTTTAGCTTTGACTTTGAAAATAGTGTGGTGCATTTAAAGTCAATTGTTAAATCAACTACAAATCCAATAGCGAATTCAAAGGAAATTGCACATTTTCCATACTCCAATAATATACTATTAGTAGGTATTTCCTTTTGTTAAAAATAGAAAACAATCACTACGAAAAATTATAGACACAGTTAACTCGAAAACACTATTTTCTTTTGTCAACATTTATAGCCATATAAAATTACAACCGTTCCTCCCGATAATATCTGTTGACTAAGTAATGGAAATATCATGGTTATATCAAAAAATTTTATTAGCATACTTTCTGTAAACAAATGTGATATTTACTCAAAAGGCAATATATTTAACGATACTCTTAATTTTTTACGTATCCAATGTCATCCAGGGACCTACGATTATGTATAGTTGAAGATTTAGACCAGAAAAAAGTTGAAATAGAGCTAAACATGGAAGATGTGACGTGTATTTTTACCAAATGCCAAAATGAGACAGTTTCTATCACCCTTTTACATAAAGAACTTAATGTACATTAATATAAAAATAAATTAAAAAAAATTAAAAAATAAAATTTTTTCTAAAAGCACTGCCAAATAATTTTTCAGAATGCAAACCGTAACGTTGGCAAACCGTTCTGGTTTCTTGAGTAAAAGTACTTTCCCAGTGCTAAAATTTTTGTACGGTTGGCAATTTCTGCCTGGGGTGACATAACTTCGTGCTAACCTGAATAGGAAATGAAAAAATGGATAAAAAATGAACAGTGATACTTACAAATGTGTTTACCAAAGGTAAATCAATAATTGTATACACAATATTTTTCATATTCCATTTCATTGCAAATTTGCGTTAAATAGCTGATCTTAATAACAATCTCTACCCCAGTAGATAGACTTGGGTGCACAGAAAAATATCGGTATTTCCCTTAGCTAATAAAGTCTAATTTAATTTTTCTTCTCTTCTTTAGAAACTCACATTAATTAATAAAAACATTTCATTTAACAAGAATTGAAATTACTGAACTTAAGCCTGACTAAGAAATTATTTCTGATTAAAATTCACCATAGTTCAACTAAAAATTTAAAATTGTCTCATTTTTATTTATTTTTTTTACTACCCTGTACATCATAATTTATATAAAAGGTGAGTGAACTACGCTCTACACAATTTTCTATTGAATGTGTGTGAAAGACCTAATCGGCATTTTTTTCGTTACAATTTAAGACTAAATTTCAGACAAAGGACTTTGTCTCGGATACAAAATCTTGGAAAATGTCAAAAAAGCTTACTGTAAACGAAATATATTTCGTTATAGATTTCTAATCAATTCTAATATATGAGATTTCGAGACAATGTAAATGCAGTATAAGATAAGAGGTTTGTGACTGTTCAAAATGTGGTTGAAGTCTACTGATGATTTGGCTAAGCACCAACGAAATATATACGGGTATGTTCTGTATTCCACGTGAAATTAAAACGTGCGGAATTGTTGTTGGAAATGGGAATTTATAACAACAACGCTATGGAAATTCCGAACGATTTAATATCCCTTGGAATGCAGAACATACCCGATAGACCACCAGCAAATAAATTTCAATTAAAATAAACTTATGACAATATGTCGAATAATAAATTTCTTAATTACCATGTTTTAAAACATAGAAAATTACAGTATTATACAATAGTATGAAAAATATTTGAAAAAATATGTGTTGGATATATTTAGAAAAAAATCATAAAGCAAATACACGATCCTTCTAGCATGGACAATAAATAATAATTCTTGTAATGAATCACAACTGCGGGTTTTTTGTAGTGGTTTCACACTGACATGGTTTTAATAAAAGTTGGTTTTAACGTTAAAACCAACTGTTAAAACCTGGTTTTACCATACAAATTGTTTTTGTTAAAACCAACTTAAATCCATTTTTGAATTGGTTTTAAGTTGGTTCTTTAAATGCAACCTTGTTTTCAGTGCTAAATTCAGTGCTAAATTCAGTGCTGCCAAGTTAGAATTACCGGAAGCAGCTGATAATGTTTATGCCAGTGAAAAAGAATAGATACCAATTGATACATTTTCAACTTAAAAATAGATGCAGCGGCAATAATTATCAAAAAATAATGTAAAGAAAAAGTATCCTTTGGACGGAAAACAACGGTAATCTATTCACTAACCTCTGGGAAGTGAAAACAGACGATATGACTGCCATCTATCTGCGGAAAAAAAGGTTAAGCTTATAATATATTTGTATAAGCGGCTACATAATTTTAAAATGTTAATTTAACAAATATAAAGTAATTTCTATTTTATTGTGCATTGTAAAATTTTTGAGTTTTTTATGCAAACAAAAACAACCTTTGTACAGGGAGTCAGATAAATATTATAAAAAGCTGAAAAACATACAACAACAAATACACGCATTTCTACAATTTCTACAGTACATTTATTTTATTTTGGAAAAATTTATAAGACAGGCAGTTGGTGTGAAAACAGTATTAGTCCATAGACAAGACTATACAATCGTCGAACAGAATTAGGGCATTAGTCTGTAAGGATTTCTTGTCCATAGACTGAAATAAATAAATAAATTATGTAAATATTTACTACAATTAAAAAACAACTGTGTGACGTAAACAACACCTAGATGTTGTATGCCATAATCGCAAAAAAGATTATTGTTGTGTTCTAGCTGAGATAACACAACATTTTTGTGTTGTAAACCGTAATCGGGTCATAAATAAAAAAATTAACAGCGAGCCTTAGTTTCCGAGAAATGGGCATCCAAAGTTCCAGTACAAAATTGTGATTATTTGATGTACATATTTGCCATCCATTCAGTCAATATTGATATGATTGAAAAGCTTTTAAGATCGCTGCGTACTAAAGTTTTTTTTTAAGTTTATTTGCATAGCAGGCCTTCGGCACGGCTTAAGGATTTTCTCCAACCTGGTTTTTCCCAATACAGTGCTGCATGCTAAAGGATCTTTGCATAGAAAGCCTTTGACGGTGCTTAATGATTTTTCCAGCATGGTTTCTCCCAACCCGGCGCTGCGTACTAAAAGTTCTTTGTATAGCAGAGCTAGCCACGATATAAAATGAGGTTGTGTTAGTGAGAAAACACTCTGCAACCCAACAAACATTATTCATTATTAGGGAATAATTAATGAATTGCGAACTCATGCCTTTTGTATTCACTGTGTAAATCATAACTACGAATACGGAACTGATCACATTTTAAAGTTTTGCAGTAAGATTTTCGGTGTTAATACTCTTGTGGCAATTCCTTATCATTAAAATATGCTTCAAATGCGAAGAACTTAATCTATTGCGTTGCTTTGAACAAATTAGTTTGAGGTCAGAAAAGATTTGCTCACACAAGTAGATGGAAAAAACGATAAACATTTCATAGCATTTTTTTTTTGAGTTCGGGATATACCAATGTATCAAAATTTTTCCAGAACTCTCTGACATTCGTTTTCTCTGCCGCATTTAATTCACTTCGAAGTATAATCAGTTTATTAGTATATCAAAGTTGTAGTTGGTTACGTCACAAGTGAAAGGGCTTTCAAAAATTTCAAGCAATGGTTGTATTTTTTCGAAGTCTTTAAACCTGTCTGGAAGTTATATAAAAGTGTTTCAAATATTGTTATGTATTCAAATTTAGTTAAGTTCTTCTGTTTGTCATATATGAGATAAGTTTTTGGAAAACTAGAAAAATCGTTTGATTGAATTTGGGAAAGGAGTAAAAATATATTTATCTTAAAGTTAAAAAGAATTCGATACAAATCGCGCAAATTCTTTTCCTTACCTTGCAGCTCTAAATTTAATTCATTTAAAAAACTAGTTGTATCGGCCAAAAAAGCTAGATCCAAAATAAATTCTATGTCTTGTAAGGCCTGCACTCCACAATCATCTATCTTTTCCTTTTCTAAAAACTGTAGCACTTCTTCTTTTAAATCAAATAATCTATTTAAGCAATCTATACGGCTTAGCCAACGAACTTCCGTGAACAATTTTACATCATTATATGCTGCGTTTTTCTTTTTCAAAAAATTTACAAACTTTCTATGTGTGAGGGCGTGATGCCCTCCTCGTATTTTATTAATAATGCGTTCCGCAGATTTCATGGCAGGATAATTAGTTAAAATTTGGATGTCTGACGGCCTGATAAATGATGCAAAGAAAGCTATGAATTGAAACTCCATTTTTATTCATTTGCCCAATGAAACCTTCACATTTTCCTGCCATTACATTTGCTCCATCTGTACAGACACCAACAATTTTTTTTGTATCTGTAACAGAAAAAAGCTTATCGCTAACTATATCGAATAAAAGTTTGCCAGTTACGTTTCCGTGAAATGTTTCCAAGGAAAACAGTTTCAAAAACTTCGTAGTTGCGATTTACACAGCAAATACATATAACGAGTTGACAAAGGTCATTTATGTCTGTCCTTTCATCCAGACAAAAGGACATGAATTCGTAATTCATTAATTTTTCCATAATAATACATTTTACCGATTTTCCTATTTGGTAAATACGCCGCACCACCGTCTGAGGAGACAAGGGAAGAGATTGTATTAACGTAGTTTTGTAGCTAAGTCTTTGTAAAACATTATCAAACATATTTTTTTACAAATATATCATCAGAAAATTGCCTTCCATGTTTGACAATGTCCAAGCTTATTAAGCTCGATATCTCCACGAGGAGTTTTTTATTTTCAAAATGTGCTTGATTTTGCTCCAATGCAAGCAACAATTCTTTAATTTTTTTAAGGTAAATGCCTTTGTTTTTATTAAAAAGCATTTCTTTTTCTGTACTTTCAAAAACATTCATTTCGCTATGAAACGTCTCATAATGTCTTTTAATAACATATTCTGTGTCGTTTTATAACATAAAATACATTGCGCGTTACCAAATGCACTTTGTATAGCGAAATATTTTTCGCATGCCATTATGTATACAAAATGTTTGCTGGTTACCTAAAAAAAAATAAAAACACAACAACAAAAGCATCAACAAAAAATGTAAGCATCCCCGACAAAGAGGAGACCAGAGTTGTAGAAAGTGACTTAAGAAAAAAGCTCAAATCATCTGATTTGATCACTGTTAAAAAGCGACAAATTAGTGTGTTATTGAATATTTTTAGTACAATAATCAAAACAAACAGCAGAAATGTATACTTAGTGAAATGAACAATTGAAAATTTTTACAAAATTAAATGAAAGATTTTGCAGTGTTGAACTAAATAAAACAATGTGTAAAACATTATTAGTAATATAAAAGTGATTAAAATTAGTTTCCAAATGCTTACAAACTCAATTTTAAACATTTTACTTCAAAAATACTAATTTTTAACTTCAACTTGCAAAAAGCAAACAACGAATGAGAAAACAAAGCATAAATTGAAAATACACTTGAGCACATGAACATTTGCACAAAATTAAATGGAGGAATTTGTGGTATTGAATTAAAAAACACAATGCGAAAAGGATGATTAGTATTAATAAAGTGACTGAAATTTGTTTTCAAATGATTAGAGACTTTGTTTTAAGCATTTTCGTTCGCAAATATTAATTTTTACCATTTATTTACAAAAACTAGGCTGCGAATGAGACCACAAGGAATAAAACGTAATTACTTTAAAATAATACCACGCGAAAGAAAAAGTAAAGAGGATTTGATGACTGTGTGAGCGAGACCTCTAAAAATACCACAAAATCACAATTATTTTCCGTCTTACTTTGTGCTCGTGACACCTCTGGTCTCCTCTGTGATCCCCGCATGTGTACTTGTCAGTGATGCCAATTTAGCGCGTTTCGCGCTAGATTTAGCGCGTTTTAACTATGCCAAACGCGCTTTTTTTCGTCTTAGCGCGTTTATTAAAAACAGCGCTAAATTAGCGCGTTTTAAATAAAGTCATCATATCAGTTCAATATTTTTCCCCCTTTTTTTGCTTACACAACTCATAAAATTTTTTAAATTGATTAGTGATTCAGCTGTCGCAAATAAAATTCCCTTGACTGTGGTTAGAATTAAAAACGCATTTTAATACTGTAAATTTCACAACTAAAAATATCTACTCGTACTCGTGACCAAAAAAGTTTATTTAACTTATTAAGTATCTATTCTAGCTGAAGTACTAAAAGCATTTCAATCGCAAAACTATTCGACAATTTATATAAGTTGTTACAAAATTTGAAAAATAAAATAAAAATAAAAATTAATAATTATTTCGATTATTTGGAAGGCAATTCTGATTCTGTATCAAGTGATTTTATTTATTTAGGATATAATTTCGAAGAAATAATATTAGTCTGAAATGAGCTACTAAAAAAAATTAATTGTGTATACTAATACACATGTACATACATCGACTTTTATTAAAATTTAATTTAGCGCGTAGGAAAATAGCGGGTTTTGGCTATAAATAGTTGACAATGCTATAACTTAGCGCGTTCTAGCGCGTTTTTCCAAAGGGAACAGCGCGTTTGGGTTATAAAAAGTTGGCACTTAAAAAAGCAATTCTCAATCAGTTTTATATGAAAACTTTAAAGCCCATAACCAGAGGTTCAAGTTGTGCGGCTCTCAGCAGACCTTATTTTCGAGCTCGAGCCGCCGCGGAACTTAACGGCTCACATCGACTAATAAATGCAGCCAATTAACAAGTAAAAGTCGGCTTTTATTTCCAGCCGATCAACATTTTCAAGACGATTAATAGCGATTTCTTTTCTGACAAATATGTTGCATATATGTAGGGTTGGGCAGTATTTGAAATACATGTATTTGAAATACGTATTTAAAATACAAATACGTATTTTGTATTTGTATTTTAAATACGTGACGTAGAAGTATTTTGTATTTAAAATACATGACATGCTAGTATTTTGTATTTTGTATTTTAAATACATAATTTACAAAATACAATTACAAAACACATTACATTTTTGGTGTTTTGCATTTTGATGAATTTATAATGTATCATTCGTCAAACCAATAACAAAAAATTAGAATCGCTAAAAAACATAACTATACCAACTCTTAGAGTTGGAAACACCACAATTCAGTTGTCAATACTGAAGCATCTTGTCACAAGGCGTTTTATTTGCAGGTGGTACTATTACAACACAACAATTATAACAAAAAAAAACAACATGGTTGCTTTTGCTTTGGGAGATTGTGTTGTCAACATAAGCAAAATAAACCAGGCTTATTTTTTATGAAGCAAATAATTTGTTCTGGTCATAAACAAAAGGCATATGTTGTGAAATTGATGTTCATGCAAACAAAAAAGTATTTTCAGTGAGATTCATTTTATTTAACAAGTCAACAGTATTTTCTTCCATTTAATTTTATAATAAAGTTAAAAAGTAACCGCAAAATATTTTGTTTTATACGATAACGATTAGTGAAAGGATTTTTTTTAAGTCAAGTTTTATTAAAACTAAAGAAAAAATCTTTTAAAACTTAAACATTTGAACTAAATACTATTTCTAAAAGATTATTTTAGAAGGTCTGTTTAATCTATTAAACAATTTAAAAAACTCACTTATGTACTTGTCTTTTATTAATACATATAAGTATGTATATAAATTTTTCCTCGTCTGATTTAGTTCAAAATTGTTAATTTTGTTATGTTATCCTTTTTTCATTAATAAAATCTGAAAATAATGAATAATTTATGCATTTTTATATATGATGTGGAAGTATTTTGTATTGTAAATACGTACAAAAAATTAAAGTATTTTGTATTTTAAATACATGCATGACGTGGAAGTATTTTGTATTTTGTATTTTAAATACATAGCCTGAAAGTATTTTGTATTTTAAATACATGACCAGCAAGTATTTTGTATTTTAAATACCGCAAACCATGTATTTTGCCCAACTCTGCACATATGTTACATGTTCTACATTTCTGTGTCCGTTTGTACAAAAAATACAACTGTGGGAAAAATTTTCAATTTCTTTTCTGATTTTGTTGCATGAAAAACATGTAATTATGTTACATATTTTACCATCACTTTATTTTAGGTGTACATACTCCCGTTTTTTCTAACTGTGGTAACGAAGGATTTATTTTGCATGTCATGTTTATATTTTCGAGCGAAGTGCGAAAAACCTCTCAAATAGCCTTCAAAATCGCTAACGAAGTACATCAATGATAAGATAAAATGTAACCGTTGTAAATAAAAGCAGCTAATTTTGTTCGATTGTAGTAATATAATATGTAGCACTTTGAGTGATTCTAGGTAACATTTAAAAATGTTACATAAATATAGTGTAACATATTTTTTTCAGAAAAGAAATCGCTATAAGATTAGTGATTTTCATACGGGATTTTCTCTGAAAAATTTCCTGGGATCCCGCACATTTTCCGGGAAGTTTGTGTGATAATTTCCGCAATTTTTATTTTTTTATGGCAAATTTAGTTTTTACATATTTCTTGATGAGTATCGTTATTTAATTTACGAATGCGATGGTCCAATAATAAGATGACGACAGTAGTGGATTTTGTAAGTAGTTATGTAAATTAATTTTTGATAAGAAATGAAAATGTAATTTATGTGCAAAAAATATTTTGTGTTAAGGTACTAGAGATTAAATTAACCTTAATCTTCATTTGTGATTATTTGTGTAGTCGATATGGTTTTACTTGCTAGTTTAAGCGGCCAATCGTGGTGGTTTAATCTTACATATATATTGACATTATACACTTGTGAAACATAACTTTTTGAAAAAATAATATGATAAAATAAATTTAGAACACATAAATAAATAAATATATTTTATATTATTTATCAATTTCCTTTAACACGCGAAATATTTTACTTGTAAATAACAAAATATGGCAGTTTCTTCTTCCCACAAAAAATCAAAGTGTGTTGATAACATATATGACTTTTGCACAGAAATGTTGCCACTATTTTTTTCCTCAGTATGGTAATACTACACATAATAAGAAGTTTAACTACCACTCCAAAACATCAAACTCAGTTAAAAGATATTAAGTTAATTTTCGCATTAGTTAATTAGAAAAATAAGCTAATCTTAATCTCGAACCCAACAAGTCGCCCTAAGAGCTAGTTTGTAACATAAAGATAAACTCTACTTGTCAGTTAACTGTAGTTTAATCTTAAAATTTTGTTTTTCAAATAAAGATTATCTATGATTATCTAGGTTTAACCGAGCAACATTTCTCAGTTAAACTCAAGTTAGAACTGTCTGTCAAATGATAAATATTGGGTGTTTTTTATTGAGGTATATAACTTTAAGTTGGCATCACTTTTTTAACTGGCGGCCATTTTGTCAGCTGTCAAGTGATTAATATTTAGTTTGGTTTGCCATTTCATCATGAACAGGTTGACAAAAGAACAACGCTTGCAAATCGTGCAAATTTATTTCGAAAATAATGGTTCAGTTCGCGAAGTTTACCGCAAGCTCCGTCCATTTTATGGTCGACATAATCGCCCATCAGAGCAATTAATTCGGTTAACCATAGATCGTTTTCGCACTACGTTTACTCTATGTGATAATACGCATCCGCAGAGACGTCGAACAGTGCGCACCGAAGAAACAATTGCCGCTGTAGAGCAAAGTGTTGAAGAGGACCCGAATGAATCGATTCGCCACCGTGCACAGCAATTGGAGCTTTGTCCATCAACTTGTGCAAGAATTAAAGCCGCGAGACCATGCAATGCGTCGTGATTTTGGTGTATGGGCCGAAAATGAGATTGATCTCGATGCTGATTTCCATCGCAAAATTTTGTTCAGTGATGAGGCTCATTTTTGGTTGAATGGCTACGTCAACAAGCAAAATTGCCGCATTTGGAGTGAAGAGAATCCACATGAGACCCTTGAGACGCCATTACATCCACAAAAACTGACTGTTTGGTGTGCTCTATGGGCTGGTGGAGTCATTGGGCCATACTTCTTCCGAAATAATGCTGGAGAGTCAGTTACCGTTAAAGGAGACCGGTATAGAGCCATGATAACCGACTATTTTGTTCCCGAATTGGATGGCATGAATGTGGATGAGTTGTGGTTCCAACAAGACGGCGCTACATGCCACACAGCGCACGTCACAATCGATTTATTGAAGGAAACATTCGATGAGCGCATAATTTCGCGGAATGGACCTGTCAATTGGCCACCAAGATCGTGTGATTTGACACCATTGGATTATTTTCTTTGGGGATATGTGAAGTCGCTCGTCTACGCCAACAAACCAGAAACGTTAGGGGACTTGGAAGCCAACATTCGTGGCTTTATTGCCAACATACGGCCCCATATGCTCGAAAAAGTGGTTGAAAATTGGACCTGTAGAATTGGCTTTATTCGAGCCAGCCGCGGCGGTCACATGCCCGAAATCATATTTAAACTTTAATGGCATAAAATTATCCTTCCAATAAAGCCAAATTGATGGACATTAAAACGATTTTCTTGTCTTTTATTTCAATTCGAAGTTCTATACGTCTAAAAAAACACCCTGTATATGAAATAAATATTGCGCAGTTGAAAAAAAAACAGTTTAACTAAAAAGTTTAGTAAATAAATAAATTCATACATAAATCAAATGGATATTTGTTATGACGGCGAAGATTTTAGTGATTATGAAGCCAGAATAACTTGGATAGGGCAATTATGAGAATAAGATATAAAAACAAGTCTAAATCATTTATGAAGTGGAATTCTTGCAAAGATTTCGTTTAACAAAGAGGTCTGTGTATGATGATTTTAGAATTACTTGGAAAGAAAGTGGATTTTAAATTTGATCATCTTTCTTGGTTTTATTTTTGGAGCGTCACTATATTTTAAGTCCATATTATTTATTTTTTAATTTTCTGAAAATTCAGAATTCAGTTATTGAAGTTTTTTTTTAATAAATTTAAAGAATTGACACATCTCTTTTTAAGTGTTGCCCTATTTACATAAAATATTTGTAAGAATGCCACATCTACATTGAAAACAAAGTATGGCATTTCTAGCTAAATTGACAACTGTTAATCCATTACTGAAAAACAGCATAGGCGATTAACCCCCGTTTAAATTTGTTTCTTGGTTAACTGGGGGGTTATTATGTAATCCGAATCGAACGGAATAGTTTTCGAATTGTAATGTTAATAACATACAAATTCGAACAGTTTCCTTTTCGAATCGAATTAAATAATTACCCCCCCACCCTCATTTTTTCCTTCTATTTTTTGATACAGTTTTTTGTTGTTTTCAATTTCGTTTACATTACCAAATAATTTTTTAATGTCTTCAACATTTTTTTCACAAGATTTTTGTAATTTAATCATTTTATTAATTCTTTCTTCATAACGTGTCTCAATAGCTTCTAATAATTTTTAATTTCGTTTTCATTCTGTTTTAAATTCATGTTTATATTCTATTAGGTGTTATTTATTTTCGAGAACTTCATCTTGAGTTTCTTTTACTACCAAATCAATGTTTTGTATATATCGCATGTAGGTAATCATCACAAATACTCGTATACCTGATAAATTTATTTTCGTTCATAATTTTCACCGAGTATTGGTCTATTCCCGCACATTTTTTTGTGATATATAATATTTTGCCACACCCCTTATTACTGATTTGCATTTATTGCATTCAGTCATATTATTGTTTTTAGTCCACGAATATTTATTTAGTTTTATTGCTTTTTGTCTTCACTAATTATCAGTTTAATATTATTTATTTTAAAACTGTTTATTTGTTATAATAACACTTTTAGTTTATATATTTTTAAAATTTTACAGAGCTTTGATATTTTGCTCGTTTTTCTCCCTTTGTGCTACGAAAAGAAAAAAAAATAATTTCAGATAATTGAAGTGTAATATTTTTTTTTTCATTTATAAGTTGGTTGTTTTTCATAATACAAGTTTTAATAATGAATAAAATTTAAATGTTAAGTCTCTTGCAATAATTACAACAAATTAACATACATAGCAAGTTCGGAAAACTCACTACACTCACACCCTCTAGAAAATTTCACTAGCGAAACAGTACTGATTCACTACTAGTGATGTTAATTATTCGTGTTTTATATTTGTTCGAATAAAATTTCATAATTTTTTTCTTGTTCGAACGAACGAATAATATTGAACTTTTGTTTGAATATTCGAACGAACAAAGAATAAAAAAATTTATTCGAATAATTTTAAAAAAGTTTGCAAAAAACCACACGCATGTGTATGAGTTTATTTTTTTATTAACAAACAAAAAGTAATTCATTACACAAAAAAAATCAAATAGTTTTAATAACAAACTTAGAAATATAAATAAAAAACGAAATGAAATTATTTAAAAAAGTTACGTTTTATACGTTTCATTGTCATCATGTCATTGATTTCATCATGTCATTGATTTCTTTTAAAATAGCCATTTAAAAACAGTAGATAATCCCACTTTTTAGTTTGTAGATGATTCTTTTTTTACTTTTGATAAAACAAGTAGAAAAATATCTTTCGCAAATTGTTGATCTTTCCTTTGATATTTCTAATTTAAATTTAATTTAAATCAACCTCAAAATTTAGTGTTTTTTGTGGGAATTGTTACAATTTAAGTTTAAATTTTTTTAACGCACTAGTAATCCCAAATTATTATTTTACTTATTAAGTACAATATTTTTTTAATAAAAATACATTGGCTGACTTTTTTCAGCTTCAAATTGTAGTTGTAAAAAAAAATACTTGTGTGGCAACACTATATAAGAATAGCTGTTGTTGTTATTTACATTTATTTTCTTTACATACTCTTACATCTACAATTTGAAGCTGAAAAAAAGTCAGCCAATGTAGTAATGATAAAGTAAGAAAATAAAAAACATGTTGATTATTGGTTTCTTGTTTTAACTTTGTTATTTGTTGAGCTTCTCATTTGCTTAAATGAAAGTTTAACATATTAACTCTAGTTGTTCTAAGTAATTTTTGGGTAAAGGTTGCCTGATGATCTGCATTAGCAACAGTGAAATGCGCATAGGATCCAGCTAAACCCCTCAATAATCTATTTCAATGCATTTTTATTAAAAAAATATTTTACTTAATAAGTAAAATAATAATTTGGGATTACTAGTGCGTTAAAAAAAATTTCTACTTAAATTGTAACAATTCCCACAAAAAACACTAATTATTAACTTGACAGCACCCGGTCAAAAAAATACTTGCGTGGCAACACTCTATTCTTGAATAGCTGTTGTTGTTATTGAGGTAGTTTACACGGGCATAATTATGCTGGCACAACATGCCAGTTTGTTGGCAAATTCGGTGAAGAGAGTGGTTTTGTATTTGGCATCATTTTTCAACCAGCTTCAACCCCGCCAAAGCATATTTATATGAATTATATGCAGGTCTACAACAACTAAGAAAGTACAAAAACAACAGGCGATTTGTTTGTGTAAGAATAATGGATGAATGTCAAAAACAGATGAATACAATCAGACCTGGGCAACTTGTATTACTTTTGATTAAGTACTGATTGAAAAACAAAAATTTTAGTGCAAATTTAAATTTGATGCTGGTAGTGCACTATTTTGTTTACTTCAATAAAATCTCTTAAAAGTAATGGATTAATATTGCATTAGCAGCTAATTGCATGGCGAATAATGCACTGATTTTGTATTGATGTGCTTAGTCATCATGAAGTAAATCAATATTATTGCATTATCAAATATTGTACACCTTAACCTATTTTATCAGATAGCACAAATAATAAAATAAAAAATACAGTAAAGTTCATTGAGGGCATCTTTATAAGCACGTACATACTAATTAACGAAAAGAAAAAATTTCAATATATGTATATACAAGCTAGATTTCAGAACCAATTGAAAAAAAAATTAAAAAGTTTCATACTTCAAGTACGTTGCATCTCGAGCTTATTTGAAAAACCGTGCAATTGACAAAAGATCAGAACTTAGGTTTTCGTTTATTGTAAAGTTATATCTTAAAAAATGGCGATTTTTTAAACGAAAAATTCTACCGCTTAGAACAATTTCATCAAGTTTTGTCTTTCTCTCGAAAAAATTACAAAAAAGTAGTGATATGATTTTTCGTCTTGAGTGACGATATGTACATAGCAAAAAATTTACATATTTATTTATGTACGTATGTTTTTATGTATGTACACATTTATAATTTATAATGAAATAAGTGCAAATGCAAAATATCGTAGCTTTTCTTTGGATTGGGTATGTATTTTGTTGTTGGATTTTAAAGAAAAGCTACGATATTTTGCATTTGCACTAACGCACGAAAATTTGCATCAAACATCGAATACCGCCAAAGAGTGTAGTGGTGAAAAAAATAGTGAACTAAAAGTAACAATGTAATATTTATGCATTACTTTGAAGGGATTTTAGTTTAATGCAAAAAAAAATTGCACTAATATTATCAAAGTTACTGCTAATGTAATAAGTTTGCATTTGCATTGATTTGGTTTAGTGTAGAAAAATTGTCAATGCATTTGGTTATTTAATCCAATAGTCCCATCCATATCCATACATTTTCTTTTTGTTGTATGCAGATCTGGGACTATTGCATTAAATAAGTAAATGCATTGACCATTTTCCCACAATAAACCAAATCAATGCAAATGCAAATTTATTACATTAGCACTAATTTTAATAATATTAGTGCAATTTTTTTTTTGCATTTTACTAAAATCCCTTCAAAGACATTCATCAACATTGCATTGTTACTTTTAGTGCACTATTTTTTGCACCACTAAACACATTATGAATAGTATTATTGCATTATCACTGAAACATATAGTGCAAAATACAACGTAAATGTGTACATACATAAAAACATACGTACATACATATATATGTAAATTTTTTCCTATGTACATATCGTCATCTAAGAGGAAAAATCATATCACTACGTTTTTTATAATTTTTCGAGAGAAAGACAAAACTTGATGAAATTGTTCCAAGCGGTAGTATTTTTCGTTTATAAAATCCCATTTTTTAAGATATAACTTTACAATAAACGAAAACCTAAGTTCTGATCTTTTTTCAATTGCACGGTTTTTCAAATAAGCTCGAGATGCAACGAACTTGAAGTATGAAACTTTTTAATTTTTTTTAAATTGGTTCTGTAATCTAGTTTGTATTTATATTGACAGTTTTTTTTTTGTTAATTTGTATGTATGTACTTATAAAAGTGCCCTCAATGAACTTTAGTGTATTTTATATTTTTTATTTGTGCTATTTCCTAAAAATATTTTCACGTTTTATTAAATTTTACTGTGTACAATATGTGATAGTGCAATAATATTGCATCACTTCATGATGTGCTTAGTGGCAACACAAAATTAGTGTATTTTTTGTCATGCTGCTAATGCAATTTTAATCCATTACTTTTAAGAGATTTTATTTAAGTGAAAAAAATAGTGCACTACAAGCATCAAATTTAAATTTTCACTAAAATTTTTTTTTCAATCAGTGCTTATGCAAAAGTAATGCAAGTTGCCCAGGTCTGGTTGTATTCATCTGTTTTTGACATTCATCCATTATTCTTACACAAACAAATCGCCTGTTGTTTTTGTACTTTCTTAGTTGTTGTAGACCTGCATATACTTTATATAAATATGCTTTGGCATTAGCAGCACAAAACCAATACATATACACATGCGAAATAACAGGTTCGGCGTTTTTTTTTTAAACAGAGCGTATTTAGTTTTTAGTTGACCTTCGTCGTGGAAACATGAATTTGAAAGAAGGGGGTTGGTCACGCCAACAAACTTTAAACAGACCTAAGGTTAAAAAAAATTTTAATTTAACCATTTTTTTTTTAAGTTTAATAATAGTTTTTATATTTAATCGAAGTTATTTCAAAAATGTTTATTTACTTCCTTGTTTTTCGTGTTGAATAAATCATATGGAAATAACATGAACAAGATTTTATTTAATTCTTATAAAAAGAAGTTACAAAATATAATTGTGGATAGTATATATAACTATTTAGAACTATAAACATATCTTCACATGATTTCATAAAAAATATTAAAAACAATTTTTTAATTTTAATTTTTAGTAAATAGATATGGATTTATTAAAAAAAATATTTACTGCCTTATTTTTAAAAAATATTTTATGGTTATTCAAAGCTTAAATAACGTATTTTGTATGGAAATATTTCAATTAAGAGTTAAATAAGCTAAATAAGCATTAAATATTTTTTATGAATAAGGCAGTTTATTATTAAATAAATACACAAGGACTGGAAAGTATAGGTTCGATAGTATTACCAAAGGGTAGTAAAACCCTATACTCAGTTTCATGAATTTGGTGATCAATTTTTTTTATGGGCCTCCAAAGATTTAGAAAATATGTGCGCCCTAAGAAAATTGTGTCCTCAGTTTTTGGCCAACACCTTATTCAGCTAGCTCTAAACTATATACATATATGGTAATAATGTAGCTCAGTGTCTACCGAACAAATCTTGTTAACATATACCCAAAAAATAGTTATTTCGTTAACTTTTTTGTTGCAAGTAAAAAATTTGTTTTCACTTTTAAGAATAACTTATAGGGACTCCTGATTTTTTGCTATCAATATTGACAAAGTTGTAGCTTGACCCAAAAAGATCTGCTTTTCTTTATTTTTTATCTGCTTCCAGAATTAATGAGCCACCTTCCAAATTGAAATTGAAATTCCTCCTAAAATAATTGCCAAGTCTTCATCATTTATTATCGCCATATTTCCTCCGTGTATGTTTCGAAATGTGTATAACGAAAGTCAAACGTCAAATGAATAAAAAAAAAACACTAACACACACAAAGCTGTTTATACGTATATATTTTATGTCAGATGAATTAGTCCCGTGTAATTTGGAAAAGAACAAAAATTGTGCGGCTTAAAAATTGTTCTTGTGTAAACTGCCTCATTTACATTTATTTTCTTTACATACTCTTACAACTACAATTTGAAGCTGAAAAAAAGTCAGCCAATGTAGTTATGATAAAGTATGAAAATAAAAAAGATGTTGATTATTGAGTTCTTGTTTCAACTTTGTTATTTGTTGAGCTTCTCATTTGCTTAAATGGAAGTTTAACATATTAACTCTAGTTGTTCTAAGAAATTTTTGGGTAAAGGTTCCCTGATGATCTGCATTAGCAACAGTAAAATGCGCATAGGATCCAGCTAAACCCCTCAATAATCTATTTCAATGTATTTTTATTAAAAAAAAATATTTTACTTAATAAGTAAAATAATAATTTGGGATTACTTGGCGTTAAAAAAATTCAACCTCAAAATTGTTATTTTTTAAACTCTTTACCAGGAATTGTAAGACACCTTCTGATTCCATTAAATAGGCATTATCTTTCCAAAGCAAGAAAATAAAAGATGCGTTTAGCGAACATATATAGGTACATATCTATAGGGAAAGGATTTTCATGTAAATACATATTTTCTGACGTTGGTCGTAGTTCAACGTAAATTAAATATCTTTGCGAATCAATAAATTTACGGCAAAATGGTATCGATTTGTTAGTGCATATTTTTGCATATTTTAAAATAAATACATATTTCTGCATATTTCATTATAAATGTATATTTTTAATACATTTTTTAATTTTTTTATGCTATAAAATAAATTTTGGTGTTTTTTTATTAGTTGCAAAGTATTTTTCCAGTTCTTACGACTGTGAAAGAACAAAAAAGAGGAAAACGAAAACAATTTAAACTGGTATGAAAACTCAATTTATTTGAAAAATTCAATACAAAAAAAAAATACAAAAGCAATGGATAAAAGCCCTTTTAAACCCAAAAATGTGTGTGTATTTTTTGGCGGTCTTTACCAGTTCCGTATTAATTTCATCTGGATAGAAAGTGTTTTTAAAAGCTCCTCTTGCGTGTTGTAGCCTTTAAAGAAAATTATTCAGGGATACGAATTCCCCCACACAGCCTTTATTGACTATATGGGTTGAATGCTGTCGAATACTTTATTTATATTAACAAAGTTTAAGAAATTTTAAATTAAAAAAAAAACACTTAAGCACTGAATTGATATTTGTGCGCCCAAAGAATGGCTTTCGTGTTGACACTATAACCCAATTAAATGGTTTTGATTCTTTAACAGCCCGATTTGAATTAATTGAAGATGCGGTAAAAAAATTTATCTCTGAAAGAAAGAAAAAATAGTCAAAGATTTATATGAATATTATATACTTCTGTAGTTTCATAAAATTATATACAATTCAATACTATTTAAAAATTAAAGATATTTAATTTTTTGTTTTTTTTCTTTTTTCTCAATTGAACATTTTTTAATAATAAAAAGCTATTTAGAAGAAATATTTATTAAAATTGTTTAAATAATAGTAATTTTAATTGTTTGAGCTAATAAGGCCTAAGTTATTTATAATGTTAATAAAACGACTTTATTACATTTTTCCCCAACGTTTCGTCAATTGTTTGTTGAATTCTTCAGGGGATTTTCTTCGTCTATTTAAATTTTGGATAAAACGTTGCATTTGTTATAATTTTTTAAATATTAAATAAAATAAAAACTTACAATAATTGTTTATTTTTTACATTAAAATTTTTTTCGTTTAAAAAAACCAATTTACTTAAAAACTGTAAACGACAAAAACATGAAACAATTTATTAAACACGGTATCGGTTTACTTTGTTGCAACAATGTAACTTGCATTGATATTATTAGTATTTTCTTTTATATTTATCGTCTTTTCTATCCTTTGCAGTATTCTTAAGCTTTCTATGGTGTACCTTTTTCTTTCTATATTCTCTATATCCAATATCTTCACATTGTCAAAATCAACAGTATGTTTGTTGTTAATAATATGGGAAGATAAGGCGGTTGAAGTTTTTTGTTTTATTATGTAATTTTTATGTTCACTCATTCTTGTCTCTAAATTTCTGCCAACATGTCATCTACATATTTTACTATGTACTTTATATGTATATTTTCTTGTTTCAATTCTGAAATTGTATCGTCAAGAAGATTGTCTAATATGATATCCGCTATTTTTGGGGATAGAGGATTACCCATAGGCATTCCAAATATTTGACTGTAAATATTATTGTCGTATAGAAATAATTTTTTATGTATTTTTGTAAATTTTTGAACAATATCCCATTTTCTGTGTGTCACAGAATTATACAAAAAACAATGTATTGATATATACCAAAAACACAAATTACAAAGTTGCTCAGCAATAGTGCCTAGGATATACGGATTACCAAAAGTCCACAAAATGTGTACTCCACTAAGGCCCATAGTATCCTCAATGAAAGTACCGTGTTACCAACTTTCTAAACATATTGGAAAAATTTAAAAACATTTAATATCTGACACATATAATATAAAAAACTCATCCCAACTAATAGACAGCTTAAAAAACATAAGAGTCGATGAAGAAGAAATCTTAATATCATTTGATGTAGTTTCCTTATTCACCAACATTCCTGTACATTTGGCAATAAGAACAATAATGAGAAAATGTGATATTGTTAAAAAATTTACAAAAATACCCAAAAAATTATTTCTACGGATTTTACAGTTCTGTCTTACTGATAATAATTATTTTGTATACGACAATAATATTTACAGTCAAATATTTTGAATGCCTATGGGTAATCCTCTATCCCCTACAATAGCGGATATCATATTGGACAATCTTCTTGACGATACAATTTCAGAATTGAAACAAGAAAATGTACACATAAAGTACATAGTAAAATATATAGATGACATGTTGGCAGTAATTAATATAAAAGACAAAAATAAAATTCTCAGCTTCTTAAATAAATATCATCCGAAAATTAATTTCACTATTGAAACGGAAAAAAATAAGAGCATAAACTATCTTGACACGACCTTGCATAGAGTAAACAGAGGGATTATTTTCGATTGGTACTCTAAGGAAATAGAATAGAAAAAGTAGAATAATTAATTTTAACTCAACCCAACCAATAAATGCAATTATAAATACCGCAAAAAGCGCAGGGTTTTAAATATTAGCAGTCATTGTTTTCATGAAAAAAACATAAGGAAAATAACAACAATACTTAAAAATAATAGTTTCCCAATAAAATTAATAAATTCACTAATAAATGAAACAGTAAAAACATTATCCAATAAGCCTTCAAGTAACATAAAACAAAACAATGTAACAAATAACACAAAAAAATATTTCAGTGTATCATATATACCTGGTTTGACTAACACTAAAGAAATCAAATCAGCTGTGGAATCAAAACAAATACAATTTGCATATAAGTCAAACACAACACTAAATAAAATATTTAAAAAAGTTAAGGCGCCAATAAATAAACAACAACAAT
This sequence comes from Nowickia ferox, assembly GCA_936439885.1. Taxonomy (NCBI): domain Eukaryota; kingdom Metazoa; phylum Arthropoda; class Insecta; order Diptera; family Tachinidae; genus Nowickia; species Nowickia ferox. The sequence continues at coordinate 67,036,991 of OW387023.1, read as the reverse complement.
GCAATGTTGTGTATGAATTACAATTCGAAGGGAATAAGGATGAGAACTAGCGAATTAATATACATAGGTACAACAAAGAGAAATTTAGAGACAAGAATGAGTGAACATAAAAATGACATAATAAAACAAAAGCTTCAACCGCCTTATTTTTCCATATTATTAACAACAAACATACTGTTGATTTTGACAATGTGAAGATATTGGATATAGAGAATATAGAAAGAAAAAGATACACCATAGAAAGCTTAAGAATACAGCAAAGGATAGAAAAGACGATAAATATAAAAGAAGATACTAATAATATTATAGTGTTTAATAAATTGTTTCATGTTTTTGTCGTTTACAGTTTTTAAGTAAATTGGTTTTTTTAAACGAAAAAAATTTTAATGTAAAAAATAAACAATTATTGTAAGTTTTTATTTTATTTAATATTTAAAAATTTATAACAAATGCAATGTTTTATTCACAATTTAAATAGACGAAGAAAATCCCTGAAGAAGTCAACAAACAATTGACGAAACGTTGGGAAAATATGTAATAGAGTCGTTTTATTAACATTATAAATAACTTAGGCCTTATTATTTCAGACAATTGGAACACAAACATAAACAATATTGGCCAAAATAATTTAAAATTCAAACAATAGTAATTTTAATTTTTAAGTTTACAAATTTATTAAAATTTTGCGTACAATATTTGTTTTTTTTTTTTGGATTTAAATAGAAACCTAAGTCTTCTTCATTAAAACCTCTTTATCTAAGGAAAATTTATAGCAATGTTTGCATTTTGGATGTTTGCTTCTTGATAAGCTAATTTTTAACTCAAACTTCTTCAAAAACCAACTTTTGGCCCTCCGTTCTAAAAATTTCACGGGAGCCAAAGTTTGGCACTTTCTGAAAGAATTTAAGTTTTTAATAAGTATAAGTTGTAAATGTGACACAAAATATAAGACTTTGTGCAAAACAAATCTTTTAACAAGTTTTAATACCTCGCTTTTGTACCAAAAATCAGCTAAAACTTAAAATGCATTTTAAATCTATCATAACTACTTCTCTAACCGGTAGATTTTAAAGTTTTATATCTTAAACTTAAAGCGTATGGTCTCACCTAGTGAACAAAAAAAATCGCATTACAAAATTCCAATCCAGTCAAAAGTTATATATTTTTGACCGCCATCTCGCGAAATGGTCCACTGTGCGTTTGGTCGTAGATCAACATAAATTGCAAATCAACAAATTTGCGACAAAATGGCATCAATTTAGTAGTACATATTTTAAAATTAATACATATTTTTGCATATTTCATTGTATAGTTTTAATAGATTTTTTAGTTTTTTCATGCAATAAAACAAATTTTGGTGGTTTGATTAGTTGCGAAGTATTTAAGAGCTGCAGTTTCTAACGCTGTGTAAGAACAAAAACGAAAACAATTTCAACAGGGATGGAAAATTTTCGATAGCAATTTTTGTGATATTATTCGATATTCAAAAACACCGTAGGACACCTTGAACTCATTAGGAAAATTCAATACTTTGGCATAATTCAAGAATACCAACACCGTTAAAAATTAAAAAAAAACAAACGCATGAGATTGTAGCCCTTTTAAATCCAAAAAATCTGTGTAATTTTTTTGAGCGCCTCTATTGGTTCCGTATTAATTTTATGTGGATAGAAAGTGTTTTTGAAAGCTCCCTTGTTGTTGCAGCCATTAAAGAAAAATATCTAATGGGCTGTCAGATAATATATTTCTATCAACAAAGTTAAAGAAATTTTAAAGTCAAGAAACTATAGTAGTGAATTGGTATTTTTACGCATATAGTATGGCTTTCTTGTTGGTACTATAGTCCAATTACAGGGTTTTGATTTTTTAAAGCTCAAGTTGAACTAATTAAAGATGCGGTTAAACGAATTTGTGCTCTAAAAGGCAGAATAAGTGAAAAAATTAAAAATAAAAATTAAAATAAAGTTATACAAAAAAAAATATATTTACTAAAAAAAATTTAACAAATTGCATCAATATTGCATCATTTATTTTATTTAAGAAACTGAATATTCCACAAACGAACCAGCAGCATTTAAATATGCGCCAATAATTTCTGCTGGTGTGGAAGGTTAATTTTTAATTAATTATAATAAAAAAGTTATTAGTTATAAAAAAGTTTTTTTTCAGAAAAAATCGTCAAAGATTTACCTTTGAGAATTAACAAAACCAATAATTACCTTACGTAAATAAAAGTTCGACTTAGCTTTATTTTTTATTCCATATGATTTGACAAAATATTTGTTAAGAAAGCATTGAAGCTGGGCTTTTATATTTTTTAAGTTTTTAATGACAAAATGTTTTTAAGAAAGCAATGAAGCAAAGAAATGAAAATTTTTAAAAATTTTTAATATTGTTAAATATTAATAAATGCATATTTTATTAGTTTTAAATACATATTTTCTTATTTTTAATTGTATATAAAACGCGATTTTAAATGGATGAAAATTCTTTCCATATATATCTACAAGATTACACAAGTATTTATAATTTGGAGTAATTTGATTACTTAACATCGTCTTGTAAACAAATTAAAAAGTTATACAAAGTAATTAGGGAAATTGTTCGAATATTCGACAAAAAATATTCGAATAATTTTTTATTCTAAATTGAAAATTTTTGTTCGTTCGAACAAAAATGAGAAATAGTTGTTCAAATATTCGAATAATTTTTGTTCGAATGACAATACTATTCACTACTGACTCTGTCACCAGTACCTACTGAGAAATTATACCTCAAACAATGCTTTTCGGTATATTAGCATGTGCGTGTCATAGAAAATCAACTATTGACTTTGGTACTATGTACTGATTGAATACAGATAGTAACTAGTACATTTTAGTAATTATAGTCTAAACTTTTGATAAGGAACAAAAGAACTAATACATTCACTCGTTAAACAAGTTTGGTTTATCGTTTCTATTAAATATAAATTAAAAATTCAATGTTTCGTTGATTTAGTAAAGTCAACCACTTACGTATGGATCTGGACGTTTAGTAAGTTTTTAACTAGTCCAACAAAATCTTCTATAGGCTAAAAAAAAATTCCACACTAGGCAATTTCACTTAAAATTGGAACAAATGTTTTTTGTTTTTAGTAAACAAGTCTGGTCTTTTATTTTCTTACACATTACTGTTGTAAGTTTTATAAATTGCGTTCAAACTAAATTTTCAACGTCGTGTTAAGCAAAGGAACAGATTAAAAAAATAAATATACTTATGCTTACAGAAAAGCCCTCATTGGTGACTAGTCTAGAAACTGAGGCACTTAAATCTTATTTCTTGCGGACCATTTCACAACAGCTAACAGATACTTTAACGGCAAGTTTTGTATGACGAACTTTCAGTTAAAGCTCACGTTAACTCTTAAAGCTAGTTTTTTTTACTAATTAGTTAAACTTAGTTTAACATACGTTTGAGTTAACCAAGAAACAAATTTAAACGGGGTTTAATCGCCTATGCTGTTTTTCAGTAAAGCCTGATACTCTGTTCAACATTTCGCGTGAAATGCTGTCAAAATACATATAAAAAAATTGGCACGAATTGTTAATGGAAAAATTTTGCAGAAATAGTACTCTGTTTATCTTGGGAAAAACGTATGAAATGTATCTTCAACATTTTAAGTTTTCATGCGAAAAAAGATAGGTGGCACTTATTTCGTGTGGAATTTACAACAAACACATGGGGCGTTTTTAAAAACATAAGAAATCGTATCATAGTTTCAGGGCTAGTTAATATTATTTACATATCAAATTTTTCGTATGAAATAATGAATGTTGCTCAACATTTTTCACAAATTTCTACAGAGTACTATGCTTAATGGATTAACAGTTGTCAATTTATCTAGAAATGCCATACTTTGTTCTCAATATATGTAGATGTGGCATTCTTACAAATATTTTATGTAAATAGGGCAAAAATTTAAAAGCGATGTTTCAATTCTTTAAATTTATTAAAAAAAAACTTCAATAACTGAATTCTGAATTTTCAGAAAATTAAAAAATAAATAATATGGACTTAAAAAATAGTGACGCTCCAAAAATAGAACCAAAAAAGATAACCAAATTTAAAATCCTACGAAATATAATTTCTCTGCAACTATTTCTAAAATCATCATCCACAGACTCCTTTCTTAAACGAAATCTTTGCAAGAATTGCACTTCATAAATGATTTGGACGTGTTTTTATCTCTCTTATTTTTCTCGCAATTGTCCTATCCAAGTTATTCTGGCTTAATAATCACTAAAATCTTCGTCGTCATAAGAAACGTCCATTTTATTTATGTATGAATGTATTTATTTATTTTTTTTTTTTTTTTTTTAATACATATAACTTATTTATTGCATCTTCAAAAAAATTAACTAACAATAAGTAATCAAATCTTAAGTCTAGATATAATTAATGTGTCCGACCAATGCCGAAAACAATTTTAGTGATAGTAGTTATTAATACAATAATTATGTACTAGCAAAAAAAATTATTCTCAAAAAGTTTCATCTGAGGTATTGCGTATTAGAGCCTTGGTGTCCCTCTTTTTTAAGCGGATGTGTCGAGTAAAGTTCAAGATGTTACGAGCAAGGGGATTAGGATGGGACTCGAGTTTAGTTAAATATTTGCCTGCGTATTTTGAAATTTCTTCAGTCACTAGTGGCATATTTAAATCACGATGTAAATTTGAATTTTTAATGTACCATGGAGCCGATGTTATTAAACGTAAAATTTTGTTTTGTCTTCGTTGGATTTTCTCAACATTTGAAGCTGAAGCAGTCCCCCATAACTGAATTCCGTAGCACCATATTGGTTTCAAAAGCGACTTGTATATTAACAGTTTGCAGTCTAGGCTGAGTGTTGAATTTCTGCCAATCAACCAATGTATTTGAGATAACTTAAGTTTCATTTGAGTTAGCTTAGAGTCAATATGATGTTTCCACGTAAGCCTTCGATCAAGGTGAATACCAAGGTATTTCACGTGAGAATGTTGAGGAATATTCTCATTGTTTATTCGAATGGGGCAACAAGTATCTCTTCTTAGGGAAAACGTTATATGGACACACTTTTGTTCATTTACTTTAATTCTCCATAAGTTCAACCATATTTCCAACTGGGTAATATGTTCCTGGAGATTGCGGGATGCCTCAGAAGGGTTTTCGTGAATACTCATACAGGCTGTATCATCGGCAAACGTAGAGGTATGGATATTATTGCTCACAGGCATATCACAAGTATATTTAAATACAAGACTGGCCCCAGAATACTACCCTGTGGGACACCGGAAGATATAGATTCGGGCACACTCATGAAGTCTCCTTCCACAACAGTGAACTTCCTATCAACAATATAACTTTCCAAAAGTTTTTGAATGTTTATTGGCAGGTATGTCTTCAATTTTAAAACTAGGCCTTCGTGCCATACTTTGTCAAACGTTTGAGAAACATCAATGAAGAGGGCAGAACAATATTTCTTTTCTTCAAATGTCTTCCTTATAACTTGCACCAACCTATGCGTTTGCTCAATTGTGCTATGCTGACTTCTAAAACCAAATTGATGATCCGGGATACACCCATTATCAGCTAAAATTTTGGAAAATTTAGTCATGAGCAGCTTTTCGAAAAGCTTTGAGATTGTTGATAGTAAGCTTATAGGCCTATATGACTCAGCCTTGGTAAGATCTTTACCCGGCTTTGGAATCATTTTGATCTCAGCCAGTTTCCAGTTATGTGGAAAATACTGCAATCGCAAAATGGCATTAAAAATAAATAGCAGGATTCTTATTGCGATTAGAGGCAAATTCATCAGCATCTTGTTACTAATTCCATCAATACCTGGAGCTTTCTTCGGGTTGAGTTCAGCAATTATTTTTTGTAATTCACACAGCTTAAACCTTATGGGACGAGGGGGTAGAGAAACTATACTCGGCAAATCAACAGCGCCCGTACATGAATAGGGAGTGAATACAGCTTTTAAATGCTCAGCAAATAAGTTACCTTTCTCGCTATCGCTTCTTGCCCATCCTCCGCTCGAAGTACGCAGTGGTGATTTAAGCTCAACGGGTCTTTTAAGATTTCTAGCAGCGCGCCATAAAGAGTAATTAGATGCTGACGTGACATCGAGACCTTCTAGAAATTTTTCTAGTAATGCTGTTTTTTCCGACGATAGCAACTCTTTGAGTCGTTTAGTACATTCTTTAAGTCTGAGTTTATTTAGGGGTGATCTGTGTTGTTGCCATTCTCTTCTAGCTCTCCTTTTTTCACATACAAGACGTTCAATATCCGCAGAATAAATACTATTAAAGCCAGTCTGCGGATGGGAAGTAGTGGCATGTTCAGCAGCCTCTTTAATATTTTCGTTAAGATTGGCAACGTTAAATTCAATATCATCGGATGTACTTAGCTTAATGTTTTCCGTACAATGACTACTGAGATATTTTTTGAACCCCAGCCAATTAACACGACTTATCATCTTCACATATGAGTTCGGCAAATCACTCCTTAGTGGGTTAAAAATTGTAACTATTGTGGGAGAGTGATCGGAGGAGAGATCTAGAGAGGCCTCCACGTGAGTTAGGTTCCTAGGGATATTTTTCATGACACCAAAATCTATTACATCCGGAATTTTTTGTACGTCAGTAGGCCAATAAGTGGGCTCCCCACACGAAATGACATCCAAGTCCATTTTCGAAATTGTATTAAACAACGCTCGACCTCTAGGTGTAACAAGACGCGAGCCCCAGTACGTATGTTTTGCATTGTAGTCGCCAGCTGCCAGGAAACAAGATCCAAGCGATTTGTAGAACTTCTCATACTGCTCTTCTGTAACTGCAAATCTGGGAGGTGAGTAAATTGATGATATCACGAAATTCGCACAAAAATTTTCTACGAAAATATTCGTTGCTTGCATATATTCTTCACAAACGTTGTCAAGGACATAGTGCTTGAGTCTTGACTTAATTAGAATTGCTGATCCACCGCATGCTCTCCCTCTCGGGTCCTTTGAATCATATAGAGTGTAACCATTTATTTTGAATAAGCTTCTTGATGTCAAATGAGTCTCAGAGACCAACATTTTATCAATATTTTTTTCCATAAGGAAGTGCTCGAGCTCATTTTTGTGTTGGCGGATGCCGTTTGCGTTCCAGAAACATATTTTCAACGTGTTCATGGCTTGTTAATTAATGCTTGAAGCAGAGTATTCTGCATTCGTAGCATTTCTTGCATCATGTTAGTCATATTTGTAGTAAAGTTGTTTATAGTTTGCACTAGATTATCAATAGTGGCTTCAAGGCGGCTGAAATTAAAGCTTGTGTTAGCATTTGTCGAATTACTTGTTGTTGGTGGGGACACTTTCTGCGTGGGAATTGAATTTGTCTTAACAGCATCCGCATACGATACTCGTAAAGTACTTGGTTGGCTCATTGGAGGAAAAGTGGCGGAGTAAGCATTTGCTGATTGAGCTGGAGTTAATTTAGGTTTTTGTCCCATAGTCTGTTTAACAAAAGAATATTCAGGGCACCTCTGTAGTTAGCGGTGTGATTACCTCCACAATTACTACATGTTTTTTCTGCTTGAACTTTTGGCTTGGTACAGCTAGCAGTGCCATGCAATTCACCGCAGATAACACAAACTGTAGGTAAATTGCAGTAGGATTTTGTATGACCATATTCTTGGCAATTATGGCACTGTACGGGACCTGAACGCTTGCGTGGCTCTTCAACTGTGATTTTTCGGTGTAAGAGAAACTTTACATTATAAATAGGATGGGTTTCATTTTTTTTCAATTGTATGTCATTCGGCTCCAGTTCAACCCGAAATAGGGGTTGGGGGACCTTTTCTCTATTAATTATATTAGTAGCACTTTTTACTTTAAATCCTTGCTCGATAAGTGCGCATTTTACTTCTTCGGGGTCAACATATGAATCTATGCCCTTTAGTACTATCTGTAGGCCTTTAGCACTCTTGAGTTGGTAAGTGTAAAAATTTGTTTTATTTTTCTCAAAATCACTAACAACTGTTCGGAAATTTTTTTCATCATAAATTTGGATTTTTGTTTCGTCAATATTACCTCGTTTAATTGGAATGATGTGGAAGGTATTTTCACCAATGGCCGACAGTAGTTTTTTTAGAAGCGCGTTGGAATTTTTTTCTCTCAGATAGATAGGTGGTGGCTTAAAAGACTTTTGCGATGATGCAGCGGGCTTGTCGTTATTGTCTTGCAATATTGAAAAACGATTCTGACGATTAGTAGAGGACGCGCTGTTATCCCTAGACATCTTTGGAGCAGATGAAATTTTAGAAGAATTTGGGCTTCGCCCACGCTTTACCACAGTTATGTATCTGTCCATACCGATTTTGACCTTGGGTTTTGAACTGCTGCTATCTGTAGTGATAACTTGGTTAAGTGATGAACACGAGCCCGAAGGGGATGAAATCGCTGACTTATATGAAGAAGTACTAGGCAACTGTAATGTTAATGAATCACTAGTTGGCATTGGACAAAGCGAAATTGATCGCTGACGAAAAATTGGCTTTGCCGTTAAAAAATTACTTTCATAAGATTTTTTATTTTTATTGTTTTCATTAAGAGTTTCAGAACTCACAGTAAATATGCATTTCTGCCGTTAGAACTCACTTCACATTTTTTTGTATTTGAGGTACTCATGTAGAGTATTCCTCAAGGGTACTTTGTTTGCCGTTATTTGTTTGTTTTTGTTGTTTTGACTATGTAAAAAAAAAAAAAAATTTGCAATATTTGCTTTGCTTATTTATCAAAGTTAATTTTGTATTACGAATATTTTTTGAATGTTTTATTGTTTTTTGTTTTTGTTTTTTTTTTTGTTTTGTTTGTATGTAAAAATAATCCGCTATGACGTGTGTTCACTATGAAGGTTCAACGAGAACCTTTGATACCTTTGAATGTATTTATTTATTAAACTTTTCAACAAAACTGTTTTGTTTTTCAATTGCGTAATTTTTTATATTTATCATTTGACAGTTCTAACTTGAGTTTAACTGAGCAATGTTGCTCGGTTAATTTTATTTTGCAGAACCACATTTGGAAATTATAGCTTTATAATTGGGGCGATTTATATACCACGTAGTCATAGCGAATCTGTATTTTGTACTGCATTTGAAGAAATAATTGAGGAACTCTGTGATAATAACTTAAACGACCTTGGAGAAGATAGAGACGAAGACTTGGCGAGAAGGAAACTGATTGTCGAATCGGAATATTTTGGGCAATTGTTGCTGACTTTTTCCTATTGTCTGATTTTTTAGTTTTGTTTTTATATTCATGCTACAAAGCATGGTGCTGCTGGTTGCAAATTTTACATTTGGCTTTACTCAAACAATCTTTCCTCAAGTGACTGGTAGCCAAACGTTCAAGACTCATATCACGAAACTTGTAACAAAAACGTATAGGGTGATTTTTGTTGCAAATCGGGCATTTATTTTTTCCGTAGTTTTCCCTCAAAGTTACAGTTTTTGAATTAGTTTCGTGCGCTGATATAATTTTCGCTAAATTTTATATCCCCAATTGCTGCAATGTTGGGTTATTTTTTGGTTGTCTACGCTCGGCGTAGATATATTTGTTGCCGGTTGTTGGGTAATTAACTCAGAAGCCACAGTATTTGTTGAAACTTGCGAAGGAGGTTCAGAAGAAACAGTCGTAGTTGGATTCACATCAGTAGTCTCCATTGCTTCCTCATAATCTAACAAACCCTCTTCATCAAATTCAGATGCGACTTGGATAGATTAAATGGTGGTTTCCATTTTGTTAGGAAGTAAATTGATTAGTAAATTGTAAAAGAGAGAAAGTGAAGGGAAATTATAAATTAGGTAAAACAAGTCTGGTTACTGGCCTAGTGGTTATACCAGATTGTGTACGAATTTCCGCGACACGACATTGACCGTCTGTACCAGTGTGAAGCTTGGTTCAATACCTAGTTTCCATGAAGTGGCAGGTAGTTGTTCATTTTTGATTACAACTAAATCGTTTAACGTCACATCCCGTTGAGGATGTTGCCATTTATAGCGTTTGTTTAAAGTTACTAAATATTCTTTCTTCGTTGGTTCTGGAGGTGCTAAAATAGCTGAACCTATCAGAAAATTTCCTGGTGTTAAGGCTATTGGCTCACCTGGGCTATCAGGCATGGGGCATAAACGTGAATTCAAACACGCCTATATTCTTGTTAAAATAGTAGATAATTCTTCAAATGTTTAAGTAAAAGATTGGACTTCTTTTCTAAAATGCAACTTAAAACTTTTAACATATTTATGATTTTATCAGGCTAAAGTTCGTATCGCTTTGTAAGCCAAATTACATGTGATAATTATTAATGAACAAATAACACCAAAGTTAGTTGTAAATATTCTGACAAACACATAGTTGAACGGAACAACCGGCTGTTTTCGAAGGCAACTAAACCTTCATCAGCGTTCTTTTGTGTTTGGTCCACTGTGTGTGGTGTCAGTTGATGTAGATTTCTGCTTTATATACGCAACGTTTTTGCAAATGGAATATGTGAATTGTTTTGATTCATCGTATTACAATTTGCTGAAAGCTTTTTTATAATGAAAGCTCATTTTTACCATCTCTAAATTTACAACAGTCTTGCCATTGTCGTTTGTTCTTTACTAATTATGCACATGTTAGTTAATTTGCTTATTTTTTGTTCTACTTAAGACAAACTTTTTTGGTTTGATACTATAAGTATATATTTTTTTTATTTTTATTTTTTATTATTTTTAATTTTTGCCACTGGCCAATGACTATTAATTTTTAGCTAATTTTAATTATTATTGTTCGAACTTCATTTGTTTCTATATTTATGATTTGATCAGGCTAAAGTGAGTGTCGCTTTGTAAGCCAAATTACATGTGATAATTATTAATGAACAAATAACACCAGTTAGTTGTAAATATTCTGACAAACACATAGTTGAACAGAACAACCGGCTGTTTTCGAAAGCCACTAAACCTTCCTCATCAGCGTTCTTTTGTGTTTCGTCCACTGTGTGTGGTGTCAGTTGATGTAGATTTCTGCTTTATATACGCAACTTTTTTGCAAATGGAATATGTGTTGTTTTGATTCATTGGATTACAATTTGCTGAAAGCTTTTTTGTAACGAAAGCTCATTTTTACCATCTCTAAATTTACAACAGTCTTGCCATTGTCGTTAGTTCTTTACTAATTATGCACATGTTAGTTAATTTGCTTATTTTTTGTTCTACTTAAGACAAAATTTTTTGGTTTGATACTATAAGTATATATTTTTTTTTTGTTTTAATTTTTGCCACTGGCCCATGATTATTAATTTTTAGCTAATTTCATTTCATTTCATTTCATTTATTTACAAAATATGTAATATAAAGCCACAGAGGCCAACTAAAAATATTACATAACAGTACTAATAATACATGAGATCAAATAAACTTAAAACTATTATAAAATAATGTAAAGCAGTTGTAATTAATTAGAAGTAAAAGCACAATATATCAAGCAAATATATAACAGGTCACATCCAGTGTAAAAGCAATGTTCAGTGAGCATGAGCACACGTTAAGTAATTGAACAAAATTCCATAAGTTTCAAACGAAAAACGTTATTAGAATGAGAAAAAATACGTAAAGCAAAAGGCAAGTAATTCCACCAATCCTTACCATAAAGGATTTTTCAAAAAAAGAATAAAAAACTCTCGGAATGAGTAACTGAGGATTCCTGGTTGATCGCAGAAATGAAAAAGATCTGTATAATGCTAACGGTCCGCCGCTTTTAATAACTTTATAAAATAAAACCAGATTACGATACATAAGGAATTTGTTGAAGTTACATCCAAAAAAGCGGTGCACAAAAGGAGAAATATGTTCCCTACGGCGAACATTATAAGTAAAACGTACCACCATATTCACCAGGCGACGAATTCTAATTAAATGAATAATTTTAATTATTATTGTTCGAACTTCATTTGTTTCTATATTTATGATTTGATCAGGCTAAAGTTCGTAGCGCTTTGTAAGCCCTCCCACATGGGGGGCACCCGCTGGTATGAACCTCCATGTTAAACCTTTATGTCCAAAGGAGGAGCACATACGCGCTTGGCACTCTTTGATAAACGTTTGAAAGTCTCGTGTTAATTCATTTGACGCTCCATTCGTACCATTGTCAGAAAACATGTGGACAACCTCTTCTAGATATAAATCGATTAAAGGCTGCCAAAAGTGTGTTCGATGATAAATCAGACGGAGCTTCCAAATGTATAGCTTTCGTAGAAATCATACAAAAATACAAACATACCCTTTCGTAGTTTTACAAGATCTGCCATTATAATTTTTTATATCAAAAGGGCTTGCATAATCAACGCATTTTGACTACAAGAGCGGTGTCAATCAATTAAACAACGTTTGCATAGATGTATTACGGTACGGATTAATATTCGTAATCGAGGTACCCAATATTCACATCTAAAAACTCTTAGCATTAGTTGATTACCACCATGAATTGTAAGGACGTGTATAAATTCTGCAGTAAGTTTCAAGAAACGACATCCATACGGTAGAATGATGGGATATTGTTCGTTACACGGCATTGAAGGTGATTTGACCAATCGACTTCTTTTCATCAAGAAAGGGATTTAAAGTTATTAACGAACTTTTTGCAGGTAAGGGTTTCTTATTTAAAAGACATTTGTATTCCTCTGCATAATACGCCTTTTGAGATATGACAGTCAAACTTTACCATTTTTATCGCGTCACTAGATTTGATTTTATTTTTATAACGAAATGTACTTTATAAATTTTCGAAATTTTCGCTTATAATACGTGTACACTACTTACAAGTAATCACTTACATGTGTAATTGCAGGGTAAGACGTGCACCCAGAGAAAAAACAGCTTAAAATAAAAAAAACCATATTGAATTAATAAAAAACATTAACGAAAGTCTAGTCATGTTGAAATTTTTTATTTCAATATGGAAAAATTTTAATTTACAGTATTTATTTATTAATTTTATTTATTTTTAAGTATTTTAATACTATTTTCTATTATATTGAAAATGATTGCAGCTTTTCCCTGAGTTTGTACGCTTCGAGAACGTTTTTAAATTAAACTTACAACTGACTGTGTAAACATTCAAGCAACTTACTGGTCTTTCGAGTATTTCTTCGAAATTTTCGTATATAATACGTATAAAATACTTACACAACTAATCACTTGCATGTATAATTGCAGGGTAATGATAACAAAACGAAGATAATAGAAATTAACATCAATACGAACGTATCATTTGAAATAAATAACTCGGTAATTGAAAAAGTCGAGCATATAAAATATCTTGGGTTTATAATTGATAAGAAACTAAAATTTAATGAACATATTGAGCACATATGCAAAAAAATCGGTAAAAAAATCAGTCTTCTTGGAAGTATCAGAAACAAAATATCAAAACCAACCGCATAATAAAACCACACTTCGAGTACGGGTCTACTATTTTGTATACATGTAGCAATACACTCCAATTAGCAAGAATGTAGAAACTTCATAATAAAGCTATGAGAATAATATTAAAATGTGATAGGTTTAGTTAGGTTAGGAAGGGTGGTGCTATACCGCACCTCCACTCGGACACCCAATTGGGTCCATTCTGATTCCCTTCTGTTGCCAAAAAAAAGTAATATTTACTCCCTATTTGTAGCCAGAAGTGACCCTATTACCCGTCCTTGAGTCACCGAATTCCCATGATGAAGCCCCTGATTTCCTCTAGTTTACACTTCCCGATATCAGTAATGCTTTAATGGAAACGTCTGCTTAGCCATATAAGCCTATGATGTTGCAGCTTCGGGCAGTGACAGATAACATGTTCAATGGTTTCTGGTTATTCTTCATCCCCGCACATCCCCTACAAAAATCTGGAGTGCCAGTTTCCCAAATGCTGGTTCTTGCTCTGACCGAGCAGTAACCTGTCAACGCGCCTATCACAATTCGCATCGCCTTCCTATTCATGCCCAGTAGCAGTTTGGATTTTCCTGAGTCAAGTTTTGGCCACAAGTCCCTTGAGACTCTACAATCCTCTCTACTTCGCCATGAACTGTCGGTCCTGCTTTCTACCCAATTACTGAGTTCCCTATAGTAAGGACCTATCGGTAATTTCACTTTCTGTCATTCCTTCATGTAATGACGACCCTATTTTTGCCAGCTCATCGGCAACTTCATTTCCCTGGCTGTGGCCAGGAGCCCAACATAGTCTGACACTATATTTATCCATAATCAAGTTAAGGGCTCTCCTACAGTCACTAACAAGTTTCGATTTGACAATGTGTACTTTCAAACTTTTAGCGCTGCCTGGCTGTCGACGTAGAAGGGGTGTGTACGTAAATGCATCACTGCTCTGCATCATACGTGCAAACTTTTATATAAAATGCAATAAAAGTTCGCTGCTAATTTGTTTTAGTAGTAATCATGTTTGTATACCATATTTCATATTTATTTTTGCGTTATCTCATATAGGTTATCGGATTTGACCCAATAGTCCCTATCCGGAATTACCATTGAGGGTGTTCTACTAAAGTCGATTTCAGCGACCTTATAGTCCGTAAACCCAAGTGTAATGGATCCCTGATCACTAAAACTGATCTCATTTAAGATTGATGTGTGACCTGTTATTCCTGTCCTCACCAAACCTGTTTCTACTAGTCTAAGGAGACTCCAGTCGGTTATGTTAACACAAATGCAGAGATCAGTGTTTTACAAGGGCTTACAACTGTATAATACACTACCAAATAATATGAAAAATTAAAATAACGAGAATGTATTTAGAAGATTTAATGTTGATTTGTAATGATAGGAAGTTGAAATCATGTACATATGTACATATATTGTAAAAGTATTTTTAATACTAATAATAATAAAAAAAAACTAAAACTTACATACATATATGTACAGTTAGTGTCATTAATATTCGGTTTTCAGATTCACAATCAATAAAAAGTCTACCAAACAATGGCAATAACTTAAAAATGTCTGAACTGAAAAATTTCTTTCATTATTTTATTTAGCAATTGAGTACGAATATAAATTCATAAAAAATAATCGAAAAAATTATATCAGTAAGTAAAAACTGACAGATTATTTGAAGTACTTCAAAAAATGTAGCGTCATTAATATTAGGTTTTTTGATGAGTAAAGAAAAACTCAAGGGAGTATGAACCGTTTTGATTATAATTAGTCCTTTTAAGGATATTTATCTCATCAGAGGACTTCACTTAAACAATTTGACATATTTTTAATTAAAAAATATACGATCTTTTTTCCGAATATCACTTTAGTTTTCCTCCCAGTTATAACTAAAGTCGAGAATGTGTCACAGACTTTACGGGATGAATTTGTCACTAAAACTTTGATTAAGATTAATATCTACTAATTCGGGGATAAGGTATAAGATAATTAAATACAAGCTATAACTGAATTGGGGTGTTTTATGACAAGGGTCATATCCTTCGTAATACTGAAATGTGCTAAAAATATCTCTTTTCGTTTTATAATTTTTATAAATTTCTCTTAATCTATCCAAATACTCTCTGCAATTGACACTTAATGAATAAAACTTTTAATGTTTGATCCTATTTGCTCCCATCAGGTACAACAATGTGGAATTCTGATTGTAAGAATAATAATTACCATGTAATGCTTTTGTTTACCATTTGTTTAAAGTTATTTTATCTTATTTACCCGAATGTTTTTATTACACTATTATTTCATGATGAAAGACTGCATAGCAATTTTAATAATAAGCGGATGTGATACTTTAGCAAAAACTGAACGAAGATCTAAGACCAGAGAATATGAGGGTAACAAGGTGATGCATGGTTAGATGTAAACTCGAAAATTTGATATTTTTTTAGATATTTTTAACACATTTCAGTATTACAAAGAATATGACCCCTGTCATAAAACATCCCCTTTAAGGTATAGCTTGCATGTAATTGTCTCAAAATAGTTTATCTTACCCACGAATTGGTAGATATTATTCTTAATGAAAGTTTGAGTGACAAATTCATCCCGTAAAGTCTGTGACGCATTCTGGACTTTAGTTACAACTGGGAGAAAAACTAGTGATATTCGGAAAAAATATCGTATATTTTTTTACTCCAAGATATGTCAAATTGTTTAAGTGGAATACTCTGATGAGATAAATATCCTTAAAAGTATTAATTATAAGCAAAACGGTTCACACTCCCTTGATTTTTTATTTACTCATCAAAAAACCGAATATTAATGACGCTACATTTTTTGAAGTACTTCAAATAATCTGTCAGTTTTTACCTACTGATATAATTTTTTCGATTAGTTTTTTTGAATTCATATTCATACACAATTGCTAAATAAAATAATGAAAGAAATTTTTCAATTTAAATTGTTGCCATTGTTTGATAGACTTTTTATTGATTGTGAATCTGAAACCGAATATTAACCCATTATATGCCACCGGTCGATTTTTCGACCAGTAACTTTATGAGCGCATAGCTCAAAAGTTTACAATAATTTTTTTGATCTGTTTTCACAAAAATAAAATCTGAACTAATTTTTAAAATATCTGTAGTGAAATGATTTTCTAAAGACTTTGAACAAATTTTGGTAAGAGGATTTAAAAAGGAATATTTTTAACACTTTTTTATAATTA
Source organism: Nowickia ferox (assembly GCA_936439885.1). NCBI lineage: Eukaryota > Metazoa > Arthropoda > Insecta > Diptera > Tachinidae > Nowickia > Nowickia ferox. Next base: position 67,020,278 of record OW387023.1, on the reverse strand, counting down.
AAAAATATATGTAATAATTGAAATTTTTGTTTCTTATTTTTCATTATTTTTAAAGCCTAAATAATGTATTATAAGAATCGACGAAAATCAATTTGCTTATGACACATTTTTTTATTCTTAAATGCCCACAATCTTTCATGGTCGAAAAATCGATCAGTGGCAGGGGGACCTACAATAGAATATAAAAATTGTTTTGAATTTCAAAACTATTATTTTCATAATAAATCTGGCAATACTTCCTTGAAGGTATTTCTGTGTGTCGCCCTGTAGTTTTCTCTTGCTAAGTAATATATCGCGTATTTTAGACCGGGGAACCCCAGATTATTTTGATTTACTTTAGTTTAGAAATGTTTGTGGTAAAATGTCAGTAAGTGTACGAAGGTGAATGCAAACAGTTGTGCTGAAAACTAATTTTACAATATTTTACAATGCCGATTTATAAAGCAGTAAATGTGTCTGAAATAATTAATATATTAAATGAGCTAGACTCAGATGACGATGAAGACCAAGCTATTACGGCATGCAAAGATGTAGATATCGTTTACATTCCACCAGCAACTATAGGACCTATAACTGATGAAGAAGATTTGGACGACGATAAAATTAATCAAAATGACAACAATGATGACCTCTTGAAAGAAATTGCTGGTAGTGTAGAATTACAATATTCTTTAGATGGAGGCAATATACACAAATTGGGTGATGGGTATGAAAGTACAATTGAAGAGCCATCAACATCTAACTCACGCAACAATGGTATGGAAAGGGGAAGTTTTAAAAAAAAGTCGGATTTTACTATACCTATGTGGCGAAAGCCCAGAAACTTTAGCTACACGACAAAGCCAACAAATAATGAAGCTATTATAATGGAAGAAATTTTTTTTACAAATTGGTGAGAAATTGGTCCGCTTTGGCTGTTTTGATTCTTGTATTTACATAGTCATTTATATATTCTTTATAGCCTCTAAATCTCCATTTGAAATTTTTTCTTTATATTTTGATAATTCCATAATATCGGATATCACAAATTTTTCAAATACGTATGCAAATCAAAACAATGCTACAGCCAGTATATTACATCTATTGAACTACGTAGATTTATTGGAATTTTATACTTGTCGGGGTATCATACCTTACCACATATAGACCATTATTGGTCTACTAAGCCTGACATGGGAGTTCCAATGGTAAAGCAAGCCATGAGCCGTAATCGGTTCAGAACAATTAAAAGGTATTTACATCTATCAGATAATAGCCGCTTAGACAAAACAGATCGATTTTTCAAAGTTCGCCCAATAGTTGATGCTCGCAATAAAAATTTTATGCAATTTGGAATTTTTAGCCATATTTTATCAATTGATGAACAGATGATTCCGTATTTTGGGCGACACTCGTGCAAAATGTTAATTAAGGGGAAACCAATCCGTTTTGGATTTAAATCATGGTGCATGTGCTCTGAAAGTGGATATTTATTCTACAGTATTTTATATGGTGGTTCAGCCACGCCACACGATAAGGACATTGGTCTTGGGGCTCAAACTGTTTTGGACTTACTGGCAAACGTACCTGATCCCGATTGTCACATAGTTTTTTTTTGACAATTTCTTTTCGTCTTATCGTCTCATATGTCTATTGAATGAACGCAAATTTTTTGCTACAGGTACTATACGAGAAAATCGAACGGCGAAAGCTCCGTTAAAGAATCTAAAAAAAAGTAATCGCGGCGAATTTGACCAGTTGATCGATAGTCAACAAGAAATATTGTTGGTACGCTGGAATGACAATTTTGTTGTCAACGTAATTACAAATAACTCAACAGTCGAACCAATGGCTAATGTTAAACGTTATTGCCGTAAGCAAAAAAAAAACTATTACTATTCCTCAGCCAAAGGCAATTCAGGAGTATAATCATGGCATGGGTGGTGTCGACCTTCATGACAATGCCGTGGCCAATTATCGTATCTGTATAAAGGGAAAGAAATGGTGGTGGCCAATATGGGCTAATGCGCTTGGTAATGCAATGGTCAACGCATGGAAGATGCACTGCATGTTGGCAAAAATCCAAAAGACAAAACCCCTTTCACAAATTGATTTTCGTTCTGAAGTCACAACACAACTTCTAAACTACGACAGTGAGCTAAACAGTGAAGATTTTGATATAATGCCCAATCAACCCCGAGTCAACGAAAAAGTACACGCAATTATGAGAAGCATTGAAAATAAATATCGGCGCTGCAAATTGTGTAAGAAACATACTATTTTTACATGCAAAAAATGTAATGTATATTTACACACAAACTGTTTTTATGAATATCATAAAAATTTGTAATAAATTAATATGAATAAAGCCTAAGGCAATATTTTTTCTTTCAAAAATATCAAATAATTTCTTTTTTTTTTTACTGTTTTCGGCCAGTGGTCGATTTTTCGACCAGTCCATGTAAAGAAAACTATATATCGGGAGGGAAAATTTTGCGCAAAATATTCTTCATTGGGGTCTTAATAACACCCTCCTGCAAGGGATTCAAAAAATTCCCACGCTTTAGGGTACCGGCCAATAATGGGTTAATGACACTAACTGTATATACATCATTGATGTCAGTTTCAACCACAATTGTGCTAGCCATGGTGAAATTATACAAGGTACATGCACAAGCCCAGCCTGTTAATGTATATAATGCAGAAAGTTGTCAAACTTTGTTTACAAGCTGCAAAAATGTTAATGTATGCGTGTGAATAAAACGTTGCCAATGAATTTGCATATAGCTGTGTCTCAAATTACACATTGAAGAAAATTACACTAAACATCTTTTGTGTAGGTTTAAATTATAACAAAAATAAAACCCATAGTATTATAACACACAGATTATACATGGATCTCATTACATGGCCTACACATGAGTGTAGAAATTACACACTGTGTATTACACACATATTGGCAACACTGAATGACTATAATCATGAATGAATGCCGCGTCTGCAATTGTACTTTAGTTACTCTGTGATTGTTATTTTTAAAAACAAAAGACATCTGTTTCTGACAATTATGCGTTTGTTTCTACCAACAAAATGCGTGTGTTTTTTGGTGTTGTAATTTTGTTGTAGTCGTGCAAGTACCTTGTATAATTTTACCATGGTGCTAGCTAAAACCACACACATTCTTATTCTCTTTCATTTAGTCGTCAACACAAAGTACACAGAGGTGAAGAAAGTGAGAGATGAAAAAAGCTAAAATCAGAGAAATGGACAACTGTAGTATATTTGTGATCAAGTTGTTAACGATATATTCAAAACAAACAAGAGAAAATGTGTAATTTGTGAAATGAACAATTGAACATTTTTACACAATTAAATGAAAGATCTTGTAGTGTTGAACTAAAAACAACAATATGTAAAGCATTATTAGTATTATAAAAGTGATTAAATTTAGTTTCCAAATGATTACAAACTCAATTTTAAAAATTTTCCTTCAAAAATATTAATTTTTAACTTCACTTCAACTTACAAAAAGCCGACAACGAATGAGACTACAAAGCATAAAATGAAAATACATTTGAGCACATGAACATTTGTACAAAATTAAATGGAGGAACTTGAGGTGTTGAATTAAAGAAAACAATGCGAAAAAGATTATTAGTATTAAAAACGTGATTAAAATTTGTTTTCAAATGATTAGAGACTTCGTTTTAAGCATTTTGGTTCACAAATATTAATTATTACCATTTATTTACAAAAATCCCATACCGAATGGGAACACAAAGCATAAAATGAAAAATGTTAAATTAATGCCACTACGAAACATTAAAGGAGACACAGGTTCGGTGTGAGCGAGGCGTCAGTAGTTCACAATTATTTTCCGTCTCGTTATGGTCTCGTGTCACCTCTGTGTACTTTGTGTCGTCAATGAGACAGCGACGAAAACACATGCGTAGCGGGTGTATTAAATTCTTTATAGATACAGTGAAAGAACAGAAGTGGTATGCGAAAAATATTCTACGATCACCAATGCTTTTCGCGACACTCAACATGTTTTATGTTACAAAACTTTTAAGGAAAGAAATGGATATGTATTTAAAAGACATTTTGATTTTTTGGAGCATATTCACTAAACTGCACTTTCTATTTAAACTTTAAAGACTAATAACTCGGGAAATATGGGCCGCAAGCAACTTTTTTATGAAATTTTCTTCTTACTTTTTACATTAGTATGCGATAAGCTATTTAAAAATGTCTTTTTGGAGATTTTTCACAGTTTCCTATGAAAAGTTCAGAGTTCCATAACTCGGAAAATATGGGTCGCCACCAACTTTTTTATTTAATTTTTTCGTCTTATTTTTTAATTTTCTATCACATAGGCTCCTTTTTATTTCTTAGCTGCTTTACTAAACTGCATTTGTTCCAAATATTTTTTTTATTATTTTTTTTTAATGATTTGAAGTTACTCCGTACCCCCTTGTTATTAAAAGGGATGGGAGATTTAATTTGGCCGACCACAAGGGTTATAACGCCATCAACAATTTCTTTATTCAGGAAATTAAGCCGGAAATCCCAAAATTCTTCTCCTTATATGTCCAAAAATTAGTTTTTGTTTGGTTCTCCAACCAATTTCCAAAATTTATTCTTTATAATTGTTTTTGCATGTGGTTAATGGAAACCAACGGGATACCGCAGAGTACCGCTAACCGACGCCAACCACTAATCACATGTGGTGTGAAACGTAAAACTCTCGAGGGGCAATAAACAACAGTGGCCTGGTTGCACTTAAGAGATAATTGCCAATGACGCTTGATGTTGACTCGCCCAGAGATGCTTTACGAATGGTTCTAAATATCTATTGTTTTTTTTTTCTATGTACTTCAGAGACTAGTGAGCAGTGTTGCCAGTGAAATTTCGAGAAAGATACATTTTAGTTTCAAAAAGATACATTTGTTCCCAAAAAGATACATTTTGTAAAAAAAAGTCCATTTTTGACGTTTAAAATTTATTAACATAACATTTTTATTTCATATTTCGTCGGTTGGTTACTGGTTTGATGTATGGAACATTTTTAAAAAAATTGAGTTATTCAGGCCTGTCACAGAATCCAAATTCGATCGAAATGATTTCAATTCCGTAATTAGGTTCTTCAGAAAACGAAAAACGAAGAATATGCTCGAAATGAAACAACTTTAAATTTAATGCTCGGAATGCTCTCAATTTCCTTATGTGAAAATACAAAAATCTGTTTGAAACAACTTATTTCAATAAAGAAAAATGTTTTTGAACAATTTATTAAAATTTTTTTTTGTATTATTTAATTTTTTTTACAAATTATAAAATTTTCTTAAGTCTTAAGGAAAAATACAGCATCGTAAAAAGTGAAATATTCTCTTCAGTCAAATAAAAATAAATAAAACTTTAAAGGCCATGACTCACTATCATACAAAGTCGTGCGATCTAAGAAAAAGTACAACCCTGGTGTGATGATTTGTTATTGTCTTTTTAAAATATTCATAAGCTCCATCATACCAGAGTTGTATTTTTTCGTAGATTGCACGACTTTGCATGATAGTGTATCACGGCCTTAACATATACACTGCGTTTGGACATGAAAGTGAACCTGAAGCATCCCTCAATCGTCTTCCCCGTAATTTTCCGGTAAAGTCTTGAAGTCCCTGCGCACCACAAACTGCAGTTATTGCAGACATTTCGTGTATTAATTTTTAAATTTTGTTCACTTCAAGTTAAAACAAAAAGTTGTGCCTTTCCTATTTTGTTTTTCTCTTCTAATAACCTTGTTTTTTTTTGTTTTTCGTTGCCCAATATTTCCACATTTAAATTGAAAACAATCGAATTGCTGCTTTTTCGTATTGAACAAAATCGATCGAAATCTGGAGAAGGTAAAACAAAATCGATCGAAATGAAAATTCGTAATGAAAACAATTTCGATCGATTTCTGTGACAGGCCTGATTGATTGATTATATATGAATAATGTGTCCTCTTTCCAAATTCGTTATCAGTTTTCCGATATTTTGAGTATATCAGGATATATAGAGCTGCAATATTGCGTCATTTCCACAATTTTTGAACATTTAAAAAATGGTTTTACAGCAATCGTCAATTTTTGGGATATGTGGCACATTTTCTACGTAAAAGTATTAATATTGTTATTCGCAATTGTTATGATGTATATCAATGCATATCTACCAACGAACGTGATTCAAAGCAAAATACAAAAATTTTATTATTGTGTTACGTTTTAATCAATAGAAATTGATATTTATTTTTTATTAATAAAATTTCTTTTATTTAATATATTGAAACTGCCTTTTATTTCTTCCGTTGTTTTTCCTTTAAATGTCATGTCGCATGAATAAAATTTATATTTTCTACATAAATATACAACAACAAGTAGTGAAGAATATTGTTGTTATGACAAAAAAACAAAGATTTTTGTAATTTTTTCTTTAAATCCTAATAAACTTTTCATGTTGGATGTAAAAAGTTTATCAGCTTTAAGTTTGACTAAAAAACATATGTATCTATTTCTTTTATTATTAAACAAAAAATTCTATCATGTATTTTTATCAGGGACCGTAACGGTTATAATTTTTATTTTAAAAATTACTTTTTAATCGTTATTTCTTGAGTTTTATTTATTCCTCACAAAATAATAGTTATTTTGTGACTTTTATTTATTCCTCACAAAATAAGAGTTATTTCTTGATTTTTATTTATTCCTCACAAAATAATAGTTATTTTGTGACTTTTATTTATTCCTCACAAAATGACAGTTATTTTGTGACTTTTATTTATTCCTCAGAAAATAAGTTATTTTTTATTTTTATTTATTTCTCACAAAATAATAGTTATTTTGTGACTTTTATATATTCCTCACAAAATAAGAGTTATTTTTTGATTTTTATTTATTCCTCAGAAAATAAAAGTCATTTTTAAACTAATAACTGCCAGTTCATAGAAGTCAAGTAAAAATTCTTGCTTGGCTATTTACATTGAAATCAAAAACAAATTTTGAGTGCTTTGTTTGTGTTTTCAATATAAATAGCCAAGCAAGAATTTTTACATGGCTTCTATGAACTGGCAGTAAATAAAATATAAAAAAATAACTCAGTGTTTTTGTAAATAAAATTAAAAATAGAGACTTTAGTATAGATTCTGCATATATTCGTACAATAATTTTTTCCTTTTGAAATTTGTAGAAAAACATATTGTTTGTAACGAATTGTCATTATTTTTCATACAATTTGGAAACGTGTAGAAATGAAATTTTTTACAAAATATGCCTATTTAAATTAAAAAAAAAAAACAAATTTGATATTTTTTATTACAAATAATTTTATTTCATTTACAAAAACAACCAATTTATAAGAAAGTGAGTTTGTTTTTTGCTAAGCTTTCACGCCCAAGTCGCTCATCTGGTTTTAAAAATTCTTTCACCAATGGAAAGCTACATTACCAGCGTCAAATATAAGATATTTTTATCCGGTTTGGAACCGGATTTCTTATATTTGGTACGGATTTTGTCCGAAAAACACATTTTTGTGCTGGTTAGGGTTTTAAGACCGGTTCTTATGTATTTTATAATTAATTTGTTGCATAACATAAAAATATTTTTTGATTTGTCAAAATTTTTTAATGTACTAAATATCTCAACACCTTCATAATTAACACATAAGAGTTACCAGCTTGATAAATGAAACTTGATAAATGAAAGAAAAATGAAATGTCATATGAGCTTTAGCGAATAAAGTAAAAACTTCGGCCCATTGGGTGGTCTAATGTACATGAATTTAATAAATTTTACTCTTTGTGAAGAATGATGCAACGCAAAAGTCTTCTGACTTACCATCATCTTCAAACGCTGAAACACCAGATGCTTTACCGTCGTCTGAAGACACAAACACGTGTTCATTATTAAACGAGTTCTTAAACTCTATTGAAGTAAATTCAGAGGATGAAGACTCAGATGGTGATCTGGAGGAGGAAATGAAAAGGGCGATAAGGGAAATAGACAATTACAATCCTAAGCCCATTGACGTGGATGCAGATGTAATGAAATATTGGGAGGAAAAAAAATATATATATCCATACCTGTACAGATTGGCACATAGCACGCCAGCAACACAAGTCTCTGTAGAAAGAGCATTTTCTGCGCTAAAATTAATATTGACAGATTTAAGATCGAATTTATCGCCAGAGTCCATGCAAAAACTCTTATTTGTTAAATTAAATTAATTAATAAACACATTTTAAAAATGACTTTTATTTTCTGAGGAATAAATAAAAATCAAAAAATAACTGTTATTTTGTGAGGAATAAATAAAAGTCACAAAATAACTGTTATTTTGTGAGGAATAAATAAAAGTCACAAAATAACTGTTATTTTGTGAGAAATAAATAAAAAAAAAAAAATAACTCTTATTTTCTGAGGAATAAATAAAAATCACAAAATAACTGTTATTTTGTGAGGAATAAATAAAAGTCATAAAATAACTCTTATTTTGTGAGGAATAAATAAAAATCAAGAAATAACTCTTATTTTGTGAGGAATAAATAAAAATTAAAAAAATAAAAGTCATTGCATCTATAGGTAGTCCATGTAACATGGAGTATTGTGGTATATTCCTTGTGCCCGTAGCACTTCTCTATTATTGTGATTTTTTCAGTTTAAATTTGGAAAATAATCGTTATTTGCGATCCCTGATTTTTATAAAACTAAACATTCTTCATCGATTTTTTTGAAAACACATTTTTGTTCCCTACATCAAACCAGTAACCAACCGACTATTTAATGAATATTGTAAAGAAAATGATATTATATAAGTTCATTTTTATATATATTTAAGTCATAAATATTAGGCATGTAATTTTTAAACATACAGTAAGCAAACTTTAAAATTATTTATATGTACATAACTATCCTTGGATGTTATCAAAACAAATTCATTTTTGTAAAAATTAAAATTATACTAAGCCGATTATATCAAAAAGTTCATATAAATTTCCTGAAAATAAAAAAAGATGTTCATATTTCCTCGAAAAAAAATACATATGTTCATATTTTCTGTACATTTTGCGTACAGATTCAAAAGATACGAAAAATGTCGGGATTACACATGGTAAAAAAATCAAAAAATACGAAAAATTTATCTATCGTATCCTAATGGCATCACTGCTAGTGAGGCAACTTTTCTCACACATACAACTATAGTTTTATTTTTAACACCATTGATATACATACAATGATTATTGAGGTAGTTTACATGAGAACAATATTTTAATAATTTTTAATTGGTTGGCATAATTTTTCAACCAGCTACAACCCCGCATCAGCAGCACAAAACCAATACACACAAATTAAAAAACAGCAAATGTTAAATGAATACAAAAAGCACTAATCCACACAACGCTGTCTGCACGTATACATTTCTATGCCAAATGAATTAGTCTCGTGTGTTCTAAAAAGAACAAAAATTGTGAGGCATAAAAATTAGACTCGTGTGTGAAAGGCCATTTAACATTTGCTGTTTTTTAAGTTGTGTGTGTATTGGTTTTATGCTGCTAAAGGCCGTGCTACACTAGCCTACACGATCGTGCGATTTTTGAGAAAATACAGCCCTGGTATGATGGAGTCTATGAACATTTTCAAAAGACAAAAACAATTCATCAGATCAGGGTTGTATTTTTTCGTAGATCGCGCGATTGTGTAGGATAGTGAATCATGGCCTTAATGCAGGGTTTTAGCTGCTTGAAAAGTTAAGGGCTAACTATAATGTGCTTATACTGGCTTAAGGCTCAGTTAGCCGACTCTTATGTAATGTAACTGCAACAGTGGGAAGCAGCTGATCGATATTGTTATGTGAAAAGTAATGGAAATGATTATAGAGATGTAATGTAACGTAAAATACGTTTCATACAAAAATATCGATCAGCTGTTTCCTACATTACAGTTACATTGCATTACAGTCGGCTAACTGAGCCTTTAAGCAACTCTGCGAATACATATAAATAAATAAGTACAACTATAGTGTACTTAAGAAACTTTTCGTCAAGTTTCGTCAAGTGCCATTTGCTTAATACTGTGTTGCAAACATATAATCACATTATATGTAGGCCTTTATGCCAACCACAAAACCACTCTCTTTGCCTCAATCACCAACAAATAGGCTTGTGTTATTCTTGAATGAATTAATTCAATTGAATGATTCTTTCAACTGAAAGAATGAAATAATTCAATATTTTGTCTATATTTCTTTCATCTTTCTTTTTTATTTTTCTATTTACATTAGTATTCTTGCTTGCTTTAATTTTTCTGTTTTTCTGCTAATAGAAATCAAGAGTATGGATTTCCTTCGAGAAAATGTAATTTCAAATAAGTATTAAAAAAGTTTTTGTTTTTAAAATAACATTTCAGAATTGAAACATTTTCACTAGCCGTCCACACGAGCAATAATCTTGGCAATTATTGCCTAGGCAATTGTCAAATTCGATTGCCGACACAAGATATTAGCGTGTAGACCGTATGAATACGTGTTCGAATATATATTCAGCAACAAATGTTAAAATACATTGCTGAGCAATAATCCCTTAACACATGCTCTCAAATTTAAATAATAATCAGGTATGTGATGGAAAACTATCGTTTTCAAAAAGATTTCAAAACAATCGTTTTGAAAAGGTGTGATGAATTCCGATCGGTTTTGAGTATAATTTTGGAGCTAATTTTAAATTACCGACTTCTAAAAAGTACACTAGAAGATAAAATATAATTTACATAATAGGGTTGTGAAAAGAAATTTGTCAAAACTTTTTGGAAAAACCATTAAAAATAAGTTTTAAAATTACTGACGAAACGACTATAGGAAACGCATCAATAAATTTTTTTTTAACAAAACAGTAAGAAAAAATGTTTTAAATAAATAAAATAAATATAATTTCAATTTACAATTAACAAAAGATCTAATAAAGTATAATTTAGGTATGTATATGCAAAAAAATACAAATATATTTGAATGTACATGCTCGCCACCTCTAGATATATTGGTGAACACAAGCAATTTGACGTCATCATTCTGCCGACGTTATTGCTTGTGTTAAGACACAACAAATTGCCCGTGTGGTCGTAGTGTCAACAAGAGATAGACATTTCATTCTGAAAAGTGTATGACATTCAGAAAGATGAAAGAAAAGAAAGAAATACTTCACTTAACCTTTCTGAAAGGGAATGGAAGATTCACACAAATGAAAGATTTTGCCCAAAGTAAATTTATATAAAGTATATGCAAGTACTCGTGTGATTAATTTTTTTCTCGTGTAGTGTGAATGCCTGAATGTCAAAAGTTGTTTACAAATTTTGTTTTGCTTTGTTATACACAATTGTGTATACTGAAAACGTATGTGAAAAAGTTTAAATAAATTTTTACTTAAAAAATGTGCTACAAAACATTTAAAAATAATTATATTTAATTATTAAAGTACATATGTCTTCTTTATTATACTTATTTCACATAAAGTACATATGTCTTCTTTATTATACTTATTTCACATATTATCAATTAATAAATTTATGTACTTTGGTTTTGTCTATCCATTTTCTTTTTGTTATATGCAGATCTGGGACTATTGCATTAAATAAGCAAATGCATTGACCATTTTCCCACAATAAACCAAATCAATGCAAATGTATTACATTAGCACTAATTTTAATAATATTAGTGCAATTTTTTTTTTTGCATTTTACTAAAATCCCTTCAAAGACATTCATCAACATTGCATTGTTACTTTTAGTGCACTATTTTTTGCACCACTAAACACATTATGAATAGTATTATTGCATTATCAGTGAAACATATAGTGCAAAATACAATGTAAATGTGTACATACATAAAAACATACGTACATACATATATATGTAAATTTTTTCCTATGTACATATCGTCATCTAAGAGGAAAAATCATATCACTACGTTTTTTATAATTTTTCGAGAGAAAGACAAAACTTGATGAAATTGTTCCAAGCGGTAGTATTTTTCGTTTATAAAATCCCATTTTTTAAGATATAACTATACAATAAAAGAAAACCTAAGTTCTGAATTTTTTTCAATTGCACGGTTTTTCAAATAAGCTCGAGATGCAACGTACTTCAAGTATGAAACTTTTTAATTTTTTTTAAATTGGTTCTGTAATCTAGTTTGTATTTATATTGAGTTTTTTTTCGTTAATTTGTATGTACGTACTTATAAAAGTGCCCTCAATGAACTTTAGTGTATTTTATATTTTTTATTTGTGCTATTTCCTAAAAATATTTTCACGTTTTATTAAATTTTACTGTGTACAATATGTGATAGTGCAATAATATTGCATCACTTCATGATGTGCTTAGTGGCAACACAAAATTAGTGTATTTTTTGTCATGCGATTAGCTGCTAATGCAATATTAATCCATTACTTTTAAGAGATTTTATTTAAGTGCAAAAAATAGTGCACTACAAGCATCAAATTTAAATTTGCACTAAAATTTTTGTTTTTCAATCAGTGCTTATGCAAAAGTAATGCAAGTTGCCCAGGTCTGGTTGTATCCATCTGTTTTTGACATTCATCCATTATTCTTACACAAACAAATCGCCTGTTGTTTTTGTACTTTCTTAGTTGTTGTAAACCTGCATATACTTTATATAAATATGCTTTGATTTTGCCCAATAATAAGCCCGTGTAAATCAGCGCATTGAAAAATACCATGTTTTTACGAAATCGTAGGCCGCAGCAGACTTTGAGCCGCCGCCGAAAATTCTAGGACGGCGTGGAGCTCTGGCCATAACTCGGAACTAATGCTCGCCGCCAATTTTTTATTTAATTTATTTCTTAATTTTATATCGAATAAGATAATTTTTTATTTATTTCTAAGAGGACCTAAACCCTATTTAAACCATTTTTTATTTGGAGGATCCTCACTAAACTAGATTTGTTCCAAAGTTTACAAGTACTTGAAAAAAATCAGCACTTCATTTAATAAACCTGGTGTTGAAGCTTGCACAATTTTCTAAACATACACTATGTTACCTATCTCTGCTTAAGTTCGGACTGCTGCCAATAATGCGTTTAATGTTATCATTTAACACAACTAAGTTGTCTTTAGCATTTTCCAGCTCTTGTTGCAGATCGTTACCACTTTCAATGATATTTGTGCACATTTTCACCCAATATTTGTCCTATAAATAAGCAACTGAATAAACTATAGTTATCTTATAAATGAAAGAAAAGTACTGAGTAATTGGATTGAGTAATCATGTTGATATTGCCAAAATAGGAATGTTTTTACATTTGGGGTTTTGTCCCTACTGCAACACTGTCGTTAGTAACCACTTTGCAATGCGTCTACAAAACCTGTTTACAAATATATTATGTTACATATTTTGCCACGCACAATACAATCTAATATATGTTTATATATATATATTTAAAACCTTATATATTTTAATTAATTAAGGACGAGGTCAATTTAATAAAAATAATGAAAAAGTAATAATTACAATATTTAAGAAACATAATATAAAAGGTCAAATAAAAACTATTGTCAATAAGGGTATATTTTAAACATCGAACGTAACACGAAGTTAAATCATAAACAAGACTACAAACTTTGAAACAAAATATACAGAAGTAAAGAAAGTGACAGCTTAAAAAAGCTTCAATCAGGTTTTTTAAAATTCGTTGAAAAAAGAGCAAATTTTGTGTATTTGATATTGTATTGTATTTACCAATTAAGATAGGTAATAAAAAGCGTTGTAATTGTATTGTACAAGTAAGGAGAGTCAAAACAAAAACTTTGAGACTAATAGACCAAACTAAATTACGACGCAAGGCGTTGTTTGGCTGTAAAAATTCCTCATGCCCATACAAAATGTATCAGACCAACCGAAATAACGCGGGGTCAACTCTTTGAAATCGGAAAATCCAATTTTGATAATGCGTAAAGAAGTGAAGTTGGCTACAAAAGTAAGTTTGTGTTAAGTAATGTAACCACAAAGTAGAGCAGAGTTGCAGAAAGTGACTTTAGAAAAAGGCTAAAATCCGCTGATTTGATCACTGTTAAAAAGGGACAAATATAGTGTGCTTGTTATTGAATATTTTTAGTACAATAATCAAAACAAACAACAGAAAATGTATACTTAGTGAAATTATTAATTGAACATTTTTACAAAATTAAATGAACGATTTTGTAGTGTTGAACTGAAAAAACAATATGTAACACATTATTAGTATTATAAAAGTGATGAAAGTTAGTTTCCAAAAGCTTAAAAACTCAATTTTAAACATTTTCCCACAAAAATATTAATTTTTAACTTCAACTTACAAAAAATCGACAACAAATGAGACCACAAAGCATAAAATGTTGAATTAAAGAAAACAATGCGAAGCAGATTATTATTACTTTTAAAAAAGTCATTAAAATTTCTTTTCAAATGATTAGAGACTTTGTTTTAAGCATTTTCGTTTGCAAACAATAATTTTTACCATTTATTTACAAAAATTAGGCAGAGAAAGAGACCACAAAGTATAAAATTAATTACGTTAAAATAATACCACTCGAAAGAAAAAGTATAGAGGATTTGACAACTGTCTGAGCGAGACCTCCGAAAACACAATTGTCTTCCGTCTCGTGACACCTTTGGTATAATATGTAAATGTAACTTTAGCTACTTTCTGGTCAATTTAGCGATTTATTTTTTTACTTATATAGAGTTTTTATTAATCAAAGTGAGCGAACATTACTCTTTCTGGTGCAAGGGTTAAGCTATGTACAGACTGTTGCCAGATCTTACATTATTTTTAGTAAAATGTGCTAAACCGTGTGAACTGGCAATTTTTTTCTGACATCGTTGACAGAAAAAGCAGTCAGTCAGTTCATTGCAAGACTAGTACAAGGCACATTAAATACAGGTACACGCATTACGTGCAACTCTGTGCTTCTCACATAGTTTTACAAAGTAATTGTAAAAAAATTGTATGCATCAAACAAGGCATAAAAGTAATTGTCAAAAGATTTCTTCGTTATAAACGTGTAAACAAAAAATCAGTGGATGAGCAATATGCCTGATGCGTGTACCTGCTTGATGTGCCTTGGACTAGCAGCTAGCAACAAATTGTCAGACATCTAACAATCGTGTGAACACATTGTAAAATTATTTCAAGATATTTGTCAGATATTTTAATAATGTGCGAAGTTTATGCATCTGACAATGGCGTCATTGTATTAGTAAGTTCACACGGTACGTGCTTCGCTCTCTATTCATGCCTCACACACCAATCACGAGGGAATCAAATTGCTTCACCCTACATAATTATGAGAGCGAAATAAGTAGATTCAATATGAATCTACTTGCGAAGCACGTAAAATTGGTATCTTCTCTAACTTTTATCGCAGCTTATCGCCAGTTTAAATGAACTAGCTATCATAACAAAATAGTTAGACATGCATGTGTGTATTTGTGAGCAAATAAAAACAAACCAGAAAAACAAAGATGTGAGTTTAAAATAAATGAATTTAATTAAGTTATTATGAACAGTATAAAAAGGAAAAATAAGAAGAATATATAGGGATGCCTTCAAAAACAAGGTTTTGAATGAGTTGAATATATGTAAGTATGTATGCTTATATGTATGTACGTATATACGTGCGTATGATAAGTATGTGTGTGTGAATATATATAAAAAATTCCACACGAACATTGATACCAACTTTTTCAGAGCAAAAAGCACTCAATGCAATAAGTATATTTGTATGCACATAGCTATATTTTTATTTTTTTTATTTATTTATTTTCAACACAGGAAAGCCCACATGGCCAATTATATAGGTATTGCATGAGTAAAATTTAGAAATTTAAGTTAACTACAATTTTAAATTTACTACATTTCCTAGGTTTTTGTAATAATTTCAATTACGAGTATATCTAGCTATGTTTCGATTTGGTTATAAATAAGTAGAATATGAGTAGGAAAATAATTCAAGTTCATTTGGCAAGACACTCCAATTATGGTGTATTATTTTAACAAAGGAGTGATCAACGAGAGACGTACGGCCTAAAGGAACATATATTTCAGAAACAGCTGAATTTTATTTGCAGGATAAAGATTACAATTAAAATTTTATTTGTAGTCTTTTATACATATAACTGCCTAAATTAAGGCCCCTATTATGATTTACAACCAAATAGATAGTTTAGTTGTAAAATTTTTATTATGGATTACAACTTTTTTCACCATGAGACAACTGCTTTTTATCAGTTGTATTTTGGTTTTTGTTTCGAGTGTTGAATTAGTTATGCTTCATTATTCCAGACGCCAACCAATTCCATTTGTCAACCAATATTGTTACCATATTCATAAAACATGAAATCTAAAAATAAAACACAAGGCAAAAACTTAAAATATTTAAAATGTTTTGTGATGGCTACTATGGTTTCGAAAAACATAGCATAGATAAAAACCTTTTCTTTTCGAACATTGTTTTGAATACAACTAGAATTAGTTGTAATTCAGAATGCCAAAAAACAGTTGAGTTGTTCTAAAGTTAAGTTCTTACAATTTCAACTAAACTTGGTTGAGTTGTAGACTGTAATAGGGGCATAAATCATTCCGTATAGACGCAATATCAAAACACTTGAATAAAATTTACGAGGAAATGTTTTAGGATTTTGGTCGATATCGATTCCCTCAATTTGTTACTGGGGGTACATTGTAACTCGAATCGAAATAAAATTCATTCTGCGTATAATTAGCATACAAATCGAAAGAATTTTCCTTGGTTTCAAATTGCAGAGTGCAGACTACACTTAATTACATACATGTATATGTACATATTTATGTGTACGTATATACGTTTAAATATGTATCCATCCATCTTTTTCTTCTGGCCATAAAACCGTTTTAATAATTTAATTAGATTATTTAGGCGTTTCAGCTGAATTAATTTTAAATGAACATGGTTCAGTTACATTCTGAACATAAGTCTTTTCTTTTTAGACCGTAATTTATATGAGTTAAGCAATTCGATGTACTAAAAAATCATTATTGTATTTCTAACTTGATTTTAAAATAGTTATTAGCGCTAAAAGTTATTTACACCTCAGCATTTGAACATGGTAATGTTAATAGTCCTAGAGCAAATATTGACAGTTTTAGAAATGGATTATCATTAGTTGAATTTCTATAGTTATAAACTTCAATCCAAAATTTATCAGTTCTGAGTTAATTTTTCCATTTATGTAGCCTTAAATTTCTGATACTTCGTTCTATTTCTTCAACTTCACCATCCCAGCAAAAGTTACCGCTTCCCAGAAGAGTTTTTGTAAGCCAGCTAGAAGCAATACATTCAGCTTCCAAGAAACCATTAATTTTTTGCCTTATTAAATCGTTTCACAGAAGTAATAATGTATAGTTTTTGTGTACTCAGATGCAAAAGTTACTATTTTAAATTTTTTTAATTTTTTTCAGTTTATTAGATAGCCCGCCTTACGTTAGTGCTTTTCAGGAGCATTTTTCGTTATCAAGAAAGCACGACATTGCTTCTCTCAGTTGTTAGTGCTTCCAAATCAGAATTCTATTGCTGGGAGTATTGTAATTAAGTCATTTTATAGCGTGTATGGTATCCTCTGTAATTTCTAGAAATATGTTCTTTTTTCTCACTGTGGAAGAGAAAGTTTTTCTTCCTCCGTATTTCACCCATCTGAATTAACATTCTGCAAAGAAAACTTTGCGTGTCTAAAAGGACTGCAATCAGATAGTTTTTGAAAAGTGGAAAACTCTTATTTGGTGTTTTTATAAATTAAGTAGATTTGTAAAACACACTAAAAGCACTAAAATCAAATATAAAAAACCACTATTTTAGTGCCTTTAAAAAAAACTCCCAAGATAAAAAATTCCGCACTGTTATGAATTAAAAAGCACTAAATCTAGTGTGAAAACCACTAAATCTAAGGCGAAAAGCACTAAATTTGCAAGCTGCACACGAAGCTCGAATGAACCGTGTGAACAGCAAGATTCATAAACAGGATTCAGAGAGCGAAGCAGGTGATTCAATTCGTCGTCTGAACATACTATAATAGATGTTAAAAGTACTTAATGTTTGTATATTAATTATGATAAGGTAAATATGTATATATATATATATATATGTATATACATGTATATATATATATATATATATATATATCCTGTCGGAAATTCCGTTAGCTTTAAACTAACTTTAAGCTAACTATTTCGCAACTAGTACTGACTGGCATTTGGATTACTTTTCAATGTAATCAAGTGACTATCAAACTCTCAACCCCTAAGAACTCAGATTCGAATTGATCATCTAAACTCTGAAGAAAAATCACAATTACTACCAATAATAAACAAGTACCATGATATTTTCTATCAAGAAAATAAGGAACTTTCGTTCATTTCCGCTATAAAACATAGCATTGGAACTACGACCAATATTCCTATTTTTACCAAATCATACAGATACCCCTACATTCATAAGAATGAAGTAGAGAATGAAATTCAGGAAATGCTCAACAACGGAATAATAAGACATAACAACTCCCCATATTCGGCACCCATTTGGATTGTTCCCAAGAAAGCGGATGCCAGTGGAAAGACAAAATGGGGGCTTGTCATTGATTACCGCAAATTAAATGAGGTAACCATCGGTGACAAATATCGAATACCCAATATTGATGAAATCCTTGATAAACTGGGAAGATGCCAGTATTTTACCACACTGGACCTTGCCAAAGGATTTCACCAAATAGAAATGGAAGAGCAAGATATTCATAAAACCGCCTTCAGCGTCGAAGGAGGACATTACGAGTTCCTCAGAATGCCGTTTGGACTGAAGACAGCCCCCCAGCGACGTTCCAGCTGCTAATGAACAACATCCTGAAAGATTACGTAAACAAACTCTGTCTAGTTTATTTAGACGATGTAACAATTTTTTCTACATCCCTACAAAAACATATAAATTCCATTAAACTTATTTTTAATCGCTTAAAAGACTCAAATCTTAAGATCCAACTGGATAAGTCCGAATTCCTCAAGAGAGAAACGGAATTCCTCGGTCATATAATAACGCCAGCAGGTATTAAAACAAACCCTAAAAAAATATTATGTGTTAAAAATTTCCCGATCCCTAAAAGCACAAAACGAATCAAGCAATTTTTAGGCCTTACTGGCTATTATAGGAAATTTATTAAAGATTATTCTTTAATAGCTAAACCCATGACAAAATACTTGAAAAAAGATACAAAACTAAATATATCTGACCCAGAATACGAAAAAAGCTTTAACACACTTAAAACATTACTTATCCATGACCCAATATTGGCGTATCCAGATTTTACAAAGCAGTTTACCTTGACAACAGATGCCAGCAACTATGCGTTGGGAGCAATGCTCTCACAGAACGACCATCCAATATGTTACGCAAGTCGTACCCTAAACACACATGAAATTAGCTATAGTACCATAGAAAAGGAATTACTAGCTATTATATGGGCTACGAAGTATTTAAGGCCTTACCTTTTCGGCCGTAGATTCACAATAGAAACAGACCATAAGCCTCTAAAATGGCTCTTCTCAATAAAAAAACCCAACTCCAAACTTGTAAGATGGAGACTTAAATTATCAGAATTTGATTACCAGATTAAGTATAAAAGAGGGGTTAAAAACGGCACCACCGATGCCTTATCTATGATCGAACTTGATTCAGGTAATATTAATACATTAGAATTAAACCACACAACAATAAAAGAAACCAAATCACCAATTACCATATTCAAAAATCAAATTGTTATTACAAAAATAACATCAGGCTCACTGAGGATAAAAAACAAATAAATTTTTGGAAATAACAGAAAAACTATCCATACTAAGGAACTGGATAGAGAAACAGCAATCATCCTACTTAAAAATCATTTTATCCCTGCGCAGTTGAATGCTGTTCTAATAGAAGAAGAATTTTATACAGTGCTAAAAACAACGTTCGACGAACTCTTCGCAAATAACACAAAATTTAGGATCATAAGATGCTTCCACTTAGTAGAAGATATAGAAGACGAGGTAACATTAACGGAGACCATAAAAAGTGAACACCTTGACAAAAATCACCGAGGTATTCAAGCAGTTTTTAAAGAACTCATAACACGTATCTACAACCCTAAATTTAAACTAAGAATTACACAGTTTATAAATAACTGCGAAATATGCAACCTTGAGGAATATGAGAGGAAACCTCCCAAAATATCGTACAAAATTATTGAAACTCTTATGCACTTGGATGTATTTTAAACTTTAGAAAAAAAACTGTTCATGACAGCAATAGATAAATTCTCTAAATTCGCAATGACATTTCAAATTAATAGAAGGATTTGGACAGAGTTTAAAACCAACTTACTGCAAATTATAAATCGTACGGCAAAGTAAATAAAATTATAGTGGACAACGAACTCGGATTTGAGGCTATTCCGATGCAACAATTTTTGAAAGAGGAGAACATTGAAATAAACTTCACATCTAATAACAATCACACATCCAACGCAGACATCGAACGGTTACACAATACTATTAACGATCACATACGTTTACTAAGACATGATGACACAAATAGGGATGAAACTATAGAAGACAAAATGATAAGGATAATAGGTTTCTACAACAATACAATCCATAGTACCACAGGAATCAAACCCATTGACTTTTTAAATGGCAAAATACATGAAGAGAGGTATAAAGAAATTCAGAACCTAATAAATTCAAAAAAGCAAAAATTAAATGAGAATAGAAAAGATATAGAACTGGAAGATGAAACAAACTATATTAGAGAAATAAGAGGCGGGAAGAATCATAGAAAATATAGAAAGGTAAATACAAATATAATAGATGAGGACCATATGAGTAGTAGGGAACTAGCGGTTCGGGGCCAATTAAACTTGTTAAATTGTGGGCTGAAATTGTTAAATTGTGGCTGAAATTGTTAAATTGTGGCTGAAATTTTAAAATTCTTGGAAATTTGTGAAATTTGATACCTACGTGTGTGTATGTGTGTGTGTGTGTGTGTGTGTTTTCGGCGGCGCTTTGATGTTTTTGTTTACATAAGGAGTTTTTTGTTTACATTAACCCTTGTGTGAACGGGTGATTTTTTTTGTGGTGGCATTAATTGTGTGAACGGGTGATTTTTTGTGGGGGTGGATTAAGGAGTTTCATAAGATTAAGATTTTATAAGTATATACATATAGATATCCCGACGGGAAAATCATGAAATGATTTTTCCTAATACCAATGGGGAAATTGTGAAAATTATTTTTCCTAATGCCTACGGGAAAATCATGAAATGATTTTTCCTAATGCCGACGGCAATGCTTGATTATTTTTCTTAATGCCGACGGCAATACATGATTATTTTTCCTAATGCCTACGGCAATGCATCATTATTTTTTCTAATGCCTACGGCAATGTATGATTATTTTTCCTAATGCCGACGGCAATACATGATTATTTTTCCTAATGCCTACGGCAGTGCATCATTATTTGTTCTAATGCCTACGGCAATGTATGATTATTTTTCCTAATGCCTACGGCAATGCATCATTATTTTTTCTAATGCCTACGGCAATGCATGATTATGTTTTTCAAATGCCGACGGCAATGCATGATTACTATATTTCTTAATGCCGACGGGAAAATGATTTTTCCAAAGGGAAAATTGCCAGTGTTGCCAGACTGTATAAATTTGTTATCGTAATACTATATCAGTAATATCAGAGAAAATAGATTTGATGAATACTAGGCGATTCTCATATGAATCGTGGGAATGTGTATGTGTGATTTCCTCACGCTAATAAATTGTTTATAAATAAAATAAATTGTTTATAAATAAAATAATTAAATAAATTAATTTAATTTATTTAATTATTTTATTTATTTATTTATAAAATGTTCTCATGTATGTGAACACCCTAAAATGTTCTCATGTATGTGAACACCCTAATGCTTGTGTGTGGGTGGTCCAGCTTGATTGTCGCTGGTAATTGTATATTTTGTTTATTTGTTTAAGAAATATTTATTTCACAACATTGTGAAATTCATGAATGTGTATGTATGTATGTATGTACATAAGTACATACATATGTAGGCGCGATCGTGAGAACTTGTGCGTGGAATATTTTGTGCTTGTGTAGAATACATTTATATTTTGCAACGTAGTCATTTTCTTTGTCTTCAATTCTTTTAAAGCAGAGGATTTTAAACTAAGTACAGTCATCAGCAGAGAAACAATAAGTAAAAATTATGAATGCCGCAAGGCTACTGCTACTAATTTTCGTATAAATACGCCAACTTTTATAACCAACACATCAGTACTTTATTCTATTTACAAGTAGTATCATCAGCAATTGTGTTAAATTCAAATAGAAAATCCATAAACTAATTAAAAATGAGTTCTTCTGGATATATGTGTAATAGATGTCATAAGGTATATAAATACCAAAAGTCCTTTTTGGACCATGTTAAAAATCATAGTGTGCAGGATCAAGAGATCGTAAGCCGGGACAGAAATCAAGAGCAACCGCAGTCATCTCTTCAAAATCATCAACAGCAGCTAAATACATTTCATCATCAGCAACAACCCTCTTTACAGTATCCCCAATATCAACTACCAATGAATCATTAACAATACGGTATGCCTAACTGTTACCCTACATCAATGTCATGGAATAATCAGTTTTTGGGATCAGGAGTACCAATGCAATATGAGTATCCAAGTTACAATTATAATCCCGTCACACCAGATAACCAAATGCAGCAGTATTCCAATTTGATGCAATGGCAACCTCTTACTTATCATCAACAAGAGCAGCAGCAGCAGCAGCAGCAGCAACAACAACAAGCTCAACAACAAGGTGTGGATATCCTTGGAGGGACCTTATACAACGATGCTATGGACATAACTTTACCGGAAAGTGATGGAGAAGTAGATGTAGAAGAAATAGGAGAAGAAACTCTGCCAACTCCAATGAGTACTCCCCATGTCAGGACAGAAGAAAATAATGTGAGATATTATAAAATATCGAAAGCCTTCAAAAATCATATCGCCACATATGCAATTCTAAATAAAAAAGACCAACTTCTCTTGGAAGAGTTTATTAAGGAAAGCAAAAATATTTTTATGGAGAGACTTCAAATGAATTTAACTAAACATACAATAATTAAATTTCATGTGAGTATTGTGGCGGAGTATATAAAAATTGTGGGAGAGGAATTGGAGTTGTGCATAATATCACATGTAGCCAAAATGAGTTTACTGACGAAGGCAGACAATATAGAAGAAATACTACGTAAACAGGTTGAGGATATTTCAACCAAAATGTCCGAATTTGAAGAGCGAGATTCTGGTTGGACTTTGTCACGCATAGTCCGAGCAGAAATCAACATCAACAAATCGTCGCTCGTCAAAGGCTCGAATTGGATATCCACTCCTGAAAAACTTGTAAGAAGATTTGCCTGCATCAATATTGAAAATAATGATGAATATTGCTTCAAGTGGTGTCTGATTGCTGCAATGGATACCACAAAATACGATCACCCAAAACGTTGCAGTTCGTATAATATCCCTGACATTGCTGCAGAGACGATTGTTACGCGAAATGGTGTAGCGTTAAATTTCAAAAATTTAACGTACCCATTAGCACTTAATAAAATCAAAGAGTTTGAGGCAAACAATCCGACTATAAGTGTGAACGTATTTGGGTATGATGAGGGAGCAGATCAGATCATTGGTCCTTATTATGTGACCAAGGACGAGAAAGTGAACCACGTCAACTTGCTGCTTTTAAAGAATGGTGAAGTTCTTCACTACATATTGATAAAGAATATATCAAGGTAAGTTAAAAAATTATACAACTTTTTATTTTAAGGATACATATACTTGTTTATATATTTTATACTATGTACATTTTACTTATAAACTTTTATTTATTTTTTTATCATTCATAGACTTTTACGGAATCAGGTTACGAAGTATGAACACAAACTACATTTGTGCAACAGCTGTCTCCAGTACACCCATAACGAAACTGGAATGACAAATCATAAGGCGGAGTGCGGTAAAATTGTTACAACTATGCCATCAGGTCCGGATGCAATTCTGAGCTTCAAGGGACATCAAAGAAAAATGGATGTACCCTTCGTGGTATATGCAGACTTCGAATGCATCTTGGAAGAAGTTAGTAATAGTGTAAGTAATAAAACTAGTCTAGTCAAAAAGCACACTCCTTGTGCATTTAGCTATTATATTAAGTGTCTCCATAGCAATAAGTTAGATAAATTAAGGATATACACAGGAACAGATGCCTCAAAAAAATTTGTATCATATTTAATTAAAGACTGTGAGGATATATACAATAGTCACTTAGTAAATAATAGACAAATGGATACTTTATCCCCTTCTGATATTTATAATTTTTATAGTGCGGTGAATTGTCATATTTGTCAAAAATTTCTAGGTAAAGATCGCGTTAGAGATCATTGTCACATTAGTGGTAAATATAGAGGTGCAGCCCACAATAACTGTAATTTAAATTACCAAATTCCCAAGTTTATACCAGTTTACTTTCACAACTACTCAAATTATGACTCACATCTTTTTATTAAAGATCTAGGTGAAATTTCAATGCAACTGAAAGTACTCCCTCTCAATAAGGAACTTTATATATCCCTCTCCCAATTTACAGAAATGAGTGATGGCCATAAGCTTGAAATAAGATTTCTTGATACAATACGCTTTATGGCTGAGAGTTTGGAATCATTAGCCTGCAATTTGTCGGATAATGATTTCAGAACTATAAGGTCCTTATTTCAGTCAGAAAAAGAATTTCAGCTTATTAAGAAAAAAGGTATTTTCCCGTATGAGTACCTAAATTCATTCCAAAAATTAGATGAGTGTCAGCTGCCTTCACGCAGTGATTTCTTTAATAAGTTGAACAATAAAGAGTGTTCTTTAGAGGAATACTCACATGCTGAAGAGGTATGGAATACTTTTGGTTGCAAAACTATGAAAGATTACATGGAACTTTACTTAAAAACAGATGTCCTCTTACTGACAGATATTTTCGAGAACTTTAGAAAAGTTTGTAAAGGTATTTATGAGCTCGATCCATGCCAATATTATACAACACCTGGCCTTTCCTGGGATGCAATGCTCAAATACACAAAAATTGAAATAGAATTATTGACAGACATAGACATGTACAATTTTATGAAAAAAGGTATACGTGGAGGGATCGTACAGTGTAGTCAAAGATATTCGAAAGCGAATAACAAATATTTGGAAGATTTCGATAAAGAGAAGACCTCAGAATTTCTCGTCTATTTAGACGCTAACAATTTGTATGGTTGGGCGATGTCGGAATATCTTCCTCATGGTGGCTTCAGATGGTTATCGCAAGACGAGCTGAATCTGGATCCAAACAGCATAGCTGACAATGGAACAGACGGTTATGTATATGAGGTCACGTTGGATTATCCCTCTCATTTACACGACTTGCATAATGACCTTCCTTTTTGCGCTGAAAATAAAAAAGTTATGCAAGCGAAGTATAGCAAGTTGATAACCGATTTCTCTACAAAGCAATCATACGTGATACACTTTAGAGTTCTGAAACAGTGCTTAGAATATGGCTTAGTTTTAAAGAAAACTCATCGTATTCTAGCATTTAAACAATCTCCATGGTTAAAAGGCTATATTGACCTAAATACCAGACATAGGGCCACTGCTAAAAATGCTTTTGAAAAAAATTTTTTCAAACTACTTAATAATGCAGTGTATGGTAAAACCATGGAAAATGTGGATAAGAGGAGAGATGTTAAAATTGTTAATAGTTGGGAGAGAACGAATTGTAATCGTTTGGGGGCCCAAGATTGGATATCAAAACCAAATTTTCATAGTTTATCTATATTTTCCGAAGATCTAGTAGCAATCGAAATGACTAGAGTCAAAACCTGCTACAATAAACCAATTTACTTAGGATTTTGTGTACTCGAGCTGTCCAAATGGAAAATGTATAATTTCCATTACGGGTACATGCAACCTAAGTTTAAGACAAAACTCTCATTGAACTATATGGACACGGACTCTTTTATATATTCAATAAAAACGGACGACTTTTACGCTGACATCAAAAATGACATACAAGAACAATTTGATACATCGGACTATCCTACAGACAATATTTATAATTTTCCACTAGTAAATAAAAAAGTCATTGGTATGATGAAGGATGAAAATTGCGGTAAAATAATGACAGAATTTGTTGGGCTGCGATCAAAAATGTACTCATTCAGTGTACAAAATCAAAATGACGTTAAAAAATCGAAGGGGGTAAAGAGAGCCATATTAGATAAATATAGTTTAGCTACTTATAAAAATTGTTTATTTAATAAGACTAATGTGTATGATAATATGTTAACATTTAAATCTAAGCTACATCAGATATATACTAGTCAACTAAATAAGGTAGTCTTAAGTTATGGAGACGATAAGAGAAAAATTAGATCAAATAACATTAATACATATGCATGGTATCATTTTCGTATTAAGGAAACTAACCCTGAATACGAACTTGATATGTTGCTAGATGAGATTGCTAGAATGCAAGAAAATTGTTAAAATTAATTAATTTTTAGTTAATTTTTAAATTGTAAATAAAATCATATTCATTAAGAAAAATTGTTGTATATAAAATCATATTTATTAAATAAGAAAAATTATTGTAAATAAAATCCTATTTATTTTTTAAGAAAAATTATTGTACATATCTATATGAATTTTTAAGAAAAAATTTGAAATAAAATATTGAAAAAAGAATGAAATGGTGTTTATTTCTTTATTGGCTTTACTTCGTTGGATCAAACAGTTTTTGTTTTTGCTTATATGTAAATTCTTGTTTTCATATTGCTTAAACATGCACAGTCTTGTCTTCACATAAATTAAACATGCACAATCATATTGCCTAAGTAGAGAAGGTGAAGAAAACCTAATCGTTGCGAATAAGCTGAGTGAATTTCTAATTCAAAATTCCCAATATCCTGTCTGGCAATAAATTATATTAATTACGTTTATTAAATTATGAATAAAAAGACATTAAAGAGTTTTGTAAAATATAAATGTTTGTGTTTTTATTTAATATTTTCAGTTATTTCATAAAGAAATTTAAGACATAAATGTCCACAGGTAAATGTATTAAAATTCTGATGTTGATTATAGTTGTATTTTATATTTGTACCAAGATATTTGACTACTTCTGAAGGAGGTTGTAAGTTTCCAAAGCTGTCGAAATATTCTTTTTCATTGTTGTTTTTATAATATGCTACCCAATGTGTACCAGGTCCTGTTGATACATCTAAATTGATTATTCCACATTCAATTATCTTTGTTCGTTTTGGTAGAGTATTCAACATGAAAACACCTCTAAAATATGGAATATTTATAGAGAAACGTCTTAGGTCCACATCAGAAAGTGGTCTGTTGGGCAGCATCTCTAAGAGTTTTTTGATTCCTCTTTATGAACTAAACCATAACCCTTTTTATATGGTTTTAAGTAAAGTCCTTTTCCAACTGCTATAGATTCCATCGCTCTATTATGTCTAGTTGCTTCATCAAGTTGATTTTTAGCATTCTTTGTTGCATTTACAGCTTTAGCTATGGCAGCACCTCCAGTTGTTAGACTACCAATTGCACCCAGAGCAGTTAAAATCGGTATTAGAGGTAAAAAACCACCAATTTTTGGGACACGTATCACACGTGGTACTATAATTTGAGACTTTCTTCCTTTTAATGACTTGTTAATAGTTTTTCGTGCAATTTTAATAGCTGTGTTAATATCTAATGGTTTTTCTTTTTTTAGTATTTTTGTTGCAGCTCTAACTGATGTTCTAAATAGTGTTTTAACATTTAGTTTGTTCTTTTTTACATTTTTCTTTTTCTCCACACCCATACCAAATTTTGTTTTGGCTTTCATTGCGTTAGTAACCATATATGCAAATGATTTTTCAGCAAGACTACTATCTTTTGATAAAACTCGATCCCAAGCGGAGTTTTCAAGTATTTTATCAGCTTTATGTCTGCTACTTAAATCCTTATTTTTGGAATAAGCAATATCGTGATTTTTACACGCAGAGTCCAATAAATTAATTCCTTTATCACCTCGATTTAAACGTTTTTGTAGTTTTGTTCCAGGTCCACAGTACTGATATCCAGGTAGATGAAGTTCAACAGGTAGAGAGTTTATTATTTTGTCTACTAGACCTCCTCCAACGACGGTGACTAAAAGTTTTCTGATATCGTATAACCATATTATCTAATTTTTCCTATATAAGAGGTAATATATGAAATATATGAAATGCATTTAGTTAAAAAATACAGTTAGTAAAACAACATAAAAATATTTTAGTTCGTAATATTGATAATTCAGCGAACATCAGTTCAAAAATAAACCATAGTCCTCTCTTACCAAATTCTATTCGTGCTCTAATAGTGGGACCATCAAATTGTGGAAAGACTAATGTTATGATTGGCTTGCTAGAAAGTCCTAATGGACTCAAGTTTGAAAACATCTATTTATACTCAAAATCTCTCTATCAACCTAAATATGAATACCTAAAGAAACTAATTTCACCAATTAAAGGTATGGGGTATTATACATTCACCGATAATGAATCAGTTATTCCACCTGACGAAGCTAAAACTAATTCAATTATGATATTTGATGATGTTGCATGTGAAAAGCAGAATAATATACGTACATATTTTTGTATGGGGCGACATAGGGATGTTGATTCATTCTACCTGTGTCAAACTTATACCAGAATTCCCAAGCATTTAATAAGAGACAATGCAAATGTTATTATAATGTTTAAGCAAGATGAGACAAATATGAAGCAAGTTTATAAGGATCATGTTGCCAGCGATATGAGCTATGAAAAGTTTCAAGAAATTTGTCGAGAATGTTGGAAGGATAAATATGGATTTTTGATGATAAGCAAAGATAACGAATTAAACGATGGTCGCTACAAAAAGCAATTTGACTATTTCATAACTATATAAGCAACTACTCATAAAAATTACCTCTAGTTATTAATCTAACTTTAAACTTGATACATCTATTTGATATAACCTTATCTGATACCTGATAAGCTGATCTGAAAACCAGACCAGGTCCTGATAAGCTGATCTGAAAACCAGACCAGGTCCTGATAAGCTGATCTGAAAACCAGACCAGGTCCTGATAAGCTGATCTGAAAACCAGACCAGGTCCTAATAAGCTGATCTGAAAACCAGATCAGGTCCTGATAAGCTGATCTGAAAACCAGATCAGGTCCTGATAAGCTGATCTGAAAACCAGATCAGGTCCTGATAAGCTGATCTGAAAACCAGACCAGGTCCTAATAAGCTGATCTGAAAACCAGATCAGGTCCTAATAAGCTGATCTGAAAACCAGACCAGGTCCTAATAAGCTGATCTGAAAACCAGATCAGGTCCTGATAAGCTCATCTGAAAACCAGATCAGGTCCTGATAAGCTGATCTGAAAACCAGACCAGGTCCTGATAAGCTGATCTGAAAACCAGACCAGGTCCTGATAAGCTAATACCTGATCTAATAGCTGATAGCTGTTATTTACTTCTACTATTATTAAACATGGATGAGAAAATTTTAAAACAGTTGGTGTTGACAAGAAATGTCTTGAAGAAAAAGCTTCGTAGTATAAAAACTGGTGAAATAGATACACGTGAACAACTAAGAGATACATTTAAACCTATAACAGAACCACTCAAAGAATTCATAAATAGTTCTAAAAATATTAAAAGAATTCCCATAAAAGAAGAAAGTAAAATGAAGACAGAAGTTGAAAATAATACAAGTTTTAAACCTGAAAAAACATCAGTCAAGATAGAGACAAGTACACCAAAGAAACTAGCAGAAGGAACAATATTCGATAATACCATATTATTTAATGATGCTAATACTGTGAATGATGATGAGGATGAAGATGATGATTTTTACTCACAGACTTCCAATACAGAAGATACTTATACTGACTTATCAGCCTTGGAAGGAAGAAATGAATTAGATACAAACTATGGTCCACATAAAGATTTCAATAATGAATGGAAATTTGGTGATAGTAACCTCAAACTTAATGAAGATAAAATACAAGTTGGTGGTCAAATATGGGCTCTAACACCAGGACTATTTTCTCTAATGTTTCATAAAATACCAAAAAATTATGATAAATTTGAACTCGAAATCTATAAAAAGATTTTAATTACTACTAATGCATATAGAAGGGACTATAAACCTGATGGTCAAATTAAGGGTACTAGAGGATATAAATACAAACATATTATTAAGAAATTTATTGACGAGAAAAACCAGAAGAATTTAAACGAATCAACAGGATCTAAGTCAAAAGGTAGTTATTTAGGTGATGGAATAATGGAATTTAACGTCCATAAGCCAAACTATATATACTGGGACGATCCAAATGAGTTAGTAGATCGTATTCGACTACTGCTTGCATCACAAGGTGCAGGTCATACTAATCACAATAACGAGATTGTATCAATTATTGAAGAACTACGTGAAGCAAATATAATACATTAACTTTAATAAAGTATATAAAGTATGTCTGTTGATAAATTTGGACATTATTTAAACGATACTAGCAGCATAATTTCTTTGAAAAATGCACCTAAACTGCTGGGGTTCTTTATGGATACGAACAACAACATTGATGTCCAAAACAAAAGAATCAAAAATGTTGCAAAAGCTCTGGAGGAAAACGATGTTATCAATAAATTGTTTCTGCAAACTCAAATCGAAAAATTAGAAGAGAAATTATTAACATACTTTAAGGAAGATAATACTATAATTCGAGAAGATATTCAAATGCAAATTGAGGAGCTACAACGCGAAATAAAATTAGATATAGAAGAAAATTATAAAATTCAAAAAGACATTCTTCAAATTAAAACATTCTTTGAAGAACAAATTGAACAGCTTAATGAGAAAATTTATAGATTGGAAAATTACATGTTCGTATCAATAGCTGAAAGTGCGTCAAGTAGATCACAACACTCTCCAAAAAATCTGTAAAACAACTTAATGTCTTCAAAAAGAAATTTAGTAAACGAACTGCATAAGCAAGCTCGAAAAGTTTTTATGCGTCGTAGAGTTGTAATGAAAGGAATAGATGATCTTTGGCAAGCTGATTTAGTTGAAATGGGGATCTATTCTAGAGAAAACAGAAATTATCGATTTTTGTTAACTGTAATTGACACATTTTCAAAATTTGCATGGGCAGTACCACTAAAAACTAAAACTGCACTCGAAACAACCAAGGCGATGGAAAATATTTTTGAATTAGGACGAGTACCAAAAAACTTACAAACAGATGATGGTAAAGAATTTTTCAACAAGCACTTTGGAAAATTAATGGATAAATACACCATTAATCACTACTCAACATTTAGCAGTATGAAAGCATCAATAGTAGAACGATTTAACAGAACATTGAAAGGAATGATGTGGAAAGAATTTAGCTTTAATGGTTCATATAAGTGGATTGATATATACAAAGATTTAATTAATGCATACAATAGAAAAGTTCATCGCACCATTAAAATGTCTCCGATTAAAGTCAACTCAACAAATGAGGAAAAGCTACTAAATACAGTATACAGTCATTTGAAGATGTACAAAATGTCGAAATTTAATGTTGGAGATAATGTACGCATAAGCAAATATAAGCATACATTTGAAAAAGGTTATACTCCAAATTGGACTACAGAAATTTTCACAATTACAAGAGTTCAAAATACAAATCCTACAACATTCATATTAGAAGATTATCTTGGTAATCCTATTAAAGGTGGATTCTATACTGAAGAACTTTCGAAAACTAGATATCCAAATACATATCTAGTTGAAAAAGTTCTTAAAACTAAAGGAAAGGAGGCATACGTTAAATGGTTGGGATTTTCTAATCAACACAATTCTTGGATAAGTAAGAACGAAATATTATAGCTGAATACCATCATCAACAACAATAGCAGTAATATTAAGAAACTAATGTTAATTTTAAAATAAGAAAATGAAATAAATATGTAAATCATGCTTATAAACCATATGTTGTACTAAACTTTATTTAATTGTAATCAGACAGTTATAATGTCAATAACACTTACTCTGAGCTCTAACTCATCAGAATTATCTGCTAGTTACTTTCCTCCTATTGAATTACATGGTGCATATGAGTGTGCTCTAACTGATTTTCATTCATACAACAGCATTCCAAATGTAGACACCTACAACAATATGTTTCATATAGGGGAACATACAATTGAAATACCAATTGGATCTTACGAATTGAATGATATTGTAGATTTTATACAAGAGCAATACAGAAGACTCTGTCCAGAAAATAAGATTTTTATTGAAGCCAATAACAATACAATGCAAGTTAAAGTTAATAGTTCCAAAGATCCTGTATATTTTAATAAAGGCAACACAATTGGAAAACTTTTAGGATTCAATAGCAAAATCCTAACACCAAACAAATATTATTACTCAGATCTTCCAGTTGATATTTTTAAAGTGAATCACTTGCGAATTGAAAGTAGTATCGCTATTAACACATATATGAATAACTCCAAATCGCATACACTTCATGAATTTCCGATTAATGTGCCTCCAGGCTATAAAATAGATGAGGTTCCAAGAAATCTCATCTATTTACCTGTGAACACCAGAGAGATAAGTTCACTAACGCTGAGAGTAGTTGATCAACACGGTGATTTAATTAATTTTCGAGGAGAGGAAATTACAATACGAATACATTTGAGGTCAACTAAATAATGCTAATATACAACACAAATACATTGAAAAATAAAGCAGTAACAACAACAACAAGAACATTAAAGCGACCACTTCAACAGAAAGCACTAACAACATCAAATAAAAATTTTCTAAAGTCCTTGAATTTTAAATTGAAGACAAAATGAGTTCAATAATAGTAAGACATCTATTAAAAACTATAAACCTTTCTCTGATGAGAATATAATCAAAAAGGACTATCATACATATGTACCATACTTACAATCTTACAACAATAATGATGAAATCAGAATTTCAATACAAAATCAAGATTTATACGTGCTACCCAGTGAGAGCTACATTTATGTAGAGGGGTTTGTTGCCGATGATAATAGCCCTAAATCTTCTTCTTCTTCAGAGAACTTTAAATTAAAAAACAACTTTGTAGCATATCTATTTGATGAAATTCGCTATGAGCTCAATGGAATTGAAATTGATCATACAAGATATTTAGGAGCCACGAGCACCATAAAAAACTTGGTTTCTCTATCACCAAACGAAAGCAATGTGATGCAAAATGCTGGATGGAACAAAATTGACGATGTCACTCTTGCAAATGGATTTTTCAATTTCTATGTACCTCTAAAAATGCTTCTAGGATTCGCTGAAGACTACAACAAAGTTATATTAAATGGAAAACATGAACTGATACTCTTGCGCAATAAGAACGACGAAGATCTTGCACGCTCGAGTGTTTCTACTGAAAAAGCTAAACTTACAATTTCACTCATCTCATGGAGAATACCTCATGTTCAATTATCTGACCTTAGCAAATTGAATATGATTAAAATTATTAACAATTGTGCTTCTATACCAATGGCATTTCGCAGTTGGGATTGTCATATTAATCCACAATTAAACACAGGAACTAGCCATATTTGGAATGTTAAACTGGCTGCAAATAGAGAACGCCCCCGTTTTGTGTTGATTGCTTTTCAACAAGAAAATAAGTTTGTTCATTGTGATTTGACTAATTTAAAAGTACATTTAAATTCAGTCTCATACCCGTATGATGATCTTAACATAAAGTTCAAAAATGAACGTTATGCAATTCTATATGATATGTATCTAAGATTCCAACAAAGATACTATATGAAAGAATCTCAACCGCTTCTAACTGCATCAGAGTTTAAGACAAAAGCTCCTATTATTGTAGTAGATGTCAGTCATCAGAATGAATCACTCAATAATGGACCGATTGATATAAAAATAGAATTTGAAACAGCAACTAATATTGCACCAAAGACAACAGCTTACTGCATTCTTATTCATGATCGTATAATAGAATATATACCCATCAAAGGACAAGTTCGAAAAGTGTTATAAATTGAATAATATGGAAAATAACATAATTTTTATAGACGTACAAGGTTTCAAAACTAATTCAAACGATTTCATCGCAAAAGAAGTAGCGATTGTTTTCAACAATTATGAATATAACAACTTCATTATAAAACCACCATTTGATTTTAAATGCTTATCAATAAAAAAGCAAAGAGAAGCAAAGTGGCTAACAAAAAACTATCATCACCTAAGCTGGACTGCTGGATCAGTTTCATTTCATAGCGTTTGCAATTTTTTAAAAGCCAACGTAAGATGTTCTAAAATTTACGTAAAAGGTGAAGAAAAAAGACTATGGTTGGAAAAAATGTTACACCGAAAAATTTCTAACGTTGAGGATATAGGCTGCATCAACTTTAAACAAATGGAAATCAAGTATCCAGAATATTTTTATTGTAATTATCATAATTTTGGTGTTTGCGCATTAAGAAATGCTATTTTACTCTCCAAAGAAATATCTTGTTTTAAATGAACTTTTTCACTTTTTAAAATATTTATACTTAAGAATATATTACTGTATGTATTATTATAAAATTTTATAAAATTTTAAACAATAAATGTTTACAAAATAAAAAAATGTAAAAGTGTTTTCTTATTTCAAATACAAACTACATAAAGAGAATAGAAGGAAGTGGGGAGGAGGAGAAGTTAACTTTTTTGCTTACTTGCAAATTTTTACTTTTTGTTTCTCTGCTGATGACTGTACTTAGTTTAAAATCCTCTGCTTTAAAAGAATTGAAGACAAAGAAAATGACTACGTTGCAAAATATAAATGTATTCTACACAAGCACAAAATATTCCACGCACAAGTTCTCACGATCGCGCCTACATATGTATGTACTTATGTACATACATACATACATACACATTCATGAATTTCACAATGTTGTGAAATAAATATTTCTTAAACAAATAAACAAAATATACAATTACCAGCGACAATCAAGCTGGACCACCCACACACAAGCATTAGGGTGTTCACATACATGAGAACATTTTAGGGTGTTCACATACATGAGAACATTTTATAAATAAATAAATAAAATAATTAAATAAATTAAATTAATTTATTTAATTATTTTATTTATAAACAATTTATTTTATTTATAAACACACATACACATTCCCACGATTCATATGAGAATCGCCTAGTATTCATCAAATCTATTTTCTCTGATATTACTGATATAGTATTACGATAACAAATTTATACAGTCTGGCAACACTGGCAATTTTCCCTTTGGAAAAATCATTTTCCCGTCGGCATTAAGAAATATAGTAATCTGCATTGCCGTCGGCATTTGAAAAACATAATCATGCATTGCCGTAGGCATTAGAAAAAATAATGATGCATTGCCGTAGGCTTTAGGAAAAATAATCATACATTGCCGTAGGCATTAGAACAAATAATGATGCACTGCCGTAGGCATTAGGAAAAATAATCATGTATTGCCGTCGGCATTAGGAAAAATAATCATACATTGCCGTAGGCATTAGAAAAAATAATGATGCATTGCCGTAGGCATTAGGAAAAATAATCATGTATTGCCGTCGGCATTAAGAAAAATAATCAATCATTGCCGTCGGCATTAGGAAAAATCATTTCATGATTTTCCCGTAGGCATTACGAAAAATAATTTTCACAATTTCCCCATTGGTATTAGGAAAAATCATT
Source organism: Nowickia ferox (assembly GCA_936439885.1). NCBI lineage: Eukaryota > Metazoa > Arthropoda > Insecta > Diptera > Tachinidae > Nowickia > Nowickia ferox. The sequence goes on along the minus strand of OW387023.1, from coordinate 66,984,289 downwards.
TCATGATTTTCCCGTCGGGATATCTATATGTATATACTTATAAAATCTTAATCTTATGAAACTCCTTAATCCACCCCCACAAAAAATCACCCGTTCACACAATTAATGCCACCACAAAAAAAATCACCCGTTCACACAAGGGTTAATGTAAACAAAAAACTCCTTATGTAAACAAAAACATCAAAGCGCCGCCGAAAACACACACACACACACATACACACACGTAGGTATCAAATTTCACAAATTTCCAAGAATTTTAAAATTTCAGCCACGATTTAACAATTTCAGCCACAATTTAACAATTTCAGCCCACAATTTAACAAGTTTAATTGGCCCCGAACCGCTAGTTCCCTACTACTCATATGCAGACAATAGGAACTGGGCACAATCCCAATATAAAATCCACAAAATAATTTCCTTTCAGATGACAACTTGGGCGCTAGTGTTCACTCACTTCACAATCACAAAAACGCAATATTTAGATATTCAAAATCTAACCAACAACAATGGATATATTCCAATTAAACTAGACGAAGTCAGGCCGATAAAATCTTACTCCAAAATAATGCACGTGATTAATACAACCTTGTATGAGGAAACACTTGACTTAATTGCTATACTGAAAACTACTACCACGGACACTAAGACATTACTAGATACTGTTGACAAAAACTTTGTCATACTTAAGGATAAGATTGAAAGTTTGAATCCAAAATTTAGACAAAAACGAGGACTGATTAATATACTAGGGAAAGTATTAAAAATTATAGCAGGAACAATGGATAGTGAAGATGAAGAACACATTAATACTAGTTTGAAACCACTTTATGACTTTTAACTAACACAATACATAATCTAACACAAGTCAACAACTTACTATCAGCTCAAATACATAATATAACGAATCATATCAATATAAAACAAACACACGTAGGAAAGTACTTAAATCAATTTAAAAATGTTTTCCAGAATAAAATAGCAACATTAGAGGATGAGGTAGTATTTATGAAAAACATCTACCAAATTAACAATGTCATATCACTTTTACGGGTAATTTTTTCTAGCAAACTTGGAATTATCCCAACAGACATTTTAACGCCAAAGGAAACTGACCTTATAACAGATTTTGACAGCTACACAAACATAAAAGTGTCTGTGGCCCTTCACGGCGAAAATATATTACTAATTTTCCAAATACCCTTATATTCAAAATACATTCTTAACAAAATCACTTTCGAACCAATTCCGGATATTAAAAATAAAACATTAGCATAAATGACTATACAAAATATTTTAGAGTATAAAGAAGCTAATTGTCCTATGGAAAATTTGAAACGGAAGAAGTAGTAGAAATAATTCCCGGACTACTTATATTCAAAAATTATTACCAAAATCTTAAACATAACTGTAACGAAGAAGAATTACAAATTAAAAGAACTTTCCTCATAAAATTCGAAAATTGTAAGGTTTTAACAAACAACAATAATTTTACTAATGTTAACTTAAGAATTAGAAATAAAATATTATTACCAAATATTATAACAAACATCAAAAATAACAAAAATTTTACCCTAAACGATTTAAAACTATAAACACTATACTTGAAACAATTAAATACGAAGAAAATTTAAACAATGTATTATACTACGATAAGACAACAAAAACTATTAGTTACAGCGTTGTATATTATAAGACCAAGACAAATCCATGATACAATTATACAAGGTACTTGCACAAGCCCAGCCTGTTTATGTATACAATGCAGAAAGTTGTCAAACTTTGTTTACAAGCTGCAAAAATGTTAGTGTATGTGTGTGAATAAAATGATTACAGTGTTGCCAATGAATTTGCATCTGGCTGTATCTCCAATTACACATTGAAGAAAATTACACTACACATCTTTTGAGTAGGTTAAAATTAATACAAAAATAAATAAAAATAGAACCCAAGGTATAATTACACACAGGTTATACATGAATCTCATTACATGGCCCACACATGAGAGTAGAAATTACACACTGTGTATTACACACATATTGGCAACACTGAATGACTATAATCATGCATGAATGCCGCGTCTTTAATTGTACTTTAGTTACCCTGTGATAGCTGCTTTTAAAAACAAAAGACATGTGTTTCTGACAATTATCCGTTTGTTTCTACCAACAAAATGCGTGTGTTTTTTGGTGCTGTAATTTTGTTGTAGTCGTGCAAGTACCTTGTATAATTGTATCATGGACAAATCTATAATGTTTCGTCGGAGCCTCAAGCTAACGGTGGGGGTGTTATAATGTCTCCTGTTATTTCCTTAACACGAGCCAATGTAATATAAATATTAATATACGTACATAAACATGTGCATACTTACTTTAATTTACTTACTTTTTAGTTTATTCTCATAACATAAATGCAATTCCAAGAACTGTTTACGAATTTATTTAGTTCACTATTAATAATTTGCATTTCCGTTCCCACTAACTAAATGCAACTCCAACGTTTGAACACAGACAAATTTATTGGGAATTGTTTTGCTATAACACATTTCATTATTTTCTTTTCCAAATAATTATTTTATTGGGAATTGTTTTGCAACAATCCATTATTAATAGATTGGTAAGCAAACTTGATAAGAAAATATTTATAGATTTTAACTATAAGTAAATAAATTGTAAAATTAGTATTTAAGGAAGTGTAAGAATATAAATAAAGCAGTCTTAATTTGAAAATGAAAAAGTGAAAGTGTTGTTTTTTTATTTATACATTTTTAAAATTCAAAAGTTGCGTAGTCGGTAGGATCTGTGAAAATTTTTGTTTGTTTGTGATAGTACTAGGATTTTTATCCTTAATACGGACTCTGCAAAATAAGGATATAAAGATATATCATTAGAGAAAACAAATTTATATAAAAAGAATAACAAGATTTATCCTTTAAACAAAATACGGATATAAAGATATATCCTTAGAAAAAAAAGTATAAGAAGATTTATCCTTTAAACAAAATAAGGATATATCCTTAGAAAAAAAAAGAAGGAAGAAAACCAGTTCACGCCGGGGACGGCACCGCCTTAAATAGCAAAAACTCACGAAAGCTTCAAGTTCATCAAGAAAACAACAACGAAAAACATCTGCACGAGTTCCAATAAGAAGACAACATATTCAAGAGGACGACACTATCAACTAAAAGTAAAATTAGATTAATTTTTAAATTAAAATTGGGTGACAAATTTTTTTTGAAAAAAAAAGAGAGGCACAATAAATTTTGTGGCGATCAGAATTTTTTCAATATATATCGTCGCTGATTTAAATAACTGACCTAACTAATATTTTGAAAATTTAACAGGAGAGCAGCTTTTATGGTTGTTTTATACATTCATTCTTATGGCTGCGTCTGAAATCTTTTGACTTATATGCACACAACAGTAATGCTTACAGTCATGAAAATTGCCGACAAGGTGTATTATGACTTATAAAGTGTAGTAAAGCACTTAACAAATTTTTCAAAAAAAATTTCAGTTAGGTCGGTTAGTTAATAAAACAGCGACGATATATGAGTGATAGTAATTCAGTATCCGACTATCCTTCAGACTTAGAATTCGTAGAAGAAGCCATAGACCTACCCACAATATACATTAGACTCAGGGTTTGAATCGAATGACGGTTACCTTAACGAAGTCACAATAACAGAACCACGTAGAAAAATTACTAGGAATAGACGCTTTTTCAGGAAAATATTAACACGTTTTTATAACAACAGAAATTAATGAACAAAACCAAGCACTCTCAGTTAGAATAGACCCAATAAACTACTTAAGTCGTCTTCCCGAATTTAATGGAGACTATCGCAAAAAAAAAATTACAAAATTTCACTAATTTGATAGACAGAGTACATCCGATTCTGGCCGCATATGACGAGACATACCAACTCTTATTCTCAGACCTAATTAAATCTAGACTTATTGGGAGGGCACGGGAAATCATAGAAATTAACTGCCAAGCTCAATCTTGGGCAGATATTAAGACAGTATTAAACCACAACTTTGGCGATAGGTGTAGTTTAAAAGAATTATTTGACAAACTAAAGAGCACTAATTTCGCTAACAACAGTGTCGAATTCTACAACGAAATTAAAAAAAGACTTAGGAACCTTAACAATAAGACAATAATAACAATTGGACCGGGCCCAGCAGCAAACGAATGCGCAAGAAATAACAAGAACTGCTCTAAATGTGTTCAAAGAAAAAATACCTGAACCTATGCGTACGATTTTAACGTGTAGAAAACCCGAAACTCGAAGAAGCAATAGAAATATTATTTCAGGCAGGTTGCGCATATAGTTCACCTTCAGGTGGGATATTTCCCGCATATGGAAAACCACCAAATAAACCACGACAGTATCATAGTTCCTCTCACAACCGACAAACACAGAGACAAACAAACAATAATGGACTGAATTTACTACTACGACGGACTTATGGCCAACGACTTACTCCGACCATTAAATAATAAAGATTGGAGAAAACACACTACAACTCTTTGTTGGAAACGGAGACCACTATAAGGAAAATATTGAATATCTGAACATCGAGTTAAATTTTGCATCAAACTCTCAACCCCTAAGAACTCAGATTCGAATTGATCATCTAAACTCTGAAGAAAAATCACAATTACTACCAATAATAAACAAGTACCATGATATTTTCTATCAAGAAAATAAGGAACTTTCGTTCACTTCCGCTATAAAACATAGCATTATAACTACGACCAATATTCCTATTTTTACCAAATCATACAGATACCCCTACATTCATAAGAATGAAGTAGAGAATCAAATTCAGGAAATGCTCAACAACGGAATAATAAGACATAACAACTCCCCATATTCGGCACCCATTTGGATTGTTCCCAAGAAAGCGGATGCCAGTGGAAAGACAAAATGGGGACTTGTCATTGATTAACGCTTATTAAATGAGGTAACCATCGATGACAAATATCGAATACCCAAAATTAATTAAATCCTGGATAAACTGGGAAGATGGCAGTATTTTACCACACTGGACCTTGGCAAGGGATTTCACCAAATAGAAATGGAAGAGCAAGATATTCATAAAACCGCCTTCAGCGTCGAAGGAGGACATTACGAGTTCCTCAGAATGCCGTTTGGACTGAAGACAGCCCCCCAGCGACGTTCCAGCTGCTAATGAACAACATCCTGAAAGATTACGTAAACAAACTCTGTCTAGTTTATTTAGACGATGTAACAATTTTTTCTACATCCCTACAAAAACATATAAATTCCATTAAACTTATTTTTAATCGCTTAAAAGACGCAAATCTTAAGATCCAACTGGATAAGTCCGAATTCCTCAAGAGAGAAACGGAATTCCTCGCTCATATAATAACGGCAGCAGGTATTAAAACAAACCCTAAAAAAATATTATGTGTTAAAAATTTCCCGATCCCTAAAAGCACAAAACAAATCAAGCAATTTTTAGGCCTTACTGGTTATTATAGGAAATTTATTAAAGATTTTTCTTTAATAGCTAAACCCATGACAAAATACTTGAAAAAAGATACAAAACTAAATATATCTGACCCAGAATACGAAAAAAGCTTTAACACACTTAAAACATTACTTATCCATGACCCAATATTGGCGTATCCAGATTTTACAAAGCAGTTTACCTTGACAACAGATGCCAGCAACTATGCGTTGGGAGCAATTCTCTCACAGAACGACCATCCAATATGTTACGCAAGTCGTACCCTAAACACACATGAAATTAACTATAGTACCATAGAAAAGGAATTACTAGCTATTATATGGGCTACGAAGTATTTAAGGCCTTACCTTTTCGGCCGTAGATTCACAATAGAAACAGACCATAAGCCTCTAACATGGCTCTTCTCAATAAAAGAACCCAACTCCAAACTTGTAAGATGGAGACTTAAATTATCAGAATTTGATTACCAGATTAAGTATAAAAGAGGGAGGTTAAAAACGGCAACACCGATGCCTTATCTATGATCGAACTTGATTCAGGTAATATTAATACATTAGAATTAAACCACACAACAATAAAAGAAACCAAATCACCAATTACCATATTCAAAAATCAAATTGTTATTACAAAAATAACATCAGGGTCACTGAGGATAAAAAACAAATAAATTTTTAGAAATAACAGAAAAACTATCCATACTAAGGAACTGGATAGAGAAACAGCAATCATCCTACTTAAAAATCATTTTAACCCTGCGCAGTTGAATGCGGTTCCAATAGAAGAAGAATTTTATAGAGTGCTAAAAACGACGATCGACGAACTCTTCGCAAATAACACAAAATTTAGGATCATAAGATACTTCCACTTAGTAGAAGATATAGAAGACGAGGTAACATTAACGGAGACCATAAAAAGTGAACACCTTGACAAAAATCACCGAGGTATTCAAGCAGTTTTTAAAGAACTCATAACACGTATCTACAACCCTAAATTTAAGCTAAGAATTACACAGTTTATAAACTGCGAAATATGCAACCTTGAGGAATATGAGAGGAAACCTCCCAAAATATCGTACAAAATTATTGAAACTCTTATGCACTTGGATGTATTTTAAACTTTAGAAAAAAACTGTTCATGACAGCAATAGATAAATTCTCTAAATTCGCAATGACATTTCAAATTAATAGAAGGATTTGGACAGAGTTTAAAACCAACTTACTGCAAATTATAAATCGTACGGCAAAGTAAATAAAATTATAGTGGACAACGAACTCGGATTTGAGGCTATTCCGATGCAACAATTTTTGAAAGAGGAGAACATTGAAATAAACTTCACATCTAATAACAATCACACATCTAACGCAGACATCGAACGGTTACACAATACTATTAACGATCACATACGTTTACTAAGACATGATGACACAAATAGGGATGAAACTATAGAAGACAAAATGATAAGGATAATAGGTTTCTAAAACAATACAATCCATAGTACCACAGGAATCAAACCCATTGACTTTTTAAATGGCAAAATACATGAAGAGAGGTATAAAGAAATTCAGAACCTAATAAATTCAAAAAAGCAAAAATTAAATGAGAATAGAAAAGATATAGAACTGGAAGATGGAACAAACTATATTAGAGAAATAAGAGGCGGGAAGAATCATAGAAAATATAGAAAGGTAAATACAAATATAATAGATGAGGACCATATGCAGACAATAGGAACTGGGCACAAATACTATAAATCTCACGTTAAACACAAAAGAAAATACCACGGCAGAGACAATCCCAATATAAAATCCACAAAATAATTTCCTTTCAGATGACAACTTGGGCGCTAGTGTTCACTCACTTCACAATCACAAAAACGCAATATTTAGATATTCAAAATCTAACCAACAACAATGGATATATTCCAATTAAACTAGACGAAGTCAGGCCGATAAAATCTTACTCCAAAATAATGCACGTGATTAATACAACCTTGTATGAGGAAACACTTGACTTAATTGCTATACTGAAAACTACTACCACGGACACTAAGACATTACTAGATACTGTTGACAAAAACTTTGTCATACTTAAGGATAAGATTGAAAGTTTGAATCCAAAATTTAGACAAAAACGAGGACTGATTAATATACTAGGGAAAGTATTAAAAATTATAGCAGGAACAATGGATAGTGAAGATGAAGAACACATTAATACTAGTTTGAAACCACTTTATGACTTTTAACTAACACAATACATAATCTAACACAAGTCAACAACTTACTATCAGCTCAAATACATAATATAACGAATCATATCAATATAAAACAAACACACGTAGGAAAGTACTTAAATCAATTTAAAAATGTTTTCCAGAATAAAATAGCAACATTAGAGGATGAGGTAGTATTTATGAAAAACATCTACCAAATTAACAATGTCATATCACTTTTACGGGTAATTTTTTCTAGCAAACTTGGAATTATCCCAACAGACATTTTAACGCCAAAGGAAACTGACCTTATAACAGATTTTGACAGCTACACAAACATAAAAGTGTCTGTGGCCCTTCACGGCGAAAATATATTACTAATTTTCCAAATACCCTTATATTCAAAATACATTCTTAACAAAATCACTTTCGAACCAATTCCGGATATTAAAAATAAAACATTAGCATAAATGACTATACAAAATATTTTAGAGTATAAAGAAGCTAATTGTCCTATGGAAAATTTGAAACGGAAGAAGTAGTAGAAATAATTCCCGGACTACTTATATTCAAAAATTATTACCAAAATCTTAAACATAACTGTAACGAAGAAGAATTACAAATTAAAGGAACTTTCCTCATAAAATTCGAAAATTGTAAGGTTTTAACAAACAACAATAATTTTACTAATGTTAACTTAAGAATTAGAAATAAAATATTATTACCAAATATTATAACAAACATCAAAAATAACAAAAATTTTACCCTAAACGATTTAAAACTATAAACACTATACTTGAAACAATTAAATACGAAGAAAATTTAAACAATGTATTATACTACGATAAGACAACAAAAACTATTAGTTACAGCGTTGTATATTATAAGACCAAGACAAATCCATGATACAATTATACAAGGTACTTGCACAAGCCCAGCCTGTTTATGTATACAATGCAGAAAGTTGTCAAACTTTGTTTACAAGCTGCAAAAATGTTAGTGTATGTGTGTGAATAAAATGATTACAGTGTTGCCAATGAATTTGCATCTGGCTGTATCTCCAATTACACATTGAAGAAAATTACACTACACATCTTTTGAGTAGGTTAAAATTAATACAAAAATAAATAAAAATAGAACCCAAGGTATAATTACACACAGGTTATACATGAATCTCATTACATGGCCCACACATGAGAGTAGAAATTACACACTGTGTATTACACACACATTGGCAACACTGAATGACTATAATCATGCATGAATGCCGCGTCTTTAATTGTACTTTAGTTACCCTGTGATAGCTGCTTTTAAAAACAAAAGACATGTGTTTCTGACAATTATCCGTTTGTTTCTACCAACAAAATGCGTGTGTTTTTTGGTGCTGTAATTTTGTTGTAGTCGTGCAAGTACCTTGTATAATTGTATCATGGACAAATCTATAATGTTTCGTCGGAGCCTCAAGCTAACGGTGGGGTGTTATAATGTCTCCTGTTATTTCCTTAACACGAGCCAATGTAATATAAATATTAATATACGTACATAAACATGTGCATACTTACTTTAATTTACATACTTTTTAGTTTATTCTCATAACATAAATGCAATTCCAAGAACTGTTTACGAATTTATTTAGTTCACTATTAATAATTTGCATTTCCGTTCCCACTAACTAAATGCAACTCCAACGTTTGAACACAGACAAATTTATTGGGAATTGTTTTGCTATAACACATTTCATTATTTTCTTTTCCAAATAATTATTTTATTGGGAATTGTTTTGCAACAATCCATTATTAATAGATTGGTAAGCAAACTTGATAAGAAAATATTTATAGATTTTAACTATAAGTAAATAAATTGTAAAATTGGTATTTAAGGAAGTGTAAGAATATAAATAAAGCAGTCTTAATTTGAAAATGAAAAAGTGAAAGTGTTGTTTTTTTATTTATACATTTTTAAAATTCAAAAGTTGCGTAGTCGGTAGGATCTGTGAAAATTTTTGTTTGTTTGTGATAGTACTAGGATTTTTATCCTTAATACGGACTCTGCAAAATAAGGATATAAAGATATATCATTAGAGAAAACAAATTTATATAAAAAGAATAACAAGATTTATCCTTTAAACAAAATACGGATATAAAGATATATCCTTAGAAAAAAAAGTATAAGAAGATTTATCCTTTAAACAAAATAAGGATATATCCTTAGAAAAAAAAAGAAGGAAGAAAACCAGTTCACGCCGGGGACGGCACCGCCTTAAATAGCAAAAACTCACGAAAGCTTCAAGTTCATCAAGAAAACAACAACGAAAAACATCTGCACGAGTTCCAATAAGAAGACAACATATTCAAGAGGACGACACTATCAACTAAAAGTAAAATTAGATTAATTTTTAAATTAAAATTGGGTGACAAATTTTTTTTGAAAAAAAAAGAGAGGCACAATAAATTTTGTGGCGATCAGAATTTTTTCAATATATATCGTCGCTGATTTAAATAACTGACCTAACTAATATTTTGAAAATTTAACAGGAGAGCAGCTTTTATGGTTGTTTTATACATTCATTCTTATGGCTGCGTCTGAAATCTTTTGACTTATATGCACACAACAGTAATGCTTACAGTCATGAAAATTGCCGACAAGGTGTATTATGACTTATAAAGTGTAGTAAAGCACTTAACAAATTTTTCAAAAAAAATTTCAGTTAGGTCGGTTAGTTAATAAAACAGCGACGATATATGAGTGATAGTAATTCAGTATCCGACTATCCTTCAGACTTAGAATTCGTAGAAGAAGCCATAGACCTACCCACAATATACATTAGACTCAGGGTTTGAATCGAATGACGGTTACCTTAACGAAGTCACAATAACAGAACCACGTAGAAAAATTACTAGGAATAGACGCTTTTTCAGGAAAATATTAACACGTTTTTATAACAACAGAAATTAATGAACAAAACCAAGCACTCTCAGTTAGAATAGACCCAATAAACTACTTAAGTCGTCTTCCCGAATTTAATGGAGACTATCGCAAAAAAAAAAATTACAAAATTTCACTAATTTGATAGACAGAGTACATCCGATTCTGGCCGCATATGACGAGACATACCAACTCTTATTCTCAGACCTAATTAAATCTAGACTTATTGGGAGGGCACGGGAAATCATAGAAATTAACTGCCAAGCTCAATCTTGGGCAGATATTAAGACAGTATTAAACCACAACTTTGGCGATAGGTGTAGTTTAAAACAATTATTTGACAAACTAAAGAGCACTAATTTCGCTAACAACAGTGTCGAATTCTACAACGAAATTAAAAAAAGACTTAGGAACCTTAACAATAAGACAATAATAACAATTGGACCGGGCCCAGCAGCAAACGAATGCGCAAGAAATAACAAGAACTGCTCTAAATGTGTTCAAAGAAAAAATACCTGAACCTATGCGTACGATTTTAACGTGTAGAAAACCCGAAACTCGAAGAAGCAATAGAAATATTATTTCAGGCAGGTTGCGCATATAGTTCACCTTCAGGTGGGATATTTCCCGCATATGGAAAACCACCAAATAAACCACGACAGTATCATAGTTCCTCTCACAACCGACAAACACAGAGACAAACAAACAATAATGGACTGAATTTACTACTACGACGGACTTATGGCCAACGACTTACTCCGACCATTAAATAATAAAGATTGGAGAAAACACACTACAACTCTTTGTTGGAAACGGAGACCACTATAAGGAAAATATTGAATATCTGAACATCGAGTTAAATTTTGCATCAAACTCTCAACCCCTAAGAACTCAGATTCGAATTGATCATCTAAACTCTGAAGAAAAATCACAATTACTACCAATAATAAACAAGTACCATGATATTTTCTATCAAGAAAATAAGGAACTTTCGTTCACTTCCGCTATAAAACATAGCATTATAACTACGACCAATATTCCTATTTTTACCAAATCATACAGATACCCCTACATTCATAAGAATGAAGTAGAGAATCAAATTCAGGAAATGCTCAACAACGGAATAATAAGACATAACAACTCCCCATATTCGGCACCCATTTGGATTGTTCCCAAGAAAGCGGATGCCAGTGGAAAGACAAAATGGGGACTTGTCATTGATTAACGCTTATTAAATGAGGTAACCATCGATGACAAATATCGAATACCCAAAATTAATTAAATCCTGGATAAACTGGGAAGATGGCAGTATTTTACCACACTGGACCTTGGCAAGGGATTTCACCAAATAGAAATGGAAGAGCAAGATATTCATAAAACCGCCTTCAGCGTCGAAGGAGGGCATTACGAGTTCCTCAGAATGCCGTTTGGACTGAAGACAGCCCCCCAGCGACGTTCCAGCTGCTAATGAACAACATCCTGAAAGATTACGTAAACAAACTCTGTCTAGTTTATTTAGACGATGTAACAATTTTTTCTACATCCCTACAAAAACATATAAATTCCATTAAACTTATTTTTAATCGCTTAAAAGACGCAAATCTTAAGATCCAACTGGATAAGTCCGAATTCCTCAAGAGAGAAACGGAATTCCTCGCTCATATAATAACGGCAGCAGGTATTAAAGCAAACCCTAAAAAAATATTATGTGTTAAAAATTTCCCGATCCCTAAAAGCACAAAACAAATCAAGCAATTTTTAGGCCTTACTGGCTATTATAGCAAATTTATTGAAGATTTTTCTTTAATAGCTAAACCCATGAAAAAATACTTGAAAAAAGATACAAAACTAAATATATCTGACCCAGAATACGAAAAAAGCTTTAACACACTTAAAACATTACTTATCCATGACCCAATATTGGCGTATCCAGATTTTACAAAGCAGTTTACCTTGACAACAGATGCCAGCAACTATGCGTTGGGAGTAATTCTCTCACAGAACGACCATCCAATATGTTACGCAAGTCGTACCCTAACCACACATGAAATTAACTATAGTACCATAGAAAAGGAATTACTAGCTATTATATGGGCTACGAAGTATTTAAGGCCTTACCTTTTCGGCCGTAGATTCACAATAGAAACAGACCATAAGCCTCTAACATGGCTCTTCTCAATAAAAGAACCCAACTCCAAACTTGTAAGATGGAGACTTAAATTATCAGAATTTGATTACCAGATTAAGTATAAAAGAGGGGTTAAAAACGGCAACACCGATGCCTTATCTATGATCGAACTTGATTCAGGTAATATTAATACATTAGAATTAAACCACACAACAATAAAAGAAACCAAATCACCAATTACCATATTCAAAAATCAAATTGTTATTACAAAAATAACATCAGGGTCACTGAGGATAAAAAACAAATAAATTTTTAGAAATAACAGAAAAACTATCCATACTAAGGAACTGGATAGAGAAACAGCAATCATCCTACTTAAAAATCATTTTAACCCTGCGCAGTTGAATGCGGTTCCAATAGAAGAAGAATTTTATACAGTGCTAAAAACGACGATCGACGAACTCTTCGCAAATAACACAAAATTTAGGATCATAAGATACTTCCACTTAGTAGAAGATATAGAAGACGAGGTAACATTAACGGAGACCATAAAAAGTGAACACCTTGACAAAAATCACCGAGGTATTCAAGCAGTTTTTAAAGAACTCATAACACGTATCTACAACCCTAAATTTAAACTAAGAATTACACAGTTTATAAATAACTGCGAAATATGCAACCTTGAGGAATATGAGAGGAAACCTCCCAAAATATCGTACAAAATTATTGAAACTCTTATGCACTTGGATGTATTTTAAACTTTAGAAAAAAAACTGTTCATGACAGCAATAGATAAATTCTCTAAATTCGCAATGACATTTCAAATTAATAGAAGGATTTGGACAGAGTTTAAAACCAACTTACTGCAAATTATAAATCGTACGGCAAAGTAAATAAAATTATAGTGGACAACGAACTCGGATTTGAGGCTATTCCGATGCAACAATTTTTGAAAGAGGAGAACATTGAAATAAACTTCACATCTAATAACAATCACACATCCAACGCAGACATCGAACGGTTACACAATACTATTAACGATCACATACGTTTACTAAGACATGATGACACAAATAGGGATGAAACTATAGAAGACAAAATGATAAGGATAATAGGTTTCTACAACAATACAATCCATAGTACTACAGGAATCAAACCCATTGACTTTTTAAATGGCAAAATACATGAAGAGAGGTATAAAGAAATTCAGAACCTAATAAATTCAAAAAAGCAAAAATTAAATGAGAATAGAAAAGATATAGAACTGGAAGATGGAACAAACTATATTAGAGAAATAAGAGGCGGGAAGAATCATAGAAAATATAGAAAGGTAAATACAAATATAATAGATGAGGACCATATGCAGACAATAGGAACTGGGCACAAATACTATAAATCTCACGTTAAACACAAAAGAAAATACCACGGCAGAGACAATCCCAATATAAAATCCACAAAATAATTTCCTTTCAGATGACAACTTGGGCGCTAGTGTTCACTCACTTCACAATCACAAAAACGCAATATTTAGATATTCAAAATCTAACCAACAACAATGGATATATTCCAATTAAACTAGACGAAGTCAGGCCGATAAAATCTTACTCCAAAATAATGCACGTGATTAATACAACCTTGTATGAGGAAACACTTGACTTAATTGCTATACTGAAAACTACTACCACGGACACTAAGACATTACTAGATACTGTTGACAAAAACTTTGTCATACTTAAGGATAAGATTGAAAGTTTGAATCCAAAATTTAGACAAAAACGAGGACTGATTAATATACTAGGGAAAGTATTAAAAATTATAGCAGGAACAATGGATAGTGAAGATGAAGAACACATTAATACTAGTTTGAAACCACTTTATGACTTTTAACTAACACAATACATAATCTAACACAAGTCAACAACTTACTATCAGCTCAAATACATAATATAACGAATCATATCAATATAAAACAAACACACGTAGGAAAGTACTTAAATCAATTTAAAAATGTTTTCCAGAATAAAATAGCAACATTAGAGGATGAGGTAGTATTTATGAAAAACATCTACCAAATTAACAATGTCATATCACTTTTACGGGTAATTTTTTCTAGCAAACTTGGAATTATCCCAACAGACATTTTAACGCCAAAGGAAACTGACCTTATAACAGATTTTGACAGCTACACAAACATAAAAGTGTCTGTGGCCCTTCACGGCGAAAATATATTACTAATTTTCCAAATACCCTTATATTCAAAATACATTCTTAACAAAATCACTTTCGAACCAATTCCGGATATTAAAAATAAAACATTAGCATAAATGACTATACAAAATATTTTAGAGTATAAAGAAGCTAATTGTCCTATGGAAAATTTGAAACGGAAGAAGTAGTAGAAATAATTCCCGGACTACTTATATTCAAAAATTATTACCAAAATCTTAAACATAACTGTAACGAAGAAGAATTACAAATTAAAGGAACTTTCCTCATAAAATTCGAAAATTGTAAGGTTTTAACAAACAACAATAATTTTACTAATGTTAACTTAAGAATTAGAAATAAAATATTATTACCAAATATTATAACAAACATCAAAAATAACAAAAATTTTACCCTAAACGATTTAAAACTATAAACACTATACTTGAAACAATTAAATACGAAGAAAATTTAAACAATGTATTATACTACGATAAGACAACAAAAACTATTAGTTACAGCGTTGTATATTATAAGATCAAGACAAATCCATGATACAATTATACAAGGTACTTGCACAAGCCCAGCCTGTTTATGTATACAATGCAGAAAGTTGTCAAACTTTGTTTACAAGCTGCAAAAATGTTAGTGTATGTGTGTGAATAAAATGATTACAGTGTTGTTAATGAATTTGCATCTGGCTGTATCTCCAATTACACATTGAAGAAAATTACACTACACATCTTTTGAGTAGGTTAAAATTAATACAAAAATAAATAAAAATAGAACCCAAGGTATAATTACACACAGGTTATACATGAATCTCATTACATGGCCCACACATGAGAGTAGAAATTACACACTGTGTATTACACACATATTGGCAACACTGAATGACTATAATCATGCATGAATGCCGCGTCTTTAATTGTACTTTAGTTACCCTGTGATAGCTGCTTTTAAAAACAAAAGACATGTGTTTCTGACAATTATCCGTTTGTTTCTACCAACAAAATGCGTGTGTTTTTTGGTGCTGTAATTTTGTTGTAGTCGTGCAAGTACCTTGTATAATTGTATCATGGACAAATCTATAATGTTTCGTCGGAGCCTCAAGCTAACGGTGGGGGTGTTATAATATCTCCTGTTATTTCCTTAACACGAGCCAATGTAATATAAATATTAATATACGTACATAAACATGTGCATACTTACTTTAATTTACTTACTTTTTAGTTTATTCTCATAACATAAATGCAATTCCAAGAACTGTTTACGAATTTATTTAGTTCACTATTAATAATTTGCATTTCCGTTCCCACTAACTAAATGCAACTCCAACGTTTGAACACAGACAAATTTATTGGGAATTGTTTTGCTATAACACATTTCATTATTTTCTTTTCCAAATAATTATTTTATTGGGAATTGTTTTGAAACAATCCATTATTAATAGATTGGTAAGCAAACTTGATAAGAAAATATTTATAGATTTTAACTATAAGTAAATAAATTGTAAAATTAGTATTTAAGGAAGTGTAAGAATATAAATAAAGCAGTATTAATTTGAAAATGAAAAAGTGAAAGTGTTGTTTTTTTATTTATACATTTTTAAAATTCAAAAGTTGCGTAGTCGGTAGGATCTGTGAAAATTTTTGTTTGTTTGTGATAGTACTAGGATTTTTATCCTTAATACGGACTCTGCAAAATAAGGATATAAAGATATATCATTAGAGAAAACAAATTTATATAAAAAGAATAACAAGATTTATCCTTTAAACAAAATACGGATATAAAGATATATCCTTAGAAAAAAAAGTATAAGAAGATTTATCCTTTAAACAAAATAAGGATATATCCTTAGAAAAAAAAAGAAGGAAGAAAACCAGTTCACGCCGGGGACGGCACCGCCTTAAATAGCAAAAACTCACGAAAGCTTCAAGTTCATCAAGAAAACAACAACGAAAAACATCTGCACGAGTTCCAATAAGAAGACAACATATTCAAGAGGACGACACTATCAACTAAAAGTAAAATTAGATTAATTTTTAAATTAAAATTGGGTGACAAATTTTTTTTGAAAAAAAAGAGAGGCACAATAAATTTTGTGGCGATCAGAATTTTTTCAATATATATCGTCGCTGATTTAAATAACTGACCTAACTAATATTTTGAAAATTTAACAGGAGAGCAGCTTTTATGGTTGTTTTATACATTCATTCTTATGGCTGCGTCTGAAATCTTTTGACTTATATGCACACAACAGTAATGCTTACAGTCATGAAAATTGCCGACAAGGTGTATTATGACTTATAAAGTGTAGTAAAGCACTTAACAAATTTTTCAAAAAAAAATTCAGTTAGGTCGGTTAGTTAATAAAACAGCGACGATATATGAGTGATAGTAATTCAGTATCCGACTATCATTCAGACTTAGAATTCGTAGAAGAAGCCATAGACCCCTACCCACAATATACATTAGACTCAGGGTTTGAATCGAATGACGGTTACCTTAACGAAGTCACAATAACAGAACCACGTAGAAAAATTACTAGGAATAGACGCTTTTTCAGGAAAATATTAACACGTTTTTATAACAACAGAAATTAATGAACAAAACCAAGCACTCTCAGTTAGAATAGACCCAATAAACTACTTAAGTCGTCTTCCCGAATTTAATGGAGACTATCGCAAAAAAAAAAATTACAAAATTTCACTAATTTGATAGACAGAGTACATCCGATTCTGGCCGCATATGACGAGACATACCAACTCTTATTCTCAGACCTAATTAAATCTAGACTTATTGGGAGGGAGGAAATCATAGAAATTAACTGCCAAGCTCAATCTTGGCCAGATATTAAGACAGTATTAAACCACAACTTTGGCGATAGGTGTAGTTTAAAAGAATTATTTGACAAACTAAAGAGCACTAATTTCGCTAACAACAGTGTCGAATTCTACAACGAAATTAAAAAAAGACTTAGGAATTAAAAAAAGACTTAGGACAATAATAACAATTGGACCGGGCCCAGCAGCAAACGAATGCGCAAGAAATAACAAGAACTGCTCTAAATGTGTTCAAAGAAAAAATACCTGAACCTATGCGTACGATTTTAACGTGTAGAAAACCCGAAACTCGAAGAAGCAATAGAAATATTATTTCAGGCAGGTTGCGCATATAGTTCACCTTCAGGTGGGATATTTCCCGCATATGGAAAACCACCAAATAAACCTCGACAGTATCATAGTTCCTCTCACAACCGACAAACCCAGAAACAAACAATAATGGACCGAATTTACTACTACGACGGACTTATAGGCAACGACTTACTCCGACCATTAAAGGCATAAATTTGTTATGAAAGCAATATAATAAAGATTGGAGAAAACACACTACAACTCTTTGTTGGAAACAGAGACCACTATAAGGAAAATATTGAATATCTAAACATCGAGTTAAATTTTGCATCAAACTCTCAACCCCTAAGAAGTCAGATTCGAATTGATCATCTAAACTCTGAAGAAAAATCACAATTACTACCAATAATAAACAAGTACCATGATATTTTCTATCAAGAAAATAAGGAACTTTCGTTCACTTCCGATATAAAACATAGCATTATAACTACGACCAATATTCCTATTTTTACCAAATCATACAGATACCCCTACATTCATAAGAATTAAGTAGAGAATCAAATTCAGGAAATGCTCAACAACGGAATAATAAGACATAACAACTCCCCATATTCGGCACCCATTTGGATTGTTCCCAAGAAAGCGGATGCCAGTGTAAAGACAAAATGGAGACTTGTCATTGATTACCGCAAATTAAATGAGGTAACCATCGATGACAAATATCGAATACCCAAAATTAATTAAATCCTGGATAAACTGGGAAGATGGCAGTATTTTACCACACTGGACCTTGACAAGGGATTTCACCAAATAGAAATGGAAGAGCAAGATATTCATAAAACCGCCTTCAGCGTCGAAAGAGAATATCGGAATTCCGTTTGGACTGAAGACAGCCCCAGCGACGTTCCAGTGGCTAATGAACATATCCTGAAAGATTACGTAAACAAAATCTGTCTAGTTTATTAAGACGATGCAATAATTTTTGCTACATTCCTACAAGAACATATAAATTCCATTAAACTTATTTTTAATCGCTTAAAAGACGCAAATCTTAAGATCCAACTGGATAAGTCCGAATTCCTCAAGAGAGAAACTGAATTCCTTGATCATATAATAACGTTAACAGGTATTAAAACAAACCCTAAAAAAATATTATGTGTTAAAAATTTCCCGATCCCTAAAAGCACAAAACAAATCAAGCAATTTTTAGGCCTTACTGGCTATTATAGGAAATTTATTAAAGATTATTCTTTAATTGCTAAACCCATGACAAAATACTTCAAAAAAGATACAAAACTAAATATATATATGACCCAGAATACGAAAAAAGCTTTAACACACTTAAAACATTACTTATCCATGACCCAATATTGGCGTAACCAGATTTTACAAAGCAGTTTACCTTGACAACAGATGCCAGCAACTACGCGTTGGGAGCAATTCTCTCACAGAACGACCATCCAATATGTTACGAAACTCGTACCCTAAACACACATGAAATTAACTATAGTACCATAGAAAGAAAGAAATTCAGAACCTAATAAATTCAAAAAAGCAAAAATACGAGGTCTGATAAAAAAATAACCGTTATTTTTTATTTCAGGCAATTTTTAATTTTTAGTTGAACTATACTGAATTTTAATCAGAAATAATTTCTTAGTCAGGCTTAAGTTCAGTAATTTCTATTCTTATTGAATGAAATATTTTTATTAATTAATGTGAGTTTCTAAAGAAGAGAAGAAAAATTAAATTAGAATTTATTAGCTGGGGGAAATACCGATATTTTCCTGTGCAGCCGCGAACTTCATCAGCACCCAAGCCTATCTACTGGGGTAGAGATTGTTATTAACATCAGTTATTCAACGCAAATTTTCAATGAAATGGAATATGAGAAATATTGTGTGAACAAAAAAATGCGAAAATCGAACAAACGTAACGAAACGAAATTTGAAAATGACGGTTATTTTTTGATCAGACCTCGTATGTACAGATATTAAATGAGAAAAGAAAAAATATAGAACTGGAAGATGGAACAAACTATATTAGAGAAATAAGAGGCGGGAAGAATCATAGAAAATATAGAAAGGTAAATACAAATATAATAGATGAGGACCATATACAGACAATAGGAACTGGGTACAAATACTATAAATCTCACGTTAAACACAAAAGAAAATACCAGGACAGAGACAATCCCACTATAAAATCCACAAAATAATTTCCTTTCATATGACAACTTGGGCTCTAATGTTCAGTCTCTTCACAATCACAAAAACGCAATATTTAGATATTCAAGATGTAACCAACAACAATCGATATATTCCAATTAAACTAGACGAAAATCAGGCCGATAAAATCATACTCCAAAATAATACACGTGATTAATACAACCTTGTATGAAGAAACACTTGACTTAATTTCAGATAACATGGCTATACTGAAAACTACTACCACGGACACTAAGACATTACTAGATACTGTTGACAAAAACTTTGTCATACTTAAGCATGTTATGCATGTTAAGACATGTTTTTTATGTCTGACATGTCAACTTTTCAACTCAGATGTAATTCTGCATGTCTGTCAAAAATTGTGCTTTACAGAAGGTTTATAATATTCTGTCACAAACGTGCATGTACAAATACTGCTGACATTGTCCGTGTTTGTATCCAACAGCTGATCTGTGCTCAAATTTTATTAAATATTTTGTTAAAAGTGGTTGTAAAATGAATTCAGAAAATAATACAATTGCAGTGTGCAGCATTATTTCAATTATAACTGCAATTAAAGCAAAATCAAATATAAAAAATTGTAAATATTTTTGCACAATCCTATGTCGTTCTCAGTTTCAAAATGGAGTGTTGCCGGCACAAAAATGTTTCCTTACGCCGTAAAAAGTTCAATCATTTTAAAGAATTTTTCTTTAAATTCGGAGAAATCATGTTAGGATATAAATATGGAACGCAACTTTTTTGCATGTACATGATTGTTATTTAATAGTTTAAAAAAAAACATAAATATATCAATGTTGTAATATATCAACTTTAGGCGGCTAATGCTTCCGTCAATATCGGAACGCCGCTGAATGTTTTCTCACGGCATAGATTTTTAACGACATATTTTGCTTAAGAAAAACAGCTGATGTCAGAAATTTTGTCAGAAGAAAATAGAACACGCTCTAATTGAAATTTTGTCAGAAGACTTTGCGTCTGACTTTTACAGAAGCAATGTTTTAAAGGTACCACACGACATATACATGTTTTACACTGGGAAATATGACAAGCCAGATGTATAAAACATGTCGTCTGCGGGTGGCTTTAAGGCTAAGATTGAAAGTTTGAATCCAAAATTTAGACAAAAAGGAGGACTGATTAATATACTAGGGAAAGTATTAAAAATTATAGCAGGAACAATGGATAGTGAAGATGAAGAACACATTAATACTAGTTTGAAACAAATTTATGAAAACGAAGGACTTTTAACTAACACAATACATAATCTAACAAAAGTCAACAACTTGCTATCAGCGCAAATACAAAATATAACGAATCCTATCAATATACAACAAACACACGTAGGGAAGTACTTAAATCAATTCAAAAATATTTTTCAGAATAAAATAGCAACATTAGAGGATGAGGTAGTATTTATGAGACATCTATCAAATTATATTCAAAATACACTCTTAACAAAATCACTTTCGAACCAATTCCGGATATTAAAAATAAAACATTAGCATTAAAACCACATACAATACTTAAGGAAGTGATACACTATCATACAAAGTCGTGCGATCTACGAAAAAATACAACCCTGGTATGATGGAGTTTATGAAAATTTTCAAAACACAATAACAATTCATCACACCAGGGTTGTACTTTGTCGTAGATCGCACGACTTTGTATGATAGTGAGTCATGGCCTTTACTGATCAAAGCAAAAAAAATATTTGATCCATTTTTTCAAGATAACTTAGAGAAAAACCTCTCTCTTAAAAATTACTCTATACAAAATATTTTAGAGTATAAAGAAGCTAATTGTCCTATGAAAAATTTTGAAACTGAAGAAGTAATAGAAATACTTCCCGGACTACTTATATTCAAAAATTATTACCAAAATCTTAAACATAACTGTAACGAAGAAGAATTACAAATTAAAGGAACTTTCCTCATAAAATTCGAAAATTGTAAGGTTTTAACAAACAACAATAATTTTTCTAATGTTAACTTAAGAATTAGAGATAAAATAATATTACCAAATATTATAACAAAAATCAAAAATAACAAAAATGTTACCCTAAACGATTTAAAACTAGAAACACTATACCTGAAACGAAACACGAAGAAAATTTAAATAATGTATTATACTACGATAAGACAACAAAAACTATTAGTTACAGCGTTGATATTGTAATTATTTTATGCATAATTTTTGTAGTTATATACATTATAAGACCAATACAAATCTATAATGTTTCGTCGGAGCCTCAATCTAACGGTGGGGGTGTTATAATGTCACCTGTTATTTCCTTAACACGAGCCAATGTAATATAAATATTAATATACGTACATAAACATATACATACTCACTTTAATTTACTAATTTGATTTTTACTTTATTCTCATAACATAAATGCAATTCCAATTCCAATTACGAATAATATAATATAAATATTAATAAATGTACATAAATATGTACATACTTAAATTTACTTACTTTTTAGTTTATTCTCATAGCATAAATGCAATTCCAAGAACTGTTTACGAATTTATTTAGTTCACTATTAATAATTTGCATTTCCGTTCCCACTAACTAAATTCAACTCCAACGTTTGAACACAGACAAATTTATTGGGTATTGTTTTGCAATAACACATTTCATTATTTTCTTTTCCAAATAATTATTTTATTGGGAATTGTTTTGCAACAATCCATTATTAATAGATTGGTAAGCAAATTTGATAAGAAAATATTTATAGATTTTAACTATAAGAAAATAAATTGTAAAATTAGTATTTAAGGAAGTGTAAGAAGATAAAAAAAGCAGTCTTAATTTGAAAATGAAAAAGTGAAAGTGTTGTTTTTTTTATTTATACATTTTTAAGATTCAAAAGTATTCAAAAGTATTCAACTCGTAGTGGAAACATAACATTATCGTTGTTGGGGTTGCCGTTTTTCTATGACGGGCGCAGGCTAGTCGAATTTAAAATTGTATGTTACCTTGTAAATTTTTCGCCTACGACAGTTTTGGAGAAGAACAGTAATGTAATGGTAGGTACAGACTTAGTAACGTTTTTATGTAACCAGGTAGGTTGCATTTTCGGTCGCATAACGTGTAGTCTTGTTTAAGGTTGCGTTCGAAGTTGCATTCGAAAATATCAAAATGTTTTGATGTTTATAAATTGCACTGACGGTTGCATTGCAGGTTGCTGTGTCTGTGTCAAAATATGCAACATGTAATATTAACGTGTTGGGTAAACACGTTGCAAAGTGTGTACCCACTATAAGAGATTACACCATATTAACAAATTTGTTATTTGCAGCATAGCAACAACGGCAACGTTGATGGAAACGGCGGTAGACTTATAGTATGTTCACACGGTACCTGCTTTGCCCTCTATTCATGCTTCACACCCCAATCACGAACGAATTCATTCGATACGAAAGATTCAATATGAATCTACTTGCGAAACATGTAGGATTGTTATCTTCTCTAACTTTTATCGCAGTTTATCGCCAGTTTAACTGAACTAGGTATCAAAACAAAATAGATATATGTGCAAGTGTGTGTTTGTGAACAAATAAAACCAAACTAAAAAAACAAAGATGTGAGTTTAAAATAAATGAATTTAATTTAGTTATGAATAGTATAAAAAGGAAAAATAAGAAGAAAATATAGGGATGCCTTCAAAAACAAGATTTTGAATGAGTCGAATATATGTAAATATGTATGCTTATGTGTATGGATGTATATACGTGAATTTGATACGTATGTATGTGTGGAATATACATAAAAAATGCCACACGAACAGTGATACCAACTTTTTCAGAACAAAAAGCACTATATGCAATAAGTATGTATATTTGTATGCACATAGGTATATTTTTATTTATTTATTTTTTTTTATTTATTTATATATTTACAATCCAGAGAAAGCCCACATGGCCAATTATATATGTATTAAATGAGTAAAAATTAGAAACTTAAGCTAACAATTTTAAATTTACTACATTTCATAGGTTTTTGTAATAATTTCAATTATATCGAGCCATGTTTCGATTTTGCTTATACAAGTAGAATATGAGTAGGAAAATAATTTAAGTTCATTTGGCAAGACACTCCATTTAAGGTGTATTATTTTATAAAAAGAGTGATCAACAAGAGACGTAAGGCATAAAGAAAGAGATATTTGAATGTTACGAGTAGAATTCATGAATGAATTAACCAATTGTAATAGGCTATTTGATTTAATAATACATTTTAGAAAAAAAACTGAATTTTATTTACAGGATAAAGATTTTAATTAAAATTGAATTTGTACTCTTTTATACAACTGCCTAAATTAAATCATTCCGATTAGACGAAATATCAAAACACTTGAATAAAATTTATTTGCAATGTTTTAGGATTTTGGTCGATATCGAGTGCCTCAATTTGTTACTGGGGATACATTGTAACTCGAATCGAAATAAAATGCATTCTGCGTGTAATTAGCATACAAATCGAAAGAATTTTCTTTTGTTTTAAATTGCAGAGTACAGATTACACTTAAATATGTATTTATGTGTACATGCGCATAAATATATATGTTTGTGTCAATATTAAAATAAATTAACAAAACTATTTATGTATGGATGTGCATATATAAATGAATATGTACATATTTATATTAACCCTTTGGCGTACATTATAATGTACATACGTTGATTTTATCAACCCGTCACTGATTTGAGTTTTAGCATACATGCAATTAATTTACAGTTATCGGTTCTTTATTTTGTTGTTGTTTAAATTCTTAAGAGGCTGTAGAATTTCAAACGGTAGCTCAGTTTTGTAGATTTTGCGTCTTGTCCTCATAAAAGCATTGTATGCAGCCCTGAAAAGTAACCGGTATTATTTTTATATTTGCAATTTTATTATACATTATTTATACACTTGACATTTATATTTGACCATTTGTAAAAATCTACATCCGCTCTTTCCTTTTACAAATAATTGCCTTTTGAAACACAAGTAGTTGCGCACAACTTGCCTCATATCCTTAAATTGAAAAGTTAGTGGTTTGAAACCAAAAAGTAAGATAAAATAATTTAATTTAATGTATAATAGTAAACTGTATACTATCTCTTAATTTTAAGGAATTAAAACATCAGGTTGTGTCATATTGACAATAAAGAAGTAATTGAATTTCATCAAATTTAACCTGTTGTTAATCTCACAAAGCCATCACGAAACACTATTGTGAACAAATTTGTAATTCTTTTTGTGGATATCTGTACACTCCGTCTAGTGGATCCAGCTGATTCCGGAGTCTGCCGCCCCTAACTGAAACTGGATATAACTTCCAAATTCAACATAACATCACAAACACGTAAGTACCCACATGGACTCTTCTTTACAGCACGGTCAACCACACAATATGAATGTCTCGCCACAAAACGTTCAACAAATATGTCAGCTTTGCCACGAACAACTTGCTGGTATCATGGTAAAATGCAAATTACATATGTCAAAAGCCTTATCATACAACTTGCGCAAAAGTATCAGGCCCACAGGAATCTTGGTTGTGTCAATCGTTTAACACAAACTCAGCGCACTCTGCTTCAAACACACATTTCTCGTTGGCGTCAAAAGACTCTTTTAGCAGAAGGAAGGCCCTTGAGCTAAAAAAGCTAGAAGAAGAACGTGAGCTTTCCATGAGACGCGATCAGGAATACTTGCATAAAAAATATCAAATTCTTTATGAAATTGAAGAAGAAGATGCAGATGCTCAGACTCCAATAGCTTCAAACCAAATCCTTTGTGAGCCAAATGACATTATCTCAATGCCAAACCTCACCTCACTTAATACGTCATTACATGTGCCAGTCGTTCAAAGTAGCGCCCCGACTATGACTACCGCCGCACACACCTATAAACCACTCATATGAACAAACTAACACCTTAAATTCACAACCCTTTAGATTTATTTATCAAAATTTTTCACTGCACTCAACAGTAAATCAAAATAACAATCAAACACGTCTCGGTTATCCGAAAAATACAAGCAATGCACAGCAGTCACAATCATTTATTAATTCCGAGCAGGCGGAAACATCTCTGCCACCATCGTCATAGCCGTTAACTCTAGGGCACAGGCTAAGAACAGACCAACTACATGCTCGTCAAACTGTGCCTAAGGATTTACCCGCTTTATCGGGCTGCCCTGAGGAATTTCCTTTGTTTAGCTCGACTTATGACTGGTCTACTACGGTTTGTGGCCTGACGGACGCAGAAAATTTAATAGGGCTGCAGAGGGCTCTCTGTGGTGATGCATTAGAGGCAGTTAAAAGAATTCTGGTTCACCCATCGTGTGTACCACACGCTATTTCCACTCTGAAATTATTGTACGGTCAGCCAGACAAGATTCTGTTTTCCCTAAAAAACAAAATAAAAACATTGCCACAAATTAACCCCAACAAAATGGAAACAATTACCAATTTCAATTCAATTTCAAGAGAAGGGTCTTCAATCCACTATTGAAGCCTGTGGCCTCGTGGATGAATTAAATAATTCATCGTTGCTCCAGGAACTCGTCTCGAAATTACCACCGTATTATCAAATAATTTGGGGTTCAACAAAATTAAATTTGCAGCAAAGTAATAGAAAAGCAAATTTATCAGAGTTTTCCAGTTGGATATTTAATATTGGACTGTCAGCTAGCACTGTTAATGTTGAAAATAATATGACAGTCGATTCTGTTAATAATCGTAAACAGAGAAACGTTTTTTGCAATACACACACAGAAACTAATGAAAAGAAATGTCTTGTTTGCAGCAGTGATTGTAAAAAAGTTTCAAGCTGTAAGAAGTTTTTGTCGGCTGATCGCAAAGACAGATGGAATTATGTTAACAGAATACAGTTGTGCAAGCACTGCTTGCGTAAACATTCAGGTGTCTGTTACAATAAAGACAAAAACTGTAATGTAGATGGCTGTCAATACAAACATCACAGGCTTCTTCATAAATACGAAAACAATGAAAAAGAAAAGGATAACAGTAGTGGGCAACATGTTAATGCACATGATAGTAAGAAACAAAAAATTCTCTTTAAAGTAATTCCAATAAGAATTTATGGAAACAACAACAAAGTCATTTCTACATATGCGTTTTTAGATGACGGCTCATCAATCAGTCTCTCAGTTGAAGAAATTGTTAAGCAATTGGATTTAGAGGGGGAAGCTGAACAACTGTGTTTGAAATGGACTGCAAATGTAGAGAGAACTGAAGAGAATTCACAACGTTTAACAGTGCAGGTGTCTGGTAATAACAGCAAGTTATTTGGTGTTGATGTTCGTACAGTAAAGGGACTTTCATTGCCTAAACAAACTCTTGATTATGAAATTCTTAAAAGAAAATTTAATCATTAAGAGTTATTATTCTGCTACACCAAAAGTTCTTATTGGACTTAACAATATAAACATTACAATTTCTAACAAAATAAAAGAAGGTGGAAAAAACGAACCAGTTGCAATTAAAACTGCATTAGGCTGGACCGTTTTTGGGCTCTCTGGCAGTAGTCAACCCGTACAATATAATCTACATATTTGCGAATGTTTGGAGGCAGATAACCAAATGAATCAATTGGTAAAAAGTTTTTTTAATATTGAAAGTTTAGGTATTAATTACCAAAATTTAAAGGCGAATAAAGAGGATGAAAAATCGTTTCCACTTATAAATAATTTTACCAAGTAACGTGATGATGGTCATTATGAAACCTGTCTGCTGTGGCGAACCGATAAAACGTTTTTACCAAATAATTATCAAATGGCAAAAAATAGACTTTTGTGTCTCGAAAAGCAAGTGAGAAAAAATAGTAACTTTCTTGCGGTCTATACTAAAACAGTTGAAGAGTATCTCAGCAAGGGTTATATTAAAAAAATTAATATTACTACACCAGCTGAAAGAGTCTGGTATCTTCCCACTTTTCCAGTATACAACAAGAATAAACCAGGCAAATGTCGAGTAGTATGGGACGCCGCTAAGTTTAATGGAATTTCTTTAAACGCCATGTTTTACAAAGGGCCAGAACTGTTAGCTTCATTACAAGCAATACTTTTTCAGTTTAGAGAAAGGTCTGTAGCCATATGTGGTGACATTGAGCAAATGTTTCATCAGGTTTTCATGCGTGAAGAAGACCGACATGTTCAACGGTTTTTGTGGCGTAATTGTGATGCTAACCAAGAACCAGATGTTTACCTCATGAACGTGATGATATTTGGGGCCTCATGTGCTCCTAGTATATCTCAATATGTAAAAAATACAAACGCCTCCAAATATAAAAGCGAATTTCCACAAGCAGTTTCTGCGATAAAAAACAACCATTACGTGGATGATTTTCTCTACTCTGCCGACACAGTTGACCAAGCCATTAATGTAGCAAAGGAAGTTAAGTACACTGGCGAGCAAAAGCGAGTGCATGTTCAATATGATTTTACTTAAACCGTCATAAAACGATAAATAACAAATAAAATTTTGTGAAACTTGTATCAATTAATCTTTATTGTATTAGCAAAAACATGGTGTATTGCAAGTAATTATTATGTAACAAAAACAAAAAAAAAAATTAATATAAAAACATAAGGCAATTCAATTAACTCAGTTTTGCACGTTTTGCAGATCCATTAAAAAGTGTTTTTCTTATGATATCCATAACCCCTTATTTTTTATAACACTTTACATACGCTTCGGCATACTTTCCACCAAGTTCGCTCTTAACACGGTTCCAAAGCTCCTCTATGATGCTTGGCGCTCGAATGTGTTGTCCCAATCGTCTCTTCAATATAGACAACAAGGGTTGAGATCTGGACTTTGCGTTGGCCATTTCATCAGTCAACCAATTTTGGACAACTTTTGCCGTGTGTTTGGGGTCTCCTTCCTGTTGGAAAATAACTTCGTCCTCAGGATAGGCGCTGCGTTCAACAAACTCGGGTAAATGGCTTTGAATAATTTGGAGGTAATCTTCTTTCTTCATGATTCCATTTATTCTAACAATAGGTCCTAAATGCCACCAACTGAAACAACTCCAAACCATCAAACTACCTCCGCAATGTTTGACTGTTTGCTTCACATGATGCTTCTGAATAGTTTCGTGAGGTCTGCTCCAAAAATATTCCTTCCCGTCAGACTGGAATCGGTTAATTTTAGTCTCGTCCGACCAAATAACTCGTTTCCAGTCATCTACAGTCCAATGCTCATGATTTCGGCAGAACTCAAGGCGTCCCCTTATATTTTTATCGGACAGAGCTGGCTTTTTCTTTTTGACTGCTGCCACTAAACCTATTCTTTGAAGTGCTCTTCTAGCTATCCATTCACTTACATCTTTATTTATAGCATTAGCAGCCTGCTTAGGTGTTTTCGAACCATTCTTTTTCATCTCGCGTATCATTAATCGAGAGTCTGAGTCTTTTAACAGTCTGGGACAACCTCCAGTATTCGGCATGAAATTTACATTTCGCCGTTTTCTTACAACAATCACAGTTCGTTGACTCACTTTTAACTTATTAGCAATTTCTCTGGATGAGTGTCCACTTTCAGTCAATATTATTATGCTATTTTTTGTTTCCTTGTCAATTTTCCTCATCTTGATTTTTAATTTATTTAAAGATACTAATCCTAGTACTGGGAATTTTAAAAATTCTGCATAAAACACAACTCACAACTAAAACAGGATGACAACGTTTAAATATTATATGTATAACGGGAAATTTTAAATTGCAGAAAGTAGTACAGCCTACTTTGCTTCAATACGTGCAAAACTGAGTTAATTGAGTTGCCAAATGTTTATATATTGAATTTTTTTGTTTTTGTCACTTTATCATTACTTTCAATACTGCATTTTTTTGCTAGTACAATAAAGAATAATTGGTAAAAAATTTAGAAAACTGCTTTCGTTATTTATCATTTTATAACGGTTTAAGTAAAAGCATATTGAACATGCACTCCCTTTTGCTCGCCAGTGTATATTCAAATGCAAGCTGGCTTCAACCTCAGAAATTGGGTGTCTAATAAAATCGAGGTAGTTCACCAAATCGAAAAACCACAGCAAGCAACCGAAAAGCAATTGAATATGGGGTCAGATAAGGATAGAAAAAAATTTAGGTGTTTTTTGGATCCCTACAGATGATGCGATTGTATTTAAAATTTCGTCTCATATACTAAGCAACGATATTATTCGTCTTAACAAGTCCCCTACAAAACGACAGATTTTAAGAATTTTAATGACAGTTTACGACCCCTTGGGACTGGTTGGTAATTTTATTATGTACCTTAAAATAATTTTACAAGAAATTTGGAGAAGTGGCGTTACCAATTAAAGAAGAACAACTTGTTAAGTGGGACAAATGGTTAAAGTATCTTCCCGATTTGAAAAAAGTTTACATTCCGCGTTGCTATTTAAAATCAATCGTTGATTATACCGATGCATACACAGAGCTTCATACATTTGTGGATGCGAGTGAAAGCGGTTATGCAGCTGTAGCCTATTTTCGTATAGTTTGTAATGATAATATTGTTTGCTCTTTGGTGGGTTCTAAAACCCGTGTTGCCCCCCTGAGAGTGACCTCAATACCTCGTTTGGAGTTAATGGCTGCTCTCATCGGCTCTCGTTTTGCCAATAATATTATAAAAAATCACACAATTGCTATAAATAAGAAATATTTTTGGTCTGACTCGAAAACTGTTATCAGCTGGTTAAAAAATGGCAATAAAAAGTATCACCAGTTTGTTTCTTTGCGTATTAGCGAAATTTTGGACACAATAGACCTGCAAGAGTGGCGTTGGATTCCAGGAAAGCACAATGTTGCGGATGAAGCAACAAAGTGGGCAAAGAAACCGGATATTTCCTTCGAAAGTCGCTGGTTTAAGGGGCCTGATTTCCTATTAAAGTCTGTAAGCGAATGGCGAGTATACGAGATTGACTCAGAATCATACGATTCGAAAGTAGTAGAATATGTACAAGTTCATGACACAACAGAAATGTTTATCGACATAAATCGTTTTTCAAACTGGAATAGACTGTTGAGGACCACTGCATACGTGTTACGTTTTTGTGATGCAGTTCAGCAAAAATCAAACTATAATCATGAACTTGAGTCAACAGAACTAGCTAGAGCTGAAAATCTATTGTTTCGTCTTGCACAAAGAGTTTTACTCAGAAGAAATACATCTTTTAAAATTAAACAAAACATTATCTAAATCAAGCTCGTTGTACAAAGTTACTCCAAAATTGGATGGAAACCAAATTCTTCGTGTAGAAGGTAGAATAGATAAAGCTATTGTTCCTGAAGAGACCAAATTTCCCATAATTCTACCTAAAGGTTATGAATTTTTATAAAAATTATAAACATCTCAACCATGAAACCGTGATAAACGAAACGAAGCAGCGATTTTATATTCCTCGGTTGAGAGCAGTTTTTAAAAATATATTGAAGCAGTGCCAAATTTGCAAAATAAAGAAAGCTATTCCAAAGTGTCCACAAATGACAAAGTTATCAGAAGCCCGATTGGCAGCATTTTGTCGGCCTTTCACATATACAGGTGTGGACTACTTTGGTCCAATTATGGTGACGGTTGGCTGACATACGGAAAAAAGGTACGGCGCTCTCTTTACATGCCTTACGGTAAGAGCTGTCCATATAGAGGTTGTAAATTCGCTAAATACTTCATCGTCGAGAGAGTTCTTTAGCGACAATGGCACGAATTTTGTCAGCGCCGAAAAGGAAATTCGAGAAGCCGTGAAAGAGGTTGATCAAAATGAACTAGTACGTGTTTTTACCACAGCTACTACAAAATGGACCTTTAATCCACCCTCATCTCCCCACATGGGAGGGTCCTGGGAGAGGCTCGTAAGATCCGCAAAAAATGTTTTTATAATATTTCACATACACGCACACCAAATGATGAACTACTTCGGGGAATGTTAGCTGAAGTAGAAAATATTATAAATTCTCGTCCATTGGTTTATGTTCCGATTGAACACGAAAATGCAGAAGCAATAACGCCAAATCATCTGCTGGTGTATTCATCAAATGGCATGAAACCTTTAGCGACGTACGATGACAGCGGCATAGCACTTAAGCATAACTGGTTGACTTCTCAACAGTACGCAGATACATTTTGGCGTAAGTAGGTAAAAGAGTATTTGCCATCCTTAACCCTAAGAAAAAAGTGGCATGAAAAGACTAACCGTTGCAAGTTGGCGACTTAGTTATTGTGGTTGACCCGTCGAGTCCAAGAAACTTGTGGCCAAGAGGTAAAATTATGGAAACTACTGTGGCAAATGACGGGCAGGTACGAAAGGCGAAGATTCTTACTACAACTGGAATAATCGTGCGCCCGGCTGCCAGATTGGCGGTATTAGATGTGTCCTCTATTTAGAAGTATGACTTCGAAAGCTTCTTGTCATACTGCAGGTGGGTGTAGCCGCCACTGTTAAAGTACGGTCTATGCAGCCCTGAAAAGTAACCAGTATTATTTTTATATTTGCAATTTTATTATACATTATTTATACACTTGACATTTATATTTGACCATTTGTAAAAATCTACATCCGCTCTTTCCTTTTACAAATAATTGCCTTTTGAAACACAAGTAGTTGCGCACAACTTGCCTCATGTCCTTAAATTGAAAAGTTGGTGGTTTGAAACCAAAAAGTAAGATAAAATAATTTAATTTAATGTATAATAGTAAACTGAATACTATCTCTTAATTTTAAGGAATTAAAACATCAGGTTGCGTCATATTGACAATAAAGAAATAATTGAATTTCATCAAATTTAACCTGTGTTGTTAATCTCATCAACCCATCATGAAACACTATTGTGAACAAGCATATTGCTACCCTATTTTTTATGTATATTTCACCTTACAATAAATTTGTTCCCTTCTTTTTTTTAATAAATTTTTAAATGCACATATACTTAATTAAATGTAAATATACTAAAAAATTAAAAACCAAATAAAAATTATTGAGTGAAAAAGTGTGCGTATTGATGCGGATTGTCATGTGACAACTTTGAACAAAGTATGAATTTGTGATTCATGCTTTGTTGGTACACTTGAAACAACGATTACAATTAAGCCATACTACATATTGAAATCTGATATATTTACTTATTTCTTATCGTTGACTTTGGTCATTGCTCTCGAAATTGGATCTTCTTATAATTTTATTATTTCTACTTTACCAATATGTTAACTTGCCAAATTCAAGTGACCTAAATATTTCATATTGCTATTTCAGCAGTGTTTTGTTCTTTGTTTCTTGTTTTTGTTTTCGATGCACCTAAACCTTCAAATAGTTTAAGAACATTAATATTAAGAGCTTTTAAAGATTAGTCAATAAAGAACAGTTAAAAGAGTACGTTATTATATGGCGACCGTGACAAATAAACAAATATTTAAAATTTAAATTTAATTGAAACAAAATCTATTTAAACAAAATTATGGATGAAATGTGAAAACTATTGAAAAAATATTAAAAGCAGCAAAACTACAACAACAACAACAATCCCTACATTAAAAATAAAACGACAGAAAATAGCGATAATAAAAAGAAGAAAAAAACTGTGAAAAAAAAAGTTCTGAACATTTAACTTTTGAAATATGGGTTGGTGGTCAAAAGTGCTCCAAACCATACCCGCCATATTTGCGGGATATGAAGTTGGAAAAAGTGTGAGTGAAAATGATAAACAAAAAGAGGAAAAAAAGAAGACCCTAACACCCACTTAATTATAGAAGTTGGACTAGGCCTAATATTAGTGATACTAATCGTCGCCTATTTCTTAAAAAATTTAATGATAATAAGTCAACGGCCCCAGCCCCGTATTTAACAACATTAAAATATAATATATAGACAATAAAAAAATAAAAAAAACAACTCATCAATAATATGCTTGTGTCATGGACCATCAAAACTCATGATAAAGATGATGCTGTTAATTACCTACAAAATTACTGGTTGTAAATAGAAGTAATAACAACTTACTCCAGCAAAAGAACTGAATGAACATTAAAAACAACAACCACCAGCAGTGCAACCAGCAAGATTTAATTCAACACTATACTTCAAGCAACAAATATAAGCAACGCAAGGCAACTATACATCCCTTAGCTAGAGGCATATTCACATTGGCAGGCAGACATTTAGTAGTATGTATGTATAAAATAATTGAATTTATTTTTAAAGTTGAGTTTCGAAAAAAAAAATTTTGTAATTTAAACAATTACTAACTTATGTTAACAATTTAGAAAATTATGCAATGGGAAAAAATAATACATAGTATCAACCCATTGGAAATAAAATTTAAACAATCATACAAATGCATAAACCAAAATAGAGAAATAAAAACTGAAACCATTACTAAACACATTCAGATTCTAATTGATACATTCAATTCAATAAGAGCGAAACTAAATAGACAATTCGACAGATATACAACAGACCATAAAGATAAAGCCGACGAAATATTTTTGAAATTAAGAGACAAACTAATTAAAATATTTCACAAACATAGTATTAATATTAAGGTTCCATTAACACTAAGCTCCCAGGTAGATATAAACATCACTGAAACGGACGACAGTGATCAAGAAGACTCAGAAACAGAGAAGGAAACTGACGAAGATAAAACAGTCAAAATGCCTCGAACTGAAGACGATATAATAGACAAAACAATGAAAATTGTGCCTGTATTTGACGGAAATGTAAGCGAACTACAAAGTTTCATTGATGCTCTAACCTTAATTAAAAGAATAAGAGATACACATGAAGCAGTTGCGATAGAAATTATAAAAACTAAGTTGAAGGGGCAGGCACGACATCTTATTACAAATGAAAATACGATTGCAGATATTAGAGCTAAACTCCTATCGTCCATAAAAGGCGAATCAGTTGAATTGTTCTGTTCAAAACTAATGAACATTAAGCAATTATCGAAATCAGCCACAGCATACGCTGATGAAATTCAGGATATTACTAAAAAACTAGCTGGTGCCTACATTCGAGAAGGCTACCCGCAAGATATAACAGAAAAGTTAATAAAGCAAAATGCAACTAAAGCAATTTCTCGAAACGTTTCAAGTGATGAGGTTAAACTCATTATTAAAACGGGAAATTTCAATTCTCTAAACGAAGTTGTATCTAAATTTGTGGAAGCCAGCACCCAAGCTGCCACAACAAACGGTTCGATATTTTATTCAAAACAGCACCGAACTTTCAATGAAAATGGAAAATTTAATACTTATCGGGGACGTACCCATTCTTGACGCCATAGCAATGGTAATAGTAGCAATCGCCATAATAACAGTTGGCACCAAAGAAACCCAAATGGAACTCCCTGACAACCAACTGGCCGACCACAATTTAGAGGGCGTGTAAGATTATCAAGGGAAGTCCCGGAAAACGGGAATTCCCCCAGGAAGTGGGGGGCAACTTTATGAATTGAACAAAACTAAGGAACAATCAGTAACCGAAAAATCAATATTTCATTTAAACATCAATTTAAGCAGTTACATTACAGTACATCTATCCACAAATAAATACATTTTTAGTAGACACTGGAGCTAATGTTGAAGATTGCTGCATTGAACAACTCAAAGCTTAACACAAACCACATTATCAATTTAACTGGAATTGGAGACGGACAAATCAAGACATTAGGTGCAATTAAAATTGACTTAAAATATGAAAAATTTGCTATTCCTCACCACTTTCATGCAATTTCTGATACTTTTCCGATTCCATTTCAAGGCATTATAGGCCTAGATTTCCTAAAAATTTATAATGCCACTATTCAGTATGGACAAAATCAGAATTCAAATCGATTAGCATTGAATCCCTGTAATTTAAAGTACTCCATAAATATCCCATTACTTGAAAGTTTTAATGAGGATACCATCACATTACCTGCACGGGCAGAAGTCGCACGAAAAATTAGATTACAGCATGGTATTCATGACATATTAATTCCTCACCAACAATTAGAGAAAGACGTGTTTGTAGCAAACACAGTTACAAATCTAGCCAACCCCATAATCAAACTTATCAACACTTCAAATTCTATAAAGATTATAAAGTTACCAATTATAGAATTTGAGCATCTTTCAAATTATAATTTAATTAATAATCTCAAGTGTAATTCTATAAACCGCTCAGAAATCATTCTGGAAAAATTGCAAACACATGTTCCAGAAATCGCGAAGGTTGAGGTGCTAACATTATGCCAGGAATTTTCGGATGTATTTGGATTGGAAAGCGAACCGATCACTTCAAACAATTTTTACAAACAAAAATTAAGGCTAAATAATGATTTGCTAGTGTATATAAAAAATTATAGAGTTCCAGAAACGCAGAAAGAAGAAATTGAGAAGAAGGTTAACAAACTGATTGAAGATGATTTAGTGGAACCTTCCTTTTCACCTTATTATTAGTGCCGAAAAAATCATTAGAGGGTAGTCAGGCCAAAAGATGGCGTCTCGTAGTTGATTACCGTCAGGTTAACAAAAAGTTGTTATCTGATAAGTTCCCACTTCCACGCATTGACGATGTGTTGGATCAACTAGGAAGAGCGAAATATTTTTCAACTCTGGACCTTATGTCAGGGTTTCATCAAATTGAACTAGAGGAAAATTCAAGAGACATAACTTCTTTCTCAACAACTAAGGGGTCGTTCAGGTTTAAAAGACTCCCTTTTGGATTAAAAATTTCCCTAAATTCCTTCCAGCGCATGATGACGTTGGCTTTTTCCGGTTTAAGACCATCCACAGCACTTTTATACATGGATGATCTTATTGTCATTGGCTGTTCAAAAAATCATATGATAAAAAATTTGAGAGAGGTTTTTCAGACTTGTAGGAAATACAACCTCAAGTTACATCCAGACAAATGTAGGTTCTTCCGCCATGAGGTTACGTTTTTGGGTCATAAATGTACGAATGACACTATTAAAGACTATCCCATACCCAAAAATGGTGATGAAACAAAACGCTTTGTAGCTTTCTGTAACTACTAAAGAAAATTTATTCCAAATTTTGCAAGTTATAGCAAGCCTCTGACAAATTTATCAAAGAAAAAGGTAACGTTCAATTGGACTAATGAATGTCAGCGTTCATTTGATTATTTAAAAAAGGCACTTATAAAGCCAAGTATATTGAAATATCCAGACTTTACTAAAATGTTCTATATAACAACGGATGCCAGTAAGCTAGCATGTGGTGCTGTTTTAAGTCAAAAACACGAGGATATGTTACTACCAGTAGCATATGCTTCCAGATCATTTACTAAAGGTGAGTCGAATAAGGCAACCATAGAACAGGAGCTTTTAGCTATTCATTGGGCCATAAATTATTTTAGGTCATATGTCTATGGGAAAAAGTTTATAATAAAAACAGATCATAGGCCACTCACTTATCTATTTTCTATGAAGAATCCTTCATCAAAACTTACTAGGGTCCGTTTGGATCTCGAAGAGTATGACTTTGAAATAGAATATGTGAAAGGAAAAGAAAATGTGACAGCGGAGGATATAAAGGCATGCAAAGTATTCAAGGTACAAACTAGAACGCAACTTAAAAAACAAACTAATACTGAACTTAAAATCTTTGAAGGCAATGCAACAAGTCAATACAAAAACCTTCCCAAAATTTTAACACACAACCGATGTTGTTACTTGTTAAAGGGAGGAAAGATAATTCTCAACATTGATAAAACCAAATATTTGACAAAAAGAAACATAGACTTAGGTAAATTTTTCTTAGAGCTTGAAAAACAAGCCTGTCAAATGAGATTAAGAAAATTAAATTGCGTCATATTTAAATGACGTCATATTTAAAGAATTTAAAATACAAGAATTTAAAGAGATAGGTAATAATGTTTTAAAAAATATTAATATTGTCCTAACACCTGCTGTTATAACAGTTTCTAATGAAAATTAAAGACAAAATATTTTAAAAAAATTTCACTATGATCCTCTACTTGGTGGACACCCAGGAATTAATTACTCGCATGTTGAACAAAATCAAAAAATTTTATTTTTGGAACAACATGACAAAAGATGTATCAAGGTATGTCAAAAATTGTATTGATTGCAAAATGAATAAAACCACAAAACATTTCAAAAGAAAAATTAAGTATAACCCCAACACCTAGCAAGCCATTTGATACAGTGGTAATTGATACTATAGGACCACTTCCTGTTTCAGAAATTTCCAATCAATATGTAGTTACCATGATTTGCGACTTGACGAAATACTTAATTTCTGTTCCTATTCGCAATAAATATGCCATATCAATTGCAAAGGCGATCTTTGAAAATATAATTTTAATCTATGGTCCAGTGAAGCAAATTCTAACAGATATGGGTACTGAATATAGAAATGAGATCCTCAAAGAACTGTCAGGAGTATTAAATATAAAATTATCACATTCCACTCCATATCACCATCAAACTTTGGGAACATTGGAACGATCGCATAGAACATTCAATGAATATATTCGATCTTACACTTCTCAAAAACTCGATGACTGGGACCAATGGACTGCTTACTTTACTTACTGTTACAATACTACACCATCAACAACCCACAATTATTGCCCATTTGAACTTGTATTCGGTAAAAGATCAGATATTTTTAAACCATTGAAAGATAGTGTAGTAGACCCGGTATATAATTTTAATAATTACGTAAAGGAAATAAAATTCAGACTACAGACTGCGCATCAAATTGCCAACAAACTGTTAATAAAAACAAAGAAAAACAAAGGTTCAATATGACAAAAACACAAACGAAATAAATTTTAAAATCAATGATATCGTTCTAATTCAAAATGAATCACGTCATAAACTTGCCAATGTTTATAAATACCCATATAAAATCATAAAAATAGATCATAACAATTGTACTTTATTATCATCATTGCTCTCGAAATTAGATCTTCTTATAATTTTATTATTAACTTGCCAAATTCAAGTGACCTAAATATTTCATATTGCTATTTCAGCAGTGTTTTGTTCTTTGTTTCTGGTTTTTGTTTTCGATGCACCTAAACCTGTAAATAGTTTAAGAACATTAATATTAAGAGCTTTTAAAGATTAGTCAATAAAGAACAGTTAAAAGAGTACGTTATTATAGCAGTTTACATTAAAATGTACATCCTCAAAACCCACTTTGCAATAAAAATTTGTCCTCACAATTTTTAAGTGTTTTTTGAAG
The DNA here is from genome assembly GCA_936439885.1 of Nowickia ferox. Classification (NCBI taxonomy): domain Eukaryota; kingdom Metazoa; phylum Arthropoda; class Insecta; order Diptera; family Tachinidae; genus Nowickia; species Nowickia ferox. Next base: position 66,944,715 of record OW387023.1, on the reverse strand, counting down.
CATCTTTAAGCTATAAAAACCATATATAAACTTATTCAATGGCCAGAATTAATTCCCGTGTCAATGGGTTCATATATAATTATACTCATCGTTTAAGGAAAAAGACCATCTGTGAAGATGGTCAATCGTGTTAATTGGCTGAGATTCAAAAAATATCTTAGTAGTCATTGTACAGAAAACATAACGCTAAGTACATCCGATGATATTGAATCTAACATTGCGAATCTTAACGGAAATATTAAACAGGCTGCTGAACATGCTACTACCTCCCACCCGCAGACTGGGTTTAATAGAATTTATTCTACGGATATTGAACGTGTCGTAAGTGAAAAAAGAAGAGCTAGAAGGGAATGGCAGCAACACAGATCACCCCAACATAAAATCAGGTTTAAAGAGTGCACTAAACGACTCCAAGAGTTGCTTGCATCTGAAAAAACTGCATCTCTTAAAAATTATCTGGAAGGTCTTGATGTTACACCAGCATCTAATTATTCTTTGTGGCGCTCTGCGAGGAAGCTTAAAACACCCGTTGAGTTTAAACCACCCCTGCGCACTTCTACCGGAGGTTGGGCAAGAAACGATACTGAAAAAGGTAACATATTTGCTGAGCATTTAAAAACCGTATTTACCCCAAACACATGTATGTCTGTTGCTGATTTGCCATGTGTAGTTGCTCTACCCCCTCGTCCCTTAAAGTTTAAGATGCGTGATGTACAAAAACTAATTGCTGAACTCAACCCAAAAAAAGCTCCGGGTATTGATGAAATTAGTAATAAGATGCTGATGAAGTTGCCTCGTATTGCAATTAGAATTCTGCTATTCATTTTTAATGCCATTTTAAGACTGGAGTATTATTCACACAGCTGGAAGCTTGCCAAGGTCAAAATGATTCCAAAGCCGGGCAAAGATCTTACCAAGGCTGAGTCATACAGGCCAATAAGTTTACTGCCAACAATGTCAAAGCTCTTCGAAAAGTTACTCATGATCAAATTGTCCCCAATTCTAACTGATAATGCGTGCATACCGGATCATCAATTTGGTTTTAGAAGTCAGCATAGCACCATTGAACAAACGCATAGATTGGTTCAATTTATAAGAAGAACACTCTAAGAAAAGAAGTATTGTTCTGCCCTCTTTATTGATGTTTCTCAAGCATTTGATAAAGTGTGGCATAGAGGTCTAATTTTAAAATTGAAGACATATCTACCAATAAACATTGTTAATCTTCTGCAAAGTTATATTCTTGCTCGAAAGTTCACTGTTGTGGAAGGAGACTTCATGAGTGCGTCCGAATCAATCTCATCCGGTGTGCCACAGGGGAGCATACTGGGCCCAGTCTTGTATTTGATTTATACTTGTGATATGCCTTTGAGCAGCAATATCCATACATCTACATTTGCTGATGATACAGCCTGCCTTAGTATGCACGAAAACCCTCACGAGGCTTCCCGATACCTACAAGAACATATTACACAGCTGGAATTATGGTTAAACTTATGGAGAATTAAGGTAAACGAACAAAAGTGTGTTCAGGTAACATTTACTCTGCGAAAAGATACCTGTTCACCCATTCGAATCAATAATCAAGTTGTTCCTCAACATTCACATGTAAAATACCTTGGTATACACCTTGACCGACGGATAACATGGAAACACCATATTGACTCTAAGCTAACACAAATGAAACTAAAATTAACTCAGTTACATTGGCTGATTGGTAGAAATTCAACCCTGAGTCTAGATTGCAAACTTTTGATATATAAGTCGCTTTTGAAACCTATATGGTGCTACGGATTCGGAATTCAGCTATGGGGCACTGCTTCAGCTTCAAATGTAGAGAAAATCCAACGAAGACAAAACAAAATTTTACGGTTAATAACATCGGCTCCATGGTACATAAGAAACTCAAATTTACATCGTGATCTAAATATGCCACAAGTGACTGAAGAAATTGCAAAATACTCAGGCAAATATTTAACTAAACTCGAGTCACACCCTAATCCGCTTGCTCGAAATATCTTGAACTTTACCGGACACATCCGCTTAAAAAAGAGGGACACAAGGGCTCTAATACTTACCACACCAGATGAAACTGTTTGAAATTATTTTTTTATTTTTATTTTTTGCTTTGCACAACTCTTATGTATTATGAATTACTATCACTAAGTTTATGTCCGACACTGGTCGGGCCTAATAATTATATTTAGATTTAAGATTTGAATACTTATTGTTAGTTCATTTTTGAAGATACAATAAATAAATATATGTATGCATAAAAAAAAAATCTTTTTCTTCTGTCCATAAAACTGTTTTAATAAATTAATTAATTTTTTAGGCGTTTGATCTGAATAAATTTTTACATGAACACTGTTCAGTATTAGTTAATTTTAATTATTATTGTTCGAACTTCATTTGTTTCTATATTTTATGATTTTATCAGGCTAAAGTTCGTATCGCTTTTTAAGTATGTTATATTCTGAACAACATAAATCTTTTGTTTTTTTGACCGTATTTTGCATGAATTAAACAATTTGATGTATTAAAAATCATTATTGTATTTCTAACTTACTTAATTATTAGCGCTAAAGGTGGTGGTACATACCACGCGTTACGCGGCAAAGCCTTTCTGGCCCTGAAACTATGCTACCATTTCTTGTTTTTAAAAACGCCCCATGTGTTTGTTGTAAATTCCACACGAAATAAGTATTTTTTAGCATGAAAACTTAAAATGTTGAAGATACATTTCATACGTTTTTCCCAAGATAAACAGAGTACTATAGAGATGTAATGTAACGTAATATACTTTTCATACAAAAATATCGACCAGCTGTCTCCTACATTACAGTTACATTACATTACAGTCGGCTAACTGAGCCTTTAAAGCTATAAAAATGCAAAGTTACACACCACGCTTTTGAGGCATTTTTAGTTGTAAAATTTCAACCCTTTGTCGGCTATTTTTTTGTCTTGCATTTACGTTTTATTTTTCTTTAAATACTTAATGCATTTTTTTATCTATTGTTAAATAAAAAAATGAATTTCTAATAGTATTTGTGTATGTTAGCATGTGAATCTGGCAACACTAGCTGTCATTTTGTATAAAACGCGTAAAAGTTGAAGAATGTTCAAGGTAGAGGTCCATAGCTCGCTTTTTGCGCGTTATGCTTTACAGGCGTTTCATCCTCTTGTTTCGTTCTATACTTTGTTCGCGTTGAGTTACATGCACTGCTTTTCATGCGCCATTTTATTTTTATTTTGATCAGCTGTGTGCGTTTGTTTATAAATACTTATAAAGAATATATTTAATTTTATGTGTAAAAAATGCCTATGAACAATTTCAAAAAAGAAAAGTTTTTGTGTACGGCCGTAGAACGGAATTTAAGTGGGTTTTTTGAAACCACATTTAAAAAATTAAAACTTCTGACCCTGAGCAATTTCGAACCGCGACAAGAATGTCTGGAGATGTCTTTGACTATTTATTCAGCATTTTAAAAGATAGTCTTGAGAAGAACTCGGCCAGGGCTATTCCAGCAGATTTTCGGCTGTTGTTGACTTTAATGTAAGTAAATTAAAAATTACATATAAATGTATGCACATTATTGGCTTAAGCAATAACTTTTCTAAGCAGCTATTTAATACAGATTTAGCGGAGAAGACACTAATATGCAAAATTTGTTACTGAGAAAAGTGTGGTGAGAAGTTAATTAAAATACATCACTTTAATGAAAATATTCACATATTTTATAAGTTTTTTTCACTAAGAAATTTTTTTTATTGAAAAAAAAGAAAAAAATTATCCACGGCAAAATAATATTTATCGATAACGTAAGAAATAAAGTATTATTTAACATCTTGAGCATTCAAGAACAGCTGACTTTCTTTCATGGTGCTTGTAACGCGTACAAAAGTAGAAAGTAGACCTACTTTTTGCTTTGAACGCGCCTACACGTTCTGCGCTTTTTGCAATGTAACTTGTCACATACTATTACATTGATTCTACTTTTTTGACAGATGCATAGAAAGCGTAACGCGCAAAAAGCGAGCTATGGACCTCTACCTTCAACTTTTTGCGTGGTACGCGCGTCGCAAACTTCTTTATGTAACTTGCCTTATGAAAACACACTATTTTAACTTTTCGACAGAAGTTTGTATCGCATTAGCACATTGAACGCGTGTTATGCTTCTGTCAAAAACAGTTGACTAAAATACCAATACATACATATTTATAAGAACATATTTTACTCTCTATGTACATACATCTATCATCAACACAGAAAACAATATTTGTAAAATAAATGTAATTAAAATGTTGAAAGACGGTTCTGGTTAGATGATCGTGATATTTTGGGACAACGTAATGAAACATATGTTTTACTGGCTCATCATGGTCGTAAACACAATATTATGCTTAAATGCATGAAATTGTTCACAAAATTGGACAATGAGATACTTAAAAGTGTACAACAAATAAACGTGCGCCTTATTTATGCATACATATATAAGAAGTCAGCTGAGACCAAAATGAGGAAATGCAACGCATTGTGCAATATTGTGGCAATGAAGTGCAACATGAAATGTTAATGTGTGCTTGAATATTTATTTCTATAAACTTAATTTATTATATATGTATATATATATCTGTTTAAGGCTTCCCAAGTTGCGCGGAAAAATTGTTGATGTGGTGACGAGGCTATTACGTCGTTTACCAGCCACCAATATCATGGTTGAGAATTTTTGAGCCATTGAATTGGCCTATATAAATACTAAACGTCCAGATTTTCATAAACATGCCTAGTCTACTAAAAGCTGATAACATGATGGAACCATATGGACATCAGCATCCACAAAGACGTGCCGTAAAGTATTAATTCTTGGCCTCAAATAATGCAGAACGTTTGATCTTATTTCTATATTGTGCGAAAATCCATACAAATTTCTGTACCAAAGGTGTTATGTCTTCAATTAGTAAAACACACCAGTTAATTTGGTTAATAAGAGTTTAATAATTGGAGAATACTAATTAGTTAAATAAGTCTTGAATATTAATTGTGTTCAGTTCAACTACTGTCGACAAGAATTACGAATTACGAGTTCTCATCTGCTTTATCTGGTAATATATACTCTTCTAACGTCCCATGATGTTCTCTGGTGCATTCTGGAACGTTTTCACCATCTGTAACTTCCAAACTTATTGGCGTTAGTATTTCTAGATTTTCTAGACAGTCTGTGGTGTCCATAACTACTGAAGGTAAGGTTACGTTATGATTTGCTGCTTCTGTTTCGATCAAAGACATTCCATTTCCAGTTTTTATCTCCGAATCTCGCACCCGCAATTGATCAATTGTCTACTTAAAGTGTTTCCGTTTGCTAGGATTTCATAATTTCGTGCCCCGGTAGATTTTACTGATCCTGGCAAACATCTTGTTCCTTTTCCATAATTCCGGTACCACACCTTGTCACCTACTTTAAGACGTCTGGTTGTTTCAGTTTGTTCTAGTTGATGGCTTTCGTTTTCTATACAATTTTTCGGTTGTATGTGACTTAACAAAGTTTTAATGTTTCTTCCCATTAGCACCTCCGCTGGGCTTTTGTTTAGACTTAAAATCGGTGTTGTTCGAAGGCGTAATAATATGTTAGCTAAACTCTTTTCTATATCATTCTTTGGCATATTTTTTAAGTGATTTTTTACCGTTTACACCACCCTTTCGGCTTGCCCGTTTGATGACGGTTGGTATGGAGCTGTGGTCATATGTCGAATGTCATTTCCTTTTAAAAATGACACAGTCATGTGACACAAAATTCCGTCCATTATCGGACACTATTGTGTCCGGAATGCCGTGAGTTGCAAAATCGTCCCTCATTAACTGTATTGTTTTCGATAAACTAGTGTTGTCAGTTCTCTTTACCTCAACCCATTTACTATGGGAATCGATAATTATTAAAAAAAAATTTCCTAAAACAGGACCCGCATAGTCTATGTGTAGCCTTGACCACGGTTTAACTGTTATTGGCCATGGTTTTGGTTTTGCTTCTGGCGGACATCTACTGTTTTCACAGCACCTCTCGCACTTTCTGGCTGTCATCTCAATGTCTTTATCCAACCCCGCCCACTAGAAATAGCCTGTCATTGCTGTCATACCCTGGTGAACTTCATGCAGCATTTCCAGCAATATAGAGCGTAAGCTTGATGGTATGATGACTCTTGAGCCCTATAGCAAACATTTGCCATTTACTGACAATTCGCGAATTCTACTGCTATATGGCTTAAACTGGTCTGTATTTTCTGGAAAATCTGTACTGTTTTACTTTATGTGCTGTAAAACCTTGTACAAAACTTGATCTCTTAATGTCGCTTCGCCAATTACATTTGATGTTATTAAAAAATGGTCTTGTACCTCGCCACAATAGAGAATCTCTGGGCACTCTGGCACTTCAAAATTTACTTCCAGTGGTAACCGACTTAGTGCGCCCGCATTCTGGCCCTTCTTCCCTTCGCGATATTTTAACTCATACTGGTAGGCCCCTAAGATCAACGACCAACGTAACATTCTGGGTGATATCGCTTTTCTCGTATCAAATAACCCCAACAAAGGCTCATGGTCCGTCACAATAGTAAACTCGCGATATCTCAAAAATTGGTGAAATTTCTTTAGACCAAATAACACTGACATTGCCTCTTTATCCAGTTGAGAGTAATTTCTTTCAGCCTGTTGCAGATTTCTAGACCCAAAAACAATGAGAGCCTCTCTGCCATCCGGAATTTCATGGACTAAGACCGCGCCAACGCCATATGGCGAGGCGTCACTATACAAAATCAATGGCAATTTTGGGGAATAGTGTACCAGAAGCTTGTCCGACTGTAGCATCTGTTTCACGTTATTTAAGGCAGACCTTTGCTCAAACCCCCATTTAAATTTTTCATCTTTTCTCAATAGTCTGTAAAGGGGTTCCAGTATTTGACTTTTATTCTGTAGCGTGGTCGTACTGTAACATTAATCAGTAGCGTGGTCCTACTGTAACATTAACCAGCAATGTATTAAGCAGTGCACACAACAGTGTCGAATTGCATTTACAAACCTCAACTAAAATATTTTGGGTGACGATCACTTGACACCCCTTGAGTTAGTTCAAAGGCAACGGCATAAAGCACTTAAATTATTATTTTCATAAATATAAACAAACCTAATTATTTGTTGGGCACATGCGTCATTTGTTGGGCACATGTGTTACTGAGTAGGGTTTAATAAAATTCTTATGATACACACGCCGTATGTCTACCTTGGGAAACTAAAAGGAATATTTTGCCTAATAAGCATATACCTTTTCTTTTCCCTCTTACATTAAGATAGGTTAAGAATTCTTCTCATTGTTAGTATATAAGACGATGAAAATTAGTTCTAAGAAAATTTACTAAATAGACATTCTTAGGAGCTCCTCAGCGAGCTCTAAGAAAAATAAAATAAATTAAATAAATACTAGGAGCTCCTTAGTGAACTCTAGTTTAAATAAATAATTTGTTTTAATTACACTACATGGCGATCCTGCCAGTCCTGGAGTAGCTTGATATAAAGAGCACCCAACTAAATTTTTTTTAAATTTTGGAGTGCATTTATTGCACCAAAAGGCCCCGACGGACAGCCAAGTCTCCGTCGAAAGAGTGTCTGGCCAAGAGACACTGAGAAGGATGACATCCCACGGCCTGGGAAAACAACCTTCAACAAGTATGCAACAAGGACCTAAGAAACTAACAATAGAAGAGTACCTTAAAAGGAACCAAGAAAAACAAAACCAACGTCTAACATCAATCCCTGCAGTTAAAAAACCAAAGCGAAGAGGGGGATATTTATGTAAGTTGAAAAGGGAAAAATCCCTTTTATTACGCGAGCTCAACAAGGAAGTGCCGCCAACTTGGAACGATTCAACAAAGATATGGAAGCGCATAGATGAGCTGGACCGGCTCATCCAGATAAAACTAAATAAGGTATAATCCTTTAAAAAAAAAAAGTATACTAATAATTCTTTTATACAATAGTGCTTATTTAAAAGCACATTTAGGTCGGTAGGCGTTAACCGCCGTTGACAACTTTTTTTTTTAAGATTATTTAATAATAAATTTTTATCTAACACATATAATCCTTTTCTTCGCTCTTTGTTTGACATAATATAATCTATGTTTAAATAAAATTTAAAATTTATCATTTAAAAAAAAAAAAAAAAAAAAAAAATTTTTTTTTGGGTACCTTTATAATGGATAATCCAATTTATGAAGAAGAGGAATTGCCTATGAAAGAAAGGCTAAAACTTTTAGGAGATTTTTGGAAGATAATAGGTATGCCAGGCGTCCCAACTGAGGACGACGTTATAAATAAACCAAAGATAGAAGAGGAAACAATTCGTGCTATTAGGTGGTCAGAACAATTAGAAAAAAAAAAATTTAAAAAAAAAAAAAATTAAATTAAAATTTCAAATATGGGTAAAACAGAATCAAAAATAGAAAACCCGAACGCAAACGTAATAAATGAAGTAGAAATCATTCAAACGAAAATAAATTTAAAATTAATTGAAGTAAATTTAATAATTATAACAATAGTACTACTTTTGACCTTCATTTTGAAAATTTACAAAATACACCATAATTACTTAAAAAAGAAATATATTAGTAGAGCAGACGGGTTAGACAAAGTATAGCCATATTAAATGATTTAGCTCTCCTAATGGAATGGAAGGATATTTTGAATAAGGCACGAATTTTAAAAGATTTTGAACGGTCATATAAATGTATAAATATTGATAGACCAATCAAAACAGAAACAATTAACAATCATTTTCAAACAATTCTTACAAAATTAGAAGAGATAAGAGCTTTATTTAATGTTTGTTACAATAGACTTACAATATCTCACCAAAGAGCAGCAGACGCATTTTTCCTTGACCTAACAATCAGGGTTTTAAAACTAGCCGATAAAAAGGCAGTAAAAATTGTACTACCAAATTCCATACACGAAAGTGTACTACTTAAAATTACTATAACCGAATCCACAATGACTCAATCTATAGTAGAATTTTTAAACACGGCTTCAAAGCTGATTACCGATTTTGACGGTAAGGCTGAAAATTTACGTTCTTTCCTTGATTCTTTGTCTTTAGTTAATTCTATAAAAGGTGATCATGAAGCCACCGCAGTTTCACTAATAAAAACAAGGTTAAAAGGAAATGCCAGAAACTTAATAAATAATGAAGCAACAATAACAGAAATTATAAACAAATTAAATAAAACTGTTAAAGGCGAATCAGTCGAAGTACTGACAGCGAAAATAATGAATACTAAACAAAATAATAAAACTGCTAACGCTTACTGTACTGAGATAGAAAATCTCACAAAATCATTAGAAACCGCATACATATCAGACGGATTGTCATGCGAATTAGCAAATAAATATTCCACACAAATTGCTGTAAAAGCATTAACTAAAAACTGCACGATCGATAAGGTAAAACTGATCATGGAAGCTGGACAGTTTAATAACATGAATGATGCAATCAGCAAATTTGTCAATAGTTGCACAGATGCAACTGGCCAACAAAATGCAATCTTATACTATAAACAAAAATATAGGACTAACTACAATTATCGTGGCAATAACACACGATCACGTGGAAGAAATAACTTTCCACGCAATTATACCAACAATAACAATAATAATAATTATAACAGCAGTAATGGCAACAATAATAATTATAACAAAAATCGTCAACGATTCAATACTAATCATAGAAACAGAAACTACGTAAGGGCAACTCAATCAAATCAAAATGATTCGGAAAACTCCGAACGTCCCCTAGGATCAATTCAGTAAAAATTTATCATCTAAACCTCAACTTGTGTTTCTTTATTACTATTCAAATAAATAATACTAACAAAATTTTAACACTTTTAGTGGATACCGGTGCTGATATTTCAATAATAAAAGCAAAATTTTTTAAATTGCAAGAAATAAATACTAATAACACAACAGTATTTAGTGGAATAGGACAGGGTGATATAAAATCTATAGGAAGTATAATTTTTGATTTAAAATACGAAAAATTTCTAATACCACATAAATTTCAAGTGGTACATAATAATTTTCCTATACCATGTGATGGAATTATTGGCATGGACTTCATTAAAAAGTACAACTGTATGCTAGATTTCAACAAAGATGACAATTACCTTATCCTAAGACCATCTAATATACAACAAACTATCAATATACCTATTACAAACAACAATGATGAAATAACTTTACCACCAAGATGTGAAATAATCCATCAAGTAAAATTTAACACATTAAATACTGATATATTAATTCCAAATCAAGAAATTAAACCAGGCGTTTTCATACCTAACACAATAGTTAACTCCAACAGAGCATTCATTCGTTTTTTAAACACTAACAACACCAATACTAAAATCCAAAAAAAGTAACATAAAAATCGAAAATACTGCTGATTATGAAATCATTAAACAAACTTCAAATAAAAATACAACAAGAAAATCAGAAATATTGAAAATTTTAAAAAATTATTTTCCAGAACAATTCAAAAATACCTTAACAAATTTATGTTCAGAATATAGTGATATTTTCGGTTTAGAATCAGAAAAAATAACAACAAATAACTTCTATGAACAAAAGTTGAGAATAAAAGATGAAGAACCAGTATACATCAAAAACTATCGTATACCACATACACATAAAGAAGAAATTGATAAACAAGTTAAAAAACTAATTAATGATAAAATTATTGAACCTTCATGTTCCGAATACAACAGTCCACTCTTGTTAGTACCAAAGAAAAAACTTCCCAACTCAGAAACAAAAAGATGGAGACTGGTCATAGATTACAGACAAATAAATAAAAAACTCATTGCAGATAAATTTCCATTACCTAGAATTGATGATATTTTGGATCAACTTGGCAGAGCAAAATATTTTTCTTGCCTAGATCTGGTATCAGGTTTTCATCAAATAAGTTTAGAGAAAAATTCTAGAGACTTGACTTCATTTTCAACCACCAATGGTTCATACAGATTTACTAGATTACCTTATGGATTAAAAATAGCACCCAACTCATTTCAACGAATGATGACACTTGCTTTCAGTGGTTTAAAACCAGACCAAGCCTTTCTATATATGGATGATTTAGTCGTACTGGGATGCTCCGAAAAGCACATGCTTTCTAATTTGAAAAGCGTTTTCGATCTGTGCCGAAAGTATAACCTTAAATTACATCCTGAAAAATGCTCATTCTTCATGAGAGAAGTAACATACCTTGGCCACAAATGTACAGATAAAGGAATATTACCAGACGATAGCAAATATACAATAATAGAAAACTATCCAACACCAACTGACGCTGACAGTGCAAAAAGATTCGTAGCATTTTGTAACTACTATCGAAGATTTATTAAAAATTTTTCAGAATATTCCAGACATTTAACAAAATTATCTAAGAAAAATACACCCTTTGAATGGACAAAGGATTGTGATTTTGCATTTAAATACCTCAAAAAGGCATTAATGAATCCAACCTTACTACAATATCCTGATTTTTCCAAGGAGTTTTGTATAACAACAGATGCAAGTAAGCATGCCTGTGGTGCTGTTTTAACACAAGAATACGAAAATATACATTTACCTATTGCTTATGCATCCAAAACTTTCACAAAGGGAGAAAGTAACAAATCAACCATTGAGCAAGAATTAACTGCAATTCATTGGGCAATTACCCACTTCAGACCATATATATATGGAAAACATTTTCTTGTCCGTACTGATCATAGACCACTTTCTTATTTGTTTTCAATGAAAAACCCAAGTTCCAAGTTGACAAGAATTAGACTCGAATTAAAAGAATATGATTTTACAGTAGAATATCTTAGGGGAAAAGATAACTATGTTGCTGACGCTCTATCGCGAATTACAATTAATGACCTAAAAGACATGAATAACAAAATTTGTTCTATATTAAGAGTCACGACTAGATCGATGACCAATACAGAAAAAGAAAAGAATAATAATACATTAAATAATCAGCATAAAATTGATAAAAATACAAATGATAATAAGCCCAGTATATATGTACCTTTAACAAACACTGACGTCAGAAAATATTATAAACTAAAGATTTCCCCCGGAAAATGTTACATAAAACGTGGAAAATCTATAGTAGCATATATACAAATAAATGATTTGTTTACTAACGAGAATTTTGACTTAGGACAATTTTTCTCTAGGCTCGAAAAAGTGGCCGGTAAACACAATATATATAATTTACAAGTGGCACCTAGTGAGAAAATTTTCGAATTTATCTCTATTAATGAATTTAAAATAATGGGCAATAAAATATTAAATAAAATTAAAGTAGCGCTACTAAATGAGGTGACCCACATTGATAAGAATGCCAAGGCAATTCTTGAAATTATGCTGAAATATCACGATGATCCCATAGAAGGAGGACATTGTGGATTGTATAGAACAATACAGAAAATCAAAAGATTTTATTATTGGAAAAATATGTCAAAAGACATATCTAAATATGTAAAAAATTGTCACAAATGCCAAACTGCTAAAACACTAAAGCATTCAAAAAGTCCAATGACTATCACACCAACACCTACAAAACCATTTGATACGGTGTATGTAGATACAATAGGACCATTTCCAAAATCAATAAACGGAAATGAATATGCACTCACACTAATATGTGACATGACTAAATATTTAGTAACCATACCAATACCGGACAAGACAGCTAAAACAATTGCAAAAGCAATATTTGAAAGCTTTGTACTAACCTATGGTCCAATGAAAACGTTCATTTCGGACATGGGAACAGAGTATAAAAATTCGATATTAACAGAACTTTGCAGTTTACTCAAAATTGAAAAACTAACTTCAACAGCTCACTACCATCAAACACTAGGAACAGTAGAAAGAAGTCACAGAACTTTTAATGAATATGTACGTTCATACATATCTGTAGACAAATATGATTGGGATGAATGGTTAAAATATTTCACATATTGTTTTAATACAACACCTTCAACAATACACAATTACTGTCCTTTTGAGCTAATTTTTGCAAAAACACCCAATAGTTTTAAAGAATTCAATAATGTAGATAGAATAACACCTTTATATAATATAGATGACTATGTTAAGGAAACAAAATTTAGATTAGAAGTAGGATATAAGAGAGCAAAATTAATGTTAGATAGGAATAAACTTAGGCAAAAATTAAACTATGATAAGAAAATATTAGATCATAATTTTAAAATAGGAGATTTAGTTTTACTTAAAAATGAATCAGGTCATAAATTGGAAATCCAATATAAGGGACCTTACAAAATTAAAGAAATAGATTTAAGAAATAATGTAACCATAATAGATAAGAAAACAAATAAAAAACAAATAGTTCATAAGGATAGACTTAAACTATATAAAAATAAATAATTTAATATATATGTATATCCGGATAACATACAAATAAATAATTATATTTTAGATAACATACTCATTAACATATTCTATTATATACCTTAAATAAATAATTCTTTGCTACATAATTAATACATTCTTTTATATACTTTAAATAATATATTATTTACCTTAAATAACTAAATGTAATACACTTTAAATAAGAAATCATAAAAGAATGTCCATATGATTAACATGAATTATATGAACATTCTTGTAAAAGGTGGTGTAGCGTGGTCGTACTGTAACATTAATCAGTAGCGTGGTCCTACTGTAACATTAACCAGCAATGTATTAAGCAGTGCACACAACAGTGTCGAATTGCATTTACAAACCTCAACTAAAATATTTTGGGTGACGATCACTTGACACCCCTTGAGTTAGTTCAAAGGCAACGGCATAAAGCACTTAAATTATTATTTTCATAAATATAAACAAACCTAATTATTTGTTGGGCACATGTGTCATTTGTTGGGCACATGTGTTACTGAGTAGGGTTTAATAAAATTCTTATGATACACACGCCGTATGTCTACCTTGGGAAACTAAAAGGAATATTTTGCCTAATAAGCATATACCTTTTCTTTTCCCTCTTACATTAAGATAGGTTAAGAATTCTTCTCATTGTTAGTATATAAGACGATGAAAATTAGTTCTAAGAAAATTTACTAAATAGACATTCTTAGGAGCTCCTCAGCGAGCTCTAAGAAAAATAAAATAAATTAAATAAATACTAGGAGCTCCTTAGTGAACTCTAGTTTAAATAAATAATTTGTTTTAATTACACTACAATTCTGAAAAAATCTATCGTAAAACGTGATTAATTCCAGGAATGCCTGTAGTTGTTGTTTATTTGTTGGTTCTGGTGCTTGTGCAATAGCCTTAATCTTTTCGTATGTTGGACGAACACCGCATTTACCGCAAATGTACATTTGGTTTGTTTAAATTTCAGTTCCGATTCCTGTATACGATCTAATGTGATTGCTGTTCCTTGCTACTGCCACCAATCAGGATATCATCCAAATATACGACTACTCCCGGTATGTCACTTAGAATGCCCTCCATTATCCGCTGAAAAATGCTAGGAGCTGTTGAAATACAAAATGGCAACCTGGTCACCTCGAAAAGGCCACGATGAGTATTTAGTGTTAATATCTTCGCTGATTCCTCATCCACTTTTACCTATGTATACGCCACAAAGTAGACCAGAGGTGACACAGGACGAAAGATAATTGTGTTTTTGTGGTGTTTTTAGAAGTCTCGCTCACACAGTCATCAAATCCTCTTTACTTTTTCTTTCGCGTGGTATTATTTTAAAATAATTACATTTTATTCCCTGTGGTCTCATTCGCAGCCGTTTTTGTAAATAAATGGTAAAAATTAATATTTGCGAACGAAAATGCTTAAAACGAAATATGTATGTATGTATTAATTAGTAGTATTTAAAATACTTTTTAACTGACATTTCATATTCAAATTAATAATTTATAAATCAAATTAATAAATTAAAATTACTAATTAAAAATTAGAATTTTTTATAAAATTTACTATTTTTCTTCTAAAAATGTTTATGTTTGTTTCATTCTTTATATTATTTGGTATCATATTGTATAGGTTCAGTCCTGTAAAAAACAGAGATTTTTGCATTGCATTGGTGTCTGCTCGTTGTGTTCTAAAATATATGGCATTCCTCAGGTTATACGGTTGTACGTCTCCAACATATCTTATTTGCTCAATCAAGTAATCAGGTGCTCTTCCCATTTTCATCTTATGTATAAAATATATTGTATTAAGTTGTAGCCTTTGTTGTATATTCATCCATTTCAGTGTTTCTAGCATATATCTTACTGACGTAAAGCGATTGCATTTTAAAATTGATCTCATGACCTTATTTTGTAGTTTTTGTATTCTTGTCATTTGTTGATCAGAGCAGCATGTAAATAATATGGTTGATCCATATTCAAAATAAGGTTTTATCATGATGTTATATATGTTTATTGCAGTTAATGTTGTTACTTTGTTTCTCAAGCGTTTAAAAAAAAACCCGATTTTTTTCCCAATTTTTTTACATATAAATTCGATATGATCTTTAAAGTTTAAGTCTTTATCTATTAGAAAACCCAAATACTTTATATTATTTACTTTTTCTATTATTACATTATTTATTTTGAATGTTATATTTGTATTCATATTTATCTCCATTAGTTTGGTTTTATTTTCATTAAGTTTTAGTCTATTCATTTTTAGCCATTTGTTAATATTATCTATTTCATTTTTTAAATTTTCATAGCATAGCTCTTCAGTTGTTGTTTCAGTAAAAATTAATGTGTCGTCTGCATACATTACATTTCACATTTTTCTAATATGTTTTCAAGATCGTTTATATATATAACAAAAAGAAGAGCTCCTAAAATTGAGCCTTGAAGTACACCAAAACCGTTTTCTGTTACATTTGATATTTCATTATTTACATTAGTTAATTGTCTACGATTTGTTAAATATGATTGAAACCATTTAATTTCTGTACCTTGAATACCGAACTTATATAGTTTTTGTATTAGGATATCTCTATCTATAGTTTCAAATGCTCTTTTGAAGTCCAGAAAAATTGCCAATATTTTGTTTTTCTTTTGTGTACACTTCCATCTGTTTATGACATAATTTACCGCTGTTTCGCATGAGTATTTTTTTCTGAAACCGGATTGAAATTTCGACAAAAGTTTATGTTCTTCCAAATATTTTTCCAATTGATCTTTTACTATCTTTTCAATTATCTTATCCCATATTTTCAAAGTGTTAACTGGTCGGAATTCTTCACATTTTGATGTATTTTGCACTTTTTCAATTTTCTCTAATCATTCGAAAACAAATTTTAATCACTTTATTAATACTAATAATTCTTTTCGCATTGTGTTTTTTAATTCAATACCACAAATTCCACCATTTAATTTTGTGCAAATGTTCATGCGCTCAAGTGTATTTTCAATTTATGATTTGTGGTCTCATTGGGTGTTTGCTTTTAGCAAGTTGAAGCTAAAAATTAATATTTTTGAAGGAAAATGTTTAAAATTGAGTTTGTAAGCATTTGAAAACTAATTTTAATCACTTTGATAATACTAATAATACTTTACACATTGTTTTATTTAGTTCAACACTGCAAAATCTTTCATTTAATTTTGTAAAAAATTTCAATTGTTCATTTCACTAAAGCCGCGTTCAGACTATTATACTTTGTATTTATACTTGTCAAAAATTCAAATAATACGTGCAAGTGTGATAGTCTGAACGCAAAATGTCATCAAAGTGGCAAATAATACGATACAAATTTTGACATCCCATAAGACTTTTTCGTTTTTAGAAAATTTTCTAAATGATAATACTTTTCATTAGATCAGGGTTGCATTTTCACACAAACCAAATTTCCAAGTCGGCTATTTCGCCGCCGATAGCGTGTCGTCATTGATGTAATGTTTTGTCATATGTATATCGGGTCAAAATTTTTAATAAGTGAATCGTATGGAAGTATATTTCGTTGAGGTAATTTTTTAACGTTTTTGTAATATCTTTCCTTAAATTTTTCAGTTATTTACATAGAATATTTTTAACTGCTAAATTTTTTCAAGTGCCGGCACGTCCCCGCCTATATGAAACCGCTTTGCCACAGCTAGTCAATGAATAGCACAGACATTTTCATTAAACTGCTGTTTTGTTTTCTGCTTGTATTACACATTTTATTTGAAGTGTGATGGTCTGAACACAATATGTGATTTTACGTTAGATTTTTTGACAGTCGCAAAGAATGTATTTAGATTTCTGTATCGTAAAATGTGATGAAAGTATTAATACTTGTATTGTTGCCATCCGGTTTTATTACCGGTACTATAGGGTTTGCCCATTTTCCATCAGTCTTAGCGCTGCTTCGATTTTGGGTTTTAGTGTAAATGGAACTTGACTTCGAAAAAATTTTGGATTCGCCTTATCTGACATCAATAGCTTAATTTGTTCACCTCTATAGTCGCCAAGCCTTTTATCGAACATTGACGCGAATTTAGCAATTTCCCTTGGGATTCCGGCGTCAATCTGTGATGCAGATTCCTAAAGCCTCGAATCAATTTCTACCGATTAAAGCTGGGCCGTCACCACCTACTACCAGCATTAGCAGTCTACTAATGCGACTCCCCAATGTAACCAGAACCACTACCTGACTACATATTTTCAAATTTCCTCTTTTTCCCCACGTTCACAACTGAATATGACATTCGTCCGAGGGAAGGTGCCGCAACTTATCTGTAAATAGTTTTTCGCTCATAATTGAGTGGTTTCCACTCGAATCAATTTCCATAACAATTTCACGCTGTTTAATACTTACTGTTCTCTCCATTCGAGGTACTCCCCCTGTCACCATCTACAAAATATAATCGAATGCATTATAATACTGTTCTACTTCATTTTTTTTATTTCCGGATGATTTGTCCTACCGGTTTTTTGAAAATTCATGATTGTTTTTGATTTTGTAATGCACGCCCACTCAATATGCCCTCGTCTCTTACAGAATCGGCAATTCGCCTCCTTAAATCTGCAATGGTCTGGCTCATGGTTTCCTCTGCATCGGTAACGATTTCGAACCTGTTGCCCGGAAGCTGTGTTTCGCTCATGTTTTGAATCTGTTATCTTATTTATTTCATAGTTCACAGATGTTTATAGTGTTGCTACAATCGCTTGTGCTGTTTCACTTGCCACCACTTCTTGTGCAATTTTTAATGTTAATGCATCATTTGACAATAACCGTTTTTGAAGACCTCATCACGCATGCCACAAACAAGTCTATCACGCAGCATGTCGTCCAGATCTTTAAAATTGCAGTGCTGGCTTAATTTCCTTAACGCCGCCAAAAAATCATGTATTGATTCCCCTTCGTTTTGGTCTCTTCTGTAAAACTGAAAACGTTGGACAATCTGGTTTGGTGTTGGACAAAAGCGCTTCGACAGTAATTCAATTGCTGATTCAAACGTAAAATCGTTGTTCAAAATGTCAATCGGTGTAGCTACAGATTTTAATAGGTTGTACGTTTCTGTCCCACACGATGAGAAAAATATTGCCTTCTTTAATATTCCATCATTTAAGCCATTTGCCAGAAAGAAAAACTCCATCTGCTCTAAATATGTTTGCCAATTCCCCGTAGCTACCACAAACTGATGCAGCTCTCCATATCTAGCAGCCATTTTGTACGCGTTCTGGTTTTCTTGCTTTCCGATTGAGGTACCTGCCTCCTTGCTTTCTTCACTTGTCGCCACTGTTATGTCTTCAATAAGTCAAACACACCAGTTAATTTGGTTAATAAGAGTTTAATAATTGGAGAATAATAATTAGCTAAATAAGTCTTGAATATTAATTGTGCTCAGTTCACTGAACTGAGTTCAGCTACTGTCGACAAGAATGACGCCCAAAAACGATCAGACACCATTCGGCTACTACAACAGTGATGTCAACTCGTTTACTCTAAAATGAAGTCTCACTTACTATACTACAAAAGGCTATTATGCATTATACGCGAGACACATGTAGTAGAAATATTTTGTATTCGATAATTTTTTTTAAAAATCATCAATAAACTAATGGAGTTAATAATTTTGCAAAATTTAATTTAGAATGCATGAGTATTTATACATTATATTTCTTTTAACTTTAAATTCATATTTTTTAAACATAAGGAACAATTTAATTTTTATTAACTTTTTACATTTAATGTAAAGAAACATTAGATAAAAGAAGAGATTTTGAAAGTCGGGGTCTCAAGCATCCTTCGAACACCTGATACCCATGTGGACTCTTTTAAGGTCACCTGTTATGAATACGACGTGGGTTGCATAAGCATGTCGCAAAATGTGTACCTACCATTACATATTCTCCTACTCCCCTTTTACATTTGAGACATTTCTTGTCGGATATTTTTTCAATTCTCCTTTGTTCCTTACTTGCCCGCAGCTTTTACATCTTTTAAATTTAAGCTGGAATTAGACGTTCCATAGCCATAACCAACCAAAATTCAATTGGTTTCTATGGTAATGGCTATGGCGTTATGGCAAGACACCTATAACATAACAGTTTCCCATAAGTTTGGTTCGAACAACTGTTTTCTATGGTTATGGCAATTCCGACTCAACTTTCACACATGAGAACAATTTTGCTGGCATAACATGACAGTTTGTAGGTGAGAGAAGCAAAGAGAGTGGTTTTATGGTTGGCAAAATTTTTCAAACAGGTACAACCCCGCATCAGCAGCACTAAACCATTACACACATAACACAACTTTAAAAACGGCAAATGTAAAATGAATACATGAAACACTAATACACACACAGCTGTGTGCACGTACACATTTTTATGCCAGTCTCGTGTGTTCTAAGTAGTAGTGAAATGGGCATTCGGCCCCAATTAAAATTGTAAAATTTTAAAATTTTAATTACCCAAATTTTAATTACCCAAATTTTAAAATTCTTGGAAATTTGTGAAATTTGATACCTATGTGTGTGTGTGTGTGCGTGTGTGTGTTTTCGGCGGCGCTTTGATGTTTTTGTTTACATAAGGAGTTTTTTGTTTACATTAACCCTTGAGTGAACGGATGATTTTTTTTGGGGTGACATTAATTGTGTGAACGGGTGATTTTTTTGTGGGGGTGGATTAAGGGGTTTCATAAGATTAATATTTCATAAGTATACAAGTATGCCGACGGGAAAATCATGAAATGATTTTTCCTAATACCAATAGGGAAATCATGAAATGATTTTTCGTAATGCCGACGGCAATACATGATTATTTTTCCTAATGCCGACGGCAAAACATGATAATTTTTCCTAATGCCTACGGCAATGCATGATTATTTTTCGTAATGCCGACGGCAATACATGATTATTTTTCCTAATGCCGACGGCAAAACATGATAATTTTTCCTAATGCCTACGGCAAAACATGATTATTTTTTTCAAATGCCGACGGCAATGCATTATTACTATATTTCTTAATGCCGACGGGAAAATGATTTTTCCGAAGGGAAAATTGCCAGTGTTGCCAGACTGTATAAATTTGTTATCGTAATACTATATCAGTAATATCAGAGAAAATAGATTTGATGAATACTAGGCGATTCTCATATGAATCGTGGGAACGTGTATGTGTGATTTCCTCACGCTAATAAATTGTTTATAAATAAAATAATTAAAAAAATTAATTTAATTTATTTAATTATTTTATTTATTTATTTATAAAATGTTCTCATGTATGTGAACACCCTAAAATGTTCTCATGTATGTGAACCCCCTAATGCTTGTGTGTGGGTGGTCCAGCTTGATTGTCGATGGTAATTGTATATTGTGTTTATTTGTTTAATAAATATATTTGTATGTATGTATGTATGAATGTATAAATGTATGTATGCATGTATGAATGTATAAATGAATGTATGAATGTATAAATGTGCGATCGTGGGAACTTGTGCGTGGAATATTTTGTGCTTGTGTAGAATACATTTATATTTTGCAACGTAGTCATTTTCTTTGTCTTCAATTCTTTTAAAGCAGAGGATTTTCAACTAAGTACAGTCATCAGCAGAGAAACAAAAAGTAAAAATTTGCAAGTAAGCAAAAAAGTTAACTTCTCCTACTCCCCACTTCCTTCTATTCCCTTTATGTAGTTTGTATTTGAAATAAGAAAACACTTGTACATTCTTTTATTTTGTATACATTTATTGTTAAAAATTTTATAAAATTTTATAATAATACATACATTAATATTTTAAAAAGTAAAAATATCATTTAAAGCAAGACATTTCTTTTGTTAGTAAAATAGCATTTTTTAATGCGCATACACCAAATTTATGATAATTACAATAAAAATATTCTGGATACTTGATTTCCATTTGTTTAAAGTTGATGCAGCCTATATCCTCAACGTTAGAAATTTTTCGGTGTAAAATTTTTTCCAACCATAGTCTTTTTTCTTCACCTTTTACGTAAATTTTAGAACATCTTACGTTGGCTTTTAAAAAATTGCAAACGCTATGAAATGAAACTGATCCAGCAGTCCAGCTTAGGTGATGATAGTTTTTTGTTAGCCACTTTGCTTCTCTTTGCTTTTTTATTGATAAGCATTTAAAATCAAATGGTGGTTTTATAATGAAGTTGTTATATTCATAATTGTTGAAAACAATCGCTACTTCTTTTGCGATGAAATCGTTTGAATTAGTTTTGAAACCTTGTACGTCTATAAAAATTATGTTATTTTCCATGTTATTAAATTTATAACACTTTTCGAACTTGTCCTTTGATGGGTATATATTCTATTATACGATCATGAATAAGAATGCAGTAAGCTGATGTCTTTGCTGCAATATTAGTTGCTGTTTCAAATTCTATTTTTATATCAATCGGTCCATTATTGAGTGATTCATTCTGATGACTGACATCTACTACAATAATAGGAGCTTTTATCTTAAACTCTGATGCAGTTAGAAGCGGTTGAGATTCTTTCATATAGTAGCTTTGTTGGAATCTTAGATACATATCATATAGAATTGCATAACGTTCATTTTTGAACTTTATGTTTAGATCATCATACGGGTATGAGACTGAATTTAAATGTACTTTTAAATTAGTCAAATCACAATGAACAAACTTATTTTCTTGTTGAAAAGCGATCAACACAAAACGGGGGCGTTCTCTATTTGCAGCCAGTTTAACATTCCAAATATGGCTAGTTCCTGTATTTAATTGTGGATTAATATGACAATCCCAACTGCGAAATGCCATAGGTATAGAAGCACAATTGTTAATAATTTTAATCATATTCAATTTGCTAAGGTCAGATAATTGAACATGAGGTATTCTCCATGAGATGAGTGAAATTGTAAGTTTAGCTTTTTCAGTAGAAACACTCGAGCGTACAAGATCTTCGTCGTTCTTATTGCGCAAGAGTATCAGTTCATGTTTTCCATTTAATATAACTTTGTTGTAGTCTTCAGCGAATCCTAGAAACATTTTTAGAGGTACATAGAAATTGAAAAATCCATTTGCAAGAGTGACATCGTCAATTTTGTTCCATCCAGCATTTTGCATCACATTGCTTTCGTTTGGTGATAGAGAAACCAAGTTCTTTATGGTGCTCGTGGCTCCTAAATATCTTGTATGATCAATTTCAATTCCATTGAGCTCATAGCGAATTTCATCAAATAGATATGCTACAAAGTTGTTTTTTAATTTAAAGTTCTCTGAAGAAGAAGATTTAGGGGCATTATCATCGGCAACAAACCCCTCTACATAAATGTAGCTCTCACTGGGTAGCACGTATAAATCTTGATTTTGTATTGAAATTCTGATTTCATCATTATTGTTGTAAGATTGTAAGTATGGTACATATGTATGATAGTCCTTTTTGATTATATTCTCATCAGAGAAAGGTTTATCTAAGACATCTATTATTGAACTCATTTTGTCTTCAATTTAAAATTCAAGGACTTTAGAAAATTTTTATTTGATGTTGTTAGTGCTTTCTGTTGAAGTGGTCGCTTTAATGTTCTTGTTGTTGTTGTTACTGCTTTATTTTTCAATGTATTTGTGTTGTATATTAGCATTATTTAGTTGACCTCAAATGTATTCGTATTGTAATTTCCTCTCCTCGAAAATTAATTAAATCACCGTGTTGATCAACTACTCGCAGCGTTAGTGAACTTATCTCTCTGGTGTTCACAGGTAAATAGATGAAATTTCTTGGAACCTCATCTATTTTATAGCCTGGAGGCACATTAATCGGAAATTCATGAAGTGTATGCGATTTGGAGTTATTCATATATGTGTTAATAGCGATACTACTTTCAATTCGCAAGAGATTCACTTTAAAAATATTAACTGGAAGATCTGAGTAATAATATTTGTTTGGTGTTAGGATTTTGCTATTGAATCCTAAAAGTTTTCCAATTGTGTTGTATTTATTAAAATATACAGGATCTTTGGAACTATTAACTTTAACTTGCATTGTATTGTTATTGGCTTCAATAAAAATCTTATTTTCTGGACAGAGTCTTCTGTATTGCTCTTGTATAAAATCTACAATATCATTCAATTCGTAAGATCCAATTGGTATTTCAATTGTATGTTCCCCTATATGAAACATATTGTTGTAGGTGTCTACATTTGGAATGCTGTTGTATGAATGAAAATCAGTTAGAGCACACTCATATGCACCATGTAATTCAATAGGAGGAAAGTAACTAGCAGATAATTCTGATGAGTTAGAGCTCAGAGTAAGTGTTATTGACATTATAACTGTCTGATTACAATTAAATAAAGTTTAGTACAACATATGGTTTATAAGCATGATTTACATATTTATTTCATTTTCTTATTTTAAAATTAACATTAGTTTCTTAATATTACTGCTATTGTTGTTGATGATGGTATTCAGCTATAATATTTCGTTCTTACTTATCCAAGAATTGTGTTGATTAGAAAATCCCAACCATTTAACGTATGCCTCCTTTCCTTTAGTTTTAAGAACTTTTTCAACTAGATATGTATTTGGATATCTAGTTTTCGAAAGTTCTTCAGTATAGAATCCACCTTTAATAGGATTACCAAGATAATCTTCTAATATGAATGTTGTAGGATTTGTATTTTGAACTCTTGTAATTGTGAAAATTTCTGTAGTCCAATTTGGAGTATAACCTTTTTCAAATGTATGCTTATATTTGCTTATGCGTACATTATCTCCAACATTAAATTTCGACATTTTGTACATCTTCAAATGACTGTATACTGTATTTAGTAGCTTTTGCTCATTTGTTGAGTTGACTTTAATCGGAGACATTTGAATGGTGCGATGAACTTTTCTATTGTATGCATTAATTAAATCTTTGTATATATCAATCCACTTATATGAACCATTAAAGCTAAATTCTTTCCACATCATTCCTTTCAATGTTCTGTTAAATCGTTCTACTATTGATGCTTTCATAGTGCTATATGTTGAGTAGTGATTAATGGTGTATTTATCCATTAATTTTCCAAAGTGTTTGTTGAAAAATTCTTTACCATCATCTGTTTGTAAGTTTTTTGGTACTCGTCCTAATTCAAAAATATTTTCCATCGCCTTGGTTGTTTCGAGTGCAGTTTTAGTTTTTAGTGGTACTGCCCATGCAAATTTTGAAAATGTGTCAATTACAGTTAACAAAAATCGATAATTTCTGTTTTCTCTAGAATAGATCCCCATTTCAACTAAATCAGCTTGCCAAAGATCATCTATTCCTTTCATTACAACTCTACGACGCATAAAAACTTTTCGAGCTTGCTTATGTAGTTCGTTTACTAAATTTCTTTTTGAAGACATTAAGTTGTTTTACAGATTTTTTGGAGAGTGTTGTGATCTACTTGACGCACTTTCAGCTATTGATACAAACATGTAATTTTCCAATCTATAAATTTTCTCATTAAGCTGTTCAATTTGTTCTTCAAAGAATGTTTTAATTTGAAGAATGTCTTTTTGAATTTTATAATTTTCTTCTATATCTAATTTTATTTCGCGTTGTAGCTCCTCAATTTGCATTTGAATATCTTCTCTAATTATAGTATTATCTTCCTTAAAGTATGTTAATAATTTCTCTTCTAATTTTTCGATTTGAGTTTGCAGAAACAATTTATTGATAATATCGTTTTCCTCCAGAGCTTTTGCAACATTTTTGATTCTTTTGTTTTGGACATCAATGTTGTTGTTCGTATCCATAAAGAACCCCAGCAGTTTAGGTGCATTTTTCAAAGAAATTATGCTGCTAGTATCGTTTAAATAGTGGCCAAATTTATCAAGAGACATGCTTTATATACTTTATTAAAGTTAATGTATTATATTTGCTTCACGTAGTTCTTCAATAATTGATACAATCTGCGTACTTCGACCGGAGGCTGGGCGAGAAGCGATAGTGAGAAAGGTAATTTATTTTCTGAGCATTTAAAATCTGTATTTACTCCCAATTCATGTACGGGTGCTGCCGAATTACCGAGTGTAGTTTCTCTACCCCCTCGTCCCTTAAGGTTTAAGTTGCGTGAACTACAAAAAATAATTGCTGAACTCGACCCGAAGAAAGCTCCAGGTATTGATGGCATTAGTAACAAGATGCTGATGAATTTGCCTCTAATTGCAATAAAAATCCTGCTATTTATTTTTAATGCCATTTTAAGAATGCAGTATTTTCCACATAACTGGAAAATTGCCAAAATAAAAATGATTCCAAAGCCGGGAAAAGATCTTACCAAGACTGAGTCATATAGGCCTATAAGCTTAATATCAACAATCTCAAAGCTTTTCGAAAAGCTGCTCATGACTAAATTGTCCAAAATTTTAGCTGATAATGGGTGCATCCCGGACCATCAATTTGGTTTTAGAAGTCAGCATAGCACCATTGAACAAACGCATAGATTGGTCCAAGTTGTAAGAAGAACATTTGAAGAAAAGAAGTATTGTTCTGCTCTCTTTATTGATGTTTCTCAGGCATTTGATAAAGTATGGCACGAAGGCCTAGTTTTAAAATTGAAGACGTACCTACCAATAAACATACAAAAGCTTTTGGAAAGTTATATTATTGATAGGAAGTTCACTGTTGTGGAAGGAGAGTTCACGAGTGTGCCCGAATCTATATCTTCCGGTGTGCCACAGGGCAGTATTCTGGGGCCAGTCTTGTATCTAATATATACTTGTGATATGCCTGTGAGCAATAACATCTTAACTTCTACATTTGCCGATGATACAGCCTGTATGAGTATACACAAAAACCCTGATGAGGCATCCCGCAATCTCCAAGAACACATTACCCAGCTTGAAATATGGTTGAACTTATGGAGAATTAAAGTAAATGAACAAAAGTGTGTCCACATAACGTTTACCCTAAGAAAAGATACTTGCTCTCCCATTCGAATCAACAATCAAAGTATTCCTCAACATTCTCAAGTGAAATACCTTGGCATACACCTTGATCGAAGGCTTACATGGAAATATCACATTGACTCTAAGTTAACTCAAATGAAACTTAAATTAACTCAAATATATTGGTTAATTGGCAGAAATTCAACACTCAGCCTAGACTGCAAACTTTTGATATACAAGTCGCTTTTGAAGTTAATATGGTGCTATGGAATTCAGCTATGGGGCACTGCTTCAGCTTCAAGTGTTGAGAGAATCCAACGAAGGCAAAACAAAATTTTACGTTTGATAACATCGGCTCCATGGTACATCAAAAATTCAAATATATATCGCGATTTAAATATGCCACTAGTGACTGAAGAAATTGCAAAATACGTAGGCAAATATTTAACAAAACTCGAGACACATCCTAATCCGCTCGCTCGTAATATCTTGAACTTTACTGGACATATCCGCTTAAAAAAGAGGGACACAAGGGCTCTTATTCTCAACACTCCAGATGGGACTTCTTGAAAATATGTTTATTTTTTTTTTTTTTCCTTTTTGATTATCACTACTTATGTATTATTTATAACTATCACTAAGTTTATGTCCGACACTGGTCGGGCCTAATAATTATATTTAGATTTAAGATTTGATTACTTATTGTTAGTTCATTTTTGAAGATACAATAAATAAATATATGAAAAAAAAAAAAAAAAAAAAAAAAAAAAATCTCGTTATTGTGATTAGTATGACCTGCACCTTGTGATGCAAGCAGTAGTCGAAGACGATCTACTAACTCATTTGGATCGTCCCAGTATATATAGTTTGGCTTATGAACGTTAAATTCCATCATTCCATCACCTAAATAACTACCTTTTGACTTAGATCCTGTTGATTCGTTTAAATTCTTCTGGTTTTTCTCGTCAATAAATTTCTTAATAATATGTTTGTATTTATATCCTCTAGTACCCTTAATTTGACCATCAGCTTTATAGTCCCTTCTATATGCATTAGTAGTAATTAAAATCTTTTTATAGATTTCGAGTTCAAATTTATCATAATTTTTTGGTATTTTATGAAACATTAGAGAAAATAGTCCTGGTGTTAGAGCCCATATTTGACCATCAACTTGTATTTTATCTTCATTAAGTTTGAGGTCACTATCACCAAATTTCCATTCATTATTGAAATCTTTATGTGGACCATAGTTTGTATCTAATTCATTTCTTCCTTCCAAGGCTGATAAGTCAGTATAAGTATCTTCTGTATTGGAAGTCTGTGAGTAAAAATCATCTTCATCATCGTCATCATTCACAGTATTAGCATCATTAAATAAGATTGTATTATCGAATATTGTTCCTTCTGCTAGTTTCTTTGGTGTACTTGTCTCTATCTTGACTGATGTTTTTTCAGGTTTAAAACTTGTATTATTTTCAACTTCTGTCTTCATTTTACTTTCTTCTTTTATGGGAATTCTTTTAATATTTTTAGAACTATTTATGAATTCTTTGAGTGGTTCTGTTATAGGTTTTAATGTATCTCTTAGTTGTTCACGTGTATCTATTTCACCAGTTTTTATACTACGAAGCTTTTTCTTCAAGACATTTCTTGTCAACACCAACTGTTTTAAAATTTTCTCATCCATGTTTAGCAAATAAGAGGTATCAGCTATTAGATCAGGTATCAGCTTATCAGGACCTGGTCTGGTTTTCAGATCAGCCTATCAGGACCTGATCTGGTTTTCAGATCAGCTTATCAGGACCTGATCTGGTTTTCAGATCAGCTTATCAGGACCTGATCTGGTTTTCAGATCAGCTTATCAGGACCTGATCTGGTTTTCAGATCAGCTTATTAGGACCTGATCTGGTTTTCAGATCAGCTTATTAGGACCTGGTCTGGTTTTCAGATCAGCTTATTAGGACTTGGTCTGGTTTTCAGATCAGCTTATCAGGACCTGGTCTGGTTTTCAGATCAGCTTATCAGGACCTGATCTGGTTTTCAGATCAGCTTATCAGGACCTGATCTGGTTTTCAGATCAGCTTATTAGGACCTGGTCTGGTTTTCAGATCAGCTTATCAGGACCTGGTCTGGTTTTCAGATCAGCTTATCAGGACCTGGTCTGGTTTTCAGATCAGCTTATCAGGACCTGGTCTGGTTTTCAGATCAGCTTATCAGGTAACAGATGAGGTTATATCAAATAGATGTATCAAGTTTAAAGTTAGATTAATAACTAGAGGTAATTTTTATGAGTAGTTGCTTATATAGTTATGAAATAGTCAAATTGCTTTCTGTAGCGACCATCGTTTAATTCGTTATCTTTGCTTATCATCAAAAATCCATATTTATCCTTCCAACATTCTCGACAAATTTCTTGAAACTTTTCATAGCTCATATCGCTGGCAACATGATCCTTATAAACATGCTTCATATTTGTCTCATCTTGCTTAAACATTATAATAACATTTGCATTGTCTCTTATTAAATGCTTGGGAATTCTGGTATATGTTTGACACAGGTAGAATGAATCAACATCCCTATGTCGCCCCATACAAAAATATGTACGTATATTATTCTGCTTTTCACATGCAACATCATCAAATATCATAATTGAATTAGTTTTAGCTTCGTCAGGTGGAATAACTGATTCATTATCGGTGAATGTATAATACCCCATACCTTTAATTGGTGAAATTAGTTTCTTCAGGTATTCATATTTAGGTTGATAGAGAGATTTTGAGTATAAATAGATGTTTTCAAACTTGAGTCCATTAGGACTTTCTAGCAAGCCAATCATAACATTAGTCTTTCCACAATTTGATGGTCCCACTATTAGAGCACGAATAGAATTTGGTAAGAGAGGACTATGCTTTATTTTTGAACTGATGTTCGCTGAATCATCAATATTACGAACTAAAATATTTTTATGTTGTTTTACTAACTGCATTTTTGTAACTAAATGCATTTCATATATATTACCTCTTATATAGGAAAAATTAGATAATATGGTTATACGATATCAGAAAACTTTTAGTCATAAAAACACCGTCGTTGGAGGAGGTCTAGTAGACAAAATAATAAACTCTCTACCTGTTGAACTTCATCTACCTGGATATCAGTACTGTGGACCTGGAACAAAACTACAAAAACGTTTAAATCGAGGTGATAAAGGAATTAATTTATTGGACTCTGCGTGTAAAAATCACGATATTGCTTATTCCAAAAATAAGGATTTAAGTAGCAGACATAAAGCTGATAAAATACTTGAAAATTCAGCTTGTGATCGAGTTTTATCAAAAGATAGTAGTCTTGCTGAAAAATCATTTGCATATATGGTTACTAACGCAATGAAAGCCAAAACAAAATTTGGTATGGGTGTGGAGAAAAAGAAAAATGTAAAAAAGAACAAACTAAATGTTAAAACACTATTTAGAACATCAGTTAGAGCTGCAACAAAAATACTAAAAAAAGAAAAACCATTAGATATTAACACAGCTATTAAAATTGCACGAAAAAGTATTAACAAGTCATTAAAAGGAAGAAAGTCTCAAATTATAGTACCACGTGTGATACGTGTCCCAAAAATTGGTGGCTTTTTGCCTCTAATACCGATTTTAACTGCTCTGGGTGCAATTGGTAGTCTAACAACTGGAGGTGCTGCTATAGCTAAAGCTGTAAATGCAACAAAGAATGCTAAAAATCAACTTGATGAAGCAACTAGACATAATAGAGCGATGGAATCTATAGCAGTTGGAAAAGGACTTTACTTAAAACCATATAAAAAGGGTTATGGCTTAGTTCATAAAGAAGAATCAAAAAACTCTTAAAGATGCTACCCAACAGACCACTATCTGATGTGGACCTAAGACGTTTCACTATAAATATTCCATATTTTAGAGGAGTTTTCATGTTAAATACTCTACCAAAACGATCAAAGAAAATAGAATGTGGAATAATCAATTTAGATGTATCAACAGGACCTGGTACACATTGGGTAGCATATTATAAAAACATCAATGAAAAAGAATATTTCGACAGCTTTGGAAACTTACAACCTCCTTCAGAAGTAGTCAAATATCTTGGTACAAATATAAAATACAACTATAATCAACATCAGAATTTTAATACATTTACCTGTGGACATTTATGTCTTAAATTTCTTTATGAAATAACTGAAAATATTAAATAAAAACACAAACATTTATATTTTACAAAACTCTTTAATGTCTTTTTATTTATAATTTAATACAGAATTAATGTATTTTATTGCCAAATAGGATACTGTGAATTTTGAATCAAAAATTCACTCAGCTCACTCTCAAGGATTAAGTTTTGTTCACCTTCTCTGCTTAAGTGATATGATCCGCTCGAGAGATCCTTAATTTCATCATCGGTTAAACTGTTGTATCGTTTAGGCAGGAACATAATGTTGTTTTCCAATTCAACTTTTAGTGTGGGTCCATATTTGGTTGTTACACGTTTTACATTTTGAATATTGTATTTAATTGATGTCTCAAGCTCCTTTATATGAATTAATGTTTTGTTTTTCAGAGAATTAAATCTTGATGTTAGATTTTTGGTGGAGTCCATTTTTTTATTTAGTTCTTATCACTTTGAATGTTTAATTGAAAATGAAGTGAAAAGTATTGGTAATGACTTCAAGAAGGCTAATCGAAAATATTTATGGTGAATAAGTGGGGTATAGTGATAGAGAGAAAGAGATAGTTATAGAGAGAGAAAAGGTATAAAGAGAGAGAGAGAGAGGGTTAAAAAGAAGTATGGAATAGAGATGCTAGTATAGATATTTTAAAGATCAGGAGATGTTGCTTTAAAAATTTAGGGAGCAAATTAGTATCAAAGGAATCTTCAAACAATCGTCATCATTCATTTATCAGCAAATAAAATGAGCCAAATTAGACGTACTCTACACCAATTTCTAACAGATTTTGAAAGCTTCTGGTTATATGATCATTGGGAGATGATCAAATTCTTTCAAAATATGCTGGAGGAAAATGAAGAATATGGCGTCATGGAAGACGAAGACAACACAGAAGGGCATTTTGCAAACTGCCCATGGTACGATCCGAAGTGTGAGGAAGGACCTGATACTTGTAGATGTACAATATATTTTTTACGGAAAAGTATATTAGAACATCTAATAATTGGATACTATGAAATGTTTCCATCATTATAAATAAAATATTTAAGAAATTAAATTAAATGGTATTATTAAGAGAAATAAAATAAAATTGTATTATTAAAATATTCCTTGTTTTGTATTATTTTTTCTAAAGGAAAATTAGGAATAATCTGTTCGAATACAAAATAACAGAAACTTGTAAGTAGTGAAAAATATAAGGAATTATCCGATTATCTTAATTGTGTCTCTTTATAAAAATATCTAATGGAATTTCACAATATTGTGAAATTCAATTTCTCTTGTAGAGAACCTCTCAAAGAAAACAAGATTGTGCATGTTTAATTTATGTGATGACAAGACTGTGCATGTTTAAGCAATATGAAAACAAGAATTTACAAAGAAACAAAAACAAAAACTGTGTGATCCAACGAAGTAAAGCCAATAAAGAAATAAACACCATTTCATTCTTTTTTCAATATTTTATTTCAAATTTTTTCTTAAAAATTCATATAGATATGTACAATAATTTTTCTTAAAAAATAAATAGGATTTTATTTACAATAATTTTTCTTAATGAATAGGATTTTATATACAACAATTTTTCTTAATGAATAGGATTTTATATACAATTTAAAAATTAACTAAAAATTAATTAATTTTAACAATTTTCTTGCATTCTAGCAATCTCATCTAGCAACATATCAAGTTCGTATTCAGGGTTAGTTTCCTTAATACGAAAATGATACCATGCATATGTGTTAATGTTATTTGATCTAATTTTTCTCTTATCGTCTCCATAACTTAAGACTACCTTATTTAGTTGACTAGTATATATCTGATGTAGCTTAGATTCAAATGTTAACATATTATCATACACATTAGTCTTATTAAATAAACAATTTTTATAAGTAGCTAAACTATATTTATCTAATATGGCTCTCTTTACCCCCTTCGATTTTTTAACGTCATTTTGATTTTGTACACTGAATGAGTACATTTTTGATCGCAGCCCAACAAATTCTGTCATTATTTTACCGCAATTTTCATCCTTCATCATACCAATGACTTTTTTATTTACTAGTGGAAAATTATAAATATTGTCTGTAGGATAGTCCGATGTATCAAATTGTTCTTGTATGTCATTTTTGATGTCAGCGTAAAAGTCGTCCGTTTTTATTGAATATATAAAAGAGTCCGTGTCCATATAGTTCAATGAGAGTTTTGTCTTAAACTTAGGTTGCATGTACCCGTAATGGAAATTATACATTTTCCATTTGGACAGCTCGAGTACACAAAATCCTAAGTAAATTGGTTTATTGTAGCAGGTTTTGACTCTAGTCATTTCGATTGCTACCAGATCTTCGGAAAATATAGATAAACTATGAAAATTTGGTTTTGATATCCAATCTTGGGCCCCCAAACGATTACAATTCGTTCTCTCCCAACTATTAACAATTTTAACATCTCTCCTCTTATCCACATTTTCCATGGTTTTACCATACACTGCATTATTAAGTAGTTTGAAAAAATTTTTTTCAAAAGCATTTTTAGCAGTGGCCCTATGTCTGGTATTTAGGTCAATATAGCCTTTTAACCATGGAGATTGTTTAAATGCTAGAATACGATGAGTTTTCTTTAAAACTAAGCCATATTCTAAGCACTGTTTCAGAACTCTAAAGTGTATCACGTATGATTGCTTTGTAGAGAAATCGGTTATCAACTTGCTATACTTCGCTTGCATAACTTTTTTATTTTCAGCGCAAAAAGGAAGGTCATTATGCAAGTCGTGTAAATGAGAGGGATAATCCAACGTGACCTCATATACATAACCGTCTGTTCCATTGTCAGCTATGCTGTTTGGATCCAGATTCAGCTCGTCTTGCGATAACCATCTGAAGCCACCATGAGGAAGATATTCCGACATCGCCCAACCATACAAATTGTTAGCGTCTAAATAGACGAGAAATTCTGAGGTCTTCTCTTTATCGAAATCTTCCAAATATTTGTTATTCGCTTTCGAATATCTTTGACTACACTGTACGATCCCTCCACGTATACCTTTTTTCATAAAATTGTACATGTCTATGTCTGTCAATAATTCTAATTAAATTTTTGTGTATTTGAGCATTGCATCCCAGGAAAGGCCAGGTGCTGTATAATATTGGCATGGATCGAGCTCATAAATACCTTTACAAACTTTTCTAAAGTTCTCGAAAATATCTGTCAGTAAGAGGACATCTGTTTTTAAGTAAAGTTCCATGTAATCTTTCATAGTTTTGCAACCAAAAGTATTCCATACCTCTTCAGCATGTGAGTATTCCTCTAAAGAACACTCTTTATTGTTCAACTTATTAAAGAAATCACTGCGTGAAGGCAGCTGACACTCATCTAATTTTTGGAATGAATTTAGGTACTCATACGGGAAAATACCTTTTTTCTTAATAAGCTGAAATTCTTTTTCTGACTGAAATAAGGACCTTATAGTTCTGAAATCATTATCCGACAAATTGCAGGCTAATGATTCCAAACTCTCAGCCATAAAGCGTATTGTATCAAGAAATCTTATTTCAAGCTTATGGCCATCACTCATTTCTGTAAATTGGGAGAGGGATATATAAAGTTCCTTATTGAGAGGGAGTACTTTCAGTTGCATTGAAATTTCACCTAGATCTTTAATAAAAAGATGTGAGTCATAATTTGAGTAGTTGTGAAAGTAAACTGGTATAAACTTGGGAATTTGGTAATTTAAATTACAGTTATTGTGGGCTGCACCTCTATATTTACCACTAATGTGACAATGATCTCTAACGCGATCTTTACCTAGAAATTTTTGACAAATATGACAATTCACAGCACTATAAAAATTATAAATATCAGAAGGAGATAAAGTATCCATTTGTCTATTATTTACTAAGTGACTATTGTATATATCCTCACAGTCTTTAATTAAATATGATACAAATTTTTTTGAGGCATCTGTTCCTGTGTATATCCTTAATTTATCTAACTTATTGCTATGGAGACACTTAATATAATAGCTAAATGCACAAGGAGTGTGCTTTTTGACTAGACTAGTTTTATTACTTACACTATTACTAACTTCTTCCAAGATGCATTCGAAGTCTGCATATACCACGAAGGGTACATCCATTTTTCTTTGATGTCCCTTGAAGCTCAGAATTGCATCCGGACCTGATGGCATAGTTGTAACAATTTTACCGCACTCCGCCTTATGATTTGTCATACCATTTTCGATGTGGGTGTACTGGAGACAGCTGTTGCAGATATATAGCTTATCATGGTGCTGCGTTATCTGATTCCTTAAAAGCCTGTGAATGATAAAAAATAAATAAAAATTTATAAGTTAAATGCACATAGTATAAAGTATATTAACAAGTATTTGTATCCTTAAAATAAAAAAAGTTGTATATTTGTTTAACTTACCTTGATATATTCTTTATCAATATGTAGTGATGACCTGCAGCATTCTCTAAAAGTAGTAAGTTGACGTGGTTCACTTTCTCGTCCTTGGTCACATAATAAGGACCAATGATCTGATCTGCTCCCTCATCATACCCAAATACGTTCACACTTGTAGTCGGATTGTTTGCCTCAAACTCTTTGATTTTGTTAAGTGCTAATGGGTAGCTTAAATTTTTGAAATTTAACGCTACACCATTTCGCGTAACAATCGTCTCTGCAGCAATGTCCTGAATATAATACGAACTGCAACGTTCTGTATGTTTGTGTTTCGTCGTATCCATTGCAGCAATCAGACACCACTTGAAGCAATATTCATCATCATTATTTTCAATATTGATGCAGGCAAATCTTCTTACAAGTTTTTCAGGAGTGGATATCCAATTCGAGCCTTTGACGAGCGACGATTTGTTGATGTTGATTTCTGCTCGGACTATGCGTGACAAAGTCCAACCAGAATCTCGCTCTTCAAATTCGGACATTTTGGTTGAAATCTCCTCAACCTGTTTACGTAGTATTTCTTCTATATTGTCTGCCTTCGTCAGTAAACTCATTTTGGCTATATGTGATATTATGCACAACTCCAATTCCTCTCCCACAATTTTTATATACTCCGCCACAATACTCACATGAAATTTAATTATTGTATGTTTAGTTAAATTCATTTGAAGTCTCTCCATAAAAATATTTTTGTTTTCATTAATAAACTCTTCCAAGAGAAGTTGGTCTTTTTTATTTAGAATTGCATATGTGGCGATATGATTTTTGAAGGCTTTCGATATTTTATAATATCTCACATTATTTTCTTCTGTCCTGACATGGGGAGTACTCATTGGAGTTGGCAGAGTTTCTTCTCCTATTTCTTCTACATCTACTTCTCCATTACTTTCCGGTAAAGTTATGTCCATAGCATCGTTGTATAAGGTCCCTCCAAGGATATCCACACCTTGTTGTTGAGCTTGTTGTTGTTGTTGTTGCTGCTGCTGCTGCTGCTGCTCTTGTTGATGATAAGTAAGAGGTTGCCATTGCATCAAATTGGAATACTGCTGCATTTGGTTATCTGGTGTGACGGGATTATAATTGTAACTTGGATACTCATATTGCATTGGTACTCCTGATCCCAAACACTGATTATTCCATGACATTGATGTAGGGTAACAGTTAGGCATACCGTATTGTTGATGATTCATTGGTAGTTGATATTGGGGGTACTGTAAAGAGGGTTGTTGCTGATGATGAAATGTATTTAGCTGCTGTTGATGATTTTGAAGAGATGACTGCGGTTGCTCTTGATTTCTGTCCCGACTTACGATCTCTTGATCCTGCACACTATGATTTTTAACATGGTCCAAAAAGGACTTTTGGTATTTATATACCTTATGACACATATTACACATATATCCAGAAGAACTCATTTTTAATTAGTTTATAGATTTTCTATTTGAATTTAACACAATTGCTGATGATACTACTTGTAAATACAATAAAGTACTGATGTGTTGGTTATAAAAGTTGGCGTATTTATACGAAAATTAGTAGCAGTAGCCTTGCGGCATTCATAATTTTTACTTTTTGTTTCTCTGCTGATGACTGTACTTAGTTTAAAATCCTCTGCTTTAAAATAATCGTAGACAAAGAAAATGACTACGTTGCAAAATATAAATGTATTCTACACAAGCACAAAATATTCCACGCACAAGTTCCCACGATCGCACATTTATACATTCATACATGCATACATACATTTATACATTCATACATACATACATACATACATACATACAAATATATTTATTAAACAAATAAACACAATATACAATTACCAGCGACAATCAAGCTGGACCACCCACACACAAGCATTAGGGTGTTCACATACATGAGAACATTTTAGGGGTGTTCACATACATGAGAACATTTTATAAATAATTGAATAAATTAATTTAATTTATTTAATTATTTTATTTATAAACAATTTATTTTATTTATAAACAATTTATTAGCGTGAGGAAATCACACATACACGTTCCCACGATTCATATGAGAATCGCGTAGTAGTCATCAAATATATTTTCTCTGATATTACTGATATAGTATTACGATAACAAATTTATACAGTCTGGCAACACTGGCAATTTTCCCTTTGGAAAAATCATTTTCCCGTCGGCATTAAGAAATATAGTAATCATGCATTGCCGTCGGCATTTGAAAAAAATAATCATGTTTTGCCGTAGGCATTAGGAAAAATTATCATGTTTTGCCGTCGGCATTAGGAAAAATAATCATGTATTGCCGTCGG
Source organism: Nowickia ferox (assembly GCA_936439885.1). Lineage (NCBI taxonomy): Eukaryota > Metazoa > Arthropoda > Insecta > Diptera > Tachinidae > Nowickia > Nowickia ferox. The sequence goes on along the minus strand of OW387023.1, from coordinate 66,907,337 downwards.
CATTACGAAAAATAATCATGCATTGCCGTAGGCATTAGTAAAATTATCATGTTTTGCCGTCGGCATTAGGAAAAATAATCATGTATTGCCGTCGGCATTACGAAAAATCATTTCATGATTTCCCTATTGGTATTAGGAAAAATCATTTCATGATTTTCCCGTCGGCATACTTGTATACTTATGAAATATTAATCTTATGAAACCCCTTAATCCACCCCCACAAAAAAATCACCCGTTCACACAATTAATGTCACCCCAAAAAAAATCACCCGTTCACTCAAGGGTTAATGTAAACAAAAAACTCCTTATGTAAACAAAAATATCAAAGCGCCGCCGAAAACACACACACGCACACACACACACACATAGGTATCAAATTTCACAAATTTCCAAGAATTTTAAAATTTGGGTAATTAAAATTTTAAAATTTTACAATTTTAATTGGGGCCGAATGCCCATTTCACTACTACTGTTCTAAAAAGAACAAAAATTGTGCAACATAAAAATTATAGTATGTTCACACGGACATCAATTATCTAGGTTCGCGCTCTCATTCTAGGTTCGCGGTCGAATCTTGATTGGATCAACATGGTTCGTCATACAAATTTTTGAGAGCAACCATCTTGGTTCATTTCGAAACTTGCGAACCATGAAGAAATTGCTATCATTGCTAATTTTGATAACAAATTATCGCTAATTTATCTGAACTAGCTGTCAAAACAAAATGAGTACACACATGCACATGTACACATGCGTAAAAACAAACAAACCAACAAATGGATGCGTGTATGAAATAAAAAATAGAATACATTGTATTCATTATTTTGCTTAATTTGTTTATCTACTGTAAAAAAAAGCAAGTAACACAGAATGAATGAATGTATGCATGTGTGCATACATTGTATATACATCAAAATAGTGATTTTTTTTGAAAAAGTCCTAAATTGGAAAAATATGCGGAAAATAAAGTAAAATTTTTCGAATAAGCGGGAAAAGGGGCTAGTTTTAAAATGTTTCTGTTGTAAATCAAAACATCAAAAACATTTTTGTAAAGTATCTTTTTTTGTAAATTAATATCTATCATGAGATCAACACATACCTAGCTTGAGATTTTAGATTACATTTCAATAAGGTACATATAAATACATATATAATGGAAGTATGGAGACTTCTCCTAATACGCTTTAGTTGGACTATAAAATTTTTAACATAGTTTTTTTTTAAATGTTGTATTCTATTTTAATTATTAAAAAATTTTTCAACTGAGAAAAAACCAAAAAACCAAGAAATAAATTGTCTTTTCATTTTAAATAGTATTGAATTGTATATAATATTAGGAAACTACAGAAGTATATATACATATGTATGTATCTATGTTAACATGAGTACATACAAATAAAATTAGTTGTTATTAAATAAAATTTCTATTTCTCGCTCTTCAAAAACATACATACGTTTTCTGTTTTTAAGCTATATTGAATATCTTTCAAAGCACAAAATATTTGAAACAAATAGAAGATTATTCTATATTTTTCTTCTTCTTTTTAATTGGTAAAACAAACTTGCAAAATAAATGAGTAGAAAGTCCATATTGCTAGATTAAAGGAAGAAAAGGTTCACAAAGATTAAAATGTAGGCATATTAAACAAAAACTAAAAAGGGGCTAAAAAATAATTCTAAAAAGTGGTAAATTTGCGAGTTTTTCAGTTTGGGGTAAACCTAGCCCGAAAAGGTCTAAGTTGGCATCACTGCATCAAAAAGATTTGTCAAAACGAACCACGAATGTGGTTTGTGAACGGCAGATTCGCAATCGTATTAGTCTCATGTGTGAAAGGCCATTGAACCTTAATAGACCATGGTAAAATTATACAAGATACTTGCACGACTACAATAAAATTACAACACCAAAAAACACACGCATTTTGTTGGTAGAAACAAACGAATATTTGTCAGAAAACGATATCTTTTGTTTTTAAAAATAACAATCACAGCGTAACTAAAGAACAATTACAGACGTGGCATTCATGCATGATAATAGTCATTCAGTGTTGCCAATATGTATATATAGGCAAATCCCGGTATAACGAACGATATAATGTCAGGCCCATTCGTTATACCGGAAATTTTGTTATATCGCAAAGTTTTTTTTAAGTATTATTTAAGTTATTATTATTGTAGACATAATACAATACAATAAAAAGACGGTATCACATTTTTTTGCATTTACATTCCAGCTGTAGATTTTGTTTAAATTTTTTTTTGCCGATCGTTATACAGAGCACATATTTATCGCTATATAAAGAGAACTATATGTTAAAAATATGTTCCTAACAAATTTTTGTTTTTTGTTTTGCGATTTTTTCTTTATCATTCGTTATATCCAGTATAAAATTAGGATGGTATTCGCTATATAAGGTTGTTAATGCAAAAAAATTTAACGTTTTTTATATCGGATTTTCGTTAAAGCGAGATTCGTTATACCGTGATGAGCCTGTAATACACAGGGTGTGTAATTTCTACTCTCATGTTTAGGCCATGTAATTAGATTCATATATAATTTATGTGTAATTCTACTTTGGCTTCTATTTTTGTTTAATTTTGTTTTAATTTTAACCTACACAAAAGATGTGTAGTGTGATTTGCTACATTGTGTTATTGGAGACACAACTATGTGCAAATTCACTGTGCACTGTAATCATTTTAATCACAAACATACTCTAACATTTTTGCAGCTTGTAAACAAAATTTGACGACTATCTGCATTGTTTACTTTAACAGGCTGAGCTTGTGCATGTACCATGTATAAATATACCATGTTAAGGCCGTGACACACTCTCATACAAAGTCGTGCGTGCTACGAAAAAATACAACCCTGGTATGAAGGAGTTTATGAAAATTTATCGATGTGAAGAAATCGTACTTATGTCCTCTTTTACATTTGAGACATTTCTTGCCGGACATTTTTTCAATTTTCTTTTGTTCTTGCCCGAAGCTTTTACATATTGGAAATTAATAGACAGACAGAAATTTTGTAGTTTGTTTACTTCTTTTTAGCGATTGCTACTCATACACATGCACATAAATACCATATGCCTTGATAATACACATCAAGTATACATAGATTCGCTGAAATGAGAAAAATCATATGAAGCAACAAGAATACATTGCGAAAAGTAGAAAAGAGAAACAAAAAAATGTCCAGTACAGAGGGTCGTGTACTACACACTCTGCATCTTCGCCCCTTCTTCTACAAACTTCGTCTGACTGTCTTTCAATTTTCCAAATGTACCGAGACACAGAGTTGCATATATTGGTACTTAGTACTAAATAAGTTTTTCGATATTATGGTGCAAAAAGTAGCAAGTACGCAAATTTGCAACCAATTAGGTGAAAAATTATGCAGAAACAAAATTTTTGCAATAAATGTAGGTTTTTTTGATATATATATATTTTTAAATAATGAAATTAATTTAATTATTTCATAATTGTGTTATATTTGCAATAATTTATATTATTATTGGAATATAACTATAATGTATTGATATTTTTACACTGTATGTGTGTTGAAAATCTGATTTATTCCATTCGTTTCTAGGAATGTATGGCAGCACTAGAATTCAACATGGCGTGTGTGCTTATGAAAAAAAGTACATGCCGTGCACAGAGGAGACCAGAGGTGTCACGAGCACAAAGTAAGACGGAAGATAATTGTGATTTTGTGGTGTTTTTAGAGGTCTCGCTCACACAGTCATCAAATCCTCTTTACTTTTTCTTTCGCGTGGTATTATTTTAAAGTAATTACGTTTTATTCCTTGTGGTCTCATTCGCAGCCTAGTTTTTGTAAATAAATGGTAAAAAGTTTTATTTGTGAACGAAAATGCTTAAAACAAAGTATCTAATCATTTGAAAACAAATTTTAGTCACTTTATTAACACTAATAATCCTTTTCGCATTGCGTTTTTTAATTCAATACCACAAATTCCTCCATTTAATTTTGTACAAATGTTCATGTGCTCAAGTGTATTTTCAATTTATGATTTGTGGTCTCATTCGTTGTTTGCTTTTTGCAAGTTGAATTTAAAAATTAATATTTTTGAAGGAAAATGTTTAAAATTGAGTTTGTAAGCATTTGGAAAATAATTTTAATTACTTTTATATTACTAATAATGTTTTACACATTGTTTTATTTAGTTCCACACTGCAAAATCTTTCATTTAATTTTGTACAAATTTTCAATTCTTCATTTCACTAAGTATACATTTCTGCTGTTTGTTTTGATTATTGTACTAAAAATATTCAATAACAAACACACTATATTTGTCCCTTTTTAACAGTGATCAAATCAAATGATTTAAGCTTTTTTCTTAAGTCACTTTCCACAAATCTGGTTTCCTCTGTGATGCCGGGTGTTAGAAAAGAAAAGAGGAATAATTAATGTATATTGAGAAGCACAATGACTGCATAATTAAATGAATGGGAAATGTGTTGAAAGAAAATTGCACGTAAGGTTTTTATTCCGGCAAAAGATACCAGATGCTTATTATAATTGTATGCTTTCATTATTGTTGTGTGGGAGATGCCTAAATCCTGTACTTGTCCTTAAATATGAGGCACAAGAAGAAAAGGCGTTACCAACGATGGTGCTACTATATTGCGTGCTGTGGGTGTGGATAATCCAGCAACCAAAATCTTAGTAGATATGTCCTGCGTCCAAGGCGGAGAAGTCGGCGATGGCACGACTGCGGTCACTGTTTTAGCAGCTGAAGTTTTAAGTGAAGCTGAAAAATTAATTTATCAAAAACTCCATCCACAAATCATTATTGCTGGTTGGTGTATGACTACAAAAGTGGCCCGAGAAGCCTTAACAGAATCATCGCAACTTAGCTCTGCAAATGATGCAAAATTCAAAGATCTTATGAATATTTTCCGCACTACATTGTCCTGAAAAATTTTACATAACAAAAGGATTTGTTTGCCAATCTAGCTGTTGATGCAGTTTTACGTTTGAAGGGTTCTGGTGAATTGCACGCGATACAAATAAAAAAGAGCGGTTGCACCTTGGAAGACTCGTTTTTGGATGAAGGTTTCTTGTTGGACAAGAAACCTGGGGTACACCACCCTCAGAGAATAAGAAAGTTCTTTTCTATATACCCACATGTATTTATAAGCATAACTCGATTAAGCAGGAGAAATATATTGTACATTATGGATCCGTCAAATTGGTTGTCAACAATGTTTTTTTTTTAATATTTATATCACAGCCATTTTGACGAGTTTCATGGTGTATTACCAACTATAATATGTGAAAATGAATTAGGTATTAAAAATAAAATAGAAACGTAAATTAAAAAAGTGCAATAAAGATATTAAAAATTATTATTAATTTTAAATTATGATTAATACAATTCCAGATTGAAAAATCCAAAATTCTCATTGCGAAAAAGAGAAAATGAAGGACAAAGTTCAAAAAATTCTCAATCACAACTGTAATGTGTTCATCAATCGTCAGCTAATATACAACTATCCTGATCAATTATTTGCTGATGCAGGGGTAATGGCTATTGAACATGCCGACTTTGACGGTGTTGAACGTTTGGCTTTGGTCATAGGTGCTGAAATTGTGTCGACATTCGAAAACCCCGCTTTATTGAACAAGTTATGATTAGAGAAGACATACTGCTTCGCTTTAGTGGCGTTAAGTTGGGTGAAGTGTGTACCATTGTTATACGTGGAGCTACAAAGCAAATTTTGGATGAAGCAGATCGTTCTTTGCACGATGCTTTATGCGTTTTGGCTGCAACAGTTAAGGAATCACGTATAATTTATGGAGGTGGTTCATCTGAAGCACTGATGGCAAACGCTGTACTGACTGACTGCCGAAACTGCTGGCAAAGAAGTTCTTGCTATGGAAGCATTTGCACGTATGTTACTATAATTTTGTTTTTTATTTTAATCATATTTTCAATTCCTATTTGAATTCTTTAGGCGCTCTTTTGGCTTTGCCCGCTGCTATTGCTGATAATGCAGGTTATGATTCCAATTAATTCCGAGCTAAGAGCAGCTCATACTCAAGACAAAACTTCTGCAGGCCTTGACAAGGACAACGGTAAAGTAGGTGATATGAAGGAATTGGGAATTACCGAATCATTTGCTGTTAAACTTCAAGTTCTTTCATCGGCAGCTGAGACCGCCGAAATGATTTTACGTGTAGATAACATAATTAAATGTGCTCCTAGAAGACGTCTTCCAGATCGTGGCTACAGTAGCCACGCTTATATTTCATATATCATTTCCTTGCATAAAACAACTCGTGATTTTCCCTACAATTCAAACATTTTTGGAATCATATTTTGTTATATTCATTCTAATCCTTACGGTGAGACCGGTAACTTCAACTGCAATAAGACGTACTTTTCTCCTTTCTGATTTGATTTTGGATTTAATAAAGCAAATCGTATAAAAAAAAAAATTCTAAATTTATCCTGAGTTGTTGACAATTTGGTTTCCGTATTTAAAGGTTGTATGATAGCTTAGATTTTTATTAAAACATAATCGTTGATCGTTAAAAAAACTATTTTGCCTAAGTTTGCTAAGACAATAATATACATACATTTCAACATCTAAAATAAAAACTCAAAGATAAACATTAAGAGAAACAAATTAACAGTAACTTGTTTTCTCTTTTCAACGTTTGAGTGGAACTTGCATATTGTTAGTAAACAACAATTTAAAATCAAATATATAAATAAATAAAGCGGTAAAATGAGTGCAATGAAGTGCCTAAAATGTGATAAGTCCATAACAGGTGAAACTGGAATAAGATGTATGGGAGTAGGTGGTAGGGCCTACCACTCCACTTCTCGATGCTCTGGTCTGGACCAGTATTCAATGAACGTATGGAACTCAAACACTTTGTTGAGGTTTATATGTGATGATTGTATGCAATATATACATAATGTAGACTTGGTATTAAAAAGTTTGCAAGACACTGTGGATAAGAATTCTAGATATCTAAAAGAGTATAAAAATGAATTTGATAACTCTCTGAAAATAAATCAAAATGTGATCAAAAATCTACTAGTGGCGATAGAGGATCGTAATTTGAAAAGATTAAAAGAAATTGAGTTTTTGCAAAAAAAATTTGATGACAAAACTAATGAATTGCAGAAAATAACATCTTTATTGGAAAATCTAAATTCTTCAGATAGTCAGATTGTAAATAAAATTGATGATTTAAAAAATGAAGTAAATAAGAGCGTAATTGGAAAATGTGATACACTTAAGTGCAAATGTGATAGTGCGCGCTTAAACAATACTAACACTATCAAATCAGATACTCTTCATACTAATGAATCTCTAGCAAACATCACTCAACTTAATACATGTAATAAAAAATGTGATGACGTTGTTGCTGCTGCTGCAAATTCTATTTTATCTTCTTCATTTACACACAATCCTTTGAACAATGACAATTTGCAGAGTTCGGATATAGCTATTTCAACGCAGGTGTCGGAACCTGGAGTTTCAAATAATAATGCGACTGATTTGGAAACTGTGAGTTATAAAAAAAGCAGAACCTCTAAAATTGTTTAATAATGGTGATATTAATCTCGATGTTGCTGAGAGAAAAAAATGGGTACATATTTCCTCGTTCAAAACATCAGTTAATGAGGAGCAACTTGTGTCTTATATTGAAAATAAATTGGGTATTGAAAAATCTGACATAACTTGCTATAAATTAATCAAAAAGGATACGCCAATAGGAAGATTAAAGTTTGTAAATTTTAAGCTCGGTATTTCTGAATCACTTTATGATTCCCTGTTTAATGCATCTATTTGGCCTTCAAATGTACGTGTTCGCCCTTTTAAGTTTTTTCCCAATACGACGCCCAACAACATCTAAAATAAATATTCACTCTGTATCTTAATGTTCCAATAATGACCTCAATATTTTCTTCCAAAATGCTTCTGGGATTCGCACTAAACTGGATGATGTTTTTAAATTTACTGCGCAAGCTGATTATGATATAATTGTTATTGTTGAGACGTGGCTAATAGCTGATATACGTGATAGTGAATTTTGTGATTTGAAACAATACCAAATATTTCGTAAGGATCGTGACTATGAAAATACTAGTGGAGGTGGCGTTTGTGTAGCTGTTAAAAGATCTTTAAATGCTAATTTAATAAGATTATTCGACTCGAATCCTGTGTTGGATCAACGTTGTGTATGTATCAATGGGCTGAATCAGTTTTATGTCAGTTATATACCACCTAATAGTAATGATGCTATTTACGCCATGTTGATAATGTGGTTCACCTTGCAAATACTGTAGGTGCGGAAAATCTTTGTGTGCTGGGCGATTTTAATCTTAATGAAATTTGTTGGATTGATCTATTCGAAGAAGGTGCTCTGACCCCCACAAATATTAATAAATCACATGAAATAAATCTCGTCGATTCTTTCTTAAGTCTTGGTCTAATACAAATTAATTCATATAAAAATTAATTATATCGTATACTTGATTTATTATTTATTTCTGATAATTTAAAATATTCATTGTCCATTTGTCCGTTTCCTATGTGTATGACTGACATGCATCATATTCCGTTAATTTTATCATTATCTTGCTTTAAATATATTCCTGTGAATAATAATAATAATATTAGCTGCTATAATTTTAAAGCTTGTGATTATATTAAGTTAAATGCTGAAATTAGTGCTATAAATTGGAAAATACTTTTATAAATACTCTGAGTAATATTGTTACACATTCTGTTCCTCTTTTATCAATTAAGATTCATAGGCTTCCATGGTACACTAAAGGTTTAAAAAAACTAAAAAATCTTAGAAATAAGTGTTATAATAAGTTTAAAGTGACCGGTGATGTAAAACATAAAGCGGCTTACGAGCACTATATGAGGGAATTTAATTTTCTGGATAAATTTCTGTACAAGCAGTATATATTGAATTTTGAATTTTCGATCAAAAACAACCCAAATAAATTTTGGAGTTACATTAGATCTAAAAAATCTAGTTCGGACTATCCTTCTACCATGCACTTTAATAATTGCTCAGTTTTTTCAATCGAATTTTGTAAATAGTAATAGTTCAATTGATCCTATTGTAGTAAAATATATTGAGCCTATTGTTGATTTTGGCGTTTTACAATTAACTGCTGATGATATTTTAAATGGGATTAGAAGTATAAAAAGTTCTTATGGTACTGACATTGATGGGCAGAGTTCGTTTTTTATAAAAAATTTGGCTGAAAATTTGGTAATACCACTTTTACTTATTTTTAATAGATCTCTGGCGGACGGCTGTTTTATTGATAGATGGAAAGTTGCTTCTATTACTCCAATTTTTAAAGCTGGGGATAAATCCGATATATCTAATTATAGGCCTATTGCTAACTATCCACTATTTCAAAAATTTTTGAGCATGTAATCAAGGAAAAAATGTTTTTTTTTCACTTAAACGTTATATATGTAATGAACAACATGGTTTTTTTCCGGGACGTTCTACGGCTACTAATTGTGCAGTTTTCAACCACGTTTGCATTTCTGCTTTTGATAGACATAATCAAGTGGATGCAGTTTTCATGGACCTATCTAAAGCGTTTGATAAGGTAGCCATGGGAGGCTGAATTATTATTAAATAAATAAATAAATAAATAAATAAAAGCAAAGATTTAGTTACTAGACACTTTTATCCCCACAAGGAATCGTTTTATAAAAAAAAATTGTATTGATATTTTTTTCAAATAATTTGGAAATAAAACAACTTAACCCAGACTTCTAAGCATTTGTAATGCCAAATGTTTTAGACATTTCTCTAATTTACATATACATATATATTAATTCAATAAATCGAAAGTTTGTATTTCAAAGCAAAATTAGCAAAAAATTTAAATTCATCTAAATAAATTAAAAAAAGTAATAAAACAATTACTAAAAAATAGTTTTTTCTTTAAATGGATAGTCTTTATAACAACTCTCAAAAAAATTAAGATGTTTATCAAATGAAGGAATTAAAACAATGTCACTTACCTTACCAATGACCAACGAAATATATATGATGGTAGCAAAATAATAATTTTGTAGTAAAGTAATAATTTACAACGTTGAATATCTCGCTCATTAATGTAACAATTTACCACACGAAAATCAAAATTTGAGTCCTTTGTACAACTAATACAACTTTATTTTTCCAGTGTCTAAATTCTAGCGTGACATACTGTATACTTGTAATGTACTGCACGTACAGTATGTGAAGTAATGTTTCGACAAATTAAAAAAAAATTATGAAACTATAATAATAATAACAATATTGAACAGCTACGTAAAAGTAGTAATATCGGCTTTCTATTAGAATCGTAATTTTTTAAAGTTGTGTAAAAATAGAATCGAAGCAAACTGCCCACCTTTAAGAAGTAAATGTGGGCTTTCTATTGAAATCGTATTGTTTTTAACGTTATTTAATTTGGTTTTCGTGTAGCTTTCCACACTACCGTTGAGGTACTACACTCAGTGCGTTGCCATTTATTTTGAATGGCTGGCTCCCCAGTAGGCCTACACCATTTTCATGCATAATACAAACATCTTTCATGTCTTGTTTGTGTGTAAATATGATCAATTTTCAATTGTATTTCATGCATAAAACAATTTTATTGATTTTTATATTGTATTTCGTACTTTTAGTGCCATGTTTTTTATTGTATTTCATGCATAATACAAATATCTTTCTATTCATTTTGGCACTGTATTTCATAGCTTTAAGTTCATATATTTTTTCTTGTATTTCATGCATAATACAAATATTTTTCAAAGCCATTCAGGTATGTGATGGAAAACGGTCGTTTTCAAAACGGTTTCAACCCGGTCGTTTTGAAAAGGTGTGATGAATTCGGGTCAACTTTGTGTATTATTTTTAACCTTAAGCTACTGACTTTTAAGAACTACACTACAATATAGTGGAGATGTGAAAAAATTTATAGAGAATTATTGCAAAAACTATTAAAAACAAAATTTCAAAACACACTTTTTACCGTTTTCAAATTGGTTTAGTGTCTAAATCGTTTTTCATCACATACCTGATTATATATATTTATTTATTTGTTCATGGCATATGGTTGTATGCATATGTACATTTGTATGATAAGTTTTTAATTGTATTTCATGCATAATACATATAAATATGTATCTTTTTTATTTATTTCTTGTATATTTTGTTATTTTCTTTTTTTTCTTATTTCTTATTTATTTTCTTTCTTTTTTTTATTCTTATTATTTTATTGTTAATATTATTACTATTTTGTTTTGAAATACAGTTGCAATATAGTTAAAACTCAGCTTATTTTAAAATTTCATTCGTACATATTTTACATATGTATGTTAAAACAATTGATGTATATCTCATTTAATTGATGTATATACATTTACTCTTTGAAATTTAAGTGTTTCCGCAGTAGCAGGAAAATTGAGAATAATTATCTGAGTTTCGAACTAAAATCGATTTAATAGTATTTCTAAATATGTCAGGAGAGGGTAGATCAAGTAAGGATTTGCCATTTAAGTAGTTTACAGAGAACATTATGACAAATACACCGCAGCTTACATTATCATTTTCTTGGGTTCTGTCTTTTATATTTAAAAACTTCCATGTTCTGTACTTAGGATCATATGAACAAAAATCTTTATAATAGTCTTCTCTACTGAAAGTATTCATGGAATCAATAAACACAAATTCTTTTGTAGTAAAACTCAAAATACAAACTATAAAATGTTTGCTTCGTAAAATTGGTATAACTATAAAGCTTGGATTACATAATAGCAGTCTATTTACTTTTTCAAAATTAATTTTATCACTTTGACATGGAAGGCTGATGACATTTTTGAAACTTTCTTTAATGAAAGATAGCATCGCACAATCTAGCACAAAGTTAGTCAATTGATTTCCTTTTTCTAATGACTTCCAGTCTTCAATATCTAATATATTCCAAGCTCCAAGATCTGATAATTTTAATTTTGGGTACATTTCTTTAAATAAATCATTATATGTGAAGAGAGTGTATTTTATAGCACATTCTGGTGCTGTAGAATTCGTTTCCATTGTATGTTCTTTCTTAATTCTTGACACGTCATTCACAAATGTTGTATTTAAGTCAAGTTTCACTTTATCTTTCACACATTCAGGCATAGATAAAAACTTTTTAGGTTTTTTGGCATTTTGAAGATGTTTTGGCTTAATAGCTTTCTGAGTTCTTGGATTCTTTTTCTGCCATTTTTCTTCAGGCTCTAAAAATTCTATTAAATCATAATCATGTTCTTTTGCTATTTGCAATACATGAACATTTTTATCCACCTCATGATTAACATATTGTTCAACTTGATGTTCTTCGTTACTTGTTTGTGCATCAAACATATCATATTTGTAGCGAAGTTCTTTTAAGGTACTCATGCTGTCCTTTCGATCGATTTTAATAAAATCACCGGGCCTAACTGATTTATTATTCAATAGAATATGCTTCTGTAAATAAAAATTAAATTCTACTGGCGCATTACTAATGTGATCGCCTGAAGGATAAACTAAAAATCCCATAATGTTTGTCCACATGGGTATAAAAGGGCAATATTTTCTTAGAATGAACATACATATGTGACCTGCTCCACGAAAAGGGACCATTGTGCCGAAAAGATATTATTGAGTTATTTGAAAGAGCGTGTTTTTCCTATAAGAATCACTCAAAAAGTAAAAAAAAAAGTTTTCGACGCAGAGGTCCCTTTTCGTGAAGCAGGTCACATATGTCTTCATTATAAAATTCATTTACATTATACTTTATTGCCTTGAATTCAACAATATCATGTACAGTGTTATATATATTTACGAACATTTTTTTAAAAGGGCTACGAGAGCCAATGGACTTCAAACTATTTGCTGAGTCATCTTCGAAAACAGTTAAATTTTCAAAATTACTCGTTAACTTCCATTATATTTTCCTTCAAAATATTATAGCTGTTCTTAAATTCCTGACCTTTAAGTGAACTCAACAGAACAGTGAATATATTTTTAAACCAGAATTTGCATTGGTCCATTGTTTTGAAATCGAAAGCTATAGTTAATGAATTTTTTATTAAATTTCTTAAGGCATTACGTTTGCCAATTTTATTATTATATTAGTCTTTGCAAATGATATGAATATAATGAGCTTTGCACCACTGTATTATAAGTTTTGGCCTAGATGTTAACTTTGGATTCTCTAGATGATTAAAGCAATCGCTTAGATAATCGGAAAAGTTTTGATTATTGCAAGGTCGCAAAATTCCTCCAAGTAGTGCTGAACTTATATCTATGCAAACTCTTTCAAAAAATGGCCACTTATACTTATGCTCAAATATTAAATATATGTCGGTAATAGTGTGCCCAGACAATATTCCAGTTACAATTGGGATAATCATTTTTAGCTTTTTAATCCGTATAACAATTTTATAAATAAAAATTCTTTTTTTTGCGCATTCAATTTGTCGTACACTTTGACCAGTAGCATCGAAATGAATTGTATAATTTGCGTCTTTTAATATTTGCGGATTTTTGGAAAAAGTTTCGAAAGTTTTATCTTCCCAGCAATGTATGGTCAATGTTGATGCTATATACTGTATATACCCTTTATAGCATCCTTGTTGCATTTTGTAAACATCGACAAATGAGTCTGGATCACAAAAGGAATCAAAATTATGCTCGGACTTGCACTTACGCAACGTATGCAAATTTTGTATATTCTGAAAATTTCCGCTTTGAGCTTTTCCATCAGAAGCTTGAAGAATTTGTTCCTTTCTGTACATGTACGAGCTTTTATTTTGCAACTCATTTTTAACAATAGCGCGGGTAACACCTCGAATTTGGGGAACTCGTTTTTCTTCTACATGATTGGGTTCTCCAATATATATATAATATATATATATAATATATATATAACATATCTTAACTAGAAGAGGGCGAGGTGGTGCCAGCTATTTTAGATGCCCTACCATTCTAATAGCACGGATGTGCCTCATACATTGGCGCCGACCCTTATAGTAGCACCTATTTTTACTCCGCAAAATGTTTTTTGGGATACTCAACAACAATGGCAACAACTACAACAACAGCTACAACAACAACAACTACAAATACAATTGCAACAACAACAGTCACAAACTGAGCCTCAACAACAACTGCAACCACAACAACATACACAACAACAGCTCTTTCAGCAACAGCTCCTACAACAGCAAACACAACAACACCCACAACCACAACAACAGCTCCTACAACAACAACCACAACCACAACGGCCACAACCACAACAAAAAACAACACAACAACAGCCACAACAACAGCTCCTACAACAACAACAATTACAGCAATGATGTCCAAAAATGTTTTGCAGCTGTAGTGGTGAGAGAATTTGAAGTACAGTGTGCTTACGATAAGTAAGCACAAAGATTTTATTTCAAATTTAATTAAAACAATTGTTTTGTTTATCAAAAAGAAAATAGAGTGCAGTTCGCACTGAGATGGCTATTTGTTAACTAGGTAAAATGATAAAGTTTTCAATACAATTTGCTGTTTTAAAATTTAACTTTTAAAAACAAAATATATTGAAAATTTTCCGACTTCATCAAATAAAAAATAGTAGATTCCTTAATAAAAACCCCATCGGTAAGCGGTCTACTTTACGTATCAATATATAAGGGCACTACGCTTAAAATTTCATTTTTTAAACTAAAATCCAATTTTCTTTCATTATTTTTTCCCACTAACCCTCGCTTTAATTTTTCCTCATCATTATACTTAATCATATTGATATTAAAAGAATAATAATGCCTCTAAATAACATTTTATAATGCCTCTTATATGTCTAATAACATAAAAACATTATATATCGAAAAGTATTTTCTTAGGTCCATCATATACTTTACGCACTGTATTTGAAAAATCTCAATACAGCCGCTACGCATGTTCACTCGTTGCTGTCTCATGAACGACTAAATTAAAGAGCATAAAATAAAATGATGTGTGGTTTCTAAACAATTGTTTGGTGAAATGGACAGCCATGAATTACAGCCACAACAGCAAAAATTACAACAACCAACCCAAGAACTAGAACAGCAAACACAACAACAACAGCCGCAACAATAACAACAACAATTAGAATAATACATTAAATTTTTTATGTTTTTTATAGGTTTAATTTAATTTTTTATGTTATTTTTATTTTTTGAATTTTTTTTGTTTTAAATGAATTAAAAAATTTGTGTTAATAAAATTAATTTCCACATTGAAACTTTTTTTATCATATTTTCTAATTTCTTTTCCGTAATAAATTTTGCATGTGAGTGAAGAAAATTCGTGACTCAGTTATATCGTGGGATACTTGGCCCTATTTTGTAAACCGAATCCCGAGTAAATTTCTCGTTTTCAAGTCAGAAGTAAATCGAAAATGCAATTATTTTAATAAGTCACTGAAGTAACATCAAAAACAATTGGAATTGACAATAATTAACTGAATTATAACCAAATTACATTCATTCTGTAGATTTGAGATGAAACGATCACGACCATATCTCTATCGGCAGGTAAGTTAAATTGTAATATAACTATAATTATAAATTTAGATAATATAAATATAACTTGTTGACTGTGCATATGTTTAAGTGAAGAGTCAATCACGATCCATTCTCCATTAATACCATCTCTATTGGTACTGATGCCTGAAACAACTAACAAAAATAAAAACAATAATAAGCTCCTTTTTCATATGGAGTTTGACGGTTGACACATATTTCAACATAACTGTGATAACCTTGCTAATTTTTCTTATATTTAATCGTGCTGCCACATATTAAGCCAAGAACAGACGGAATGAAACAAGATTTTCACCATACACTGAAAATATATTTCATGTCTATGTAAAGATAATTGAGCCAAAAATAATAATAATTAAATGGAAAATGTTTTACAAACATATAATTCCCCAACCCGCTCGCAAAGTTTTCTTTAAATATTTATATTTTTATATTAAAAGAAGAATAATCTTTGCATAAGCTTAGCAAGAAAAACCTAATGGTTTTCTAGTTCATGTTTTTGTCGAATTGTATTGCAATTTGAAAAAATTAGTCAAAGCATTTTTTAGAAGTACCTATAGTCGTTTAGAGGGCTCTTTCGCCTATCCAAAACTGGTCTTATTTTTTTGGGCACTATAAATTTACAGATTTTATTCAAAATCGTACTTTGATATTCACCTAGTATGAAATTTCACCTAAGTGTGGTATAGCGTCTAAAGGTTGAAAATGTCAGGAATGACATCCCTACAGTCGTTTAGAGGGCTCTTTCGCCTATCCAAAACTGGTCTTATTTTGTTGGGCACTATAAATTTACAGATTTTATTCAAAATCGTACTTTGATATTCACCTAGTATGAAATTTCACCTAAGTGTGGTATACCCTCTAAATGGCGAAAATGTCAGGAATGACATCCCTACAGTCGTTTATAGGGCTCTTTCGCCTAAAAACTGGTCTTATTTTTTGGGGAACTATAAATTTACAGATTTTATTCAAAATCGTACTTTGATATTCTCCTAGTATGAAATTTCACCTAAGTGTGTTATACCCTCTAAATGGCGAAAATACCAGAAATGACATCCCTATAGTCATTTAGAGGGCTCTTTCACCTATCCAAAACTGGTCTTATTTTTTTGGGCACTGTAAATTTACAGATTTTATTCAAATCGTACTTTGATATTCACCTAGTATGAAATTTCACCTAAGTGTGGTATACCCTCTAAACGGCTAAAATGCCATAAATGACATTCCTATAGCCGTTTAGAAGGTTCTTTCACTTATCCATAAATGGTCTTATTTCTTTGGGCATTATAAATTTACACATTTTATTTCAATATCGTACTTTTCATAATTAAAATAATTTTCTTTGATTGTTTACATAATTGTTTAACATATATGATAGTTACTAATTTCTCACCATAACTTAAATGCAACACTGTATGGAAAACTTTCTGGAATTAATCGGAATTTCTCTTTTCCACCACGAATTATTTCAGCAAGGTTGAAATAATTGGGTTTGAGTACTTTTTTTGCAAAATGGTGGATGAATTAAGCAAGTGAAGAAAAAAACTGGACAAAACGGCAACATTTTTCAGTTTTGACAACATTGTTAAAAAATGTAAACAAATAATGAAAAAATATTGCCAATTTAATTGCATTATTTTCTAAGTAATTTTTTAATAAATTATATACGTATCTAGATATTGAAATTAATAGCGAAAAGCCTCTAGTTCATAAGTAATTAGTTAAAAGTAAAGATGGTTTTCTTTGGCACGTTTTTAATAAAAAATGTTGCTGATCCCATAATTTTTTTCAGAAAGTCTCCCGGAATAAGAAAGAACCCATTATAGACGCGTATTTTTGTCCTTAACTTATTGAAGGTAGTGTGATATGCGCACGAGATCTAAGTTTTGAGATATGAGCAAAAGTCTAAATATGCTTTTTTGTTGCAAATTTTTAATAAAAAAAAACTCCATCATACCAGGGTTGTATTTTTTCGTAGATCGCACGACTTTGTATGATAGTGTATCACGGCCTTAAGTATACATACAGTCGCTGAAATGAGAAAAACCATATGAAACAACAAAAGTATGAACAGTCACCCCACAAACATACATACATATAAATTCCCACGGTCATAAAAAACCAGACTTATTGAACCGCCCTCGTATGTAGTAATAAAAAAAACTCCTTATGTAAACAAAAAACTCCTCATGTAAACAAAAAAACTCCTTATGTAAACAAAAAATTGGACGGACTTATTGAACCACCCTCGTAGGTATCAAATTTCCATGAATTTCAAAATTTGGGTAATTAAAATTTCAAAATTTTACAATTTTAATTGGGGCAGGATTGGTAGTTCCCTACTAATCAAACTGCAGCATTGTACCCGTTGCAGACAGTACGACTCTGAGACAGTTGGAATACAGCAATACCCGTACAGAAAGATCGAACAAGATCAACAAACCCCACGCCCAGCAGAACGTCGAAACATACCACGGCCGGAGTTTGTGGTATCAGTAGCTTAAGTTAAGAAAAATTATTAATCATGGAAAAATACACATATGCACATATAATATGAATGCAATTGAAGGTTGCTGAAACTTGGTTGAGCTTAGCTCAACGGCGGGAAGTATGTTCAAACATTCACAAATATTTTCTTGCATTTCATGCTCAGAAATATGTATGCATAAATGTACAAATTTCTATCCAACAAAAAATCATTTATGACAACCTTGAATTGCATCCCAGCAAGAACACTCCCAGTCAAATGACCGGTCATTTGACTGGGAGTGGTGATGGCTTTAGGCATCTAAGTTTCTATCAGTTTGTTAAGGCCAATGTGGAAAAAGTGATGCAAACTTTTGTATACGTGTGATTTTGCATCTTTGTCTAACTAATTAAAAATATCTACTATGGAACATATATATCTGATCTGCTCACTCTACCGTATTTTTTTATCATTGAAGATGCATATGGTAGCCACGTCTGACTGATTTTGCATCTTTATCTCACTAATTAAAAATATCTACTATTGAACATATATATCTGACCTGCTTACTCTGCCATATTTTTACTTGGCATTGGTGATGCATGTGGTAGTCATGTCTGACTGATCACATCTGCCGAATTAACCGTCATTTCAAACTAGTCAGACCAGCATAATTAATGCATCACACTTGACTAATCACACGTGATGTAGAAACAAGGCAAGCCTCACCCGTCCTACTTGCAGAGTATATCCGTCTGTTAAATTTAAAAACTTTTTTCATTTTATATATTTATTTTAAAAACAAAATACATACATATATAAAATCTTCTAAAAACTAATTACCAAACTTAAACAAAATATTTTGTATATAATAATAACATTAATATATATAATAATAACATTAATTATAACAATATAATAATAACATTAAAAATATTATAAAAAAAATTCATTACATATGTACATAGAAACAAACAAAAGAAATAAATAAAAAAAAAAAAAATAATAAAAAATTTAAATCAATTGCAGTTCACTTTAACAAATTCATTTGCAATAAAAACGAATTGCAACTCATTCTACAAATTCATTGGAATTGGAAACGAATTGAAATTCATTTCAGACTAATACGTTTGAATTGATTCAAATTCCATTCAATTCTTTATTGTTGTAAAAAGAAATAATTCAAAATTTGGTAAAAAAAAAAGATTTTTTTAAGTTTACTATTTTTTTAAATATTTTTTCTGCTTAAGTCTATGATGACTGCGCTCTATGTATTTTCTCACGCTTTTTTCAAACTCCAATGGGCCTTGCTTTTGGAAGACTTCTGAAATTTGCAAAAGAGTTATATATAATAATAATATAACTACTTATGCATGCGTAAGTAAAATATGTGCACATACCTCTAAGAGTGTTGTCAAAAAGCTTAAGAGATGCTAAAGGTTTTTTGTCACATCTCCCATCCCAGTTGAATTTTTCTAGCAGGTTGTCCGTAAATATATTACGGATAACGCTGCTGACGTCGTCTGAAGTTCCTTTTAACTTGTGGATGTACATTATCTTCAAAATAATAGATATAGTTGTCAATGGTTAAAAATATTGCAATTAAAAGTATTGAAGTACATTTACCGTAGCTTGGGAGAAGTCTTCAGTGGCCAGCTTTTCTTCAAACTCTTTAAGGGCCTCAAGGGAGATTAAAGGAAGCATGCTGGCGACTTCGTCCATTTTTGGTTCAGTTAGTTCTCCCGTCATCCGGCATACCGATGCTTCTACTTTTTTTATTGATAATTTGCACTCCATTAACAATTTGGAGTGCGCCATCATCTCCGGTTTTGAAATAACCTATGGAAGAGGTTTGTTATATTTTAGAAAGCGATAAAAAGCAACATCAAAATTGTGAAATGCTTACGTTTTCAATTTTTTCAGCTATTTGCTGCTGATTGCGGACAATAGCCGCTTGCGCACCACTTAAAATGCCAAGATTTTTTATAATTGCTTGAATCTGAATGTAAAGACAAAATGCTGTGCTAATTAAAAATAAATTTTGGAATATAATAATACTTACGCCTTGCTCAATTTTTTCGAGCCGATTACCCAGCTCTTTTTGATCGTTTATAATAGTTTTAAGTGACACATTAGAATTTTCCTCTCCACTTAATTTATAACAGACCTTCTGTATTAATGGTTGGGCTGAAAAAATTTAAAAATTATATATATGTTTATATACAGTGGTGTATATACATATGTATACACATATATGTATTTATATGCTATTGTGTTTTACTCACCATTCGATTCCTCCGAACTTTCTTCCTCAAAAATATTCTGCGAGACACTCATGTAATTATTAAAAAGAACTTATTGTTATTCTTATTATTATCATTATTATTATTCAAAAAAGGTTATTTGACTCCAATATAAAAATTCAAAATACATAGTGGTGTGGGACGATGATGGGCACATGGGTTGCATTTAAATGCAGGTGTTTCTGGTGTAACTAGTTATATTGACCAGGTTTATAATAAAAACACTGTTAATACAAAAAAAAAATTTGCAAAAGATATACCAACAAATATAGTTAGTTAGTTAGTTATAGCTTTAGAAATTAGTTAAACTAAAAATCAATAAAAAGTTAATATATTTTCAAAATAAGTTCCACTTGAATTTTGCAGAAAGCCTTGCAACTTAGATAATATAATTAGTTCGAATCCATGGAAATATTGTGTCAGCAGTTTAGCATATTTTTGGAAACAATTTGTATCATTTAACTATTTTTGGCGTATAAATATGAAATTTATGTACAAAATATATTAAAATGTACCTAATGAGAAAACTCGTGAAAGAGATGATGTAGAATTGGAACCAAAAGAAATTTGTTTTCATGTGGAATACAAAAATATTTGAATTCTATATCATCTCTTCTTACGATAGTTGATTCCTCACTCAAATTACTTGCAGCAACTATGCCCAGGTTTAATGAAAGTAAAGGCTTCTCGAAGAAATTTTCACATGTTGAAAAAACTTTACACAAAAATACTTCTGCTTCAGGTGAGCTAATTTGCTCAACTATTTTCACCGCACCTAAAGTTTTGCAATGAAAACAACTGTCCTTTGCTTTCTTACAACTTATTCTAAAATTTCCTAATTTGGAAGCTTTAGAGTAAACTGAAGTAAGGCCTTTACTTTCTTCGATCCTACGATATAGTTATTGCAAAATTTGATTAGGCTTTTTAACGATTTTTTTTATATACTGCATATAATTTTCAAATTTATACGCTGAATCTAGTGGTCCAAATTGTTTGCAGCACTCTGTTAAATGCAGTAACCCATGCACATTAAAACTTATTAACTCGTCACCATATAACAAACCGAAATGTTCAACAAAATCATCAATTAATTGTTGGACAACTGCGGTCTCTGTAATACACGAAATATTACTAGATAGAAGTCTTATACCGCTGTGTAGGAGTAGAAAATGATAATATTGATCACTACTGACCCAATCTTTCAGAATGAAAATTCCCGTATATAGTAAAAACTGTCTAAATTCAGTAGCTTTCCAATTACTTATTTCATCTAAGTTTCGAGGCATTCTACAAAACTCAAATGGAACATATTCCATAACATAATTGAAATTTTCATTAATTTTTGTAATATTGCCTCTGTTAATTAAAAGTTTTAGTAATTTTTTAGTGACACCTAGATCAACCAAATGCATGCAGTCTAAAGGAAACTGAGAAACCATTCCAAAACCTGTTTCTTCTAAAATAGTTCTCTTCTCTCTAAAAGCTTCAGTATGGTGATAAGGATCACATCTAAAATCGAATGACATATCCGATCTTACATTGGCGGATTTTTTTAAAAAGCACACTCTTTTCTCTTTGTACAGTCCCTCCTGACTTCATTTGGGACAACCATGCTTAGCATTATGAGAAACTACTCCCGTAATAAATGCTCTAGCTGGGGAATCACATGAGAATAACCGCACATCAAACCGCAAAGTTTTATTTGTTCCCAATTTAACACCGTTTTCTCTAAGGAGTTTTACCTCTGCGCAAAAGGCTGTCATAAAACTATCTAAATTTGTTGGCTTTTTAAAGCCCGAAAAACAGCCAATCATAAAAGGACTAGCATTGGGAATACCGACAACTGCTCCAAGAATTGGCCATAAAACTCTATTCGAACTTTTAAAAAGTTTTAGACCGTCGATACCTACATCAATTAAAATTTCGTCTCTCCCTTCTAAGTAGCCACAGGTATCCGAAAGGAAATGTTTCTGGATACCTAGATAAATAAATTCTCCTACAGGAATTTTCGTAATACTAACACTCTTTTTATTGGACTTAAACAGTGTTTTGGACGATAACGGCAAATCTTTTACTCCCACCCTTTTCAATGTATGGAGTAAATCATCGAAGGCTGTTTGTGATATTTTATTCCTAACAGCCCATGATTTCAACTCCTTAATTTTTCTTCTGCAATCGGATTTTTCGAAAGTAGAAGATGTAGCACGCTGGTCAATATAATTGTTTACACCACACTCACCTTCGTTTAAATTGGACCCCTGCTCAGACGTGGACGCAACCGGCTCAGAATTAATTTCGTCCATGGTAGAAACACTTGGTATAGTTTCAAATGATGCACTTTTCACTTCACAATGTCTTTTAAACATTTCTACATTGGATTCAAATTTCCTTTTCTCTTTATAAATTAAATTTTGTATATATTTCTTTGACATTTTTTATTTATATATATATATATATATATATATGTATGTATATACTTATCTTTTATACAACAAACTTTAATCTTAAGTTGAATTTAAATTAATTTATTTATTATTATTATTTATTGATATTTAAATTTCTTTTTTAAAATTGCACATAACACGACAGTTGCTAGCAGCAAGTGTAAATTTTGTTATTCCCCAAAATATATTCATGTTGGTATATGCTCAATATTTCTTTCACTCTAACATATATGTTAGAGTGGAACAACTAATGAATTTGTTGCATGTAAAAATCAGTGTTACCATTCATAAAAATTTTGCCTGTCCACACAAATTTTTGCAAAAATCGCCAAAACTTCTCAAAAACAGTTTTTGTATTATATAATTTTTGCATTACAGTTAATATGCAATCAAAAGCTCTTTTTTACTTTGAAATAATGTTCTACTTACACAGACATTATTTGTAAAACTTATGGTGGCTTAAATAACATTAGTTAATGCATACAAAAGTTTTCACAATTTTAAATATAAAAAAAAACTTTAATTCAAACCAAAATCAAGTAAATTAGTATTTAAATACGTGGGCAGTTAATAAATAAAAAATTTACGTTTGTTAAAAACTATAATAATATTTTAAGGTAGGTAATAAAATTTAACAATGGCAACGTTTGTATCAAAAATTTCACACAAAATTCTTGCAAACGTGTTAGTGTAAAAAATGTGTATGTATTAGTTTCGGTCACACATTTCTTGCAGGGATATGATATTCTGTTACATAGGGTCTACACCTAACATAATATGTAAGATGAGATCGTCAAATTCAATCGCAGAGCGAGTTATGTTACGTGTAGACATCATATTAGTGTTATCTCAATCTTATAAGATTTTTTATGAGAGAGTTGTTATAAGAAATCCCATAACAACAATCTTATGAGATGAATTGTCAAAAAACACACGTACATGAAAATAAATTCGTATGCATGTGTGAGTGTTTCTTAAAATAAATGAAAAACAATGTTTTGGGTAATATTTCTGGGATTTTATATATTCAAATGTGTTAAATTTAATTTGTGAATTAAAGTTTGTGCGAAAAAGTGAAAACAAAATATATAATTATACAAAAATAATACATGTTAACTCGATGAGAATTTGCATAAAATGAAATGTTATAAGAAAAGTAGAATTACGTTGTCCTGTTGTATGAGTTGAAGAGAAATATCGGCATTTTATTTTTGTTATTCTGCCGACGTTCTCTCACATATTATGTCAGAGTTAATCGCAGTTGTAGACGCTATGTTAGTTCATTTACTTTGCATTTGATATTATATTTATATTTTTTGCTTACTGATCTTCCTCCAAACCTTTGCTCATTTACCTTAAACTGCATATCATATTATTTAAGCTAATTTTGCTTACTAAACATTTGTTAATTTATTTGCAACAACATAACTGATGAACATAACTGATGAAGTGCTTCTTCAAGTCAGTGAAATAAAAATTATAAAATCAAAAACAGAAACAAACAACTTTTCGTAGCTCCATTCCTAGACCTTGTGTACCTGTGTTTACTTCCATGAAATTAAGGTACAAAAATTGTTACTCAGAACAAGAAAGACATTTTAGTTTCACTCTATATTGGCTTGAATCTGTAGTTTGAAGTGCATATTCGACTTTAGTGCCCCAAATAACAATCAATTTTCTAAACTTTGACCTGAATTTGGAAACTTACCTAATCAATTTTGTGATCTCGTTCTCTATGGACATTCAATATTAAAATAATGAGTTATATTATTTTTGTTATAACACTGTTGTACAGTGGCATGTTAATGAATTATATTTATTTTTATTAGAACACTTGTACAGTGTAATTTAAAAACATTTGTATTACATTACAAAGTTTTATAACAACCCTACGCATTCATTACATTAAATAAAAACCAAATTAATTTTTTTATGAAAAAATTTAATTTTATTTCAATGTAATATAAACAAGGTAAATAAAAATATGTATATATAAATCAGAGCTGTAAATGAATCATTCTTTTTTAATTTTAATCCGCTACGAATTAGCTAAATTTTAAATTAATTCTTTTCATAATAAAAAAGAATTGAATGAAATTTGAATCAATTCAAACGAATTAGGCAGAATTAAAATTAAAAAATTAAAAATTAAAATTAAATTCAAATAACTTGATAATGAATTGCTAAAAGAAAATAAAAAAATGCTTATACCATTTCAACAAATACAGGATTTGCAACCTGTTTTTTTAGTTTTTGCCACTGGAATGGAACGTCGCCTTCGCTAATTAGGTATTTTTTAACATTTTCCCTCATCTCATTTGCAAACCTTGGATTTTCATGTTGTTGAACGGGTAATGGTGTTATAGTTGATGGCAACTCCTGCACAATTCGTTCTTGATTTTGTTTCGGCAAATCTGTTACATTTTTTTTTAGCATATTATGTAAAATACAACAAGCTGCTACAACAAGATCACAAGTCTTCAGTTCGACTTCTATAGGCCTGTGAAATATACGAAATCGACTGGTTAATCTGCCAAACGCCATCTCTACTGACATTCTTGCACGGCTCAGTCTGTAATTAAAAACTTCTTGAGCTGTGGTCAGTTTTGTATTGCGGTTATATGCTTTTAGCAAGTTTCGATCTATCCCGAAAATGTCATCACCAATAAAAAAATATGATGTTTTTACGTGTTGTCCCGGCAAATTTTCATCTTGTGGTATATTTAACTTTCCACACTTCAAGTTTGTGTACAAAGTGCTGTTTTTGAAAAGGACGACGTCCGATGCTCTCCCATTTCCACCAATATCAACATATATAAATCTACTGTGAGCATCCACTACAGCTAAAAGCACAACGCTATGGTAATTTTTATAATTATAAAAATCGGAACCAGCATGGGGTGGTCTTTTAATTCTTATATGCTTGCCGTCAATAGCACCCAAAGTATGTGGAAACTGCCACAGTTTATTGAAATCATAAGCAATGTTTTTCCACTCAATTTCATTTGTTGGCATCTATATAATATACAATATCGACAACATAAACATTTGTTTACAAGGGATGTATATTTGTAATTTTACCTTGAAGTAGCTATCAGAAAGAGCAATAATAATTTCATTTAAGACTTCTGGGACAAATTTGCTGATTGTTTTTCGGGACACACGAGTTAAAAATTCCAAGGACCTGTAAGAGTCCCCTGTAGCTATATAACGTAATGTTATTGCTAACCGTGTTCTTGGTGGTATCGCATCTCTCATGGCGGTATTTTGCTTCTTTATATTATCTTGCACCTATAATTTAATATATTTTTGAATTACTTTCGGTCAAAAGATTAAAAATTACTTGTTACACACCATAGATAGTAGATTTTCGAAATCATCCACTCTCAAACGGCAAAAGTTCCTGTAGTCATGTGTGTCCTAAAGTATATCCTTCAGAATATGAGCTTCTACGCTATGAAGCTGCCTCTTCTCCAAAAATGGTTTCACCCAATATTGACGCTCCATACGGCTTTGTTCTCCGTCGGTAAGATCCATCAACTCTTTTAGATTTTTTAATGCCATCAGCATAGCATAACTTTTTTGGACATCCATTTTATTCTATTGATGCAAAAAAATTCACAAATGAAATTCTTCAACAAATGATACAAAAGCACTACATATGTATATATACTTACATACTATATGCACCTTTAGATAAACGAGACACAATTATTTTACAATTAAATTCACTCAAAATAATAAAACTATATTACATTAATAAAAGTATATACAAACAATTAAAAATAATAATTTTATCAAACGATTTCTTGGCAAATTATAAACACTCTCAGCACGGCTGTCAATGAATTATGAATTCTTATAAGATTAATAGAAATAGTATTCCCCTTGTCAAACATTAAGATTAAGATGAAGAAATCCGTTCTCTCATTCTGCCGACGTTCTCTCACATATTATGTCAGAGTTAATCGCAGTTGTAGACCCTATGTTAAGGCCATGGCTCACTATCATACAAAGTCGTGCGATCAACGTAAAGTACACCCTAGTGTGATGGATTGTTATTGTCTTTTGAAAATTTTCATAAACTCCATCATACCAGGGTTGTATATTTTCGTAGATCGCACGTTTTAATCGTTTTAGCAAATAAATTGAAAAACCCCGTTAATTCGTATTTATTTTATTTTAAACCCGTTAAATCGAAAACCCCTATAATTCGTAAGAAATGTCTGGTCCCTTGCGACTACGAATTATCGGGATTTGACTGTTCATACTTTTGTTGTTTCATATGGTTTTTCTCATTTCAGCGACTGTATGTATACTTAAGGCCGTGATACACTATCATACAAAGTCGTGCGATCTACGAAAAAATACAACCCTGGTATGATGGAGTTTTTTTTTATTAAAAATTTGCAACAAAAAAGCATATTTAGACTTTTGCTCATATCTCAAAACTTAGATCTCGTGCGCATATCACACTACCTTCAATAAGTTAAGGACAAAAATACGCGTCTATAATGGGTTCTTTCTTATTCCGGGAGACTTTCTGAAAAAAATTATGGGATCAGCAACATTTTTTTATTAAAAACGAGCCAAAGAAAACCATCTTTACTTTTAACTAATTACTTATGAACTAGAGGCTTTTCGCTATTAATTTCAATATCTAGATACGTATATAATTTATTAAAAAATTACTTAGAAAATAATGCAATTAAATTGGCAATATTTTTTCATTATTTGTTTACATTTTTTAACAATGTTGTCAAAACTGAAAAATGTTGCCGTTTTGCCCAGTTTTTTTCTTCACTTGCTTAATTCATCCACCATTTTGCAAAAAAAGTACTCAAACCCAATTATTTCAACCTTGCTGAAATAATTCGTGGTGGAAAAAGAAATTCCGATTAATTCCAGAAAGTTTTCCATACAGTGTTGCATTTAAGTTATGGTGAGAAATTAGTAACTATCATATATGTTAAACAATTATGTAAACAATCAAAGAAAATTATTTTAATTATGAAAAGTACGATATTGAAATAAAATGTGTAAATTTATAATGCCCAAAGAAATAAGACCATTTATGGATAGGCGAAAGAGCCCTCTAAATGACTGTAGGGATGTCATTCCTGACATTTTCGCCATTTAGACGCTATACCACACTTAGGTGAAATTTCATACTAGGTGAATATCAAAGTACGATTTTGAATAAAATCTGTAAATTTATAGTGCCCAAAAAAATAAGACCAGTTTTGGATAGGCGAAAGAGCCCTCTAAACGACTATAGGTACTTCTAAAAAATGCTTTGACTAATTTTTTCAAATTGCAATACAATTCGACAAAAACATGAACTAGAAAACCATTAGGTTTTTCTTGCTAAGCTTATGCAAAGATTATTCTTCTTTTAATATAAAAATATAAATATTTAAAGAAAACTTTGCGAGCGGGTTGTGGAATTATATGTTTGTAAAACATTTTCCATTTAATTATTATTATTTTTGGCTCAATTATCTTTACATAGACATGAAATATATTTTCAGTGAATGGTGAAAATCTTGTTTCATTCCGTCTGTTCTTGACTTAATATGTGGCAGCAGGATTTAATATAAGAAAAATTAGCAAGGTTATCACAGTTATGTTGAAATACATATGTGTCAACCGTCAAACTCCATATGAAAAAGGAGCTTATTATTGTTTTTATTTTCGTTAGTTGTTTCAGGCATCAGTACCAATAGAGATGGTATTAATGGAGAAGGGATCGTGATTGACTCTTCACTTAAACATATGCACAGTCAACAAGTTATATTTATATTATCTAAATTTATAATTATAGTTATATTACAATTTAACTTACCTGCCGATAGAGATGTGGTCGTGATCGTTTCATCTCAAATCTACAGAATAAATGTAATTTGGTTATAATTCAGTTAATTATTGTCAATTCCAATTGTTTTTGATGTTACTTCAGTGACTTATTAAAATAATTGCATTTTCGATTTACTTCTGACTTGAAAACGAGAAATTTACTCGGGATTCGGTTTACAAAATAGGGCCAAGTATCCCATGATATAACCGAGTCACGAATTTTCTTCACTCACATGCAAAATTTATTACGGAAAAGAAATTAGAAAATATGATAAAAAAAAGTTTCAATGTGGAAATTAATTTTATTAACACAAATTTTTTAATTCATTTAAAACAAAAAAAAATCAAAAAATAAAAATAACATAAAAAATGAAATTAAACCTATAAAAAACATAAAAAATTTAATGTATTATTCTTATTGTTGTTGTTATTATTGCGGCTGTTGTTGTTGTGTTTGCTGTTCTTGTTCTTGGGTTGGTTGTTGTAATGTTTGCTGTTGTGGCTGTAATTCATGGCTGTCCATTTCACCAAACAATTGTTTAGAAACCACATATCATTTTATTTTATGCTCTTTAATTTAGTCGTTCATGAGACAGCAACGAGTGAACATGCGTAGCGGCTGTATTGAGATTTTTCAAATACAGTGCGTAAAGTATATGATGGACCTAAGAAAATACTTTTCGATATATAATGTTTTTATGTTATTAGACATATAAGAGGCATTATAAAATGTTATTTAGAGGCATTATTATTCTTTTAATATCAATATGATTATGTATAATGATGAGGAAAAATTAAAGCGAGGGTTAGTGGGAAAAAAATAATGAAAGAAAATTGGATTTTAGTTTAAAAAATGAAATTTTAAGCGTAGTGCCCTTATATATTGATACGTAAAGTAGACCGCTTACCGATGGGGTTTTTATTAAGGAATCTACTATTTTTTATTTGATGAAGTCGGAAAATTTTCAATATATTTTGTTTTTAAAAGTTAAATTTTAAAACAGCAAATTGTACAAAAATTTTAAAACAGCAAATTGTACAAAAATTGAAGAGGAGGATATTGGCAACATTTAGTTTCAACAGGACGGCGCTACGTGCCACACAGCCGAAGCTACACTCGATGTTTTGCGCCCTGTTTTAAAAAAAAAGTTATCTGGTGGACCCTATAGATACATATGTTTTTTATTCAAACTTAAAGTTGATAAACTTCTAACATCCAATATGAAAAGTTATTAGGATTTAAAGAAAAAATGTCAAAAATCTTTATCAACGAATGTCGCAATCATAACAACAATATTTTTCATTGCGTTTCAAGTAGGTTTAATTATTGTCTACATATATTTAAAAGGTGAAAATATCAATTTTATTCATATAACATGACTTTTAAAGGAAAAACAATGGAAGAAATAAAATACAGTTTGAATATATTTAATAAAATTAATTTTATTAATAAAAAAAAAATAATTGAGACAATTTTCTCTTCTTTAGAAACTCACATTAATTAATAAAAATATTTCATTCAACAAGAATTGAAATTAATGAATTGCAAAAATTTTCCATACGTTCAACCAGTAAGCAACCGACGATATGAAAATAATGTCACAAAATATACAGAAGTGTCACGAGACGAGTGTATTTTTCTGTTTGCCTAGTTTTCCCTAAAATTTTGTCGGCGTTATTGTTTTGATTCTTCTTTCTAGTGCAATAAAACTACAACGCTTTTTATTAGCTGTATTAATTAGTAAGTAGTAATACACTACAGTATCAAATACACTATATTTTTCTCTTTTTTCCACGAATTTTAAAAAACCTGATTGAAGCTTTTTTTACCTGTCACTTTCTTCACTTCTGTGTATTCTATGATAATGTAGCTAAAAGTCTGCTAATGCCAGCCACTACACAAGTTCAGTGCTCAAGTCTGGCAATGCGCAAACTAAGCTTGTGACAAGCATTATAAAAGTAAACTGTGCAGTTTTTATTTTGATGCTCCATAATGCAGGCAATTCTTTGTATAATTCTAGGAAATCTGACCAGAATATTTTTTCGGCGCTCATTTCTAGTTTTTAACTCTTATAAAATCACGACACAACTGAGCGTTTGCAACATACACTAGACAAGTTGTGGTGCACACAACTACAGCCATACACTACACAAAAGCAGTGTACAGTGCCAGACTTGTGCAGTGAACTTGCGTAGTGTATGGCTGGCATTAGCAAATCTTGTTAGCATCTTATGCCAAAAAATAAAGATCTTCTTGCAGTTTTTTGTTGGAAATATTTGGGAAAATTTTTTTTTCACTTTTTTCAGAATAACTTCCAGAGACTCCTGAGTTTTGGCTAACAATATTTAGCAAAGTTGTAGCTATGCTAAAGCTGAAAAAAATTGTGAACACATCAATTTAATCTGAACGTACCTAGGGACCCTTAATACCTCATTAAGACCACTTTATACCTTGAAAATTTTCGCTTTTTACTAATTAGACAGTACTTTTATTGCATTTTCTTACTTTCTTTTATTATTGTTGCATTTCTTGTGCTGCAAATTTTAGTATAAGCTATTCTAAGGCTTTGTTGTTGTTTTGCCAAATATTCTTACTGAGAAATTATTAGTCCTTGTAAGTTATGCTAAAAAAAGTGAAAACAAAAATTATTTCCTCTATTTTGTTAAAAAAAGGGGAGAACAAATTAATTTTTTTTGTGCAAAGTGTTAGTGAAACTCCACAGAGAAGTGTGCACTTGATTATACGATTTAAAAAAAAAAAATTTTAGAGTCAAAAATTGTGAAAAACGAATGAGCTATTAGGATCCTACACACGTTCAAATTGTAATGATATGTTCACCAAAGTTGTGATGCTTTACCGTTTGCTACAACTTTGCCAAATATTGTTAGTACATTATTGCCATATATGTATAGTTTAGAGTTTAGAGATATCACTAAGTCTGAATAAGCTGTTGGTCAAAAACTAAAGACAGCATTTTTTATGGACGCACTGATTTTTCCAAATCTTTGGAAGCCAATAAAAAAATCGGTCACCAAAACCCCCAAACTGTGTATAAGATTTTATTACCCTTTGGTAGTACTATCGAACCTATACTGTCAAGACCGTGTGGATTTTTCACTGTTATTCTATGTAAGACAGGTTTGACTCGTGAAGACTTGAGTTTTACATACATGACCGTACCAGTTAAGTTTGTTTTTTCGTTTTGTTTTGTCATTCGTAATACTCTATGA
This sequence comes from Nowickia ferox, assembly GCA_936439885.1. NCBI lineage: Eukaryota > Metazoa > Arthropoda > Insecta > Diptera > Tachinidae > Nowickia > Nowickia ferox. The sequence goes on along the minus strand of OW387023.1, from coordinate 66,875,406 downwards.
CAACGCAAATTGCTGAAACTGATGTGTGTGAAAGAGGACTAATACTTAAGTGGGGTACACATTATCGAACATGAGTGACAGTTTTGCTCAAATTTTACATTGATCGATAGTGTGAACACGAATTTCGTCAGTCAACAGTAAACCATAGAATTTTTGTTGCCAAATTTGCTGTCATTAGTTAATTTAGTAAACTAAAATGATAACTATTGTTTAACTAATACTGCATATTCACAGTGTATCATATAACTAAGGTTCTTAATATGAGCAAAGAATGGTAACCCTATCAAACTATTAAGTTTCACTATTGGCAGCTCTGCTATAGCATATGGTTTTTGTTTACATTTGTTATATTATTTCTTAAAAATGGATAAAACACAGTCGTAAACACTGAGGAGACCAGAGTTGTAGAAAGTGACTTAAGAAAAAAGCTCAAATCATCTGATTTGATCACTGTTAAAAAGGGTCAAATATAGTGTGTTTGTTATTGAATATTTTTAGTACAATAATCAAAACAAACAGCAGAAATGTATACTTAGTGAAATGAACAATTGAAAATTTTTACAAAATTAAATGAAAGATTTTGCAGCGTTGAACTAAATAAAACAATGTATAAAACATTATTAGTATTATAAAAGTGATTAAAATTAGTTTCCAAATGCTTACAAACTCAATTTTAAACATTTTCCTTCAAAAATATTAATTTTTAAATTCAACTTGCAAAAAGCAAACAACGAATGAGACCACAAATCATAAATTGAAAATACACTTGAGCACATGAACATTTGTACAAAATTAAATGGAGGAATTTGTGGTATTGAATTAAAAAACACAATGCGAAAAGGATTATTAGTATTAATAAAGTGAATAAAATTTGTTTTCAAATGATTAGAGACTTTGTTTTAAGCATGTTCGCAAATATTAATTTTTACCATTTATTTACAAAAACTAGGCTGCGAATGAGACCACAAGGAATAAAATGTAATTACTTTAAAATAATACCACGCGAAAGAAAAAGTAAAGAGGATTTGATGACTGTGTGAAAGAGACCTCTAAAAACACCACAAAATCACAGTTATCTTCCGTCTTACTTTGTGCTCGTGACACCTCTGGTCTCCTCTGTGGTCGTAAAGCAGCTCTGGACGAGTCAACATCAAGCGTCGTTGGCAATTATCTCTTAAGTGCAACCAGGCCACTGTTGTTTATTGGCCTTCGAGAGTTTTGCGTCTCACTCGCACTGGTTGACTGATCTGCCACGGATAACCGTATATTATTGCGGTTCTTTTGTGGAATTTCTTTAACAACCACGTTGCTACTTCCTATGTGAAGGCATAGGTCGTGTACAGTCAGTCACAAAGCCTTTTTAAAAAAACTGTTAATAACATCTTGGGCATATGGTCTAGCTACCCCGCCCATATTTGTGCAGCAATACTTTGCAAATTTACTTTGTAAAGTATTTCTTAAATAAATAAATAAATGGATAAAACGGTGCTCGCTCGTCTAACTTTACCGTACAAGATATTGAATTAGTGCTGAAATTGAATCGGAAAAACCAAAATATAATAGAATAAAAGTCTGTTTCAGCTAAATACAAAGAAATGTGTCTAAAATTTCTCATAAAACAACAATGCTAATAAAGTTTCCAACGAATCAGCTGTTGTCTAACTATTTGTTAGACGGCGGAAATTTGGCGGTTTAACTAATGATAAACAAGGAGCTGTAAATCAAATATTATTGGTTAAACTACTGCTATTAGGTAACTAATAACTGTAAAATTGGGACGAGTTTTTCAAAATGATGAATGTTCCAAACCTTATTTTTTTCCAAAGCTCATATACTTCTTTCTGTTTTCAAAATAACTCTTACAGCCTTTTTCAACAATGTATGATTATTATTTTTTTACATTTTTAGTTTAATATGACTATTATAAATATAAGATATGTTTGTATTTTTGATAGAGAGTGTAATAAAAATATTGAACGACATTTAAATATTACACACATGCGCAAATAAATATTTTATACCTTCATACCATTTAATATTTTCCATAGCAAACAGAACAGAAATATCTTTTGTAGTGATATTTTTCTATGCAAACAAAATGAAAACGGATTTCCATTTTTGCATATTAGCTTGCGTTATATTTTTTTACTTCAAAATATTATAGCACACAAATGTTAGAAATGACAACTACCGAAAGATATAATATACTACAATATCAAATATACTATATTTTTCTCTTTTTCCACGAATTTTAAAAATCTGATTGGACCTTTTTTTAACCGTCACTTTCTTCACTTCTGTGTATTCTGTGCCCCGACGTACAGATCAAAAGGCTGTAAAGTAAGTAAAATTGTAAGATAGATTAAATTCAAATTGATGTAGAACTTATAAAATAAAATTTCGATTTCTCGCTCTTCAAAAAACATACATACGTTTTCTGTTTTTAGGCTATATTGAATATCTTTCAAAGCACAAAATATTTGAAAGAAATAGAAGATTATTCTATATTCTTCTTTTTTTTGAATTGGTAAAGCAAACTAGCAAAATAAAATGAGTAAAAAGTCCATATTGCTAGATTAAAGAAAGAAAAATTTTATAAAGATATAAAATGTATATTAAACAAAAATTAAGAAGTGGCTAAATGGGCTAAAAAATAATTGTAAAAAGTGCTAGATTTGCGCGTTTTTACTTTGGGTTAAACTTAGCTCGAAAAGGGCTAAGTTGGCGTTACTGCATCAAAAATATTTGTCAAAACAAACCACGAATGTATCGTGTGAACAGCATGATTCGCATTCGTGGTTCAGAGAGCGAACCAAGTGGTTCATGTTGCCGTCTGAACATAGTATTATATTCTGTGTTACTTGGTTTTTTACAGTAGATAAAAAAATTAAGTAAAAATAATGAATACAATGTTTTATATTTTTTTTAATTCATACACGCATCCATTTTTTGGTTTGTTTATTGTTTACACATGTGTACATGAGTATGTGTATGTGTGTACTCATTTTGTTTTGATAGCTAGTTCAGATAAATTAGCGATAATTTGTTATCAAAAGTAGCAATGATAGCAATTCCTTCACGGTTCGCAGCAATGTTGAAAATGAACCAAGAAAAATTTGTATGGCGGAACCATGTTGATTCAATCAAGATTCGACCGTGAACCTCGAATGAGAGAGCGAACCTCGATAATTGGTGTCCGTGTCAACATGCTATTAGAAATTCAGTCAGAAAGCGCGAATGCATATATTTTTGCCAAGAATTAAATTTGTTTTTCGACAAATAGCACGAAACTTTATTAGTAAAGATATTTCAGAAAAGTGTAATGTTTTACAACTAAATATAAAAAAAACATGTTATTTTCTGTGGCATAGAGGTTGATCTAAATACATACATATAAACGCAAAGCATGTTGAAACAACTGTCTTAAATCAGTTTAAAGAAAATTGTAAAAAATTTTATATTAAATTCCGACAAGTTCTAAGGGCAAAAGTGTACTTTGACTCCTCTCCAGCTTAAGCCAGAAGACATATGCTATAAAGCCTAAGTCCTCCTCTAAAGATTTTTGAAGTTCCAGATAAATCCAATCAATAATTTAGAAGTTCCAGATTTATTACGATTTATTTTCCAAAAGTCCTCACTGTGGGTAGTAGGGAATTGGGGATACTGCCCCTATTAAAATTGTGAAATTTCTAAAAATTCCGGACTGAAATTTTTGAAATTTAAAAATTTTGCTCAAATTTGTGAAATTTGTCTGAAATTTGAGAAATTGTGTTTTTTTTGCTTACATTAAGTGTTTTTTGTTTACATTACCTGTTTTTTGTTTATATTAAGTGTATGTATGTTTGTATGTATGTATTTATGACCGTGGGAACTTGTGCGCAGAATATTTTGTGGGAATACATTAAGGGGGTTTATAGTTTTGAGACTTTTATATGTGTATGATATCCAAATGCCGACGGGAAAACATGTTTATTTTTTTTCTAATGCCCACGGGTTAACATCTTTATTTTTTTCAAATGCCGACGCACTGTGTTGCGGCTAGTGGAAAAGCAACTTTTTTCCGATTATTTTTTTCAGTGTTTTTAATGATGCAATTTTGTCACAGACATTCCAAGTAAACAAAAAACACATAAAGCTTATTTTTATGTTGGCCCGTTGATTTCTAATTGATTTTAGAAGTCAAATATACAAAATTTTCACGAAAAGAGGGGATTTCAGGGCTGTATTCAAAATGATCTCATTTGATTTTGGTGACAGATATTTTGATTCGAAAAAAAAAATCTGCCTTCGGACAAGTATCTTCTGTAAAAAAAAGGAATGTTGTTTGAGACATTTTCATATGCACCTTTTTTAGAGCGAAAACCCGACTAAAGGTCCATTTTTCGTTAAAATTTGGGTTAGGTAAGCAATATCTAAAAAGTCCCGGAGAGTCCCAGTTCCAAACCACTACAGAAATGTTATATAATTTGTTTTCAACGAACTGTGAAAAAATCAGCTGCCCATACCTGCCCTCCTGGGAGTTATAGCGATTTTAGTATATCACTCTCAGTATTTATTCCATAGAAATAGAACGGAAATTCTCGGAATCACTTATTGAATAATTTAATCATATTGGTTTTCGGGTGACTTTCCGTCATCCCACGTCAAATTTTTATTATTTTCAGACCGGTTTCGGCTAATCGCCATCTTCAGTGTTTTCTTTTTTGTCACTAATTAGTCCGCGTGTGTGTCCGTCTTTATATAGTGTTTTCTTTTAGCTTGTGGTGGTACCTTTCTCTCTCTCTGTTGTACTATTTTATTCTGTCTCTTTCGCTCTCTCTCTCCCCCTTTGTTTTTATGGTGGAATGCGGCCTTTACGTCGTTATCTTTCTCCACTATGCATATAAAAGTGCAATGAAGTTCACTGTGGTTTCCATTATAATTTTGACAGTCAAGAATTATGGAATACATTAAAATTTCCTATCAGGAACTGCATGAGTTGATGCAACAGAGTAAAACTAGAAACGTGGAGGATGTTTTGGAATTGCTTGATCATGAGCATTGAGTGAAAAGTAGTTTAATATTTCCAAACATAAAAGATAAAATGAAAAAGTTCGTCAATAAGTACAATGCACGTCTTCAAGAGTTTAACAGGATGTATGAACGGATTGGAGCTACGGACTGGATTCAAGAGGGCTATATTGAAGTTGGAAATCATCCAACTACTTCAAAACGAAAACCCGAAGCTAAGGAATTTACATTATACTGTGAGAAAACAAAGAAGAAAATAAGTATGGAACTAATGGAAACAGAAGAGGTTTCTGCAGATTTAATTAAATACACAGCTGAAGAATTGTGAAAAGAGGAAGAAGGGGATATAAAGGCAGCTTTGGCTTTATTCATGGACATGAAACTCAGCGCTTATCAGTGGCAAAAGTTAAAAGAATATCATGAAAAATACAATTACTTTCCTAGTTACAGAAAACTTTTATACGAGAAAAAGAAATGTTATCCAGAGGATGTCGAGGTAACTGAAAAGTCTGCTTCAGTCAAACTACAATCTCTTTTGGATCACACAGCGAATAGAATACTGGAATCCCAATCAATTGACCACCTTCAAGCATATGCAGAGAAAGAAATGTTATTGATTAGCAAATGGGGTATGGATGGATCTTCAGGACATAGCCAGTATAAACAAAACTTTACTGACAATACAGCAACTGATAGTAGCTTGTTCAGTATATCTATGGTTCCTTTAGTTCTTTCATGCAATAAAGAACAAGTATGGGAGAATTCAACACCATCATCAACCAGATATTGCAGACCAATCAAGTTTGAATATGCTAAGGAGACTGGAGAGTATACAAAGCAACAGGACGATCTCATGAAAGAACAAATAAATAGCTTATATATATGAAGTTGACCTAGTTTATCCTTCTGACTGTCATGATCGCCACAATGACTTGCCATTTTGTGCTGAAAACAAAATAATTGGCGGAAGTAAGCATGAAAAATTAGTAGCCGATCTTTCAAATAAAAAGAGGTATATAATACATTATAAAACCTTGGAACAATGTTTGGGTAATGGTTTAGTTTTGGAGAAAGTTTACCGCATTCTTCAATTCAAACAAAGACCATGGATGAAATCATATATTGATTTAAATACACAGTATAGAGCTAGAGGTAATAATTCATTCGAAAAAGACTTTTTCAAATTATTAAATAATGCTGTGTATGGCAAAACCATGGAAAATGTTGACAAGCGGAAAGATGTACACTTACGTAGTGAATGGAGTCGTACTAACCGCAACCATTTAGGTATAGGAGAACTGATATCCAAACCGAATTTTCATAGCATATCACAATTTACGGACTCAATGTGGGCTATACAAATGAATAAAACTTTAACATATTATAGTAAGCCCATTTATTTAGGTTTCTGTATATTAGAACTATCAAAGTGGAAAATGTATGATTTCCACTATAATTACATGAAACCAAAATATGAAGAGAAAGTAAATTTGAACTATATAGATACAGACTCCTTTATCTATTCTGTTCAAACAGATGATTTCTATAGTGACATAAGGGATGACTTGAAAGATCGGTTTGACACTTCGTCATTCGCAGAAAATAACCCTTTTTATTTCCCGCTCTTAAATAAGAAGGTATTGGGTATGATGAAGGATGAAACAGAGCGGAAGTTTATAACCGAATTTGTTGGACTAGCACCAAAAGTTTATTCATACTCCACTGAAGGTGGTGAAAATGTTAATAAAGCAAAGGGGGTTAAGAGGTGCATTGTAAATAATTATACTCTAGATGTATATAAAAATGTTTTATTCACTCAACAAAAAATTACAACATGTATGCAAACATTTGCATCAAAATTGCATACTGTTTTAACTAAAGAAATAAATAGAGTAGCCTTAAGTTGTAAAGATACAAAACGTAGAATAAGTAATAATAACATTAATACATATGCGTGGCACCATTACCCATTAGAAAGCTGTAATGGTGAAGTAGATTTAGATTTGTTAATAAAAGATTATATATAAATACAGTAATGTTTTATAGCAAATATTTCAAAATTTTTAAAAGTATTTGTAAATATAAAACAAGAAAAAATTTTGAAATAAATATTTGTAAATATTAAATAAGAAAATTTTATATTTATCTGCAAACGTTGTACAATTTTGAAATATTTTTAAAGTTAAATAAGAAAACTGTTTGTAAATAAAAAAAAATAAATGTTATATTATTTTTGAAAATTTCTTTTTCTTAATAAACGTATGTTCATTATCACTTAAATTTTCCAATATGCATTCATTAAAATAATTTGTAAATATAAAATAAAAAAATTTTTGAAATAAATATTTGTAAATATTAAATAAGAAAATTTTATTGTAAATATTATATTTATCTGCAAACGTTATACAATTTTTAAATATTTTTAAATTTAAATAAGAAAAGCTGTTTGTAAATAAAAAAAATTGTTATATTGTTTTTTGAAAATTTCTTTATTATTTATTTATTTCATTTAGTATATGGGAATGTGTAAGTATTACTATAAAGTGTTTAAATAATTTTTTGAACAATTCCAGTTAGTGGTGTATACTCCATCAATCGATCATAAAGAATCAAACAGTAGGCATTTGTATTTTGTGGTACCGGTTTACTAGTTTTGAACTCTATTTTAACATCAATAGGCCCGCTCTTTATCATTTCATTTTGAAAGCTCACATCAATTACAATGATTGGTTTGTTTTTGAATTCTTCGCAGGTGAGAAGTCGTTGAGCTTCCCTCATATAGTAATTTTGTTGAAATTTTGCATACATATCATAAAAATTGCATAACGATTCTCATCAAATTTAAGGTTTAAGTCATCATATGGATAAGAGTCTGAATTTAAGTGTACTTTAATATTTTTTAAGTCTGAATGAATATATTTACTGTCATTTTCCAAAACTAATATTATAAATCTGGGCCGCTCTCTATTCAGTGATAATTTTACATTCCAATTGTGATTCCTTCCACCAGCAAAAGTGGGATTGAAATAACAATCCCAGCTGCGAAATGCAATAGGTAAAGAAGAGCCACCTTTAATAACCTTCATTATTTGTAGTTTCTTAGAATCTGAAAGTTGAACGTGTGGAATTCTCCATGTTATGTTTGTAATAGATAAACTGAGAACTGCATTTGCATCTGTTGAATAATATGCATTTGTGTCACTTGAACTTCGTGGTAGAATAAGTTCATGTTTACTATTCAATATAATTTTATTGAAATCTTCAGCAAATCCCATTAGTAATTTTAAAGGTACGCAAAAATTGAATTTAGATATAGCTAGTTCCTCAGAAACACACCATCCAGCATTTCTCATCATATTGCTTTCAAATTGGTTTAACGAAACATAATTCTTGATTGTACTACATGTTCCCAAGTATCGGGTTCGATCAATTTCAACTCCATTAATTTCATAACGTATTTCATCAAACAAATATGCAACACAATTATTCTTCAGCCTTATATTTGACGATTTTTCACCTTTACTATTCTTTATACTTCCCTCTATGAATAAAAAGCTTTCCGAAGGTAGAACATATAAGTCTTGATTTTGTAGTATAATTCGAATTTCATCATATGGTACATAACTATGAAAGTCTTTTTTTGTTATACTCTCGTCCGAAAGCGGTTGCTCCAATACGTTAAGTATATCAGACATTTTTGTTTACTTTAAATTTAAGTAGCTTTAAGAATCTTTTATTTTCTTCTGTTAACTTCGGTCTTATAGCTTTAACGGTATCTGCAGGAATGTTCAGATTGATATTTCTTCTTGTGGTTTTATTATAAATTATCATTTTTGCCTTGGCCTCAAATGCAACCTTAGCGTTATCTCTTCACCTCTAAAGTTTATTAAACGTCCTTCTTGATCAACAATCCAAATTTTAAGATATGTTATTTCCTTAACGTTTACTGGTAGATAAACTAGATTATTAGGGTTCACGTCTAATTTATAACCTGGAGGAACGTCTAAAGCAAACTCGTGAAGTATATGTGCTGGAGAGTCATTCATGTATGCTCCTTGTATTATATTACATTGAATTTGTATAGCATTAACTTTCAGAATATTTACAACTTGATTAGATAAATGTACTACTCCTGCCTTTAAAGATTTTTCCGCAAAACCAAGCAATTTACCAATTGATCGCGTTCGATTAAAATAAATTATGTCGTGTGAAGAACTAATTTCTATTTGTAAAGTATTATTATTCGGTTCAATTATTATGGTTTTATTAAAATTAGTTTTTTTATATTGTGTAGTTATGTAATCGACAATGTCTTGCAGCTCATAAGACCCTATGGAATTTCAATAAATACATCTCCAATATGGAAAAGATTATTATCGTAGTCTACATTCGGAATAGAATTATATGAATGGAAGTCGATTAGGGAGCATTGATACTCATCCGTTAAAATTATAGGTGGAAAATAATTTGCTTTTAAAATTGAAGAGTTTTCGCTTAATGCTAATGTTATTGACATGGTGAATGCTCAATTGTAAGTGAAATAATAATGCTTTAAAGTAGTTGTTTAATTTATTTCTAGTTTATTTGCTTATATTATAATATTTCAGTTTTATTTATCCATGAATTATGTTGACTTGGAAAACCTAACCATTTAACATATGCCTTATTTCCTCTAGTTCTCAATACTTTTTCAACTAGAAACGTGTTCTGAAAACGTGTGCTATGTATTTCCTCCTTATAGAAACCTCCTTTAATTTCATGTCCTTGATAGTCTTCCAACAAAAATGTTCTAGGATAAGTGTTCTGTATCGATCTTATTTTAAATATTTCCGTTGTCCAGTTTGGAGTGTATCCCTTCTCAAAAACGTTTTTGTATTTACTAATGCGGACGTAATCTCCAACTTTATATCGTGAAGGCTTGAACATTTTCAAATTACTATATACAGTATTCAAGAAATGCTTTTCATTGTTATGAGTTACGTCATTTGGTGCCATTTTTATTTTTCCATGTTTTTTCTTATTATACTTTTTAATCAAACCTTTATAAAAATCAATCCATTTATAAGTTCCGTTGTTACTAAACTCTTTCCACATCATCTCTTTCAAGGTTCTATTGAAGCGTTCAACAATTGAAGCTTTCATTACACTATATGTAGAGTAGTGATTAATTGAATATTTTTGCATCAACCCTCCAAACTCTTTATTGAAAAACTCTCTACCATCATCTGTCTGTAAATTTTTAGGAACACGCCTCATACCAAGTATTTTCTTGAATGCATTACAAACTTCTGAGGCAGTTTTAGATTTAATCGCTTCAGCCCACACATATTTTGAAAATGTATCTATGACAGTTAACATATATTTATAACCATTATTATATGCTGAATAATTTCTCATTTCTACCAAGTCGGCTTGCCAGAGATCATCAATTCCTTTCATAATAACTCTGCGTCGTAAGAAGTTCTTCCGCGCTCGTGAATGAAGCTCATTAACTACTGCTCTTTTTTCCATTGTATGGTGATATTGTTGTCATTACGTTATATATAGGGTGTTTTTTATTGAGGTATAGAACTTTAAGTTGGCATCACTTTTTTAACTGGTGGCCATTTTGTCAGCTGTCAAGTGATTAATATTTAGTTTGGTTTGCCATTTCATCATGAACAGGTTGACAAAAGAACAACGCTTGCAAATCGTGCAAATTTATTTCGAAAATAATGGTTCAGTTCGCGAAGTTTACCGCAAGCTCCGTCCATTTTATGGTCGACATAATCGTCCATCAGAGCAATTATGGAATGGACCTGTCAATTGGCCACCAAGATCGTGTGATTTGACACCATTGGATTATTTTCTTTGGGGATATGTGAAGTCGCTCGTCTACGCCAACAAACCAGAAACGTTAGGGGACTTGGAAGCCAACATTCGTGGCGTTATTGCCAACATACGGCCCCATATGCTCGAAAAAGTGGTTGAAAATTGGACCTGTAGAATTGGCTTTATTCGAGCCAGCCGCGGCGGCCACATGCCCGAAATCATATTTAAACGTTAATGGCATAAAATTATCCTTCCAATAAAGCCAAATCGATGGACATTAAAACGATTTTCTTGTGTTTTATTTCAATTCGAAGTTCTATACCTCTAAAAAAAACACCCTATATATCTATTATTTTCTTATTTAAATCTTTTATTTCATTTCTTAGCAGTACAATTTCTTCACTTATTCCTCTTTTTAAATTGTCTTTCATGTGTCTTATTTGTAAAATCAAATAAGCTTTGTTAACAGCATCAAGTCCATCCAAAGGTGAAACTACGTTTATAATCTGTATTTGAAACCTCTATTTCCTTTAAGTCGGTTACTGGGATCGTAGTTTACTCTATGTGCATTTGTATCAATCAAAATTCGTTTATACATATCTAGTTCAGTTGAGTCATACTGTTCCGGCCTTTTGTGAAATAGTAATGAATAAAGGCCTGGAGTTAATGCCCAAGATTTATTTCCTATGGTTATTTTGTCATCACTTACCTTAAGATATGAATTTCCAAATTTCCAATCACCATCTTCATCCTTATAAGGCCCAAATATGGTATCGAGATTTTTGTTTTCAAACAAATCTGTTAAATTAAATTTCCAATCATCAGGTTGGGAATAAAATGATTCATTCAAGTGTGAATCTTCTTTATTTTCACTTTTCCCTGGTAAAGTACTAAAACACTCTTTTTTAGTGGGAGTACTGGCAATAATCTTTTTCTGATGTCCTTTAAATTTAATATAATTTTCAGATTTAATTCTTTCATCAGAAAATTTCATTGGATCTAATGAATTTTCATCAGATAATTTTTTTAAGTGGTTCTGTTATAGGTTTAAATGTATGTTCTAATTTATTAAACGATTCTGCTTCACCTTGTTTGATACTGTCGAATTTATTTTTTAGAATTTTTCTTGATTTCACTAATTCTTTTAATATACTTTCTTCCATGTTGGCTTGCTGGAGAAAAGCTCAGTTAGTTACAAACAGCTTTTTAAACAGCAAAACAGCTTGTTTAAACAGTTAAACAACCTTTTGAAACAGCTAAACAGCTTTTTTAAACAGCTAAACAGCTTTTTTTGAACAGCTAAACAGCATTTTGAAAAAGCTAAACAGCTTTTTTAAACAACTAAACAGCTTTTTTAAACAGCTAAATAGCTTTTAATTAGAAAATGTCCGCAGCAGTTGAATGAATATTTATAACTAAGGTTGAATGAAAACATCAAAGCCTTTTCTATAGCGTCCATTCCATACATCATCATCCTTGCTGATCACAAGAAATCCATATTTCTCCTTCCAACATTCATTGCATATATTATGAAACATTTTGAGACTCATATCACTTCCAACATGATCACTATAAATATGTTTTAAATTTAAGTCGTCTTGTTTAAATATTATGATAAATTTTGCATTATCTCGTACTAAATGTTTAGGAATAATTGTATACGTTTGACACAAATAAAATGAATCAATGTCTCTATGACGACCCATACAAAAATATGGTCTAATATTATTCTGCTTTTCGCATGCAACATCATCAAATATCATTACAGAGTTTGCCTTTGCTTTATCAGGTGATATGACATCTTCATTCTCTGTAAATGTGTAAAGACCTATTCCCTTTACTGATGAAATTAGTCTTTCTAGATACTTATATTTTGGCTGTTGTAATGACTTTGAATACAAGTAAATATTTTTAAACTTTAATCCATTTGGGCTTTCGATTAAACTGAGCATTACATTTGTTTTCCCGCAATTAGATGGGCATACTAGTAATGCTCTTACAGAGTTTGGTAATAGGCAACTGTGTTTAGTTCGACTATTGTATTCAATGAAATCGAAATTTCTTACTAAGATATTTGAATGTTGCTTAATCAAATGCATCTTTACAACTGAAAGTTATATTAAACAAGTTTGAATTTATTTACAGAAATAATTAAAAGTATAAATGATTGTGTATTCAAATAAAAAATTTAATGCGAAACAGACAGTTCAGGGAAAAGAACTGGTAAACAGTTTGATTAATTCATTACCAGTTGAACTTCATTTGCCTGGATATCAATTTTGTGGACCTGGAACAAACTTAGAAAAACGGTTGAAGAGAGGAGATAGAGGAATTAATCCATTGGATGCTGCTTGTCGAGTTCATGATATTGCTTATTCTCAGAGTACTGATATTAAAAACCGTCATCAGGCGGATAGAGAACTAGCTAATAAAGCTTGGGAGAGGGTAACAGCTAAAGACAGCACACTCGGAGAAAAAATAAATTCGTACCTTGTAACAAATGCAATGAAATCTAAAGTAAAATTTGGTTTGGGTGTTAAATCCAAAGACTTTAAGAAAACTTGTAAGCAAAACCATTTTCGTAATGCGATTAAAGCAGCTACAACTATCTTAAGAAAAAATAAGCCTACAGATACAAAAGATGGTATAAAAACTGCGCGAAATGTTATTAAAAGTTCTTTTCTTGGAAAAAAAATCGGAAGTAAAAATTCCAAGAATTATCAGAGTTCCTAAAATTGGCGGCTTATTACCTTTGATACCGATATTTACAGCACTTGGAGCATTAGGTGCAATGGCTCCTGGAGGTTCACAAATTGCTAAAGCCATTAAAAGAAAATAAACGTCATAACAGAGCATTAGAGACAATAGCAATAGGAAAAGGTCTCTATCTGAAACCTTATAAAAAGGGATATGGAATATTTTATGCAAGAACTACATCAAAAAACTATTAAATCAGCTACCCAACAGACCATTAACAGATATGGATTTAAGAACTTTTGGAAAGAAGCATATTCTTCACTTTAGAGGAGTTTATATGAGAGATGACCTTCCTAATATTCCACGGAGGATAGAATGTGGAATTATCAACTTAGACTCTAATACCGGAAATGGTACACATTGGGTAGCATATTGTAAAAATAATAATAATGTGGAATATTTTGATAGTTTTGGTAATCTTCAACCACCCTTAGAAGTTTTAAGATATTTGGGAAACAATATAAAGTATAACTATAAGAGATATCAGAAATTTAATGGATTTAATTGTGGACATTTATGTTTAAACTTGTTAATAAAATCCCAAATAAAAAACAATGTGGAATAAAAAAAAAACAGAAAAAATAAAATTTGTTTAATTAATTTATTTATAGTTTTTATTTCATTTATTATCCATTCTTAGCAATAGTCTGTATATTTTTACGTCTGTTACAATTTTTTTTTGCATTTTTTTTCCTATTTCGTAAAAAAGACGTGTCAGATCAACTTCAATATCTTTTTCATTTATTCCTTTTATTTCACTCAGTTGTATACTAGTTTTTCTTAACATAGAACACGTTGGAATATAAAAATCATAATAAAAATGTAGAATTTGTTTCCTGAGGATGCCGTTCCAACATAAAATTGAAGTTAGAAATATTCCAATACCAAGTAGAGACTTCCACGTATCTGGCTCTATTTTAATTTTGTAGTTGTCCTGCTGAATAATTAAACGATAGCTACCGTTTTTATACTGAAATATATAGGCTGTATTCCTTTCAGTAGTGTCATCTATCAAATTTACTGAATTTAAAAATTCTTTCTGAGAAAGGACACTGCTAATATAGATTTTATAGTGCATTAAACGTAGCCACTCTTCCCGATCCAATCCAATAAAATGTTTATTTTTATAATGTAGCCATATCATTGGTTTAAATCCATTTAGAGTTGAAAACCCACAAGAAATTTTTAATTTTAAATTCAGGAAGTACTCCAGCTCAAAAACCACATCCTGTATTTGAGGTTTCCTTGGTTGTTCGAAAAAGTTTCTCATTTTATTTTCCATTTTCAAAAGAGAATTTTAATTTTTTTACTATACACCTCGGAAGTAAATTTTAAACTGATGATGACTTCGCTCTAAAAAATCCCTTTATATTGGAAATATCTTGAATACTATGCTCTATCTATCTGTCATTGTGTACATAAGTTGACGTATACAATTACATACATGCATACATACATACATATATGTTGTCTAAAAAAAATAAAAAAATATTTAAATTATGTTTCCTTTCAAACATTTTGTTTATTTTTTTTTAATGTAAATTATAAAATTTAATTAAAAATTTTGTTTAAAAATGTTTATTAATTCGTCTCAATCTTCCTTTCGGTTAGCGGTGGCAGTCGATAAAAAGTGATGAAATAAGCTTCTATATGTATCAATAATCTTCTTCACCCTTAGTTTTTTCATATGAAAAAAGTAACACGTACACATACCAACAACGTCTTCATTTGAATTTTCGCCATGAGAGCAAGGTATTCTATCATCAAAATTCTCATAATCAGTTTTGAATGCCCGAAGAAAAGACAGATGTTCTTCGAAAATTATATTTCCGAACTCTTGCAAAAAATCATTTATAAAATCCATCGTTCTAGTTTAAAATCTTAATGAAAACTACTCATTGATTTATCAAATCCTCGTGTTATATACTTACGTATGTATATTTTTGTATGGTTGAATTCGTATAAATTAAACAAATATTCATGCAATTTCATTTTTTTTTCTTCTTGTTTTTATTTAAAATATTTCCTTAAACACTTTTTAAATAGTTTCTATTTAAATGTAGCAAAAGGATAATAATCTCTTACAGGAGGAACTGGCTTCAACTCCAATCTGTATAAATCACTATTATTGCTATCATTTATAGGATATTTACAAATAAGATAAGCGCCCGTAGATAAATTTTCAATATCCTTATCACTTAGTGAATTAAACCTCTTTGGTAAATATAAAATGTTCGTTCCCAGTTCCAAGACAATAGTTTCCCCATACTTGGTACTAATACGCTCAGCTCCAGTTATATGATACTCCTCTAGAGATAGCATATCCTTCACACTAAGTCTCTGCCTGGCGTTCAATTTATTGAAGGTAGAAATTAACTCCTCGTTGGTGCTCATTGTTTTGTAACTTATATTAAACTGTGAACTTTTATACACCAGTACAAATTATTTATAAATTTTTCATATCCAAGATATATATATATCTCTCTCTCTATTTATTAATTAAGTTTTCTCTTTTCACTAGTTATTATTGAAATTTTATTAACGGTTGTGTTTTATTTTATCTCTTTATTATAATTTTTTTTTATATTTTTATATAATGTTAAAAAGATTCTACTTATATAATTTCAATCTAATGATTTTATTTAAAGTTTACATCTAATATTATTTTATCCCTAACTTCGTCGCACCAAAATTCTTCATTAAATGTCGATAGCAGCTTATCCCCTTCGTATACCTCATCCTCAAAAAAATTTTTATGATATCCCATCTGGTTGTTGGGAATTTCCTGTTCCTTCCAATTCTGAGGAGACTTGATGTAGTGGAAGATTACTTCTTCCACCGAATCATTAAGACTGAATTCTGTCAACGTACCAATGGAAAGTGGGCTAACCGAAGGGTGTACCTTGCCAAAGGCATCCTCCAAAGATATTATCAGCGGACTGGATTGCATTTTTAATTTAATTTTTTTTTTTACTTTTTTATTTATTTAGTTGATAGCACTTGAAGTTGAATTTCACTAACTAAGTTTAAAATGTTCCACGATTGGAACTTTATACTCAAAATCAACAACAACAACAACAACAACAACAACAACAACAACAACAACAACAACAACAACATAATACTAACAACATATCAATAGATAAGCTAATGCACATAAACATTGCATTTGTTCCCTCACTCCACACTCATATCCATACACACATTCACTCCTATCCATACATACATACATACATACATACATACATACACGTGTAACGCTGACCAAATTCACTACATTTTAAACCCTTTCCTATTCCACTCACGATCGTTTACTTATAAAATCCTAACCCTAATTAACATATTTTCTATTCGCACATGCAAGATTTGTGAAATCTAGGAATTCGTCTCCTTTTTATGTATATCCGCACTATCCTCAAAAAAATTTTTATGATATCCCAGTAGTAGGGAACTGCCGGTACGGCCCCAATTAAAATTGTAAAATTTTAAAATTTTAATTACCCAAATATTAAAATTGTTGGAAATTTGTGAAATTTGATACCTATGTGTGTGTGTGTGTGTTTTCGGCGGCGCTTTGATGTTTTTGTTTACATAAGGAGTTTTTTGTTTACATTAACCCTTGTGTGAACGGGTGATTTTTTTTTGTGGTGGCACTAATTGTGTGAACGGGTGATTTTTTTGTGGGGGGTGGATTAAGGGGTTTCATAAGATTAAGATTTTATAAGTATATACATATAGATATACCGACGGCAAAAACCTTAAATTATTTTTCCTAATACCAATGGGGAAATTGTGAAAATGATTTTTCCTAATACCAATGGGGAAATTGTGAAAACTATTTTTCCTAATACCAACGGGAAAATCATGAAATGATTTTTCCTAATGCCGACGGCAATGCATCATTATTTTTTCTAATGCCTACGGCAATGCATGATAACTTTTCCTAATGCCTACGGCAATGCATCATTATTTTTTCTAATGCCTACGGCAATGCATGATTATGTTTTTCAAATGCCGACGGCAAAACATGATTATTTTTTTCCAGTGTTGCCAGACTGTAGAAATTTGTGTGTATATATATGTAAATATGTATATATGTATATATGTATGTATATATGTATATATGTATATATGTATATGTACATATGTAAGTATGCATGTATATATGTATGTATGTATGTATGATTTTCGCACGCTAATAATAAATTTATCATGTCAACATTTAATACCATAAAATGTTCTCATGTATGTGAACACCCTATTGCTTGTGTGTGGGTGGGGGGTCCAGCTTGATTGTCGCTGGTAATTTTATATTTTGTTTATTTGTTTAAGAAATATTTATTTCACAACATTGTGAAATTCATGAATTTGTATGTATGTATGTATGTACATAAGTACATACATATGTAGGCGCGATCGTGAGAGCTTGTGCGTGGAATATTTTGTGCTTGTGTAGAATACATTTATATTTTGCAAGGTAGTAATTTTCTTTGTCTTCAATTCTTTTAAAGCAGAGGATTTTCAACTAAGTACAGTCATCAGCAGAGAAACAAAAAGTAAAAATTTGCAAGTAAGCAAAAAAGTTAACTTCTCCTCCTCCCCACTTCCTTCTATTCTCTTTATGTAGTTTGTATTTGAAATAAAAAAACACTTTTACATTTTTTTATTTTGTAAACATTTATTGTTTAAAATTTTATAAAATTTTATAATAATACATACAGTAATATATTCTTAAGTATAAATATTTTAAAAAGTGAAAAAGTTCATTTAAAACAAGATATTTCTTTTGAGAGTAAAATAGCATTTCTTAATGCGCAAACACCAAAATTATGATAATTACAATAAAAATATTCTGGATACTTGATTTCCATTTGTTTAAAGTTGATGCAGCCTATATCCTCAACGTTAAAAATTTTTCGGTGTAACATTTTTTCCAACCATAGTCTTTTTTCTTCACCTTTTACGTAAATTTTAGAACATCTTGCGTTGGCTTTTAAAAAATTAAAAACGGTATGAAATGAAACTGATCCAGCAGTCCAGCTTAGGTGATGATAGTTTTTTGTTAGCCACTTTGCTTCTCTTTGCTTTTTTATTGATAAGCATTTAAAATCAAATGGTGGTTTTATAATGAAGTTGTTATATTCATAATTGTTGAAAACAATCGCTACTTCTTTTGCGATGAAATCGTTTGAATTAGTTTTGAAACCTTGTACGTCTATAAAAATTATGTTATTTTCCTTGTTATTCAATTTATAACACTTTTCGAACTTGTCCTTTGATGGGTATATATTCTATTATACGATCATGAATAAGAATGCAGTAAGCTGATGTCTTTGGTGCAATATTAGTTGCTGTTTCAAATTCTATTTTTATATCAATCGGTCCATTATTGAGTGATTCATTCTGATGACTGACATCTACTACAATAATAGGAGCTTTTGTCTTAAACTCTGATGCAGTTAGAAGCGGTTGAGATTCTTTCATATAATAGCTTTGTTGGAATCTTAGATACATATCATATAGAATTGCATAACGTTAATTTTTGAACTTTATGTTAAGATCATCATACGGGTATGAGACTGAATTTAAATGTACTTTTAAATTAGTCAAATCACAATGAACAAATTTATTTTCTTGTTGAAAAGCAATCAACACAAAACGGAGGCGTTCTCTATTTGCAGCCAGTTTAACATTCCAAATATGGCTAGTTCCTGTGTTTAATTGTGGATTAATATGACAATCCCAACTGCGAAATGCCATGGGTATAGAAGCACCATTGTTAATAATTTTAATCATATTCAATTTGCTAAGGTTAGATAATTGAACATGAGGTATTCTCCATGAGATGAGTGAAATTGTAAGTTTAGCTTTTTCAGTAGAAACACTCGAGCGTACAAGATCTTCGTCGTTCTTATTGCGCAAGAGTATCAGTTCATGTTTTCCATTTAATATAACTTTGTTGTAGTCTTCAGCGAATCCTAGAAACATTTTTAGAGGTACATAGAAATTGAAAAATCCATTTGCAAGAGTGACATCGTTAATTTTGTTCCATCCAGCATTTTGCATCACATTGCTTTCGTTTGGTGATAGAGAAACCAAGTTCTTTATGGTGCTCGTGGCTCCTAAATATCTTGTATGATCAATTTCAATTCCATTGAGCTCATAGCGAATTTCATCAAATAGATATGCTACAAAGTTGTTTTTTAATTTAAACTTCTCTGAAGAAGAAGATTTAGGGGCATTATCATCGGCAACAAACCCCTCTACATAAATGTAGCTCTCACTGGGTAGCACGTATAAATCTTGATTTTGTATTGAAATTCTAATTTCATCATTATTGTTGTAAGATTGTAAGTATGGTACATATGTATGATAATCCTTTTTGATTATATTCTCATCAGAGAAAGGTTTATCTAAGACATCTATTATTGAACTCATTTTGTCTTCAATTTAAAATTCAAGGACTTTAGAAAATTTTTATTTGATGTTGTTAGTGCTTTCTGTTGAAGTGGTCGCTTTAATGTTCTTGTTGTTGTTGTTACTGCTTTATTTTTCAATGTATTTGTGTTGTATATTAGCATTATTTAGTTGACCTCAAATGTATTCGTATTGTAATTTCCTCTCCTCGAAAATTAATTAAATCACCGTGTTGATCAACTACTCTTAGCGTTAGTGAACTTATCTCTCTGGTGTTCACAGGTAAATAGATGAGATTTCTTGGAACCTCATCTATTTTATAGCCTGGAGGCACATTAATCGGAAATTCATGAAGTGTATGCGATTTGGAGTTATTCATATATGTGTTAAAAGCGATACTACTTTCAATTCGCAAGAGATTCACTTTAAAAATATTAACTGGAAGATCTGAGTAATAATATTTGTTTGGTGTTAGGATTTTGCTATTGAATCCTAAAAGTTTTCCAATTGTGTTGTATTTATTAAAATATACAGGATCTTTGGAACTATTAACTTTAACTTGCATTGTATTGTTATTGGCTTCAATAAAAATCTTATTTTCTGGACAGAGTCTTCTGTATTGCTCTTGTATAAAATCTACAATATCATTCAATTCGTAAGATCCAATTGGTATTTCAATTGTATGTTCCCCTATATGAAACATATTGTTGTAGGTGTCTACATTTGGAATGCTGTTGTATGAATGAAAATCAGTTAGAGCACACTCATATGCACAATGTAATTCAATAGGAGGAAAGTAACTAGCAGATAATTCTGATGAGTTAGAGCTCAGAGTAAGTGTTATTGACATTATAACTGTCTGATTACAATTAAATAAAGTTTAGTACAACATATGGTTTATAAGCATGATTTACATATTTATTTCATTTTCTTATTTTAAAATTAACATTAGTTTCTTAATATTACTGCTATTGTTGTTGATGATGGTATTCAGCTATAATATTTCGTTCTTACTTATCCAAGAATTGTGTTGATTAGAAAATCCCAACCATTTAACGTATGCCTCCTTTCCTTTAGTTTTAAGAACCTTTTCAACTAGATATGTATTTGGATATCTAGTTTTCGAAAGTTCTTCAGTATAGAATCCACCTTTAATAGGATTACCAAGATAATCTTCTAATATGAATGTTGTAGGATTTGTATTTTGAACTCTTGTAATTGTGAAAATTTCTGTAGTCCAATTTGGAGTATAACCTTTTTCAAATGTATGCTTATATTTGCTTATGCGTACATGATCTCCAACATTAAATTTCGACATTTTGTACATCTTCAAATGACTGTATACTGTATTTAGTAGCTTTTGCTCATTTGTTGAGTTGACTTTAATCGGAGAAATTTTGATGGTACGGTGAACTTTTCTATTGTATGCATTAACTAAATCTTTATATATATCAATCCACTTATATGAACCATTAAAGCTAAATTCTTTCCACATCATTCCTTTCAATGTTCTGTTAAATCGTTCTACTATTGATGCTTTCATACTGCTATATGTTGAGTAGTGATTAATGTTGTATTTATCCACTAATTTTCCAAAGTGTTTGTTGAAAAATTCTTTACCATCATCTGTTTGTAAGTTTTTTGGTACTCGTCCTAATTCAAAAATATTTTCCATCGCCTTGGTTGTTTCGAGTGCTGTTTTAGTTTTTAGTGGTACTACCCATGCAAATTTTGAAAATGTGTCAATTACAGTTAACAAAAATCGATAATTTCTGTTTTCTCTAGAATAGATCCCCATTTCAACTAAATCAGCTCGCCAAAGATCATCTATTCCTTTCATTACAACTCTCCGACGCATAAAAACTTTTCGAGCTTGCTTATGTAGTTCGTTTACTAAATTTCTTTTTGAAGACATTAAGTTGTTTTACAGATTTTTTGGAGAGTGTTGCGATCTACTTGACGCACTTTCAGCTATTGATACAAACATGTAATTTTCCAATCTATAAATTTTCTCATTAAGCTGTTCAATTTGTTCTTCAAAGGATGTTTTAATTTGTAGAATGTCTTTTTGAATTTTATAATTTTCTTCTATATCTAATTTTATATCGCGTTGTAGCTCCTCAATTTGCATTTGAATATCTTCTTGAATTATAGTATTATCTTCCTTAAAGTATGTTAATAATTTCTCTTCTAATTTTTCGATTTGAGTTTGCAGAAACAATTTATTGATAACATCGTTTTCCTCCAGAGCTTTTGCAACATTTTTGATTCTTTTGTTTTGGACATCAATGTTGTTGTTCGTATCCATAAGGAACCCCAGCAGTTTAGGTGCATTTTTCAAAGAAATTATGCTGCTAGTATCGTTTAAATAGTGTCCAAATTTATCAACAGACATGCTTTATATACTTTATTAAAGTTAATGTATTATATTTGCTTCACGTAGTTCTTCAATAATTGATACAATCTCGTTATTGTGATTAGTATGACCTGCACCTTGTGATGCAAGCAGTAGTCGAAGACGATCTACTAACTCATTTGGATCGTCCCAGTATATATAGTTTGGCTTATGAACTTTAAATTCCATCATTCCATCACCTAAATAACTACCTTTTGACTTAGATCCTGTTGATTCGTTTAAATTCTTCTGGTTTTTCTCGTCAATAAATTTCTTAATAATATGTTTGTATTTATATCCTCTAGTACCCTTAATTTGACCATCAGGTTTATAGTCCCTTCTATATGCATTAGTAGTAATTAAAATCTTTTTATAGATTTCGAGTTCAAATTTATCATAATTTTTTGGTATTTTATGAAACATTAGAGAAAATAGTCCTGGTGTTAGAGCCCATATTTGACCACCAACTTGTATTTTATCTTCATTAAGTTTGAGGTTACTATCACCAAATTTCCATTCATTATTGAAATCTTTATGTGGACCATAGTTTGTATCTAATTCATTTCTTCCTTCCAAGGCTGATAAGTCAGTATAAGTATCTTCTGTATTGGAAGTCTGTGAGTAAAAATCATCTTCATCATCGTCATCATTCACAGTATTAGCATCATTAAATAAGATGGTATTATCGAATATTGTTCCTTCTGCTAGTTTCTTTGGTGTACTTGTCTCTATCTTGACTGATGTTTTTTCAGGTTTAAAACTTGTATTATTTTCAACTTCTGTCTTCATTTTACTTTCTTCTTTTATGGGAATTCTTTTAATATTTTTAGAACTATTTATGAATTCTTTGAGTGGTTCTGTTATAGGTTTAAATGTATCTCTTAGTTGTTCACGTGTATCTATTTCACCAGTTTTTATACTACGAAGCTTTTTCTTCAAGACATTTCTTGTCAACACCAACTGTTTTACAATTTTCTCATCCATGTTTAATAATAGTAAATAACAGGTATCAGCTATTAGATAAGGTATCAGCTATTAGGTCAGGTATTAGCTTATCAGGACCTGGTCTGGTTTTCAGATCATCTTATCAGGACCTGATCTGGTTTTCA
Organism: Nowickia ferox; assembly: GCA_936439885.1. NCBI lineage: Eukaryota > Metazoa > Arthropoda > Insecta > Diptera > Tachinidae > Nowickia > Nowickia ferox. The sequence continues at coordinate 66,851,907 of OW387023.1, read as the reverse complement.
GATCAGCTTATCAGGACCTGATCTGGTTTTCAGATCAGCTTATCAGGACCTAATCTGGTTTTCAGATCAGCTTATTAGGACCTGATCTGGTTTTCAGATCAGCTTATTAGGACCTGGTCTGGTTTTCAGATCAGCTTATTAGGACCTGATCTGGTTTTCAGATCAGCTTATTAGGACCTGGTCTGGTTTTCAGATCAGCTTATCAGGACCTGGTCTGGTTTTCAGATCAGCTTATCAGGACCTGATCTGGTTTTCAGATCAGCTTATCAGGACCTGATCTGGTTTTCAGATCAGCTTATCAGGACCTGATCTGGTTTTCAGATCAGCTTATTAGGACCTGATCTGGTTTTCAGATCAGCTTATTAGGACCTGGTCTGGTTTTCAGATCAGCTTATTAGGACCTGATCTGGTTTTCAGATCAGCTTATCAGGACCTAGTCTGTTTTTCAGATCAGCTTATCAGGACCTGGTCTGGTTTTCAGATCAGCTTATCAGGTATCAGATGAGGTTATAGCAAATAGATGTATCAAGTTTAAAGTTAGATTAATAACTAGAGGTAATTTTTATGAGTAGTTGCTTATATAGTTATGAAATAGTCAAATTGCTTTCTGTAGCGACCATCGTTTAATTCGTTATCTTTGCTTATCATCAAAAATCCATATTTATCCTTCCAACATTCTCGACAAATTTCTTGAAACTTTTCATAGCTCATATCGCTGGCAACACGATCCTTATAAACATGCTTCATATTTGTCTCATCTTGCTTAAACATTATAATAACATTTGCATTGTCTCTTATTAAATGCTTGGGAATTCTGGTATATGTTTGACACAGGTACAATGAATCAACATCCCTATGTCGCCCCATACAAAAATATGTACGTATATTATTCTGCTTTTCACATGCAACATCATCAAATATCATAATTGAATTAGTTTTAGCTTCGTCAGGTGGAATAACTGATTCATTATCGGTGAATGTAAAATACCCCATACCTTTAATTGGTGAAATTAGTTTCTTCAGGTATTCATATTTAGGTTGATAGAGAGATTTTGAGTATAAATAGATGTTTTCAAACTTGAGTCCATTAGGACTTTCTAGCAAGCCAATCATAACATTAGTCTTTCCACAATTTGATGGTCCCACTATTAGAGCACGAATAGAATTTGGTAAGAGAGGACTATGCTTTATTTATGAACTGATGTTCGCTGAATCATCAATATTACGAACTAAAATATTTTTATGTTGTTTTACTAACTGCATTTTTGTAACTAAATGCATTTCATATATATTACCTTTTATATAGAAAAAACTAGATAATATGGTTATACGATATCAGAAAACTTTTAGTCATAAAAACACCGTCGTTGGAGGAGGTCTAGTAGACAAAATAATAAACTCTCTACCTGTTGAACTTCATCTACCTGGATATCAGTACTGTGGACCTGGAACAAAACTACAAAAACGTTTAAATCGAGGTGATAAAGGAATTAATTTATTGGACTCTGCATGTAAAAATCACGATATTGCTTATTCCAAAAATAAGGATTTAAGTAGCAGACATAAAGCTGATAAAATACTTGAAAACTCCGCTTGGGATCGAGTTTTATCAAAAGATAGTAGTCTTGCTGAAAAATCGTTTGCATATATGGTTACTAACGCAATGAAAGCCAAAACAAAATTTGGTATGGGTGTGGAGAAAAAGAAAAATGTAAAAAAGAACAAACTAAATGTTAAAACACTATTTAGAACATCAGTTAGAGCTGCAACAAAAATACTAAAAAAAGAAAAACCATTAGATATTAACACAGCTATTAAAATTGCACGAAAAAGTATTAACAAGTCATTAAAAGGAAGAAAATCTCAAATTATAGTACCACGTGTGATACGTGTCCCAAAAATTGGTGGCTTTTTGCCTCTAATACCGATTTTAACTGCTCTGGGTGCAATTGGTAGTCTAACAACTGGAGGTGCTGCTATAGCTAAAGCTGTAAATGCAACAAAGAATGCTAAAAATCAACTTGATGAAGCAACTAGACAAAATAGAGCCATGGAATCTGTAGCAGTTGGAAAAGGACTTTACTTAAAACCATATAAAAAGGGTTATGGTTTAATTCATAAAGAGGAATCAAAAAACTCTTAGAGATGCTGCCCGACAGACCACTTTCTGATGTGGACCCAAACCGTTTCTCTATAAATATTCCATATTTTAGAGGTGTTTTCATATTGAATACTCTACCAAAACGAACAAAGAAAATTGAATGTGGAATAATCAATTTAGATGTATCAACAGGACCTGGTACACATTGGGTAGCAAATTATACAAACATCAATGAAATCGAATATTTCGATAGCTTTAGAAACTTACAACCTCCTTCAGAAGTAGTCAAATATCTTGGTACAAATATAAAATACAACTATAATCAACATCAGAATTTTAATACATTTACCTGTGGACATTTATATCTTAAATTTCTTTATGAAATAACTGAAAATATTAAATAAAAACACAAATATTTATATTTTACAAAACTCTTTAATGTCTTTTTATTCATAATTTAAAAAACGTAATTAATATAATTTATTGCCAGACAGGATATTGGGAATTTTGAATTAGAAATTCACTCAGCTCATTCTCAACGATTAGGTTTTCTTCACCTTCTCTACTTAGACAATATGATCCGCTCGAGAGATCTTTAATATCGTCATCTGTTAAAGTATTATATCGTTTAGGCAGGAACATTATATATTTATCCATTTCAACTTTAGTGTTGGTCCATAATTTGTTGTTACACGTTTCACATTTCGAACAGTATATTTCATGGACGTGTCAAGCTCCTTTACGTGGATTAAGGTTTTGTTGTTTAGAGAATTAAATTTTGAAATTAGATTTGTTGTGGAGTCCATTTTTTTATTTAGTTCTTCTCACTTTGAATGTTTAACTGGAAATGATCTTAAAAGTAGCGATGATGACTTCAAGAAGGCTAATCGAAAATAATTATGGTGAAATAGTGAATAAGTGGGGGATAGTGATAGAGAGAAAGAGATAGTTATAGAGAGAAAAGGGTTAGAGAGAGAGATAGAGTGCTAAAAAGAAATATGGAATAGCGATGATAGTATAGATATTTGAAAAAATTTAAAGAACAAATTAGTCTTAAAAAACCTTCCAACAATTGTCATCATCATTCATTTATCAGCAAATAAAATGAGTCAAATTAGACGTACTCTAAACCAATTTCTAACAGATTTTGAAAGCTTCTGGTTATATGATCATTGGGAGATGATAAAATTTTTCCAAAATATGCTGGATGAGAACGAAGAATATGGCGTAATAGAAGACGAAGACAACACAGAAGGGCATTTTGGAAACTGCCCATGGTACGATCCGAAGTGTGAGGAAGGACCTGATACTTGTAGATGTACAATATATTTTTTACGGAAAAGTATATTAGAACATCTAATAATTGGATACTATGAAATGTTTCCATCATTATAAATAAAATATTTAAGAAATTAAATTAAATGGTATTATTAACAGAAATAAAATAAAATTGTATTATTAAAATATTCCTTGTTTTGTATTATTTTTTCTAAAGGAAAATTAGGAATCATCTGTTCGAATACAAAATAACAGAAACTTGTAAGTAGTGAAAAATATAAGGACTTATCCGATTATCTTAATTGTGTCTCTTTATAAAAATATCTAATGGAATTTCACAATATTGTGAAATTCAATTTCTCTTGTAGAGAACCTCTCAAACAAAACAAGATTGTGCATGTTTAATTTATGTGAAGACAAGACTGTGCATGTTTAAGCAATATGAAAACAAGAATTTACAAATAAGAAAAACAAAAACTGTTTGATCCAACGAAGTAAAGCCAATAAAGAAATAAACACCATTTCATTCTTTTTTCAATATTTTATTTCAAATTTTTTCTTAAAAATTCATATAGATATGTACAATAATTTTTCTTAAAAAATAAATAGGATTTTATTTACAATAATTTTTCTTATTAAATAAATATGATTTTATATACAACAATTTTTCTTAATGAATAGGATTTTATATACAACAATTTTTCTTAATGAATAGGATTTTATATACAACAATTTTTCTTAATGAATATGATTTTATTTACAATTTAAAAATTAACTAAAAATTAATTAATTTTAACAATTTTCTTGCATTCTAGCAATCTCATCTAGCAACATATCAAGTTCGTATTCAGGGTTAGTTTCCTTAATACGAAAATGATACCATGCATATGTATTAATGTTATTTGATCTAATTTTTCTCTTATCGTCTCCATAACTTAAGACTACCTTATTTAGTTGACTAGTATATATCTGATGTAGCTTAGATTTAAATATTAACATATTATCATACACATTAGTCTTATTAAATAAACAATTTTTATAAGTAGCTAAACTATATTTATCTAATATGGCTCTCTTTACCCCCTTCGATTTTTTAACGTCATTTTGATTTTGTACACTGAATGAGTACATTTTTGATCGCAGCCCAACAAATTCTGTCATTATTTTACCGCAATTTTCATCCTTTATCATACCAATGACTTTTTTATTTACTAGTGGAAAATTATAAATATTGTCTGTAGGATAGTCCGATGTATCAAATTGTTCTTGTATGTCATTTTTGATGTCAGCGTAAAAGTCGTCCGTTTTTATTGAATATATAAAAGAGTCCGTGTCCATATAGTTCAATGAGAGTTTTGTCTTAAACTTAGGTTGCATGTACCCGTAATGGAAATTATACATTTTGCATTTGGACAGCTCGAGTACACAAAATCCTAAGTAAATTGGTTTATTGTAGCAGGTTTTGACTCTAGTCATTTCGATTGCTACTAGATCTTCGGAAAATATAGATAAACTATGAAAATTTGGTTTTGATATCCAATCTTGGGCCCCCAAACGATTACAATTCGTTCTCTCCCAACTATTAACAATTTTAACATCTCTCCTCTTATCCACATTTTCCATGGTTTTACCATACACTGCATTATTAAGTAGTTTGAAAAAATTTTTTTCAAAAGCATTTTTAGCAGTGGCCCTATGTCTGGTATTTAGGTCAATATAGCCTTTTAACCATGGAGATAGTTTAAATGCTAGAATACGATGAGTTTTCTTTAAAACTAAGCCATATTCTAAGCACTGTTTCAGAACTCTAAAGTGTATTACGTATGATTGCTTTGTAGAGAAATCGGTTATCAACTTGCTATACTTCGCTTGCATAACTTTTTTATTTTCAGCGCAAAAAGGAAGGTCATTATGCAAGTCGTGTAAATGAGAGGGATAATCCAACGTGACCTCATATACATAACCGTCTGTTCCATTGTCAGCTATGCTGTTTGGATCCAGATTCAGCTCGTCTTGCGATAACCATCTGAACCCAACATGAGGAAGATATTCCGACATCGCCCAACCATACAAATTGTTAGCGTCTAAATAGACGAGAAATTCTGAGGGCTTCTCTTTATCGAAATCTTCCAAATATTTGTTATTCGCTTTCGAATATCTTTGACTACACTGTACGATCCCTCCACGTATACCTTTTTTCATAAAATTGTACATGTCTATGTCTGTCAATAATTCTAATTAAATTTTTGTGTATTTGAGCATTGCATCCCAGGAAAGGCCAGGTGCTGTATAATATTGGCATGGATCGAGCTCATAAATACCTTTACAAACTTTTCTAAAGTTCTCGAAAATATCTGTCAGTAAGAGGACATCTGTTTTTAAGTAAAGTTCCATATAATCTTTCATAGTTTTGCAACCAAAAGTATTCCATAGCTCTTCAGCATGTGAGTATTCCTCTAAAGAACACTCTTTATTGTTCAACTTATTAAAGAAATCACTGCGTGAAGGCAGCTGACACTCATCTAATTTTTGGAATGAATTTAGGTACTCATACGGGAAAATACCTTTTTTCTTAATGAGCTGAAATTCTTTTTCTGACTGAAATAAGGACCTTATAGTTCTGAAATCATTATCCGACAAATTGCAGGCTAATGATTCCAAACTCTCAGCCATAAACCGTATTGTATCAAGAAATCTTATTTCAAGCTTATGGCCATCACTCATTTCTGTAAATTGGGAGAGGGATATATAAAGTTCCTTATTGAGAGGGAGTACTTTCAGTTGCATTGCAATTTCACCTAGTTCTTTAATAAAAAGATGTGAGTCATAATTTGAGTAATTGTGAAAGTAAACTGGTATAAGCTTGGGGATTTGGTAATTTAAATTACAGTTATTGTGGGCTGCACCTCTATATTTACCACTAATGTGACAATGATCTCTAACGCGATCTTTACGTAGAAATTTTTGACAAATATGACAATTCACCGCACTATAAAAATTATAAATATCAGAAGGAGATAAAGTATCCATTTGTCTATTATTTACTAAGTGACTATTGTATATATCCTCACAGTCTTTAATTAAATATGATACAAATTTTTTTGAGGCATCTTTTCCTGTGTATATCCTTAATTTATCTAACTTATTGCTATGGAGACACTTAATATAATAGCTAAATGCACAAGGAGTGTGCTTTTTGACTAGACTAGTTTTATTACTTACACTATTACTAACTTCTTCCAAGATGCATTCGAAGTCCGCATATACCACGAAGGGTACATCAATTTTTCTTTGATGTCCCTTGAAGCTCAGAATTGCATCCGGACCTGATGGCATAGTTGTAACAATTTTACCGCACTCCGCCTTATGATTTGTCATACCATTTTCGATGTGGGTGTACTGGAGACAGCTGTTGCAGAAATGTAGTTTGTGTTCATTCCTGGTAGTCTGATTTTGTAAAAGTCTATGAATGATAAAAAATAAAATAAAAGATTATAAGTAAAATGTACATAGTATAAAGTATATAAACAAGTATTTGTATCCTTAAAATAAAAAGTTGTATATTTTTTTAACTTACCTTGATATATTCTTTATCAATATGTAGTGATGACCTGCAGCATTCTCTAAAAGTAGTAAGTTGACGTGGTTCACTTTCTCGTCCTTGGTCACATAATAAGGACCAATGATCTGATCTGCTCCCTCATCATACCCAAATACGTTCACACTTAAAGTCGGATTGTTTGCCTCAAACTCTTTGATTTTGTTAAGTGCTAATGGGTAGCTTAAATTTTTGAAATTTAACGCTACACCATTTCGCGTAACAATCGTCTCTGCAGCAATGTTCTGAATATTATACGAACTGCAACGTTCTGTATGTTTGTATTTCGTGGTATCCATTGCAGCAATCAGACACCACTTGAAGCAATATTCATCATTATATTCAATATTGATGCAGGCAAATCTTCTTACAAGTTTTTCAGGAGTGGATATCCAATTCGAGCCTTTGACGAGCGACGATTTGTTGATGTTGATTTCTGCTCGGACTATGCGTGACAAAGTCCAACCAGAATCTCGCTCTTCAAATTCGGACATTTTGGTTGAAATCTCCTCAACCTGTTTACGTAATATTTCTTCTATATTGTCTGCCTTTGTCAGTAAACTCATTTTGGCTACATGTGATATTATGCACAACTCCAATTCCTCTCCAACAATTTTTATATACTCCGCCACAATACTCACATGAAATTTAATTATTGTATGTTTAGTTAAATTCATTTGAAGTCCCTCCATAAAAATATTTTTGTTTTCCTTAATAAACTCTTCCAAGAGAAGTTGGTATTTTTTATTTAGAATTGCATATGTGGCGATATGATTTTTGAAGGCTTTCGATATTTTATAATATCTCACATTATCTTCTTCTGTCCTGACATGGGAAGTACTAATTGGAGTTGGCAGAGTTTCTTCTCCTATTTCTTCTACATCTACTTCTCCATCATTTTCCGGTAAACTTATGTCCATAGCATCGTTGTATAAGGTCCCTCCAAGGATATCCACACCTTGTTGTTGAGCTTGTTGTTGTTGTTGCTGCTGGTGCTGCTGCTCTTGTTGATGATAAGTATGTGGTTGCCATTGCATCAAATTGGAATACTGCTGCATTTGATTATCTGGTGTGACGGGATTATAATTGTAACTTGGATACTCATATTGCATTGGTACTCCTGATCCCAAAAACTGATTATTCCATGACATTGATGTAGGGTAACAGTTAGGCATACCGTATTGTTGATGATTCATTGGTAGTTGATATTGGGGGTACTGTAAAGAGGGTTGTTGCTGATGATGAAATGTATTTAGCTGCTGTTGATGATTTTGAAGAGATGACTGCGGTTGCTCTTGATTTCTGTCCCGGCTTACGATCTCTTGATCCTGCACACTATGATTTTTAACATGGTCCAAAAAGGACTTTTGGTATTTATATACCTTATGACATCTATTACACATATATCCAGAAGAACTCATTTCTAATTAGTTTATGGGTTTTCTATTTGAATTTAACACAATTGCTGATGATACTACTTGTAAATACAATAAAGTACTGATGTGTTGGTTATAAAAGTTGGCGTATTTATACGAAAATTAGTAGCAGTAGCCTTGCGGCATTCATAATTTTTACTTTTTGTTTCTCTGCTGATGACTGTACTTAGTTGAAAATCCTCTGCTTTAAAAGAATTGAAGACAAAGAAAATGACTACGTTGCAAAATATAAATGTATTCTACACAAGCACAAAATATTCCACGCACAAGTTCTCACGATCGCGCCTACATATGTATGTACTTATGTACATACATACATACATACACATTCATGAATTTCACAATGTTGTGAAATAAATATTTCTTAAAGAAATAAACAAAATATAAAATTACCAGCGACAATCAAGCTGGACCCCCCACCCACACACAAGCAATAGGGTGTTCACATACATGAGAACATTTTATGGTATTAAATGTTGACATGATAAATTTATTATTAGCATGCGAAAATCATACATACATACATACATATATACATCCATACTTACATATGTACATATACATATATACATACATATATACATATATACATATTTACATATATAAATATATATACACACAAATTTCTACAGTCTGGCAACACTGGAAAAAAATAATCATGTTTTGCCGTCGGCATTTGAAAAACATAATCATGCATTGCCGTAGGCATTAGAAAAAATAATGATGAATTGCCGTAGGCATTAGGAAAAATTATCATGCATTGCCGTAGGCATTAGAAAAAATAATGATGCATTGCCGTCGGCATTAGGAAAAATCATTTCATGATTTTCCCGTTGGTATTAGGAAAAATAGTTTTCACAATTTCCCCATTGGTATTAGGAAAAATCATTTTCACAATTTCCCCATTGGTATTAGGAAAAATAATTTAAGGTTTTTGCCGTCGGTATATCTATATGTATATACTTATAAAATCTTAATCTTATGAAACCCCTTAATCCACCCCCCACAAAAAAATCACCCGTTCACACAATTAGTGCCACCACAAAAAAAAATCACCCGTTCACACAAGGGTTGATGTAAACAAAAAAGTCCTTTTGTAAACAAAAACATCAAAGCGCCGCCGAAAACACACACACACACACACACACACACATACATAGGTATCAAATTTCACAAATTTCCAAGAATTTTAAAATTTGGGTAATTAAAATTTGAAAATTTTACAATTTTAATTGGGGCCTACTACTTATCCCATCTGGTTGTTGGGAATTTCCTGTTCCTTCCAATTCTGAGGAGACTTGATGTAGTGGAAGATTACTTCTTCCACCAAATCATTAACACTGAATTCTGTCAACGTACCAATGGAAAGTGGGCTAACCGAAGGGTGTACCTTGCCAAAGTCACCCTCCAAAGATATTATCAGAGGACTGGATGGCATTTTAAATTTAATTTTTTTTTACTTTTTTTTTATTTAGTTGATAGCACTTGAAATTAAATTTCACTAACTAAGTTTAAAATGTTCCACGATTGGACCTTTATACTCAAAATCAACAACAACAACAATATAATGCAAACAAAATATCAATAGATAAGCTAATGCACATAAACATTGCATTTGTTCCCTCACTCCACACTCATATCCATACACACATCCACTCCTATCCATACATACATACATACACGTGTAACGCTGACCAAATTCACTACATTTTAAACCCTTTCCTATTCCACTCACGATCGTTTACTTATAAAATCCTAACCTAATTAACATATTTTCTATTCGCACTCGCACTCACAAATCTAGGAATTCGTCTCCTTTTTATGTATATCCGCACTAAAATGTCTAACAAAATTAAAAAAATATAATAAATAATTTGAAATTTATTTGCTGGAGGTCAAGCATTGTCTATATAAATAAATAAATTTCAAATTAAAATAAACTTATGACAATATGTCGAATAATAAATTTCTTAAATATAATAAATAATAGAATTAACATATGCAAATTATTAAACAAAAATATCAATTAGAAATTTTATACGAACACATGGCATGTGCCTTTACTAAATAACATACATATGTACATATTTTCCCTAAATCATCAAATACTTTCTTTTCAATTCGATAAAACAAACTCATACACCAATACTCCCACTAATGCCTTGGCTGGCTCATCATCATCATCATCATACCTGTATATAAAAGAACCTATTGTTAGCCGTTACCATTCTCAAAGCATTCGAAAAAAAAGCATGGAAAAAATATTAACTTTTTTTGCTGCGGTTCGCGTGTATAACAACACAAAATACCTTTATCAATTCCAACTACAATTCATGCGTGCGTTAAATACAAGTCCCAACTCCATTTACTACTTAGCACCATAAGCCAAGCCTCATCGATTGGCACTTAACAATTCACAATCCCTTATTTTATCTCCTTTCTCCACTACTGCCATCTAGACTTCTTTAGCACACCAAAACTTTTTTAGCTCATCCAAAACCAATTTAAATAAATTTAATTACTTTTGGGTAAGCCAAAATGATCCAGACTTAGCAAACTCACAACCCGCTATTATCACTCCTTTCTCCACCCTGTCATCTACACTTATCTAGCACACAGCTGCTTACCCAAAACCTATTTAGATAAATTTAATTACTTTTGGGTAAACTCAGATACATTGATCAAGACTTAGCCAACTCACACACATTTCACCTATTTACGGCGTTGCCATCTGGCATCAACATGCTTCACTTAGCCAATTCACTATCCTTTTTACCCTTTTTTCATCTCACTATGGCAACGCTCACACCATTATTTAGCAAATACACACTCCTTTTACCCTTTTTCACCACCATATGGCAACTCTCATACCAGTATTTAGCGAAGATACAAACCTTTACTGCCTACAGCGCCCCCTGGTAGTGAAATTCCGTTATCTATCGTTATCTATTTTAATTGCTTTCTGGGAGAACAAGCGATTCCTATATACTAAAATTTCAGAGTTATTCAACAAATATCGAAAAATCATGAAAATTTGACGTTTATAATTCTTGTTCGGACCACCCTATAATTTATTTTAAAAACTAATCATAGGGTATTTATCAGAAATAAAAGAAGAATTAAAATTAATTTTTTTTTAATTTTTCGAACAATTTTTTTTTTATTTTTGACTTTTTTGAAAATTTTTCCCAATAATTTTTTTCGGTGTAATTTTTTTTTCACTCATTCTGTTTGGCATTTCATTCTGACGAATCTGTAGAAGTTTCTCATCGATACAATTAAAATTACAGTTTAGGCAATATGATTTCCAAAAAATTCCGGTTTCGCAACACTATGCGACGGGAAAACATGTTTACTTTTTTCGAATACCGACGGGAAAACATGTTTATTTTTTTCAAATGCCGACAGGAAAACATGTATATTTTTTTCAAATGCCGACGGAAAATTTGTGGGTGTGTCTAGCTGTAGGAATTGAAGTCTACGTGTGATTGGTGGAGCGCGGGGTGTGTCTAGATTGTGAGACATTAAGGCTGACCATGATTTGGGTAGGTGAGGGCGTTTTGTAATATTTAACCGTGGTAATTCGGTGGCGTTTATGCTTGTTTAAATTTAAGCCAAGCTGTGCTCGAGGGGGGGGGGGGGGTGCGGGATGTATTTGAGGTAGATCGACTGGTGGAGGGCGGGGAGTTGTTGTAATATGTATCCGTGGGAATCTGCGTACATGTATGTATGTATGTCTGTAAGAGTTTAAGGCTGTCTGTAATTTATGAAAGGTGAGGTGAGAGTGTTCATTTAATACGTATCCGTGGGAATCTGTGTATATGTATGTTCGTAGGAGTTTAAGGCTGATTGTGATTTGAGGTGGGGGAGGGTGTTGTTGTGATAGAAAGATAGAATGTGCCTATGTGTGTGTGTATGTATGTATGTATATGTAGCAGTTTAAGTCTGTCCTTGATTTGTGGTAGGCGGGGGGTGTTATTGTAATATGTATCTATAGGAATTTGGGAGTTTATATGTTTGTAGAAATTTTTGTGCATGTATGACTGTAGAAGTTTAAGGCTGATCGTGATTTGGATTGTTGAGATTGATCGATTGTATGTGACCTCGAGAATTTGTGTATGTATATCTGTAGGAAATTTAAGGCTTACCGTGATTTATGAGGGGCGAAGTGTTCATGTATATGTATGCGTATTTGTGTGTATGTATGTCTATATGAGTTTAAGGCTGATCGTGATTAATGAGAGGTGAGGTGAAGGTGTTCATGTATATGTATCCGTATTTGTGTGTATGTATGTCTATATGAGTTTAAGGCTGATCGTGATTTAGGTTGTGTATGTATATCTGTAAGAACTGACTGTGATTTGTGAGGGGAGGAGCGTTGTTAAAATAGGTTTAATTTTTCGTAGATGAATTTTAGTATGTGTTTGTGTATGTGATTTTCTCACCCTAGTATTTATATGTACGTAGAAATAAATTCTTTCTCATATGAACATTTTTTGCTAGAAAATATTATCATATATCTGAACTTCCCTAATCCTAGTATGTTTTTCATATTGGAGGATGAGATTGCTTTATATTTTATCAAGCTTAAATTTGTCGTGTTAAAATCTGTCGGTCAGAAATTTGTTTATATTTGTATAAATATTAATTTCAGATTTTGCAAAATTCTTGTGTACGATCGTGGCGATTTTGTGTGTGTGTGTATGTGTGTATGCGCGTCAGAGTTTGATTGGTCTGTGATAAGTTTGTTTATTTAAGTACATTTGTCTTCTTCGACTTTCGTCTTCAAGCGTCAATAACTTGGAGAACGGTTTGTATGTTTTCATGATGTAGATACACATGTATGTAAGTGTGATTGTTAAAATCTAATAAATACTTGAGCATGGGTAAGAAATTTGATAATATCTGTACATATGGATCTACAAATTGATTTTATGTATGTATGTATGTATATACAAATAAGTCTAGGGCTCCCTGTTTAAATACATTTTTTTTGTCATGTGCGGTCTTTTATTGCTGTTGTTGTAAATATTCGCCTGGTCTTTCGTGTATAGATGTGAAATACCTCCATAGTTTTTTTTATTTGAAATTAAAAAACGTTATTTTAATTTTTAGATGTATTTACTTACTTAAAAGTTTGTTAGGAGTTTCTGTTTTAAGTAAAATTGAATTCCTCTCTAGTTGTAGTAACTATAGTAGAAATATTTAATATATTTTATTTCCATTTGTTTAAAGTTGATGTAGAAATTTTTCGGTGTAAAATTTTTTCCAACCATCGTCTTTTTCTTCACCTTTTACATACATATCTATATTTTAGAACACTTTACTTCTCTTTCCTTTTTATTGATAAACATTTAAAATCAAATGGTGGTTTTATAATGAAATTGTTATACTCATTATTGTTGAAAACATCCGCTACTTCTTTTTCTAATGAAAATCATTCGAATTAGTTTTGAAATCTTACACGTCTATTAAAACCATTTTCTTCATTCATATTACTTAATTTATAAAACTTTCCGGACTTTCTATTATTCGATGATGTAAAAATGCAGTAGCTGAGGTCCTTTCTTGCTGTTTCAAATTAAATTTCTATATCAATTGACCCGCTTTTTAATAAATGGAGCTTTTATCTTAAACTCTGATGCAGTTACAAGCACTTGAAATTCTTTCATATACGAGTAGTAGATACATATCATGTAGATACATATCATATAGAACTGCATAACTTTCATGTTTTAATTTTATATTAAGATCATCATATGGATATGAGACTAAATTTAAATGTACTTTTAAATTAGTCAAATCACAATGAACAAACTTATTTTCTTCTTGAAAAGCGATCAAGAGAAAACGAAGTCGTTTTCTGTGAATTTAGGTCTATCCTTTCGACGGTTCCTCTAGTATACAAGATGACTTTGCATGTCGGAATTTCTGGCTGTCCTTTGTCGGCGTTATGGGTAATTACATAAATGTTAAAATTTTAATTCCCCAAATTGTACTACTTGATAATGTTACTATCTTTACATTAATAGGCTATATGTTTATTTTATGAAGGGTGATCGTCTATGCCTTTTATTTGATGCTCTAGATGATATGCTTTTTTTTTTCTCTCATTGTATTAAAGTTTATCGTATTGTATACATATTTCTGGTATGTTTAAGTATGCTTTATTTTCATGTGAGACAGGCTTTATATATCAGGTGGGCAGTCAGTCTCTTGTTTTATTTATTTTTTTCTTCTGATGTATAACTACTATTTTGATTTTACTACTTGAAATAGAGAACATTAATATAATTTTTAAATCCATTATTTTTAATGAAAATATATACATATGTGAGTGTGTACATATGCAAATGTATTCATATCTACATACATATATGCGAGTATATGTATGTATGTAGAAATTAGTTTACATACAAAGAAATACATGTTTAATAAACAAGTATTGCACCAAATAGATCTTCAAAAACTCACTCACCTCTACCATTGTTGTTCTCGTTGTACCTTCATAGTGAACAGACGTAATAGCGGAATTTTTCTTACATACATACTAAACAAAAAAAATTATACAAATAAATATTCGTAGTACATATTAACTTTGATAAATAAGCTTTTTTTTTGCTTTGCTAATATTATTACATATAGAAATAACAAAAACAAAAAAAAACCGTAAACAAAAAAACACAAACTACCCTTGAGGAATACTCTATATGAGTACCTCAAATACAAATAATTGTGAAGTGAGTTATAACGGCAGAAATGCCTATTTTACTGTGAGTTCTGATGCTCTCAATGATAACAATAAAAATAACAAATCTGATGATAGACTTACAGTGAGTTCTGAAGCTCTTAATAAAAACAATAAAAATAAAAAATCTGATGATAGACTTTCTCTAACGGCAAAGCCGCATTTTCATCAGCGATCAATTTCGCTTTGTCCAATGCCAACTAGTGATTCGTTAACATTACCGTTGCCTAGTACCTCTACATTTAACTCAGCGATATCGTCCGCTTCGGGCTCGTGGTCATCATTTAACCTTCACTATAGATAAGAGTAGCCAAAAACCCAAGGTCCAAGTCGGAATGGACAGATATATAACTGTGGTAAAGCGCGGGCGAAGCCCAAAATCGTCTAAAATTTCATCTGCTCCAAAGATCTCTAGGGATAACAGCGCATCATCTACTAATCGCCAAAACCGTTTTAAAATATTGCAAGATGACAACGACAAACCCGCTGAATCTGCGAACAAAACCTCCAAGCCGCCACCAATCTAGTTAAGAGAAAAAAACTCAAACGCTCTTATTAAAAAATTAATTTCGGTAATTGGTGAGAATAAATTTCACATTGTTCCAACAAAACGTGGTAGCATTGATGAAACGAAAATTCAAATTTATGAAGAAAAAGATTTTCGCGCAATGGTTTCTGAATTTGAAAAAATATTTGTAAAACTAGTATATAAGCAAGGAAATTTATTCAATAAATCAGACTTTAATTTAAAAACGTAATCCGGCAACAACTTGCCTAGTTTATAAATTGACTTCTCATTTTTTTTGGCAGTTCCTTTGAACGCCTATTTATAAGCTGGACCCCCTATACAGCTGGATAAAAATAATACCTGGGCTATAGGACTACACAAACACACTACTACATGCTAGGACCACATCCTTTATAATTAACACATTACAATCTAATTACTCTTTGTGGCGCGCTGCTAGAAAGCTTAAAACACCCGTCGAGTTTAAACCACCTCTGAAAACCAGACCAGGTCCTGATAAGCTGATCTGAAAACCAGATCAGGTCCTGATAAGCTGATACCTGATCTAATAACTGATACCTCTTATTTGCTAAACATGGATGAGAAGATTTTAAAACAGTTGGTGTTGACAAGAAATGTCTTGAAGAAAAAGCTTCGTAGTATAAAAACTGGTGAAATAGATACATGTGAGCTAGAAAAGATACATTTAAACCAATAACAGAACCTCTCAAAGAATTCATAAATAGTTCTAGAAATATTGAAAGAATTCACAAGAAAGAAGAAAGTAAAATCAAGATAGAAGCTGAAAATAATATAAGTTTAAAGCCATCAATCAATATAGAGACAAGTACAACGAAGAAACTTTCAGAAGGAACAATATTTGATGATATCATCTTATTTAATGATGCTAATACTGAGAATGATGATGAGGATGATTAATATGATTTTTACTCATAGACTTCCAATTCTGAAGACACTTATACTCATTTATCAGTCTTGGAAGGAAGAATTGAATTAGATACAAACTATGGCCCACATTAAGATTTGAATAATGAATGGAAGTTTGGTGATAGTAACCTAAAACTAAATGAAGATAAAATACAAGTTGATGGTCAAATATAGGCTCTAATAGTAGCTTTATTTTCTTTAATGAATGATAATAAAACATGGAAATACTATGAGAAATTTTGTTTTGAAAACTATATAAAATATATAATTTCTACTAATACATGGATAGAGGATCATCATCATTCACTGACGGAGAATGATGTTATCAGTAAATTGTTTCTGGAAACTCAAAACGATAAACTAAAGGACAAATTAATAATACAGCTTAATGAATTAATATAATTCAAGAATATATTAAAATGCAAATTGATGGAGTACAACGTGAAATACAATTAAAGATAGAAGATAGTTATAAAATTGAAAAAACACATACTAAAAATTAAATCATCTTTTGAAAAAACAAATTGAACAGCTGAACAATAAAATTTATAGATGGGAAAATTAACTACATGATAGTATAAATAGCTGAAAGTGCATCAAGTAGATCACAACACTCTCCAAAAAATCTTTAAAACAACTTAATGTCTTCAAAAAGAAATTTAGTAAACGAACTCTATAATAAATCTCGAAAATTGTTTGTGCATTGCAGATATGTAATGAAAGGAATAGTTGATCTTTTATGGAGCTGATTTATGTAGGTGAAATGGGAAACTATTCTACAGAAAATAGAAATTATTGATTATTGTAGACTGTAAATGATTCATTCTCAAAGTTTCTATGGTCAATACCGTTGAAAATAAAAGTTGCACTCGAAAAAACCTAGGCTGTGGAAAATATTTTTGAAATGTTACGAGTACCAAAAAACTTACAAATCGATGATTGTAAGGAATTTTTTAATAGACACTGGAAAATTCATGCATAAGTAGAATATTAAACATTACTTAATATGAAAGCATCAATAGTAGAATGATTTAATAGATCATCCAATGGAATTATGTGATGATGGTTCATATAAGTGTATTGAAATATACAAAGAATTATTTAATGTACTCGTATACAATATAAAAGTTCATCTCACTATTTAAATGTTTCCGATTAAAGTTAACTCAACAAATGAGAAAAAGCTGCTAAATATAATAATTTGAAGATGAACAAAATGTTGAAATTTAATGAAAGTAAAAAATAAAATTAAACAGGAAAAATCTAGTTTGGTTTGTATTTTTGAAGGAATGATTAGGAATGATAGGTCTTAAGAAAGATAATTAACTTAATATACTGGAAATTCTCTAAACTTGTTGGCCTGTATGAAATATTGTGAAAACTTAAGCGTTCAAAATAAATTACAACACAGTGTAATATTCAGTAACACATAATATTATCACTTTTTATAGTGAAAATTTTATATTTTCCATTTCGAAAGCTCTAGCAAGCGAAATTTTAAAATATGCCCATGGGCTATTATAATAGATCTTCACTCTATTCAGTTCTATAGCTATCAAATCTTTAGAAAATATAGATAAACTACATAAATTGGATTTAGATTTCCAATCTTTAAGAATGTATATGTGTATGAATTAGTATCAAACAAAGTTACTGAATAAATATGGACTTCAACTGGAATCATGCTGAAGCATACATAAATTGTAAAATGCAATATAAGCAGATCTTACTTTATATCTGTATCTGTATGAGTATTAAATAAATTTACAGAAATATAATGAAAGCATGCCGAAGCATGCAAATTTAAAAGAATTCCTCACGGCACATAATTTTGTAAGTAAAGAAATATTATTATTCTATGCTAAATGAAATACAGAAATATGTATTTACTTTGTAAAGGAATAAAAAGAGCGAAATCGTAAATTCTAATAGTATAGATTTTTAACTGAAACACCACTACATCACGGACACTTGCGTCACTATGAACAAAAGCATGCTAAGACATGCATGTTAGAAAAATATAAAAACCTGCTAGAAGGTGATGAGGAGCTTTTTTAATTGAGAAATCATAATATCTGAATCCGATACAAGTCAAACTACATCACCAACAATAACTTCAAGGGGTCAACCACCAAATCTGATGTAGAAATATTTGAAGCAAAAATTCCTTCAAACGTAGATATTCCAATGTTTCTGACACTATGTGAAAACACCTAGGCTGAATTCATGGTAGAGGTTTTTTTGTTTTTTTTTGTAGTACATATATTTATTTATTGTATCTTCAAATATGAACTAACAATAATTATTCAAATCTTAAATCTAAATATAATTAATTAGGCCCGACCAGTGTCAGACATAAACTTAGTGATAGTTATTAATAATACATAAGTAGTGATAAGCAAAAACAAAAGTATTTTCAAGCAGTTTCTTCTGAAGTGTTGAGTATTAGAGCCCTTGTGTCCCTCTTTTTTAAGCGGATGTGTCCAGTAAAATTCAAGATATTACGAGCAAGCGGATTAGGATGAGACTCGAGTTTTGTAAGATATTTGCCTGCGTATTTTGCAATTTCTTCAGTTACTTGTGGCATATTCAAATCAGGATGTAAATTTGAATTTCTTATGTACCATGGAGCCGATGTTATTATCCGTAAAATTTTATTTTGCCTTCGTTGAATTTTTTCTATATTTGTAGCTGAAGCAGTACCCCATAGCTGAATTCCGTAGCACCATATAGGTTTTAAAAGCGATTTGTATATCAAAAGTTTACAATCTAGACTGAGGGTTGAATTTCTACCAATCAGCCAATGTATCTGAGTTAGTTTAAGCTTCATTTGCGTTAGCTTAGAGTCAATGTG
Organism: Nowickia ferox; assembly: GCA_936439885.1. Taxonomy (NCBI): domain Eukaryota; kingdom Metazoa; phylum Arthropoda; class Insecta; order Diptera; family Tachinidae; genus Nowickia; species Nowickia ferox. The sequence continues at coordinate 66,832,436 of OW387023.1, read as the reverse complement.
GTGTTTCCATGTAAGCCTTCGACCAAGGTGTATACCAAGGTATTTCACTTGCAAATTTTGAGGAACAATTTGATTATTGATTGTAATGGGGAACAAGTGTCTTTTCGTAGGGTAAATGTTACCTGAGCACACTTCTGTTCATTTACCTTTATTCTCCACCTGTTTAACCATAGTTCTAGCTGGGTAATATGTTGCTGAAGATATCGGGAAGCCTCGTGAGGATTTTCGTGCTTTCTAAGGCAGGCTGTATTATCGGCAAATGTAGATGTGTGAATATTACTGCTCAAAGGCATATCACAAATATAAATCAAATACAAAACTGGCCCCAGTATACTCCCCTGTGGCACACCGGATGAGATTGTTTCAGGCATACTCATAAAGTCTTTTTCCACAACAGTGAATTTCTGGGCAATAATGTAACTTTCGAAAAGATTTAGAATGTTTATTGGTAAGTAAGTCTTTAATTTTAAAATTAGGCCTTCATGCCACACTTTATCAAATGCCTGAGAAACGTCAATAAACAGCGCAGAGCAATACTTATTTTCTTCAAATGTTTTTCGTATAAATTGAACCAATCTATGAGTTTGTTCAATGGTGCTATGCTGACTTCTAAAACCAAATTGATGGTCCGGTATGCACTCATTATCAGTTAGAATTGGGGACAATTTTATCATGAGTAACTTTTCAAAGAGCTTTGACATTGTTGACAGTAAACTTATTGGCCTATATGACTCAGCCTTGGTAAGATCTTTGCCCGGCTTTGGCATCATATTAACCTTGGCAAGCTTCCAGCTGTTTGGATAATATTCCAGACGTAAAATGGCATTAAAAATTAATAACAGGATTCTAATTGCAATACGAGGCAATTTCATCAGCATCTGGTTACTAATTTCATCAATACCCGGAGCTTTTTTCGGGTTGAGTTCAGCCATTAGTTTTTGTACATCACGCGTCTTAAATTTTATGGTTCGAGGGGGTAGCGCAACTACACTCGGCAAATCAACAGCACCAGAACATGAGTTTGGGGTAAATACGGATTTTAAATGCTCAGCAAATAATTTACTTTTTCAGAGTCGCTTCTTGCCCAATCTCCGGTAGATGTGCGCAGAGGTGGTTTAAACTCGACGGGTGTTTTAAGCTTTCTAGCAGCGCGCCACAAAGAGTAATTAGATGCAATTTTTAAGAGATACAGTTTTTTCAAATGCAAGCAACTCTTGGAGTCGTTTAGTGCACTCTTTAAACCTAGTTTTATGTTGAGGTGATCTGTGCTGTTGCCATTCCCTTCTAGCTCTTCTTTTTTCACACACAAGACGTTCAATATCAGTAGAATAAATTCTATTAAACCCAGTCTGCGGATGGGAGGTAGTGGCATGTTCAGCAGCCTGTTTAATATTTTTATTAAGATTGGTAATGTTAGATTCAATATCATCGGGTGTTCTTAGCGTAATATTTTCTGTGCAATGACTACTAAGATATTTTTTGAATCCCAGCCAATTAACACGATTTATCATCTTCACATAAGGATGAGGTAAGTCACTTCTTAATGGGCTACAAATTGAAACGATCGTGGGAGAGTGGTCGGACGAGAGATCTAGAGAAGCTTCAACTTGAATTAAATCCCTAGAGATATTTTTCATGACGCCAAAATCTATAACATCCGGAACTTTTTGTATGTCAGTAGGCCAGTAAGTGGGCTCCCCACTCGAAATGACGTCCAAGCCCATTTTTGAAATTGTGTTGAACAACGCTCGACCTCTGGGTGTGATAAGACGCGAACCCCAGAACGTATGTTTGGCATTATAGTCCCCAGCTGCTACGAAAGATGGGCCAAGAGATTTGAAGAAATCCTCGTATTGATCTTCAGTAATTGCGAATCTGGGAGGGTAGTAAATTGATGATATTACAAAATTAGTGCAAAAATTTTCAATACAAATATTCGTTGCTTGTAGATGTTCTTCAGAATCCAAATCTGATGTAAAAATATTTGAAGCAAAAATTCCTTCAAACGTAGGTATTCCAGTGTTTCTGACACTATATGAAAACACCTCGGCTGAATTCATGGTAGAGGTGAATGAGTTTTTGAAGATCTATTTGGTGCAATACTTGTTTATTAAACATGTATTTCTTTGTATATAAACTAATTTCTACATACATACATATACTCGCATATATGTATGTAGATATGAATACATTTGCATATGTAGACACTTACATATTTATATATTTTCATTAAAAATAATGGATTAAAAAATTATATTAATGTTCTCTATTTCAAGTAGTAAAATCAAAATAGTAGTTATACATCAGAAGAAAAAAATAAATAAAACAAGAGACTGGCTGCCCACCTGATATATAAAGCCTGTCTCACATGAAAACAAAGCATAGTTAAACATAGCAGAAATATGTATACAATACGCTAAACTTTAATACAATGAGAGAAAAAAAAGCATATCATCTAGAGCATCAAATAAAAGGCATAGACGATCACCCTTCATAAAATAAACATATAGCCTATTAATGTAAAGATAGTAACATTATCAAGTAGTACAATTTGGGGAATTAAAATTTTAACATTTAATTACCCATAACGCCGACAAAGGACAGCCAGAAATTCCGACATGCAAAGTCATCTTGTTTACTAGAGGAACCGTCTGTTGATCGTTTTTCAAGAAGAAAATAAGTTTGTTCATTGTGATTTGACTAATTTAAAAGTACATTTAAATTTAGTCTCATATCCATATGATGATCTTAATATAAAATTAAAACATAAAAGTTATGCAGTTCTATATGATATGTATCTATATGATATGTATCTACTACTCGTATATGAAAGAATTTCAAGTGCTTGTAACTGCATCAGAGTTTAAGATAAAAGCTCCATTTTTAAAAAGCGGGTCAATTGATATAGAAATTTAATTTGAAACAGCAAGCAAGGACCTCAGCTACTGCAGTTTTACTGATGATCAAATAATAGAAAGTCCAGAAAGTCTTATAAATTAAGTAATATGAATGAAGAAAATGGTTTTAATAGACGTGTAGGGTTTCAAAACTAATTCGAATGATTTTCATTACAAAAAAAGTAGCGGATGTTTTCAACAATAATGAGTATAACAATTTCATTATAAAACCACCATTTGATTTTAAATGTTTATCAATAAAAAAGGAAAGAGAAGTAAAGTATTCTAAAATATACATATGTAAAAGGTGAAGAAAAAAGACGATGGTTGGAAAAAATTTTACACCGAAAAATTTCTAACGGTGACTATATAGGCTACATCAACTTTAAACAAATGGATATAAAATATATTAAATATTTCTACTATAGTTACTACAACTAGAGAGGAATTCAATTTTACTTAAAACAGAAACTCCTAACAAACTTTTAAGTAAGTAAATACATCTAAAAATTAAAATAACGTTTTTTAATTTCAAATAAAAAAACTATGGAGATATTTCACATCTATACACAAAAGACCAGGCGAATATTTACAACAGCAATAAAAGACCGCACATGACATACATACATACATAAAATCAATTTGTAGATCAATCTCATCCTCCAATATGAAAAACATACTAGGATTAGGGAAGTTCAGATATATGATAATATTTTCTAGCAAAAATGTTCATATGAGAAATAATTTATTTCTACGTACATATAAATACTAGGGTGAGAAAATCACATACACAAACACATACTAAAATTCATCTACGAAAAATTAAACCTATTTCAACAACGCCCCTCCCCTCACAAATCACAGTCAGTTCTTACAGATTTGCATACACAACCTAAATCACGATCAGCCTTAAACTCATATAGACATACATACACACAAATACGGATACATATACATGAACAACTTCACCTCACCTCTCATTAATCACGATCAGCCTTAAACTCATATAGACATATATACACACAAATACGCATACATATACATGAATACTTCGCCCCTCATAAATCACGATAAGCCTTAAATTTCCTACAGATATACATACACAAATTGCGCGGTTATATATTTCATAAACACTTCGCCCATCTTAAATCACGATAAGTCTTAAATTTCCTACAGATATACATACACAAATTCTCAAGGTCACATACAATCGATCAATCTCAACAATCCAAATCACGATTAGCCTTAAACTTTTACAGACATACATGCACAAAAATTTCTACAAACATATAAACTCCCAAATTCCTATAGATACATATTACAATAACACCCCCCGCCTACCTCAAATCAAGGACAGACTTAAACTGCTACATATACATACATACATACACATGCACACACATAGGCACATTCTATCTTTCTATCACAACAACACCCTCCCCCACCTCAAATAACAATCAGCCTTAAACTCCAACGAACATACATATACACAGATTCCCACGGATACGTATTACATGACACCTCTCACCTCATCTTTCCTAAATCACAGACAGCCTTAAACTCCTACGAACATACATATACACAGATTCCCACGGATACGTATTACATGAACACTTTCACCTCACCTTTCATAAATCACAGACAGCCTTAAACTCTTACAGACATACATACATGTACACGGATACATATTACAACAACTCCCCGCCCTCCACCAGTCGATCTACCTCAAATACATCCCGCCCCCACCAAGCACAGCCAGACTTCAATTCCTACAGCTAGACACACCCACAAATTTTCCGTCGGCATTTGAAAAAAATAAACATGTTTTCCCGTCGGCATTTGAAAAAAATAAAGATGTTATCCCGTGGGCACTACAAAAAAAATAAACATGTTTTCCCGTCGGCATTTGAAAAAAATAAAGATGTTATCCCGTGGGCACTACCAAAAAAATAAACATGTTTTCCCGTCGGCATTTGGATATCGTACACATATAAAAGTCTCAAAACTATAAACCCCCTTAATGTATTCCCACAAAATATTCTGCGCATAAGTTCCCACGGTCATACATACATACATACATAAGTCTGTCCTTGATTTGAGGTAGGCGGGGGGTGTTATTGTAATATGTATCTATAGGAATTTGGGAGTTTATATGTTTGTAGAAATTTTTGTGTATGTATGTCTGTAGAAGTTTAAGGCTGATCGTGATTTGGATTGTTCAGATTAACGATTGTATGTGACCTTGAGAACTTGTGTATGTATATCTGTAGGAAATTTAAGGCTTATCGTGATTTATGAGGGGCGAAGTGTTCATGAAATATATAACAGCGCAATTTGTGTGTATATCTGTAGGAGTTTAAGGCTGATCATGATTAATGAGAGGTGAGGTGAAGGTGTTCATGTATATGTATACGTATCTGTGTGTATGTATGTCTATATGAGTTTAAGGCTGATCGTGATCTAGGTTGTGAGATTGATAGATTGTATGTTACCTTGAGATTTTGTGTATATATATCTGTAAGAACTTTAGGCTGACTGTGATTTATGAGGGGAGGGGCGTTGTTGAAATAGGTTTAATTTTTCGTAGATGAATTTTAGTATGTGTGTGTGTATGTGATTTTCTCACCATAGTATTTATATGTACGTAGAAATAAATTCTTTCTCATATGAACATTTTTTGCTAGAAAATATTATCATATATCTGAACTTCCCTAATCCTAGTATGTTTTTCATATTGGAGGATGAGATTGCTTTATATTTTATCAAGCTTAAATTTGTCCAGTGTTAAAGTCTGTCGGTCAGAAATTTGTTTATATTTGTATAAATATTAATTTCAGATTTTGCAAAATTCTTGCGTACGATCGTGATGATTTTGTGTGTGTGTGTATGTGTGTATGCGCGATAGAGTTTGACTGGTCTGTGATAAGTTTGTTTATTTAAGTACATTTGTCTTCTTCGACTTTCGTCTTCAAACGTCAATAGCTTGGAGAACGGTTTGTATGTTTTCATGATGTAGATATGTAAGTGTGATTGTTAAAATCCAATAAATACTTGAGCATGGGTAAGAAATTTGATAATATGTGTACATATGTACATATGGATCTACAAATTGATTTTATGTATGTATGTATGTACATACAAATAAGTCTGGGGCTCCCTGTTTAAATACATTTTTTTTGTCATGTGCTGTTGTTGCTGTTGTAAATATTCGCCTGGTCTTTTGTGTATAGATGTGAAATATCTCAATAGTTTTTTTATTTGAAATTAAAAAAAACGTTCTTTTAATTTTTAGATGTATTTACTTAAAAGTTTGTGAGGAGTTTCTGTTTTAAGTAAAATTTAATTCCTAATATATTAATATATTTTATTTCCATTTGTTTAAAGTTGATGTAGCCTATATAGTCAACGTTAGAAATTTTTCGGTGTAAAATTTTTTCCAACTATCATCTTTTTTCTTCACCTTTTTCATATATTTTAGAACATCTTGCATTGGCTTTAAAAAATGATAAACGCTTTGAAATGAAACTGATCCAGCAGTCCAGCTTTTTTTAACCACTTTGCTTCTCTTTCCTTTTTTATTGATAAACATTTAAAATCAAATGGTGGTTTTATAATGAAATTGTTATACTCATTATTGTTAAAAACATCCGCTACTTCTTTTTGTAATGAAAATCGTTCGAAACCTTACTCGTCTATTAAAACCATTTTTTTTCATTCATATTACTTAATTTATAAGACTTTCAGGACTTTCTATTATTCGATCATTAATAAAAATGCAGTAGCTGAGGTCCTTGCTTACTGTTTCATATTAAATTTCTATATCAAGTGGGCCCCTATTGAATAAAAGGAACTTTTATCTTAAACTTTAGTGCATTTGGAAGTGCTTGAGATTCTTTCATATAATAGCTTTGTTGGAATCTTAGATACGAGTACATATAATATAGAATTGTATAACGTTTATTTTTAATTTTTATGTTAAGATCATCATCATTTGGATATGAGACTGAATTTAAATGTACTTTTAAATTAGTTAAATCATAATGAGGAAACTTGTTTTCTTCTTGAATAGCGATCAACAGAAAACGAAATCGTTTTCTTACAATTTAGGTCTGGCCTCTCAACGGTTCCTCTAGTATACAAGATGACTTTCTATGTCAACATATCTGTCTATTCTTTGTCAGCGTTAAGGGACAATTAAATGTTAAAATTTTAATTCCTCAAATTGTGTTACTTCATACTGATAATATGTTTTCATTAATAAGGTATATGTTTATCTTATGAAGGTTACTCGCCTATGGCTTTTATTTGATGTTCTAGATGATTTTTTCTTTCTCATTTTATTAAATTTCAGCGTATTGTGTATATATTTCTGATATTTTTAAGTGCGCTTTATTTACCTGTCAGACAAAGTGTACGTATCAGTTGATCACTCAGTCTCTCTTTTTAATATTTTTTTTTCTTTAATGTATCACTACTATTTTTTCAGATTTTACTACTTGAAAAAGAGAATATTTGTATAATTTTTAAATGTATTCATATATACATATAGGTAAATATATGTATGTATGTATAGAGAAATTACTTTATCTACAAAGAAATACATGTTTAATAATCAACTATTCTAGAAAATCTATCTCAAATAATTCAGTTACCTCCACCATCAATTCACCGTCTGTGTTTTCATAGTATCAGAATCATTAGAATATCTATGTTTGAGAGAATTTTTACATCGAGTTTTTTCTACATGAGGTTTGCTGGTTGAACCCCTTGAAGTTATTGTTGACGTAGGCTGGGTTTTATCACATTCAGATGTAATCATTTCTTACTTAAAAAAGGTCCTCATCACCATCAACCATAGCTGTTTACATTTCATTCATGAGTTGGTTTGATCCAGATACAATTGCTGTCTACAGATTAATAATTAGAAACAAGTTTCTCATCACCTTCTAACAGATTTATATATTTTGCTAGCATGCATACCTTAGCATGCTTCTATCGATAGTGAAGTGAGAGTCCGACATGTAGTGGTGTTTCAATTAAAAATCTATACTATTAGATTTAACGATTTCGCTCTTTTTATTCTTTTACAAAGTAGATACATATTTATGTATTTCATTTAGCACAGAGTCATAAAATTTCTTTGCTTACAAAATTGTGTGACATTCTTTTAAATTTGCATGCTTAGGCATGCTTTCAATATTTTTTCTGTAAATTTATTTGATACTCATACAGATACAGATATAAAGTAAGATCTGCTTACATTGCATTTTACAATTTATGTATGCTTCAGCATGATTCCAGTTGAAGTCCATATTTATTCAGTAAGTTTGTTTGATACTAATTCATACACATATACATTCTTAAAGATTGGAAATCAAAGTCCAATTTATGTAGTTTATCTATATTTTCTAAAGATTTGATAGCTATAGAAATTAATAGAGTAAAGATCTATTATAATAGCCCATGGGCATATTTTAAAATTTCGCTTGCTAGAGCTTTCGAAATGGAAAATGTACAATTTTCACTATAAAAAGTGATAATATTAGGTGTTACTGAATATTACACTGTGTTGTAATTTATTTTGAACACTTAAGTTTTCACAATATTTCATACAGGCCAACAAGTTTAGAGAATTTCCAGTATATTAAGTTAATTATCTTTCTTAAGACCTATCATTCCTTCAAAAATACAAACCAAACTAGATTTTTCCTGTTTAATTTTATTTTTTACTTTCATTAAATTTCAACATTTTGTTCATCTTCAAATTATTATATTTAGCAGCTTTTTCTCATTTGTTGAGTTAACTTTAATCGGAACATTTAAATAGTGAGATGAACTTTTATATTGTATACGAGTACATTAAGTAATTCTTTGTATATTTCATTTATATGAACCATCATCACATAATTCCTTTGGATGATCTATTAAATCATTCTACTATTGATGCTTTCATATTAAGTAATGTTTAATATTCTACATATGCATGAATTTTCCAGTGTCTATTAAAAAATTCTTTACAATCATCCATTTGTAAGCTTTTTGGTACTCATAACATTTCAAAAATATTTTCCACAGCCTAGGTTTTTTCGAATGCAACTTTTATTTTCAACGGTATTGACCATAGAAACTTTGTGAATGAATCATTTATAGTCTACAATAATCAATAATTTCTATTTTCTGTAGAATAGTTTCCCATTTCACCTAAATCAGCTCCATAAAAGATCAACTATTCCTTTCATTACATATCTACAATGCACAAACAATTTTCGAGATTTATTATAGAGTTCGTCTACTAAATTTCTTTTTAAAGACATTGAGTTATTTTAAAGATTTTTTGGAGAGTGTTGTGATCTACTTGATGCACTTTCAGCTATTTATACTATCATGTAGTTCATTTTCCAATCTATAAATTTTATCGTTCAGCTGTTCAATTTGTTTTTTCAAAAGATGATTTGATTTTTAGTATGTATTTTATCAATTTTATAACTATCTTCTATCTCTAATTGTATTTCACGTTGTACTCTATCAATTTGCATTTTAATATATTCTTGAATTATATTAATTCCTTAAGCTATATTATTAATTTGTCCTATAGTTTATCGTTTGGAGTTTCCAGAAACAATTTACTGATAACATCATTCTCTGTCAGTGAATGATTATGATGATTAGTAGAAATTATATATTTTATATAGTTTTCAACATCAAATTTCTCATAGTATTTCCATGTTTTATTATCAATCATTAAAGAAAATAAAGCTACTATTAGGGCCTATATTTGACCATCAACTTGTATTTTATCTTCATTTAGTTTTAGGTTACTATCACCAAACTTTCATTCATTATTCAAATCTTGATGTGAGCCATAGTTTGTATCTAATTCAATTCTTCCTTCCAAGACTGATAAATGAGTATAAGTGTCTTCAGAATTGGAAGTATATGAGTAAAAATCATATTCATCATCCTTATCATCATTCTCTGTATTAGCATCATTAAATAAGATGATATCATCAAATATTGTTCTTTCTGAAAGTTTCTTTGGTGTACTTGTCTCTATATTGACTGATGGCTTTAAACTTGTATTATTTTCAGCTTCTATCTTGATTTTACTTTCTTCTTTCTTGCGAATTCTTTCAATATTTCTAGAACTATTTATGAATTCTTTGAGAGGTTCTGTTATAGGTTTAAATGTATCTTTTATTGCTCACATGTATCTATTTCACCAGTTTTTATACTACGAAGCTTTTTCTTCAAGACATTTCTTGTCAACACCAACTGTTTTAAAATTTTCTCATCCATGTTTAATAATAGTAAATAACAGGTATCAGCTATTAGATCAGGTATCAGCTATCAGATCAGGTTATCAGGTAACTTGTCTGGTTTTCAGATCAGCTTATCAGGACCTGGTCTGTTTTTCAGATCAGCTTATCATGACCTGGTCTGGTTTTCAGATCAGCTTATCAGGACCTGATCTGGTTTTCAGATCAGCTTAATAGGACCTGGTCTGGTTTTCAGATCAGCTTATCAGGACCTGGTCTGGTTTTCAGATCAGCTTTTCAGGACCTGGTCTGGTTTTCAGATCAGCTTATCTGATTCAGATTGGGTTATCAGTTTACAAGTAGCTGCCCATTTATAACATTTAGATGAATGCAGTTTAAGGTCAGATGAAAAACGAAAAAGTAAACTTTTGTGTAGTCAAATTCTCTTTTTTTCTATAACGATCATCGTCCAATTCAATATCGTTGCTTATAATCAAAATCCATATTTATCCTTCCAACATGCTTTATATTTGTCTCATCTTACTTAAAAATTATAATTACATTATGATTATCTAGTATCAAATGTTTGGTGGTTCTGGTATAAGTTTGACATCAGCAGAATGCATCAAAATTCTTATCTCACTCCATACAAAAATATGTTTCTCACATCTAACATTGTTAAATATCATATCGGAATTACTTTTAGCTTTGTTAGGAGAAATAACAGATTCAGTATCTGTAAATATTTATTATCCCATTCCTTTAATTAATGAAATTATGTAATATCTTTAAGTATCCATATTTGGGTTGATAGAGAGATTTTGAGTATTAATATGTAGATGTTTTAAAATTTTAGTTCATTAAGACTTTTTAGCAAGCCAATCATAACATATTATTTTTTATTTTATTTTTTTTTACAATTTGACAGACCAACTATTTTTGCGCAAATAAAATTTGATAGAGGGGGAACTATGACTTGTTTTTGAACTAACGTTTCATGAATCATCAAAATTTTGTACCATACTATTTTTAGGTTGTTTCACTAACCACATTTGTGTAACTAAATGCATTTTATAAATATTATCTCTTATTAAAAAAATAAAATAATACAGCTATACGATATCAGAAAATATTTTCTGAAATCGTGTAGCTGCATTATTTTATTTATTTAATAAGAGATAATGATGTATACTCACATTCAAAACAACATAAAACTATCATTTGTTTTGATTATGAGTATACGTCAATATTTATGAAATGCAATTAGTTACACAAATGTGGTTAGTGTAACAAAGTATATTTTAACAGCCTTATTTATAAAAATTATTAAGACTTTATGAAAGTTTGTCTAAAAAAACCTTTATAAAGTCTTAATAATTTTTATAAATAAGACTGTAAGAGTTTAAAATCAGTATTTTTTATGATAATACTGGTTTTAAACTCTTCAAATATACTTTGTTTTGACTCTGAGTAGGGACCATTATCTCTTATATAGGAAAAATAAAATAATATAGCTATACGATACCAGAAAATATTTTCTGGTGTCGTATAGCTGTATTATTTTATTTTTCCTATATAAGAGACAATATTTATGAAACACATTTCATAAATATTGGTGCATACTCATAGTCAAAACAACCTAAAAATAGGATGGTACGAAATTTTTGATGATTCATCAAACTTTAGTTCAAAAACAAGTCATAGTTCCCCCTCTATCAAATTTTATTTGCGCAAAAATAGTTGGTCTGTCAAATTGTAAAAAAAAATAAAATAAAAAATAATATGTTATGATTGGCTTGCTAAAAAGTCTTAATGAACTAAAATTTTAAAACATCTACATATTAATACTCAAAATCTCTCTATCAACCCAAATATGGATACTTAAAGATATTACATAATTTCATTAATTAAAGGAATGGGATAATAAATATTTACAGATACTGAATCTGTTATTTCTCCTAACAAAGCTAAAAGTAATTCCGATATGATATTTAACAATGTTAGATGTGAGAAACATATTTTTGTATGGAGTGAGATAAGAATTTTGATGCATTCTGCTGATGTCAAACTTATACCAGAACCACCAAACATTTGATACTAGATAATCATAATGTAATTATAATTTTTAAGTAAGATGAGACAAATATAAAGCATGTTGGAAGGATAAATATGGATTTTGATTATAAGCAACGATATTGAATTGGACGATGATCGTTATAGAAAAAAAGAGAATTTGACTACACAAAAGTTTACTTTTTCGTTTTTCATCTGACCTTAAACTGCATTCATCTAAATGTTATAAATGGGCAGCTACTTGTAAACTGATAACCCAATCTGAATCAGATAAGCTGATCTGAAAACCAGACCAGGTCCTGAAAAGCTGATCTGAAAACCTGACCAGGTCCTGATAAGCTGATCTGAAAACCAGACCAGGTCCTATTAAGCTGATCTGAAAACCAGATCAGGTCCTGATAAGCTGATCTGAAAACCAGACCAGGTCATGATAAGCTGATCTGAAAAACAGACCAGGTCCTGATAAGCTGATCTGAAAACCAGACCAGTTACCTGATAACCTGATCTGATAGCTGATACCTGATCTAATAGCTGATACCTGTTATTTACTATTATTAAACATGGATGAGAAAATTTTAAAACAGTTGGTGTTGACAAGAAATGTCTTGAAGAAAAAGCTTCGTAGTATAAAAACTGGTGAAATAGATACATGTGAGCAATAAAAGATACATTTAAACCTATAACAGAACCTCTCAAAGAATTCATAAATAGTTCTAGAAATATTAAAAGAATTCGCAAGAAAGAAGAAAGTAAAATCAAGATAGAAGCTGAAAATAATACAAGTTTAAAGCCATCAGTCAATATAGAGACAAGTACACCAAAGAAACTTTCAGAAGGAACAATATTTGATGATATCATCTTATTTAATGATGCTAATACTGAGAATGATGATAAGGATGATGAATATGATTTTTACTCATATACTTCAAATTCTGAAGACACTTATACTCATTTATCAGTCTTGGAAGGAAGAATTGAATTAGATACAAACTATGGCCCACATCAAGATTTGAATAATGAATGAAAGTTTGGTGATAGTAACCTAAAACTAAATGAAGATAAAATACAAGTTGATGGTCAAATATAGGCCCTAATAGTAGCTTTATTTTCTTTAATGATTGATAATAAAACATGCAAATACTATGAGAAATTTGATGTTGAAAACTATATAAAATATATAATTTCTACTAATCATCATAATCATTCACTGACAGAGAATGATGTTATCAGTAAATTGTTTCTGGAAACTCCAAACGATAAACTATAGGACAAATTAATAATATAGCTTAAGGAATTAATATAATTCAAGAATATATTAAAATGCAAATTGATAGAGTACAACGTGAAATACAATTAGAGATAGAAGATAGTTATAAAATTGATAAAATACATACTAAAAATCAAATCATCTTTTGAAAAAACAAATTGAACAGCTGAACGATAAAATTTATAGATTGGAAAATGAACTACATGATAGTATAAATAGCTGAAAGTGCATCAAGTAGATCACAACACTCTCCAAAAAATCTTTAAAATAACTCAATGTCTTTAAAAAGAAATTTAGTAGACGAACTCTATAATAAATCTCGAAAATTGTTTGTGCATTGTAGATATGTAATGAAAGGAATAGTTGATCTTTTATGGAGCTGATTTAGGTGAAATGGGAAACTATTCTACAGAAATTAGAAATTATTGATTATTGTAGACTGTAAATGATTCATTCACAAAGTTTCTATGGTCAATACCGTTGAAAATAAAAGTTGCATTCGAAAAAACCTAGGCTGTGGAAAATATTTTTGAAATGTTATGAGTACCAAAAAGCTTACAAATGGATGATTGTAAAGAATTTTTTAATAGACACTGGAAAATTCATGCATATGTAGAATATTAAACATTACTTAATATGAAAGCATCAATAGTAGAATGATTTAATAGATCATCCAAAGGAATTATGTGATGATGGTTCATATAAATGAAATATACAAAGAATTACTTAATGTACTCGTATACAATATAAAAGTTCATCTCACTATTTAAATGTTTCCGATTAAAGTTAACTCAACAAATGAGAAAAAGCTGCTAAATATAATAATTTGAAGATGAACAAAATGTTGAAATTTAATGAAAGTAAAAAATAAAATTAAACAGGAAAAATCTAGTTTGGTTTGTATTTTTGAAGGAATGATAGGTCTTAAGAAAGATAATTAACTTAATATACTGGAAATTCTCTAAACTTGTTGGCCTGTATGAAATATTGTGAAAACTTAAGTGTTCAAAATAAATTACAACACAGTGTAATATTCAGTAACACCTAATATTATCACTTTTTATAGTGAAAATTGTACATTTTCCATTTCGAAAGCTCTAGCAAGCGAAATTTTAAAATATGCCCATGGGCTATTATAATAGATCTTTACTCTATTAATTTCTATAGCTATCAAATCTTTAGAAAATATAGATAAACTACATAAATTGGACTTTGATTTCCAATCTTTAAGAATGTATATGTGTATGAATTAGTATCCAACAAACTTACTGAATAAATATGGACTTCAACTGGAATCATGCTGAAGCACACATAAATTGTAAAATGCAATGTAAGCAGATCTTACTTTATATCTGTATCTGTATGAGTATCAAATAAATTTACAGAAAAAATATTGAAAGCATGCCTAAGCATGCAAATTTAAAAGAATGTCACACAATTTTGTAAGCAAAGAAATTTTATGACTCTGTGCTAAATGAAATACATAAATATGTATCTACTTTGTAAAAGAATAAAAAGAGCGAAATCGTAAAATCTAATAGTATAGATTTTTAATTGAAACACCACTACATGTCGGACTCTCACTTCACTATCGATAGAAGCATGCTAAGGTATGCATGCTAGCAAAATATATAAATCTGTTAGAAGGTGATGAGAAACTTGTTTGTAATTATTAATCTGTAGACAACAATTGTATCTGGATCAAACCAACTCATGAATGAAATGTATACAGCTATGGTTGATGGTGATGAGGACCTTTTTTAAGTAAGAAATGATTACATCTGAATGTGATAAAACCCAGCCTACGTCAACAATAACTTCAATTGGTTCAACCAGCAAACCTCATGTAGAAAAAACTCGATGTAAAAATTCTCTCAAACATAGATATTCTAATGATTCTGATACTATGAAAACACAGACGGTGAATTGATGGTGGAGGTAACTGAATTATTTGAGATAGATTTTCTAGAATAGTTGATTATTAAACATGTATTTCTTTGTAGATAAAGTAATTTCTCTATACATACATACATATATTTACCTATATGTATATATGAATACATTTAAAAATTATACAAATATTCTCTTTTTCAAGTAGTAAAATCTGAAAAAATAGTAGTGATACATTAAAGAAAAAAAAATATTAAAAAGAGAGACTGAGTGATCAACTGATACGTACACTTTGTCTGACAGGTAAATAAAGCGCACTTAAAAATATCAGAAATATATACACAATACGCTGAAATTTAATAAAATGAGAAAGAAAAAATCATCTAGAACATCAAATAAAAGCCATAGGCTAGTAACCTTCATAAGATAAACATATACCTTATTAATGAAAACATATTATCAGTATGAAGTAACACAATTTGAGGAATTAAAATTTTAACATTTAATTGTCCCTTAACGCTGACAAAGAGTAGACAGATATGTTGACATAGAAAGTCATCTTGTATACTAGAGGAACCGTTGAGAGGCCAGACCTAAATTGTAAGAAAACGATTTCGTTTTCTGTTGATCGCTATTCAAGAAGAAAACAAGTTTCCTCATTATGATTTAACTAATTTAAAAGTACATTTAAATTCAGTCTCATATCCAAATGATGATGATCTTAACATAAAAATTAAAAATAAACGTTATACAATTCTATATTATATGTACTCGTATCTAAGATTCCAACAAAGCTATTATATGAAAGAATCTCAAGCACTTCCAAATGCACTAAAGTTTAAGATAAAAGTTCCTTTTATTCAATAGGGGCCCACTTGATATAGAAATTTAATATGAAACAGTAAGCAAGGACCTCAGCTACTGCATTTTTATTAATGATCGAATAATAGAAAGTCCTGAAAGTCTTATAAATTAAGTAATATGAATGAAAAAAAATGGTTTTAATAGACGAGTAAGGTTTCGAACGATTTTCATTACAAAAAGAAGTAGCGGATGTTTTTAACAATAATGAGTATAACAATTTCATTATAAAACCACCATTTGATTTTAAATGTTTATCAATAAAAAAGGAAAGAGAAGCAAAGTGGTTAAAAAAAGCTGGACTGCTGGATCAGTTTCATTTCAAAGCGTTTATCATTTTTTAAAGCCAATGCAAGATGTTCTAAAATATATGAAAAAGGTGAAGAAAAAAGATGATAGTTGGAAAAAATTTTACACCGAAAAATTTCTAACGTTGACTATATAGGCTACATCAACTTTAAACAAATGGAAATAAAATATATTAATATATTAGGAATTAAATTTTACTTAAAACAGAAACTCCTCACAAACTTTTAAGTAAATACATCTAAAAATTAAAAGAACGTTTTTTTTAATTTCAAATAAAAAAACTATTGAGATATTTCACATCTATACACAAAAGACCAGGCGAATATTTACAACAGCAACAACAGCACATGACAAAAAAAATGTATTTAAACAGGGAGCCCCAGACTTATTTGTATGTACATACATACATACATAAAATCAATTTGTAGATCCATATGTACATATGTACACATATTATCAAATTTCTTACCCATGCTCAAGTATTTATTGGATTTTAACAATCACACTTACATATCTACATCATGAAAACATACAAACCGTTCTCCAAGCTATTGACGTTTGAAGACGAAAGTCGAAGAAGACAAATGTACTTAAATAAACAAACTTATCACAGACCAGTCAAACTCTATCGCGCATACACACATACACACACACACAAAATCATCACGATCGTACGCAAGAATTTTGCAAAATCTGAAATTAATATTTATACAAATATAAACAAATTTCTGACCGACAGACTTTAACACTGGACAAATTTAAGCTTGATAAAATATAAAGCAATCTCATCCTCCAATATGAAAAACATACTAGGATTAGGGAAGTTCAGATATATGAAAATATTTTCTAGCAAAAAATGTTCATATGAGAAAGAATTTATTTCTACGTACATATAAATACTATGGTGAGAAAATCACATACACACACACATACTAAAATTCATCTACGAAAAATTAAACCTATTTCAACAACGCCCCTCCCCTCACAAATCACAGTCAGCCTAAAGTTCTTACAGATATACATACACAAAATCTCAAGGAAACATACAATCTATCAATCTCACAACCTAAATCACGATCAGCCTTAAACTCATACATGAACACCTTCACCTCACCTCTCATTAATCATGATCAGCCTTAAACTCCTACAGATATACACACAAATTGCGCTGTTATATATTTCATGAACACTTCGCCCCTCATAAATCACGATAAGCCTTAAATTTCCTACAGATATACATACACAAATTCTCAAGGTCACATACAATCGTTAATCTGAACAATCCAAATCACGATCAGCCTTAAACTTCTACAGACATACATACACAAAAATTTCTACAAACATATAAACTCCCAAATTCCTATAGATACATATTACAATAACACCCCCCGCCTACCTCAAATCAAGGACAGACTTAAACTGCTATATATAAATACATACATACACATACACACATAGGCACATTCTATCTATCTATCACAACAAGACCCTCCCCCACCTCAAATCACAATCAGTCTTAAACTCCTACGAACATACATATACACAGATTCCCACGGATACGTATTACATGAACACTCTCACCTCACCTTTGATAAATCACAGACAGCCTTAAACTCTTACAGACATACATACATACATGTACACAGATTCCCACGGATACATATTACAACAACTCCCCGCCCTCCACCAGTCGATCTACCTCAAATACATCCCGCCCCCCACCAAGCACAGCTTAGCTTAAATTCCAACAAGCATATACGTCACCGAATTCCCACGGTTACATATTACAAAACACCCTCACCTACCCAAATCATGGTCAGCTTTAAGGTCTCACAATCTAGACACACCCCGCCCTCCACCAAGCACAGCCATACTTCAATTCCTACAGCTAGACACACCTAGTCCTCCAAGAATCATAGCCAGACTTCAAATCCTACAGCTAGACACACCCACAAATTTTCCGTCGGCATTAGGAAAAATCATTTCCATGATTTTCCCGTCGGCATTTGAAAAAAATAAACATGTTTTCCCGTCGGCATTCGAAAAAATAAACATGTTTTCCCGTCGGCATTTGAAAAAAATAAACATGTTTTCCCGTTGGCATCAGGAAATCATACACATATAAAAGCCTCAAACCTATAAACCCCTTAATGTATTCCTACAAAATATTCCGCACACAAATTCCCACGGATACATATTACAACAACACCCGCCCCCACCAAACACAGGCTGCCTTAAAGATACACCCGCAAATTCCCACGGTTACATGTTACAAAAACCTCACCTGCCCAAATCACGGACATCAACAAATTTCCACCGTCTAACAACAACAATCATAACTTTCCCGTCGGCATTAGAAAAAATAAAGATGTTTTCTCGTCGGCATTAGAAAAAATCATACAAATATAAAAATCTTAAAGCTATAAACCCCCTTAATGTATTCCACAAAATATTCCACGCACAAGTTCCCACGGTCATACATACATACATACATATACTTAATATAAATAAAAAAAGTTAATATAAACAAAACACTCCTAATGTAAACAAAAAACACAGACGGACGGACGGACACACACACGTAGGTATCAAATTTCACAAATTTCCAAGAATTTTAAAATTTCAGCCAAAATTTAACAATTTCAGCCACAATTTAACAATTTCAGCCCACAATTTAACAATTTCAGCCACAATTTAACAATTTCAGCCCACAATTTAACAATTTCAGCCACAATTTAACAATTTTAATCGGCGCCCGTACTGGCAGTTCCCTACTACTTACACTTAATATAAACAAAAAACAGGTAATGTAAACAAAAAACACTTAATGTACACAAAAAAACACAATTTCTCAAATTTAAGACAAATTTCAGCAAAATAAACAAAAAAACATAAAAGCGCACCGAAAACACAATTTCTCAAATTTCAGACAAATTTCAGCAAAATTTTAAAATTTCAAAAATTTCAGTCCAGAATTTTTAGAAATTTCACACAAATTTCACAATTTTAATTGGGGCAGTATCCCCAATTCCCTACTACTACTGTGCAAACTAAAATCGTATTAGATGAATACATGTTTCCTGAAATATCGAGAGTAGCTTGCGGAATTTTGTTAATACCTCACTTCTCTACAAATGTCGAAAGGATTTTCTTTTACCAAAATCTCTTGAAAACAAAACAAAGGAACAGACTTTCTGGTCCAACAGTATCAAGTCTTATCCTTTTTTCTTTCTTTGTAAATGAATTTTATATATGCAGGCGCGGATTCAGGGGAGTGGAAAAGAGGATATTTCCCCCACCAAAATGATAAAAATATTTTTTGTCCATTTCGCTAATAAGCGATTTGTGCTTGTGTTAATAGCTATTGAAATAAAAAAGCACCATATTTTACAAAGTAGATTAAAAACAAGTAAGAGTGCTATATTCGGCTGTGCCGAATCTTATATACCCTTCACAAATCATAAAATGTAGAGAAAAGACATGCGTGCATATGTACGTATGTGTATATATGTACAGTAGAATCCCGATAACTCGTAGTCGCAAGGGACCGACCGTTTATTACGACTTATTGAGATTTTCGAGTTAGTGAGATTTCGACTTATCGGGAGTAAAATTTAAAAAATACGTCCTAGAGGGATTTTTTTTTTTTTTTTATTGACGTTTTATGAGAATTTATAAGAAAATAAATAAATGAAAAGAGTTACAATGTCAATACATATGTATTAATGTAAAAAATCTGTAATTTGTGTTTGATGTGATTTTTGTACACTTAAACGATCAATTATATTGTCCAGTTTAAAAATAACTTCAAAGGATGCATCATCAGTTTCTGTTTGCATAAGAAAATCACGAAGTTTTTGAACGCTAGATTTGGCACATTTAACAGAAACACGTGGAATTTCCACGTCGTTTTCATCGTTGTCGTCCTGTTCATCAACTTCTAAGCCCAAAATATCATCATCCGTCAAAATTCCTTCTGTAACCAAGCCATCGTCAAAATGAACGTACTCATAGAACGTTATGGTGGATTCTTCATTTTGTGGAATTTCATCCCATTGCGGTACGTGAACTATCTCACTGCTGACTACCATTTCGTTTGAATCGGTAAAACCGCAAGCTCTAAAACAGTTTTTTATAGTGGATTTTGAAACATTCTGCCAAGCTTTAAAAGCATAATTTATGGCAGAATATAAATTGATGTTATGATTTTTTTCTTCTTGTATATTTTGTATCATTTGTGAAACTATTTCTTTTCGGTATAATGTTTTAAAGTTTTGGATAATGCCTTTATCCAGTGGTTGTAGTTTGGAAGTGGTATTTGCCGGCAAAAATTCAACATGAACATGACTTAAATCTTCATCAATTTTGTGTGCATGACAATTATCAACAAACAATAAAATTTTATGATGTTGTTTTTCCATTTGACTGTTCAACATTTTAAGCCATTCATTGAATAAGATTGCAGTCATCCATGCTTTCTTGTTAGCACGGTAAGTGACGGGTAATGTTTTCACATTTTTAAAACATCTAGGTTTTACTGATTTACCAATTATTAGTGGCTTTAGTTTCTCTGTGCCATCCATATTGGCAGCAAGCATTATTGTAATGCGGTCCTTACTGCTTTTACCACCATGGCACTTTTCACCCTTTAAGCTCATAGTGCGATCAGGAAGACACTTGAAAAACAAGCCCGTTTCGTCCGCATTGAAGATATTTTTTGGGTCAAAGCCCTCTGTGAGTTGACTTAGCTTAGCACGCCATTCTGAACACACATCATCATCCACAGAGGCACTTTCCCCGCAAATTTTCCGAAAACTTATGTTATGTCGCTTTTTGAACCGATCAAACCAGCCATCACTCGCTTTAAATTCTGGAAAACCTAATTTTACAGCAAATGCTTTAGCCTTTTCCCTCATAAGTGCTCCGCCGACTGGTATGTTAGAATGACGACACTGCTCAAACCATTTTAACAGTGCTTTTTCTAAATTTGGATGCTCAGATTTTTTTTGTCTTTTTAATTTATTGTTTGACGAAAGGTTTAAATAAAACTCGCGTTTTTTTAAAATTGATGTTAAAGTTGATGGAGCTATTTTATATCTAGCTGCAACTTCAACTTTTTTTTCTCCACTCGATACATAACGGTAAATAATATGATCATTTTACGGCGACATAATTTTTTTGTTTTTTTTACAATTACGAGTTAGAAGAAGTTTTAGTGAGAAATTACGACTTATAAGACGTTTTGCCAAATCGACTTTGCAAAAAAATTACGACTTATTGAGGGGACCGAAATGCATGCATTTTATACGAGTTACCGCGATTTTTTCAAGGGACCGACCAATTATTACGAGTTAGTGAGATTTACGAGTTATCGGGATTGCGAGTTATAGGGATTCTACTGTAGATACGTAGACATGCGTAATTTTATGAGAAAACTTTCGTATCTATTACCAATTAAACTGCAATATTCAGCGCAAAACTGCATTTTAAATGCATCTTGCGGACAAAATATTCCTTAACTGACGCTTGCCTTGTTAACATGACTGTGTGTGCTCAACAGCGAACTTGTATAAATACATACTTTGAAATTTATCGGGCCTGTGCTGAAAATCATGGTGATTTCAAATCACGTGATTTCAAAAGTATACCACTAATAGCTGCCCTGATAGTGGTTTTTTTTGTATTTTAAGTTTTTGTCATTTATAATAGAATATTTTCTTCCAACTTCCAACGCTTTCAATCGTGCAATTTAAAAAAGCAATTATTTAGCTTTCATTAATTTTTTAAAATCATCGTGTTTTTACATGTCGTGATTTGCAGAACAGGCCCGTATGAATTAAGTCAAGTGAAACTGAAATATAGGCACTTTGCAGCAATATTCATGGGTATAAGGGTTAAAAAATATGTGTTTTTATATACATATACACAATATATTTTAGTTTATAAAACTTTTTTCATTTACTCTTCCGACAAATTTTTTAAAATATGTACATTGGAGCGACTCACTTCAAAAAAAGTTTTTGTTATCCCTCAATATAATGTCATACATATCGCTCGTTTATTAAATAAAAAAACTAGTTTATTTTAAACTTTAAAGTTTTCAATTTACACACAACTTAATGGAAACTGATAATTTTATTTGTCTCTCGATAGTTAAGTATACAATATATGGTATGAAATTTTTACACAATATGAATACCAATATGAGGATTTTGCATCATTAACCCAAAAATCCCATTTTTTGATATATATATATAATGTTTTTTTTTAGAAAATGAGCGATATGTACATATGTATGTAGCTTGTTAAGTTGCAAATAACCTACTAGCGTACTATGTTCCGTTGAAATTTCTTATAATACCTAAGAAAATTTAAATTAAAAATAAACTTTTTAAACATTACTGCTGCAGATCTACCAATAAAATGCAGGAATACAAACTGGCTTTAGATATAAAAGTTATCAATTTTTTATTTTTTATTTTTGAAAACCCAACACTTCTCCTTAGGTAAGTTTATTTAGCAATCGAATAATTAAGTTATTTTCGGACCCAGCAAAAAAGACATGCAAAAGAAATAGTTAATGCATGGGTTCAATTCAGGTGCAAAACGCAAGATTTTAACACAGGCGTGTCACTGGCGACCATGGGTTCACATTTAACAAAACTGCTCTTCATTGAATGAGTGCTTAGAACCCATAAAAGTTCCCTGATTCGATGACGTTTTTCACAAAACAAAAAAAAAACCTTGTCGCAGCCAGGATACGAACCTTGCTGTTAAGACTGTCAAAGACACACTCTCTACCACCGAGCTATTGCACTCTTATTATTTGGTGGAGATAAAACTTGTTTTATGACAATGTGTCAAAGCGTTGATTTAATTCTGTTTTTACATACATACATGCCTATTTCGTGTGGATATTTATTCCAATGTTAATTACCCAGTAATATTGCATGCGTTTTTGATGAGTTCAAAAACTATAGCTTTATTACGATTTGCGATGAACTTTAGAATGCATTCGAAGACACAAATGCTAAAGAAAGCATGAAACACTATTAAATCTTGAACGCATTAATTTTTTTTGCTGGGGAAAACATTAATAAATTTATCATTTGCAATGATAGGTATACATACGAGTACTTAGATACAAACATTCATGTAGGTATTACATACATACTTATTTACATATATACATACATATGTACATAAGCACCTACATAGGTACATACATATGTATGTATGTATGTAATTAAACTAAGTTTTAGAGCTTTAAAATAAGTGCAAAATGCCAATAAAACAAAATGTGAATCAAACATTCGTTCTGAAAATAGAAGAACGTGAGTTCATATTCTCATCTCAACCTTTATGTTTTTTTTTTCTTACATATTAAAAAATATTTCTTTCATATACTTCACCATACATACATATATATATGTATCTATTTACATACATACATATGTATGTACATATATACTATAAAGGAGTTTTTCTGAAGAATTTTAGAAAATAATAATAATATATACATATGTATGTTCATAAGTACCTTCATCATTAATTGAACTCAGCCAGTGAATCAATCCCTGCCGATTGCCTATATACAAACACCACCTTAATTAAGTAGAAGTACTTTTTACTAAATTTATTTAAAAAAAAAATAACACATGAATGAAAGAAAATACCAACAACAACAAGCACATCAAACAAACAATCTTGTCCACTTTAAAATATTTATAAGAAATCCATGATCTTTAGCAAGGGATCACGGTTGCCACTTTGGTCCAATTGGACCAAAAATGGTCCTTTTTTTACGTTTGGTCCACTGGTCCATTTTTTTCTGATTTGGTCCATTTTATGAAAATGTTTACAATTGTGATACAAACAAATTTTGAGTGTTTCATCACGCCTTTAAAAATTTATTTACGAAAATCAACACTGTTCACATAAAGCGAAAGATTTGATTCGTTGACATCACTTGAAAATATAATCGAATTTTACCAGCAAACAATAATAAATCTGGCAATACTACCTGTCAGTCAAAAAAAGCTAAATCTAGGGGGAAAAAGCTAAATTGACAACACTGGTCAATTGTTTCTTTTGTTTACAAATCAGAAATTGACAAATCAACTTCAGTGTAACAAATATTTTATTATAAGTATGTAATTGTTTGTGTAAAAGTAAAACTAGACAATAATTTACCATGGACAAGTAAGTTAAAGAATCATTTGAATGGATAGGAAATTTCAATTTTTGCATTGATTGATATGTTGTTTCAGGTTTTTGATAAAGAAGGCGAAGGTTGCAGAACAACGGCCTCACACGCAGTCAATCGAAAGCGATGGCAGTGAAAGGTAATAAATACATACATAAGTACGTATTTCATGGAACGAGCATGTAATTGATTACCTATTCCATATTTAGCGACACAGCTGGCGAAAAAAAGGATCCAAGACGCAAATTTCGGAAAGAATGGCTAACCCAATTTAATTGGCTCAAAGAGCAAAATGGGAGCGCATACTGCATTGCTTGCGAAAAGTCCATGGTGAACCACGTAGCGAAGCTAAAACGACACACAGAGCAATCAAGTCATTTTCAAAATGTGACCAAGAAAAAGGGTCAAGTGAAGTTAGATTCTTTTCTTAAAGAACAAAATGATACTTTAGAAAAGCAAATCCGAAACGCAGAATTCAGTTTAGTGATGTTCATAATGGCACATAATCTTCCATTTATCCTTATGGATTATTTGCCAAATTTGCTAGCCGTGTGTTGTCCGGACTCAAAAATAGCTCAGTCTTTACGCTGCGGCAGAACAAAATCGACCCAGCTAGCAGAGATTTTAGGGAACGAAGCAATGAAGAGAATAGTATCGGATCTCAGAACGTGTAAATTCTCTTTGATTGTGGACGAAACCACGGACGTATCAACAAAAAAGTGTCTGGTTCTGGTGGTAAGGTATTTTGATAAGTTATCGAATACCATTCGTGACAGATTTTTATCAGTAATTGAACTTACCAAAAGCGATTCTGAGTCAATATACCAAACGATAAAGTCATTTTTTGCAAAGCACAGTGTACCTCTAAGTAATTTGATAGGGCTAGCAACTGACGGAGCAAATACGATGGCCGGCGAATTAAATGGGCTGAAAACGAAATTAAAAAATGATACTAATATATTTTACATCAAATGCACTTGCCACTCGCTACATTTGTGTTCGAGCTACGCCAGCAAACAGCTACCAGCGAAAATTGAAAAGCTGTGTAGAGATATGTATAAATTTTTCTCGTACAGCTCAAAGCGAATTAACGAGTTCAAGGAATTTCAGGATTATTGTGGCGTAAAACCACACAAAATACTTGGAATTTCTTTTACTCGTTGGCTCGCTCTGGAAAGTGTGATTGCACGGATTAATGAACAGTGGGAAGCGCTTCGACTATATTTTTTATCCTCGTGTCTTGAAGTAAGTGGCATTAGTGCATTTGAATTAGCGAATTTAATGGGTGATCCAGAACTAAAAGTTTACATGTTGTTTTTGGCCTACGTATTGAAAATAATTAATGCCCTGAATAAAGAGTTCCAATCTGAAAAAGTTCGCTTACCCTTTTTGTACTCCCAAATTGAAGTACATTTCAAACTACTTTTGAGTAATTTTATGCATAACGACTTTGTAAAAAATATTGATTGTCTGGAAAATTTTAATATACATGACAAAACGAAATATCTGCAAGGAAAAAATATTTTTATAGGAAGTAGAGCAGAAAACTTTCTTGAAAGCGATAACTTTACGGATTCGCAACGAATCACAATTAAAACAAATATTTTAAACTTTTACGTTGAATTTTTGAAACAAATTCAGCAACGGTTTGACTTTGGAAGAACTGATTTAAAAAATTTATGCGTAATTACTCCCAACAAAGTTTTATCAGACACAGAAACGTCAATAATGCCTTTAGTAAGCAATTTTTCTCATTTAATTAAATGTGATATAGATATTATTTTAACACAATGGAAACTCTTAAGACTTTTAAACAGTAATCTTAAACCTGATATGGACGTTTGCGTATTTTGGGAAAAAGTTAGTTTATATAAAAACGGTATGGATGAGAAATGTTTTCAAGAATTGACTGATTTTATATATGATTTAATGAGCCTTCCACATATTTCGGCGGCAGCAGAACGTACATTTTTTGAACTTTCTCTTATCAAAACCAAATTAAGGAATAAATTAGAGTTCAGTTCAATCAATAATATAATGTTGTCCAAAGAACTTTGTGCACAAAAATCAGAGCCTCATTACGTTTGGTCAGTAAAAGACATAGGCTGGGCTTAGAATAGAATCACCATCATATTTTATTTGGTGCAAAAACGTAATACTAGTCATGTATGTGTATTATATACATTTTATGTTAATTTGTTTTATGTATGTATGTGCAAATTGAATTCAAGCACTTTTTGTTAATGTTTAGAAATCTTTACGTTTCATTTTTACTTATGTTTTGTTAAATAAATGTTTTGTTAAATAATATTGTAAGCGTAGCTGGTATGCCAATAAAATAGCAAACAAATTGGTCCTCTTTTTTTTATTTTGGTCCTTTTTTTGATGAATTTTGGTCCCGAAAAAAAATTTAGAGTGGCAACCGTGCAAGGGATTTACTTTTTTTAACATACATATAGATACATACACAATACAGACATTAGCAAACGAATTTATATTTACTTGTGCATATTTATATACATATGTATATGTACTCGTATGTATGTATCAACATGTCTTTAAAAAAAAATCCATAAGTTCTCAACATAACAACCAGTGTTGCCAGAAAATGATGGTGAGATAATGCTAAATCGGTCAAAAAATTCTGATAAAATGTTCTATAGAAGAAAAGTATAATGCTAGATTTAAATGTAGAAAAAATTATTGAAATAGCTTTGAATTTCATTTTTATACAAACTTATTAGTATTTACAGGTATTTTTATAGGAAATGTTGCAATTACGTTTAAAAGTTTTTAACGCACTAATAATCCACAATGACAGCAAAAAGCGTTTGGGATAGTTTCATTGTTGCCATTTTAGCATTTTCACTGCTAGATCTTGCATTTTCATTAGTTAAACAGCATTCAACTTGGAAAAAATTCTGCTAAATGCTTTCTCGCAGAATTTGTTGAAAATATAAAATTTTAATTTCTTAAAAAAATTCTTCTGTATGGAGGATTTTTCTCATAAATATACATGTATTTATTGCAGGGTAAAGGTTCCCTGATGATCTACAGTGAAATGCGCATATGATCCAGCTAACCATTCAATAATCAATTTCAATGTACATACGTATTTTTAATAAACAAATATTTTACTGAATAAGTAAAATAATAATTTGAGATTATTAGTGCGTTAAAACTTTTTTTTAACGTTATTATAACATTTAAAAAAAACCACAATCATTAACTATTTTATGTTTGTATATGCTATAAAAATACATGTAAATACTAATGAGTTTGTATAAACATGAAATTCAAAGCTATTTCAATAATTTTTTCTACATTTAAATCTAGCATTATACTTTTCTTCTGTAGAACATTTTAGCAGAATTTTTTGACCGATTTAACATTCTCTCATCAGCATTTTTTGGCAACACTGGATAGTTTGCTACTTCAAGTGTAGAGATGTATGTATATGTATTTATAATTGTATGCATGTACAATGTGTACGCCAACCACTACTTTGATACAAAGCGAGCACGTTACTACCCAGCGGGAAAACTCAGAATATTTTCTTACTTCAGGCCTTATTAAATCAATTACTATTTTTATCTAACTGCTAAAGAATGCCTTATAGAAGGCCGCGACTCTTTTGCATAAAAGATAAGATATACATTCCACATTCTTCTATGAAAAGGGGGAAGAGGAGTAAAATTTTTTGCGTGTATTTTTACCAAACCAAAAGTAAAATCGATTAATTTGAAGAAAGAATTACCGGCAAAAGAGGCGAAATGGAAAGGCAAAAATGATATAAGAGTGGAATGGAGCGAGTAGACCTTGTACATCCAAAAGAAGGAGTACAAAGGCCTTCTAGAAGGTATCCTTCCTCTTTATTTTACCCGCTGGGTAAAAATCGTACAAGTATAAAATTGGTATTTGCAAACATGTGTATGTATGTACATATGTATACACATATCGAAAGAAAAAATATAAACAAACTAGGAGTAGTGTTCATGCAATTTTCTTGCAAATAATCTACGTAAACCAAATGTTGCCGATTTTTTAATTGTAGGGGACGAATACATGCTTTATTGTTGTACAATTGCAAATAGATATATAAGTATATCGATTCACACCGAAGTCAATATTGCGCTAATAAATATCTATACATAAATAATTGCAAGGCTTAATTTTTAAAACAATTGCCTTATTTATAAGAAATAGTTTATATTTTTAAGCGCACAATTTTCATCACATGTAGCATATATTATGTTCATGGAAAAATATATGAAAATGAATCAGACTTTGGAGATTTGTGTGATCCATCTGGCTCATTTCTTGCAGTTTGTAAGGCTGATTTTGCATCTGGCATTTCTTGTGTGCCATGTGCCAAAAAAAAGCGTAACCAGTAATTACTACGGAAAAACTGTTTGATTCAGAAATGTATTTATTGATTTAAACTGTGTCCATGCATGAAACTGTTCAACTTAATAAATATGTACATACGTGTCAAAATAAAAAAAATTAATAAACTAAAAAGTTATTAAACTTTTAAGCCCCATGGTAACTTTTGGCCCACCCTGTACAAGTGTTGAAATAATTGTTTAATTGTATCGCTGTGTGTACAAAGTACCAAAATTTTATAAATACGTATGTACACACTTTAAAATTTTAGAATTAAATTGGGTGAACCTGGAATACATATATGCATGTGACCAAAATATGCATAAGTAGGTATAAGGGTTACAAATGTGTATTTGTTTTTAATAAAACAACGCCAGATATCAGTAAATGAGTTCAAATTTTCAGCATGATTCCACCATGATTTTTCCATTGGAAAATCCCTTTCATTTGACAGCTATATCAAAAAAGTGTGAAAAATAGCGGTTCGCAGCTTTGGGCGGCTACCACGTTTTTTGGCTACGGAATATCCACACGTTGATCTTGTCGTACTAGTTAGGTATATCGTATATGTACCTATAAGTTCAAAGTATGTATGTACATATGTATGTAGGTATACTTATGTATTTTTTCCCACAATGTAACTTAATTTAATTTCTGTTCGAAAAAGTAGAAATCACAAATTGATTTTTATTTATTCTCGAAAAAATAAAAATCGGAAAATAATTATTTCTATAATTATTATTTCAGTAGGCTATAGTTCGTATCTCTCTTTAAGCCAAATTACATGTGATAATTTTTAAGGAACAAATAACACCAAAGTTAATTGTAAATATTCTGACAAACACTAGCAGAACGAAAGCACTAACAATTATTTCTGCTGGAAAAAAGAAAAATCAGAAAATAACAATTATTTCCAGTTAAAATATAAAAATCAGGAAATAACAATTATTTCTGCTTAAAAAATAAAAATTATAATTTTAAAATTGGAGCTTAGAAAATAGTTTAGAATAATTAAAATGGTGTGATTGTCCACTTTGTTTGATGCTTCCTTGTATGTAGTTTAGCCTTTTTTCTATGAAAATTCAACAATAATTATTATTTTTGTCCCTGATTAATTTTTTTCCAAAAATATATTGAAAAAAAATTTCCAACTAAGTTCGAAAACTCAGCATAGAAGTTATGACAAACCGACTTCTTACTTATTAACCACGTTAGCCTTTAAATCTTATGCATTTTGTTACATATATATTATATTCAGAAAGCAAACAAGCAAATCAAACACAATCCTATCCCCTTTGAAATATTTATAAAAAACAAATGCTCTTTAACAAGCGCTTATTTACATTATACCGACATAGCAAACGAATTTATACATATACATATGCATGTATGTATACTTGGCCACATTGAATATACATACATACGTATTTACAATCATACATACATATGTGCCCTTAATTATGAAAGTGATCTAAGTCATATGCATATATTTCTGCATCGAAATATGAAATAAATCTGTAATAAACTTGAAAAAATATTTAATAAATATTAAATAAACTTCTATTAATCGACACTAGTACAACTATAAGTTAAAATGTTGCATAATATAAAAATATTTTTTTAATTTCTTCAAATGTAATCTATTAAATATCTCGATGAAAGAAATATATGACTTAGACCACTTTCATAATTAAGGGCACATATATTTTATATATTTTATCAACACGCATTCATTAGCACAATACTTTATTTGTACACAAACAACTTAATATTCTTCCTTCAATACGTTTGCTAGCATATTGTTGCTGTGCGTAGAGTTGACTACATACACACGTACAAACAATTGGATATTCTTCTTTCAATACTATTTGTAGCGTATTGTTGTTGTTGTAGTTGTTCATATGAACACTCTTATGCATATATATATGTGTGTATGTACGAGTGAATGGTCTTCATGGTAGCGTATATTTATACATACATCCATATAAACATACAGTTTTTTGCATGCCTCTACTGATTGTTATACACATCAATTCATATGCATGCGTACGAAAAAGCATGTGCCAAGCAAAAACACCATAAGGCAATGTCTATGTATTGGTGACAAAAAGGGGTTTAATACGAAATAATGCTTGTTAAAGAAAATGTTTAAGTAAAGTAAATATAGAGTAAATTCAAGCAAGCTTCAGTGGTGGGGTAGCTAGTGAGGTTAGTAACAGAATTAAATATTGTTGGTTCTATGCACGGCAACTTTTTTGGTAGATTTGTAAAAAATGTGTGATAAAACTTTATATATAGAAAATGCAAGAACCGATTCTTTATTTTTGCTGATTTTCAATACCAATCGTGCCAAGACAAATGCGGTCGATTCAATCCAATTCCGAGCTCTCTAACTCTTTTAGGAGCTTCATACAATCACTTTCAAGCAACACATAGAAAATCCGTACATGCAGACAGTCAGACGGACAGACGGACATGTCGTTTTTTCATCTCCTATTCATAAGGATCCAGAATAACTAACTTTATTTCGCCGCAAATGAATATTGTAGAAGTTACAAAAATCTGGACAAACCTATATATACCCTTTCCCATTTTTGGTGAAGGGTATAAAAAACTAAAATATAACAGATTTTCTTTGTAACCATATACATTCATATGATATGACATGTCATTTCGACTTCGTTCAGATAAAAATTATAATTAAAACAATTCAATTTGAAAGCGTTCCGAGCAAAATCACAATATTTCAATTCGCTAAAAATATGTAATTATTAATGGTACTTATTTTTAAGCTATTTCATAGCTTTTATGAGCGCGGCGACCGAATCAAGAAATTCCGTAACGAAAAAAAACCTAAGACTATTTTTATTTGAATCGCCCAGTGTATGTTAACCCCTAAAGTATGCTACTGATTTCATTAACATACAGTATTGCTAAAACAGATTTTTACATGTAGGAAAACACGATGTGGCGTACTTAAGAACAATCTTGGTTGACAAAAAATGATATACACAAACAAGCACACCATTCGTATTATTTTCCAGATATTTAGAGGATATCAAGTCTCAAACTTATGTTTTTTATTTCAGTTACCATAAACCTATAGTTTCAATGATAAAAATTCCTGAATAACCTACATGTATTGTAAGATAATAAAAATATTTTAAACGATATTAACTTCTCATTTATTAAATTTTTTTTCACATATCTTCAAAAATGAACTAACAATAAGTAATCAAATCTTAAATCTAAATATAATTATTAGGCCCGAGCAGTGTCGGACATAAACTTAGTGATAGTTATAAATAATACATAAGTAGTGATAATCAAAAAAGAAAAAAAAAAGATAAAAGTATTTTCAAGTAGTCCCATCTGGAGTGTTGAGAATAAGAGACCTTGTGTCCCCCTTTTTTAAGCGGATATGTCCAGTAAAGTTCAAGATATTACGAGCGAGCGGATAAGGGTGTGAAACGAGTTTTGTTAAATATTTGCCTGCGTATTTTGCAATTTCTTCAGTCACTAGTGGTATATTTAAATCGCGATGTATGTTTGAATTTTTGATGTACCATGGAGCCGATGTAATCAAACGTAAAATTTTGTTTTGCCTTCGTTGGATTTTCTCAACTTTTTCACTTGAGAATGTTAAGGAATACTTTGATTGTTGATTCGAATGGGAGAGCAAGTATCTCTTCTTAGGGTAAACGTTATGTGGACACACTTTTGTTCATTTACTTTAATTCTCCATAAGTTCAACCATATTTCAAGCTGGGTAATGTGTTCTTGGAGATTGCGGGATGCCTCATCAGGGTTTTTGTGTATACTCATACAGGCTGTATCATCGCATATCAGGCATATCACAAGTATATATTAGATACAAGACTGGCCCCAGAATACTGCCCTGTGACACACCGGAAGATATAGATTTGGGCACACTTGTGAACTCTCCTTCCACAACAGTGAACTTCCTATCAATAATATAACTTTCCAAAAGCTTTTATATGTTTATTGGTAGGTACGTCTTCAATTTTAAAACTAGGCCTTCGTGCCATACTTTATCAAATGCCTGAGAAACGTCAATAAAGAGAGCAGAACAATACTTCTTTTCTTCAAATGTTCTTCTTACAAGTTGGACCAATCTATGCGTTTGTTCAATGGTGCTATGCTGACTTCTAAAACCAAATTGATGGTCCGGGATGCACCCATTATCACCTAAAATTTTGGACAATTTAGTCATGAGCAGCTTTTCGAAAAGCTTTGAGATTGTTGATAGTAAGCTTATAGGCCTATATGACTCAGCCTTAGTAGGATCTTTGCCCGGCTTTGGAATTATTTTGATCTTCGCAAGTTTCCAGTTATTTGGAAAATACTGCATTCGTAAAATAGCATTAAAAATAAATAGCAAGATTCTTATTGCAATATGAGGCAAGTTCATCAGCATTTTGTTACTAATGCCATCAATACCTGGATCTTTCTTCGTGTCGATTTCAGCAATTATTTTTTGTAGTTCACGAACCTTAAACCTTAAGGGACGACGGGGTAGAAAAACTACACTCGGTAAATCGGCAGAACCCGTACATGAATTGGGAGTAAATACAGATTTTAAATGCACAGAAAATAAGTTACCTTTCTCACTATCGCTTCTCGCCCACCCTCCGGTCGAAGTACACAGTGGTGATTTAAGGTCAACGGGTCTTTTAAGATTTCTAGTAGCGCGCCATAAAGAGTAATTAGATGCTGACGTTACATCAAGACCTTTTAAATACTTTTCCAGTAATGCAGTTTTTTTCCGACGATAGCAGCTCTTTCAGTCGTTTAGTACATTCTTTAAATCTGATTTTATTTAGGGGTGATTTTTGTTGTTGCCATTCTCTTCTAGCTCTCCTTTTCCACATAGAAGACGTTCAATTTCCGTAGAATAAATTCTATTAAAGCCAGTCTGCGGATAGGAGGTAGTGGCATGTTCAGCAGCCTGTTTAATATTTTCGTTAAGATTGGCAATGTTAAATTCAATATCATCAGATGATCTTAGCTGAATGTTTTCTACGCAGTGACTACTAAGATATATTTTGAATCCTAGCCAGTTGACCCCTTTAATCATTTTCACATATGAGTTAGTTAAATCACTCCTTAGTGGGTTGAAAGTTTTAACTATTGTGGGAGAGTGATAGGACAGATCTATAGAGGCCTCTACGTGAATTACGGCCAGGCCGTAAGTCTCTATGAATAATTTTCGTAACGCCAAAATCTATATCATCTGGAATTTTTCTTACGTCAGTAGGCCAGTAAGTAGGCTCCCCGCTCGAAATGAAATCTAAGCCCATTTTTGAAATTGTATTAAACAACGCTCGACCTCTAGGTGTTTTGCATTGTAGTCACTAGCTGCCAGGAAACAAGATCCAAGCGATTTGTAGAACTTCTCATACTGATCTTCGGTAACTGAAAATCTGGGAGGTGAGTAAATTCTTTTAACATATTAACTAGAGTTAATATGTTAACCTTTCATTTAAGCAAATGAGAAGCTCAACAAATAACAAAGTTGAAACAAGAACTAAATAATCAACATGTTTTTTATTTTCTTACTTTATCATTACTACATTGGCTAACTTTTTTTCAGCTTCATATTGTAGCTGTAAGAGTATATAAAGAAAATAAATGTAAATAACAATAACAGCTATTCAAGAATAGAGTGTTGCCACACAAGTATTTTTTTTTACAACTACAAATTTAAAGCTGAAAAAAATCAGCCAATTTATTTTTATTAAAAAATATTAGTTGTTCTACGAAATTTTTGGGTAAAGGTTCCCTGATGATCTGCATTAGCAACAGTGAAATGCGCATAGGATCCAGGTAAACCCCTCAATAATCTATTTCAATGTATTTTTATTAAAAACATATTTTATTTAATAAGTAAAATATTAATTTGGGATTACTAGTGCGTTAAAAAATTTAAACTTAAATTATAAAAATTCCCACAAAAAACACTAATTATTAACTTGAGAGCATCCGGTCAAAAAAATACTTGTGTGGCAACACTCTATTCTTGAATAGCTGTTGTTGTTATTTACATTTATTATACCCTTCACCAAAATTGGTAAAGGGTATATATAGGTTTGTCCAGATTTTTGTAACTTCTACAATATTCATTTGCGGCCAAATAAAGTTAGTTATTCTGGATCCTTATGAATAGGAGATAAAAAAAAGACATGTCCGTCTGTCCAACTGACCGTCTGCATGTACGGATTTTCTATGAGTGGCTTGAAAGTGATTCTCTGAAGCTCCTAAAAGAGTTAGAGAGCATTTGTCTTGGCACGGTGGGTATTGAAAATCAGCAAAAATAAAGAATCGGTTCTTGCATTTTCTATATATAAAGTTTTATTACATACATACATATATTTTACAAATCTACCAAAACAGTTGCCGTGCATAGAACCAATAATTATTAATTCTGTTACTAACCTCACTAGCCACTCCACCGCTGAAGCTTGCTCGAATTTACTTTATATTTACTTTAGTTAATCATTTCCTTTAATAAGCATTATTTCGTATTAAACCCCTATTTGTCACCAATACATAGACATTGTCTTATGGTATTTTTGCTTGGCACATGTTTTTTCGTACGCATGCATATGAATTGATGTGTATAACAATCAGTAGCGTCATGCAAAAAACTATGTGTTTATATGTATGTATTTATAAATATACGCTACCATGAAGACCATTCACTCGTACATAGACACATATGTATGTATATGCATAAGAGTGTTCATATGAACAACTACAATTGTTTGTACGTATATATGTAGTCAACTCTACGCACAGCAACAATATGCTAGCAAACGTATTGAAAGAAGAATATTAAGTTGTTTGTGGTAAGAACTGGGAATTTTTTTTTTATACAAATGAAGTATTGTGCTAATGAATGCATGTTCATAAAATATATAAAATATATCTGCCCTTAATTATGAAAGTGGTCTAAGTCATATATTTCTTTCATCGAGATATTTAATAGATTACATTTGAAGAAATTAAAAAATATTTTTATATTATGCAACATTTTAACTTATGCATAGTTGTACTAGTGTCGATTAATAGAAGTTTATTTAATATTTATTAAATATTTTTTGAAGTTTTTTAGAGATTTATTTCATATTTCGATGCAGAAATATATGCATATGACTTAGACCACTTTCATAATTAAGGGCACATATTTAGGATTGTAAATACGTATGTACATATGTATATTCAATGTACCCAAGTATACATACATATGTATATGTATAAATTCGTTTGCTATGTCGGTGTTATGTAAATAAGCGCTTGTTAAAGAGCATTGTTTTTTTTTATAAATAGGGGATAGGATTGTTTGAATGTGTTTGATTTGCTTATTTGTTTTCTGAATATAATTTCTTAGAAAATGCATAAGATTTAAAGGCCAACGTGGTTAATAAGTAAGAAGTCGGCCTTTCAAAACTCCTAAGCTGAGTTTCGAACTTAGTTTAAAAATTTTCTTCAATATACTATTTTTGGAAAAAAAATTAATCAGGGACAAAAAATAATAATAATAAACTACATACATATGTACAATGAAGCATCAAACAAAGTGGACAATCACACCATTTTAATTATTCTAAAATATTTTCTAAGCTCCAATTTTAAAATTATAATTTTTATTTTTTAAGCAGAAATAATTGTTATTTCCTGATTTTTATATTTTAACTGGAAATAATTGTGATATTCTGATTTTTCTTTTTTCCAGCAGAAATAATTGTTAGTGCTTTCGTTCTGCTAGTGTTTGTCAGAATATTTACAATTAACTTTGGTGTTATTTGTTCCTTAAAAATTATCACATGTAATTTGGCTTACAGAGAGATACGAACTTTAGCCTACTGAAATAATAACTATAGAAATAATTATTTTCCGATTTTTATTTTTTCGAGAATAAATAAAAATCAATTTGTCATTTCTACTTTTTTGAACAGAAATTAAATTAAGTTACATTGTGGGAAAAAATACATATACATACATACATACATACTATGAACTTATAGGTACATATAGGATATACCTAACTACTACGACAGGATCAACGTGTGGAGATTCCGTAGCCAAAAAACGTGGTACCCGCCCAAAGCTGCGAACCGCTATTTTTCACACTTTTTTTTGATGTGGCTATCAAATGATAGGGATTTTCCAATGAAAAAATCATCGTGGAATCATGCTGAAAATTTGAACTCATTTACTGATATCTGGCGTTGTTTTATTAAAAACAAATACAAATTTTTAACCCTTTTACCTACTTATGCATAATTTTGGTCACATACAGATATTCCAGGTTCACCCAATTTAATTCAAAAATTTGAAAGTGTGTACACACATATTTATAAAATTTCGGTACTTTGTACAACAGTTGTATTTCTTATAAATACTCCCAAGAAGATAAGCTTGAACGGCTGTATTTGAATCTGTCTTCTTATGGTTGAATACATTAAAGATTGGATAGGAAAGCTATCCAACTGGCTGGCTTGATAATCTGAGTTCAACTTTGCAGTGAAACTCCTATAGATTATATAAACATAATATGTTTTAATATGTATGTACGAAAACAGCTTAAACCCAAATGCTTTAATCACAGCGACATTTTGTATTTGCGTTTAAAATTACTGTGTTCGATATATTTAGGTACTTGTTTATTTGTGGTAGGTACATAAATACCTAATATAAGTTTTGTAAAAGTTGAAATGGCACTTACATACATATGTAGCTCTGGCAAGGCATAAATTTTTGGTTGTAAAATAATGTGCCTTCTTGAGTTATTGTAGGGTAAAATCATGTGTTTTATTGTTGTAAAAATTAAACTATAGCGACTCGCACTGAATTAGAGTGAAATTGTTTTTACAATATTCAATTATTTATATATAACATACATACATATGTATGTGTAGGTATAAATTTATGAAACAAAGATGTAATAAAACGAAAGCTTATGCTTACTAACTTATAACTATTTATCAATTTTATTCACAGATAGGTATTCATATATATGTACATAAATATTTATGTAAGTGATATTTAAAATTTTACTGGTTCCAAACCTTAATTTTTACAGCTCTTGATTTCTTTGTAATTTAAACAAAAATTTTCGAAGACATTTATACGAATGTTAGGCCGGGTTTACTACCACTAATTACTAATGAAAAAATTTTTGATTCAGACACGTATGTACATACATATTTATTAAGTCGAACAGTTTCATGCATAACTAATAGACAATTTTATGGAATCCAACATTATTGGAAACAGTTTAAATCAATAAATACCTACATGTCTGAATCAAACAGATTTTCCGTAGTAATTACTGGTTACGCTTTTTTTTGGCACATGGCACACAAGAAATGCGAGATGCAAACTCAGCCTTACAAACTGCAAGAAATGAGCCGGATGGATCACACAAACCTCCAAAGTCTGATTCATTTTCATATATTTTTTGCATGAACATAATATATACTATATGTGATGACAATTGCGCCCTTAAAAATATAAACTATTTTTTATAAATAAGGCAATTGTTTTAAAAATTAAGCCTTTCAATTATTTATGTATAGATATTTATTAGCGCAATATTGACTTCGGTGTGAATCGATATACTTATATAGCTATTTGCAATTGTACAACAATAAAACATATATTCGTCCCCAACAATTAAAAAATCGGCAACATTTGGCTTCCGTAGATTATTTGCAAGGAAATTGCATGAACACTTCTCCTAGTTTGTTTATATTTTTTCTTTCGATATGTATATACATATGTATGTACATACATACATACACATGTTTGGAAATACCAATTTTATACTTGTACGATTTATACCCAGCGGGAAAAAGAAAGAGTAAGTATACCTTCTAGAAGGCCATTGTAGTGTCCTTCTTTTGGATGTACAAGGTCTACTCGCTCCATTCCACTCTTATATAATTTTTGCCTTTCCCTTTCGCCTCTTTTGCCAGCCATTCTGAAAAGTCTTGAAATTAATAGATATTACTTTTCGTTTGGTAAAAATACACGCAAAAAATTTTACTCCTCTTCCCCCTCCTCATAAAAGGGAATGTGGAATGTGTATCTTATCTTTTATGCAAAAGAGTCGCGGCCTTCTATAAGGCATTCTTTAGCAGTTAGATAAAAATAGTAATTGATTTAATAAGGCCTGAAGTAAGAAGATATTCTGAGTTTTCCCGCTGGGTAGTAAAGTGCTCGCTTTGTATCAAAGTAGTGGTTGGCGTACACATTGTACATGCATACAATTATTAATACATATACATATATACACTTGAAGTAGCAAACTAATCAGTGTTGCCAGACAATGCTGATCTAAGAATGTTAAATCGGTCAAAAAATTCTGCTAAAGCAGGTCGTACACGACATGTTTTTACGTCTGACATGTAAATTTTTCAACTCATATGTAATTCTGCATGTCTGTCAAAAATTGTGTTTTACAGAAGGTTTATAATATTCGGTCACAAACGTGCATGTACAAATACTTCTGACATTGTCCGTGTTTGTATCCAACAGCTGATCTGTGCTCAAATTTTATTAAATATTTTGTTAAAAGTTTGTTAAAGATTTCCGGAAAATTATTAGTGAATTTGAAAAAAACAAAACAAATTTTTACACCTATCAACTTAAAAGTGCTAAAGGCCTACAAATAGTATTAAAGGGCATAGATTCATATGTTGACCCCGAAGAAGTAAAATGTGCTCTTATCGACAAAGGATTTAAGGTTAAAAATGTTACTAATATAATTAACAGAGAAAAGGTCCCCCAACCCCTATTTCGGGTCGAACTGGAGCCGAATGACACACAATTGAAAAAAAATGAAACCCATCCAATTTATAGCGTAAAGTTTCTCTTGCACCGAAAAATCACAGTTGAAGAGCCACGTAAGCGTTCAGGTCCCGTACAGTGCCACAATTGCCAAGAATATGGCCATACTAAAACTTACTGCAAATTACCTACAGTTTGTGTTATCTGCGGTGAATTGCATGGTTCTGCTAGCTGTACGAAGGCAAAAGATCAAGTTGAAAAAAAATGTAGTAATTGTGGAGGTAATCACACTGCTAACTACAGAGGATGTCCTGTATATTCTTTCGTTAAAAAGACCATGGGGCAAAAACCTAAATTAGCTCCAGTTCAATCAGCAAATGCTTTCTCCGCCAATTTTCCTCCAATGAGCCAACCAAGTACTTCACGTGTATCATATGCCGATGCTGTTAAGACAAATTCTTTTCCCACTCAGAAAGTGTCCCCACCAAGTAATTCAACAAATGCTAACACAAGCTTTAATTTCAGTCGCCTTGAAGCCACTATTGATAATCTGGTTCAAACTATAAACAACTTTACTACAAATATGACTAGCATGATGCAAGAAATGCTGCGAATGCAGAATACACTGCTTCAAGCATTAGTTAACAAACCATGAACACGTTAAAAATATGTTTCTGGAACGCAAACGGCATTCGCCAACATAAAAATGAACTTGAGCACTTCCTCACGGAAAAAAATATTGATATAATGTTGGTCTCAGAGACTCATTTGACTTCGAGAAGTCTTTTTAAAATTTCTGGCTACACCTTATATGATTCAAACGACCCAAGAGGAAGAGCATGCGGTGGATCAGCAATTCTAATAAGGTCAAGACTCAAGCATTATATTATTGACAACATTTCTGAAGAACATTTACAAGCAACGAATATTTGTATTGAAAATTTTTGCACTAATTTTGTAATATCATCAATTTACTCCCCTCCCAGATTCGCAATTACTGAAGATCAATACGAGGATTTCTTCAAATCTCTTGGCCCTTGTTTCGTAGCAGCTGGAGACTATAATGCCAAACATACGTTCTGGGGTTCGCGTCTTATCTCACCCAGAGGTCGAGCGTTGTTCAACACAATTTCAAAAATGGGCTTGGACGTCATTTCGAGTGGGGAGCCCACTTACTGGCCTACAGACATACAAAAAATTCCGGATGTTATAGATTTTGGCGTCATGAAAAACATCTCTAGGGATTTAATTCAAGTTGAAGCTTCTCTAGATCTCTCGTCCGACCACTCTCCCACGATCATGTCAATTTGTAGCCCATTAAGAAGTGACTTACCTCATCCTTATGTGAAGATGATAAATCGTGTTAATTGGCTGGGATTCAAAAAATATCTTAGTAGTCATTGCACAGAAAATATTACGCTAAGAACATCCGATTATATTGAATCTAACATTACCAACCTTAATGAAAATATTAAACAGGCTGCTGAACATGCCACTACCTCCCATCCGCAGACTGGGTTTAATAGAATATATTCTACTGATATTGAACGTCTTTTGTGTGAAAAAAGAAGAGCTAGAAGGGAATGTGGCATGAAGGCCTAATTTTAAAATTAAAAACTTACTTACCAATAAACATTCTAAATCTTTTGGAAAGTTACATTATTGCCCGGAAATTCACTGTTGTGGAAGGAGACTTTATGAGTATGCCTGAAACAATCTCAACCGGTGTGCCACAGGAGAGTATACTGGGGCCAGTTTTGTTTTTGATTTATACTTGTGATATGCCTTTGAGCAGTAATATTCACACATCTACATTCACCGATGATACAGACTGTCTTAGTATGCACAAAAACCTTCACGATGCTTCCAGATATCTTCAGCAACATATTACCCAGCTAGAGCTATGGTTAAACAGGTGGAGAATAAAGGTAAACGAACAGCTACCACCTACGGCCAGCTACTTGTAAACTGATAACTAAATCTGAATCAGATAAGTTGATCTGAAAACTAGACCAGGTTCTGATAAGCTGATCTGAAAACCAGATCAGGTCCTGATAAGCTGATCTGAAAACCAGACCAGTTCCTGATAAGCTGATCTGAAAACCTGATCAGGTCCTGATAAGCTGATCTGAAAACCAGACCAGGTCCTGATAAGCTGATCTGAAAACCAGACCAGGTCATGATAAGCTGATCTGAAAAACAGACCAGGTCCTGATAAGCTGATCTGAAAAAGAACGTTTTTTTTAATTTCAAATAAAAAAACTATTGAGATATTTCACATCTATACACAAAAGACCAGGCGAATATTTACAACAGCAACAACAGCACATGACAAAAAAAATGTATTTAAACAGGGAGCCCCAGACTTATTTGTATGTACATACATACATACATAAAATCAATTTGTAGATCCATATGTACATATGTACACATATTATCAAATTTCTTACCCATGCTCAAGTATTTATTGGATTTTAACAATCACACTTACATATCTACATCATGAAAACATACAAACCGTTCTCCAAGCTATTGACGTTTGAAGACGAAAGTCGAAGAAGACAAATGTACTTAAATAAACAAACTTATCACAGACCAGTCAAACTCTATCGCGCATACACACATACACACACACACAAAATCATCACGATCGTACGCAAGAATTTTGCAAAATCTGAAATTAATATTTATACAAATATAAACAAATTTCTGACCGACAGACTTTAACACTGGACAAATTTAAGCTTGATAAAATATAAAGCAATCTCATCCTCCAATATGAAAAACATACTAGGATTAGGGAAGTTCAGATATATGATAATATTTTCTAGCAAAAAATGTTCATATGAGAAAGAATTTATTTCTACGTACATATAAATACTATGGTGAGAAAATCACATACACACACACATACTAAAATTCATCTACGAAAAATTAAACCTATTTCAACAACGCCCCTCCCCTCATAAATCACAGTCAGCCTAAAGTTCTTACAGATATATATACACAAAATCTCAAGGTAACATACAATCTATCAATCTCACAACCTAGATCACGATCAGCCTTAAACTCATATAGACATACATACACACAGATACGTATACATATACATGAACACCTTCACCTCACCTCTCATTAATCATGATCAGCCTTAAACTCCTACAGATATACACACAAATTGCGCTGTTATATATTTCATGAACACTTCGCCCCTCATAAATCACGATAAGCCTTAAATTTCCTACAGATATACATACACAAGTTCTCAAGGTCACATACAATCGTTAATCTGAACAATCCAAATCACGATCAGCCTTAAACTTCTACAGACATACATACACAAAAATTTCTACAAACATATAAACTCCCAAATTCCTATAGATACATATTACAATAACACCCCCCGCCTACCTCAAATCAAGGACAGACTTAAACTGCTATATATAAATACATACATACACATACACACATAGGCACATTCTATCTATCTATCACAACAAGACCCTCCCCCACCTCAAATCGCAATCAGTCTTAAACTCCTACGAACATACATATACACAGATTCCCACGGATACGTATTACATGAACACTCTCACCTCACCTTTGATAAATCACAGACAGCCTTAAACTCTTACAGACATACATATATACATACATACATGTACACAGATTCCCACGGATACATATTACAACAACTCCCCGCCCTCCACCAGTCGATCTACCTCAAATACATCCCGCCCCCCAACGAAGCCCAGCTTGATTTAAATTCCAACAAGCATATACGTCACCGAATTCTCATGGTTACATATTACAAAACACCCTCACCTACCCAAATCACGGTCAGCCTTAAGGTCTCACAATCTAGACACACCCCACCCTCCACCAATCACAGCCAGACTTCAATTCCTACAGCTAGACATACCCTCAAATTTTCCGTCGGCATTAGGAAAAATCATTTCCATGATTTTCCCGTCGGCATTTGAAAAAACTAAACATGTTTTCCCGTCGGCATTTGAAAAAAATAAACATGTTTTCCCGTTGGCATCAGGAAATCATACACATATAAAAGCCTCAAACCTATAAACCCCTTAATGTATTCCTACAAAATATTCCGCACACAAATTCCCACGGATACATATTACAACAACACCCGCCCCCACCAAACACAGGCTGCCTTAAAGATACACCCGCAAATTCCCACGGTTACATGTTACAAAAACCTCACCTGCCCAAATCACGGACATCGACAAATTTCCACAGTCTAACAACAACAATCATAACTTTCCCGTCGGCATTAGAAAAAATAAATATGTTTTCCCGTCGGCATTAGAAAAAATCATACAAATATAAAAATCTTAAAGCTATAAACCCCCTTAATGTATTCCCACAAAATATTCCACGCACAAGTTTCCACGGTCATACATACATACATACATACATACATACATATACTTAATATAAATAAAAAAAGTTAATATAAACAAAAAACTCCTAATGTAAACAAAAAACACAGACGGACGGACGGACACACACACGTAGGTATCAAATTTCACAAATTTCCAAGAATTTTAAAATTTCAGCCAAAATTTAACAATTTCAGCCACAATTTAACAATTTCAGCCCACAATTCAACAATTTCAGCCACAATTTAACAATTTCAGCCCACAATTTAACAATTTCAGCCACAATTTAACAATTTTAATCGGCGCCCGTACTGGCAGTTCCCTACTACTAGTGTATGTATGTTTGTATGTATGTATGTATGTATGACCGTGGGAACTTATGCGCAGAATATTTTGTGGGAATACATTAAG
Organism: Nowickia ferox; assembly: GCA_936439885.1. NCBI lineage: Eukaryota > Metazoa > Arthropoda > Insecta > Diptera > Tachinidae > Nowickia > Nowickia ferox. The sequence goes on along the minus strand of OW387023.1, from coordinate 66,787,662 downwards.
GGGGTTTATAGTTTTGAGACTTTTATATGTGTACGATATCCAAATGCCGACGGGAAAACATGTTTATTTTTTTGGTAGTGCCCACGGGATAACATCTTTATTTTTTTCAAATGCCGACGGGAAAACATGTTTATTTTTTTTGTAGTGCCCACGGGATAACATCTTTATTTTTTTCAAATGCCGACGGGAAAACATGTTTATTTTTTTCAAATGCCGACGGAAAATTTGTGGGTGTGTCTAGCTGTAGGAATTGAAGTCTGGCTGTGCTTGGTGGGGGCGGGATGTATTTGAGGTAGATCGACTGGTGGAGGGCGGGGAGTTGTTGTAATATGTATCCGTGTACATGTATGTATGTCTGTAAGAGTTTAAGGCTGTCTGTGATTTATGAAAGGTGAGGTGAAAGTGTTCATGTAATACGTATCCGTGGGAATCTGTGTATATGTATGTTCGTAGGAGTTTAAGGCTGTCTGTGATTTAGGAAAGATGAGGTGAGAGGTGTCATGTAATACGTATCCGTGGGAATCTGTGTATATGTATGTTCGTTGGAGTTTAAGGCTGATTGTTATTTGTGGTGGGGGAGGGTGTTGTTGTGATAGAAAGATAGAATGTGCCTATGTGTGTGCATGTGTATGTATGTATGTATATGTAGCAGTTTAAGTCTGTCCTTGATTTGAGGTAGGCGGGGGGTGTTATTGTAATATGTATCTATAGGAATTTGGGAGTTTATATGTTTGTAGAAATTTTTGTGCATGTATGTCTGTAAAAGTTTAAGGCTAATCGTGATTTGGATTGTTGAGATTGATCGATTGTATGTGACCTTGAGAATTTGTGTATGTATATCTGTAGGAAATTTAAGACTTATCGTGATTTAAGATGGGCGAAGTGTTCATGAAATATATAACCGCGCAATTTGTGTATGTATATCTGTAGGAAATTTAAGGCTTATCGTGATTTATGAGGGGCGAAGTATTCATGTATATGTATGCGTATTTGTGTGTATATATGTCTATATGAGTTTAAGGCTGATCGTGATTAATGAGAGGTGAGGTGAAGTTGTTCATGTATATGTATCCGTATTTGTGTGTATGTATGTCTATATGAGTTTAAGGCTGATCGTGATTTAGGTTGTGTATGCAAATCTGTAAGAACTGACTGTGATTTGTGAGGGGAGGGGCGTTGTTGAAATAGGTTTAATTTTTCGTAGATGAATTTTAGTATGTGTTTGTGTATGTGATTTTCTCACCCTAGTATTTATATGTACGTAGAAATAAATTATTTCTCATATGAACATTTTTGCTAGAAAATATTATCATATATCTGAACTTCCCTAATCCTAGTATGTTTTTCATATTGGAGGATGAGATTGATCTACAAATTGATTTTATGTATGTATGTATGTCATGTGCGGTCTTTTATTGCTGTTGTAAATATTCGCCTGGTCTTTTGTGTATAGATGTGAAATATCTCCATAGTTTTTTTATTTGAAATTAAAAAACGTTATTTTAATTTTTAGATGTATTTACTTACTTAAAAGTTTGTTAGGAGTTTCTGTTTTAAGTAAAATTGAATTCCTCTCTAGTTGTAGTAACTATAGTAGAAATATTTAATATATTTTATATCCATTTGTTTAAAGTTGATGTAGCCTATATAGTCACCGTTAGAAATTTTTCGGTGTAAAATTTTTTCCAACCATCGTCTTTTTTCTTCACCTTTTACATATGTATATTTTAGAATACTTTACTTCTCTTTCCTTTTTTATTGATAAACATTTAAAATCAAATGGTGGTTTTATAATGAAATTGTTATACTCATTATTGTTGAAAACATCCGCTACTTTTTTTGTAATGAAAATCATTCGAATTAGTTTTGAAACCTTACACGTCTATTAAAACCATTTTCTTCATTCATATTACTTAATTTATAAGACTTTCTGGACTTTCTATTATTTGATCATCAGTAAAACTGCAGTAGCTGAGGTCCTTGCTTGCTGTTTCAAATTAAATTTCTATATCAATTGACCCGCTTTTTAAAAATGGAGCTTTTATCTTAAACTCTGATGCAGTTACAAGCACTTGAAATTCTTTCATATACGAGTAGTAGATACATATCATATAGATACATATCATATAGAACTGCATAACTTTTATGTTTTAATTTTATATTAAGATCATCATATGGATATGAGACTAAATTTAAATGTACTTTTAAATTAGTCAAATCACAATGAACAAACTTATTTTCTTCTTGAAAAACGATCAACAGACGGTTCCTCTAGTAAACAAGATGACTTTGCATGTCGGAATTTCTGGCTGTCCTTTGTCGGCGTTATGGGTAATTAAATGTTAAAATTTTAATTCCCCAAATTGTACTACTTGATAATGTTACTATCTTTACATTAATAGGCTATATGTTTATTTTATGAAGGGTGATCGTCTATGCCTTTTATTTGATGCTCTAGATGATATGCTTTTTTTTTCTCTCATTGTATTAAAGTTTAGCGTATTGTATACATATTTCTGCTATGTTTAACTATGCTTTGTTTTCATGTGAGACAGGCTTTATATATCAGGTGGGCAGCCAGTCTCTTGTTTTATTTATTTTTTTCTTCTGATGTATAACTACTATTTTGATTTTACTACTTGAAATAGAGAACATTAATATAATTTTTTAATCCATTATTTTTAATGAAAATATATAAATATGTAAGTGTCTACATATGCAAATGTATTCATATCTACATACATATATGCGAGTATATGTATGTATGTAGAAATTAGTTTATATACAAAGAAATACATGTTTAATAAACAAGTATTGCACCAAATAGATCTTCAAAAACTCATTCACCTCTACCATGAATTCAGCCGAGGTGTTTTCATATAGTGTCAGAAACACTGGAATATCTACGTTTGAAGGAATTTTTGCTTCAAATATTTTTACATCAGATTTGGTTTCTGAAGAACATCTACAAGCAACGAATATTTGTATTGAAAATTTTTGCACTAATTTTGTAATATCATCAATTTACTACCCTCCCAGATTCGCAATTACTGAAGATCAATACGAGGATTTCTTCAAATCTCTTGGCCCATCTTTCGTAGCAGCTGGGGACTATAATGCCAAACATACGTTCTGGGGTTCGCGTCTTATCACACCCAGAGGTCGAACGTTGTTCAACACAATTTCAAAAATGGGCTTGGACGTCATTTCGAGTGGGGAGCCCACTTACTGGCCTACTGACATACAAAAAATTCCGGATGTTATAGATTTTGGCGTCATGAAAAATATCTCTAGGGATTTAATTCAAGTTGAAGCTTCTCTAGATCTCTCGTCCGACCACTCTCCCACGATCGTTTCAATTTGTAGCCCATTAAGAAGTGACTTACCTCATCCTTATGTGAAGATGATAAATCGTGTTAATTGGCTGGGATTCAAAAAATATCTTAGTAGTCATTGCACAGAAAATATTAGGCTAAGAACACCCGATGATATTGAATCTAACATTACCAACCTTAATGAAAATATTAAACAGGCTGCTGAACATGCCACTACCTCCAATCCGCAGACTGGGTATAATAGAATTTATTCTACTGATATTGAACGTCTCGTGTGTGAAAAAAGAAGAGCTAGAAGGGAATGGCAACAGCACAGATCACCTCAACATAAAACTAGGTTTAAAGAGTGCACTAAACGACTCCAAGAGTTGCTTGCATTTGAAAAAACTGCATCTCTTAAAAATTATCTGGAAGGTCTTGATGTCACACCAGCATGTAATTACTCTTTGTGGCGCGCTGCTAGAAAGCTTAAAACACCCGTCGAGTTTAAACCACCTCTGCGCACATCTACCGGAGATTGGGCAAGAAGCGACTCTGAAAAAGGTAAATTATTTGCTGAGCATTTAAAATCCGTATTTACCCCAAACTCATGTTCTGGTGCTGTTGATTTGCCGAGTGTAGTTGCGCTACCCCCTCGACCCATAAAATTTAAGACGCGTGATGTACAAAAACTAATTGCTGAACTCAACCCGAAAAAAGCTCCGGGTATTGATGAAATTAGTAACCAGATGCTGATGAAGTTGCCTCGTATTGCAATTAGAATCCTGTTATTCATTTTTAATGCCATTTTACGTCTGGAGTATTATCCAAACAGCTGGAAGCTTGCCAAGGTTAAAATGATTCCAAAGCCGGGCAAAGATCTTACCAAGGCTGAGTCATATAGGCCAATAAGTTTACTGTCAACAATGTCAAAGCTCTTTGAAAAGTTACTCATGATAAAATTGTCCCCAATTCTAACTGATAATGAGTGCATACCTGACCATCAATTTGGTTTTAGAAGTCAGCATAGCACCATTGAACAAACTCATAGATTGGTTCTATTTATACGAAAAACTTTTGAAGAAAAGAAATATTGTTCTGCCCTCTTCATTGATGTTTCTCAGGCATTTGATAAAGTATGGCATGAAGGCCTTATTTTAAAATTGAAATCATATCTACCAATAAATTTTCTGAAGCTATTGGAAAGTTATATTACTACCCGGAAGTTCACGGTTGTTGAAGGAGACTTCATGAGTGTGCCCGAATCTATATCATCCGGTGTGCCACAGGGGAGCATATTGGGGCCAGTGTTGTATTTGATTTATACTTGTGATATGCCTTTGAGCAGCAATATCCATACATCTACATTTGCCGATGATACAGCCTGCCTTAGTATGCACGAAAACCCTCACGAGGCTTCCCGATATCTACAAGAACATATTACACATCTGGAACTATGGTTAAACTTATGGAGAATTAAAGTTAACGAACAAAAGTGTGTTCAGCTAACATTTACCCTGCGAAGAGATACTTGTTCCCCAATTCGAATCAACAATCAAGTTGTTCCTCAACATTCACATGTAAAATACCTTGGTATACACCTTGATCGACGGCTTACATGGAAACACCATATTGACTCAAAGCTAACACAAATGAAACTTAAATTAACTCAGATACATTGGCTGATTGGTAGAAATTCAACACTCAGTCTAGATTGTAAACTTTTAATATACAAGTCGCTTTTGAAACCCATATGGTGCTACGGAATACAGCTATGGGCACTGCTTCAGCTTCCAATATAGATAGAATCCAACGAAGGCAAAACAAAATTTTAAGACTAATAACATCGGCTCCATGGTACATCAAAAATTCAAATTTACATCGTGATTTAGATATGCCACTAGTGACTGAAGAAATTAAAAAATACGCAGGCAAATATTTAACAAAACTCGAGTCTCATCCTAATCCACTTGCTCGTAACATCTTGAATTTTACTGGACACATCCGCTTAAAAAAGAGGGACACTATGGCTCTAATACTCAACACTCCAGATGAAACAGCTTGAAAATATTTTTGTGCTTAATACGATATTTATGTATTATTGATTACTATCACTAAGTTTATGCCTGACACTGGTTGGGCCTAACTATTATATCTAGATTTAAGATTTGAAAACTTATTGTTAGTTCATTTTTTTGAAGATACAATAAATAAATATACGCATGGAAAAAAAAAAAAAAAAAAAAAATTTTGTTAAAAGTGGTTGTAAAATGAATTCAGAAAATAATACAATTGCAGTGTGCAATTAAAGCAAAATCAAAAAAGAGAAAACATAAAATAAAAAGAAATATCTGTAAATATTTTTCCACAAACCTATGTCGTTCTCCGTTTCAAAATGGAGTGTTGCCGGCACAAAAATGTTTCCTTACGCCGTAAAAAGTTCACCCATTTTTAAAGAATATTTCTTTAAATTCGAAGAAATCATGTTAGGATATAAATATGAAACGCAATTTTATTGCATGTAAATGATTGTTATTTAATAGTTAAAAAAAAAACATAAATATATCAATGTTGTAATATATCAACATTAGGCAGCTAATGCTTCCGTCAATATCGGAACGCCGCTAAATGTTTCCTCACGGCATAGATTTTTGATGACATACTTTGCTTAAGAAAAACAGCTGATGTCAGAAATTTTGTCAGAAGAAATAGAACACGCTCTAATTGAAATTTTGTCAGAAGACTTTGCGTCTGACTTTTACAGAAGCAATGTTTTAAAGGTACCATACGACATGTACATGTTTTACACTGGGAAATATGACAAGACAGATGTAAAAAACATGTCGTCTACGGGGGGTTTATGTGTACATATGTATGTATATGATTTAACCACATGTATGTAAGTATTTAATGTGTAATAGAAAACTGTGATTTATAATTTGTTATACTGTGTACATACTGTGTACATACTGTTAGAGTCGTAAGTCTACAAGCAGTGAATAAAAAAAATTTGTTTAATAACATTTGCCAAATTATTCAATTTATTGAATTCCAATTTTATTATTCTAATAATATATTTAACGTAAAATATTAGTATTAAATTTCATTATAAATACTTTCAAAATTGCCGAAATAAATGCACATTAGTTCTATAGATTAGCAAAACAAACGATCAAAAGTCTACAAGCATTAAATAAATTAACGGCCTGTCCCACGGTGTCACTCGAAATCGTTTGATCGACAACTTGTATTGTAAACAACAATAACATTAGAAAATAACATAACATTAGAAAATTTGTTGTTGTTTTCAATATAAGTATTAGATCGAACGATTTCTAGTGACATCGTGGGACAGGCCGTAAATCTGTTTTATGTTGAACTGGTACTTTTTTGTGTTTAACAGAGAGTTGGATGTCCGCGGCACTTCAAGACTTCCGCCAAACGATTTTTCATCGAAGCTACAAGTTTACTGGTCTCCTGAGGTGTTATTTCAGCCCACTCTCTTAATATAATCTGCTTCAGCTGCTGCACACTCTTTATTGTATGTTTGGGAATTTTATTTTCCACAAGAGCCCACAAATGCTCTATTGGATTTAAATCAGGTGACTGAGGCGGCGTGCGTAATAGTTTTGGGGCATTATATAATACTCAAAGACGTACGACTTCTGCGGTATGCTTGGGATCGTTGTCATGTTGAAAATAATATATATTTGATAATCCCAATTTTTCACCACTTGATCGCATATTGCGCTTTAAAACGTCTAAATAAATATGTCTATCCATTGTTGTCTCTACAAACTCAAGATTTCCCGCCCCATTAGCTGACATACAGCCCAAAAGCATTACTCGGCCACCACCATGTTTTACCTTGGGAAAATGACATGATTTGTTGTGTGCATCTCCTTTCTTACGCCATACTCATTTTCGTCCTTTAATTCCAAAAACACAGTACTTTGTTTCATCTGAGAAAATTACGTCGTTCCAAAATTCATTTGGCATATTTATGTACTTACTTGCAAAGTCTATTCGCTTTTTTCGATTTACAACGGAAATAAACGGTTTTTTCGTGCTACTCTACCATGAAAACCAGCCTGTCTCAAAATTCGCCGTGCAGTAACCTAAGAAATATTTTTAGAAAACCCGTCGAGAACGTTATGTTTAATTTGCGATGCTGTTAAGCGTGGATTTTTTTATCACGGTGTTCAATATAGTGCGGCTTTCACTGAGAGTTAATTTCGGTGGGCGACCAGAACGAGGCTTTGAAGTGTTAATTCCGGTAGTTCTAAAATTTTTTATTACAGTGTATAGTGAGCAATGTGATCTTCCAATCAAACGTCCAATTTTCCGGTTAGACTTTCCTTCTTGCCAAAGCTTAATGATGATATTTCTCTCCCCCACACTAATTTATTTTCTTCTAGAAGGCATCGCCAATTTGAAATGCGTTTAAAATAAAAAAACAAACTACTTGGCTTTAATACTCATCAAAAACAAAAACGCAAAAAATGCAATCACTATATTTAGGAAAATTGGCATGTAACACACTTCAGCGCTGCCGTTGTTGTAGGTATTTTGCAAAAACACAAAAAGGAATTAGGTGCCAACATTCTATGCTAAGTATTACATAAAAATACATGAAGTTGAATAAAGAAAATGGGTTACTTTTGCAAACAGTTTCAAATTTTTTTTTATATATTTGCTGCTTGTAGAATCTAACGTATGACTCTAACGTATGTGAGAACTGTTAGTTTTTTTTTTATAAATTAGATTTTTTTATGTAATATGTATAAGTATATTTCTTTATATAAACGGAAAATAATGGTTTGATTACAGCGGTATTATTGCTTTAAGCAATATTAAATTTTTTCCTTTTTTATACATACATATGTACATATACATATGTATACGAGTATGTATGTACATCTACAGGTGGTGTGTTTAAAAAGTATCGCCCAATTTTGTATATTCGAATTTTGATTTTTTTTGTGGCGTTATGTTGGTACTCATGTCTCGCACTTACGGTAGAGGTCCATAGCTCGCTTTTTGCGCGTTATGCCTTACACGCGTTTCATCCTCTTGTTTCATTCTATACTTTGTTCGCGTTGAGTTACATGCACTGCTTTTCATGCGCCATTTTATTTTTGTTTTGATCAGCTGTGTGCGTTTGTTTATAAATACTTATAAAGAAAAAATGGAGAGTGAAATCGAGTTTTTAAAAGAATTTGTGGAGTTAGTCGTAAAAGTAATCGATAACTAATATGCAAAATTTGTTACTGAGAAAAGTGTGGTGAAAAGTTAATTAAAATACATCGCATTAATGAAAATATTCACATATTTTATTAAACAAGTTTTTTTTACTAAGAAGTTTCTTTCATTGAAAAAAAGAAAAAAATTATCCACGGTAAAATAATATTTATCGATAACGTAAGAAATAAAGTATTATTTAACATCTATAGCATTTAAGAACAGCTGACTTTCTTTCAGGGTGCTTGTAACGCGTACAAAAGTAGAAAGTATACCTACTTTTTGCTTTGAACGCGCCTACGCGTTCTGCGCTTTTTGCAATGTAACTTGTCACTTACTATTACATTGATTCTAATTTTTTGACAGATGCATAGAAAGCGTAACGCGCAAAAAGCGAGCTATGGACCTCTACCTTTATGCCGACAATTTCGGCCATTTTGAATGTTCATTTAATTGTTGACAGCAAAGCGCTTGCACGTGTTTTGCCTATATTATGCGGCAAAAAAGTCATCAGAATGCCCGAATATGAAACTATTATCAATTTTAAGAAGTACTACAAACAGTTGGATTACAAAGTGTACCAGAGGTGTCACGAGACGGAACATAATTGTATTTTCGGAGGTCTCGCTCACACAGTAATCAAATCCGCTTTAAGCTTTCTTTCGCGTGCTATTATTTTAAAGTAATTCTATTTTTTACCTAATTTTTGCAAATAAATGGTAAAAATTAATGTTTGTGAACGAAAATGCTTAAAACGAAGTCTCTAATAATTTGAAAATAAATTTTAATCACTTTTTTAATACTAATAACCTTTTTCGCATTGTTTTCTTTAATTCAACACCTCAAGTTCCTCAATTTAATTTTGTACAAATGCTCATGTGCTCAAATGTATTTTCATTTTATGCTTTGTGGTCTCCTTCGTTGTCGCCTTTTTGTAAGTTGAAGTTAAAAATTAATATTTTTGTAGGAAAATGTTTAAAATTGAGTTTGTAAGCATCTGAAAACTAACTTTAATCACTTTTATGACACTAATAATGTTTTACACATTGTTTTTTTTTAGTTTAACACTACAAAATCTTTCATTTACTTTTGTAAAAATGTTCAATTGTTAATTTCACTAAATATACATTTTCTGTTATTGTAATTATTGTACTAAAAATATTCAATAACAAACACACTATATTTGCCTTTTTTTAACAGTCAGCGGATTTTAGCTTTTTGCATAAGTCACTTTCTACAACTCTGGTCTACTTTGTGAGTTGGATGCACCATTTGAAATCTACGCGGACTTTGAGTCTATTTTGGAAAAAGTGGATGATGCCGTAAATAAAAGTAAAACAAATGTACAGAAACATCGTGCTTGTGCATTCGGCTATTTTATTAATTGTAGCTTTAATAGAGAAAATAATTTATTATTTTCGTGAAGAAACAGGCGAATATACGAGTATTTATCAACAAAAGAAATTAAGATTGTACAGATATTTACTTAAAGTTAAGAAAATGTTCATGACCACAATAGAAATAGCTCAATATAATAACGCACAAATTTGTCATAAATATATGTAAGAAAATTTTATATAACAATAAAGTTAGAGATCATTGTCATCTTACGGGTAATTATCGTGGGACAGCTCATAACGAATGCAATTTGAATTATAAAACACCTCAGTTCATACCAGTTATATTTCATAATCTTTTTGCATATGATATTCACCTATCTTTTAAAGAACTTTCTAGTATAAAAAATGTGCGCAATAAAAGTGATTCCCCAGAATACAGAGCGTTATATTTCTCTTTAAATTTTCATCAGCTTAGACGGAAAAAAATGGATTTGAAATCAGATTTATAGACTCGTTTAGATTTATGACTTCGAGTTTAGATACATTAGTGAAAAATCTTGATAGTAATGCTATCAATACTGTTTGGTCATTTGCCTTTGATGAAGATCATTTCAACCTGATTAGAAGAAAGGGTGTATTTCCATACTTTTACATGGATTCCATGACTAAGTTTAAGGAAACTAAAATCCCTAGTAGAGAAGAGTTCTTTTATATTCTAACGAATGAATGATGTAGTCGAATATGAACGTGATCAAAAAACATGGAGGTAGTTTAACTGTAAAACCCTCTGTGATTATACTGAGCTCTATTTAAAGACAGATGTTCTTGTTCTAACCGACGTGCTTGGAAATTTTAGGAAAATGTGTAAAGGTATATTCGATTTGTACCCCTGCCACTATTATACACTACCAGGCTTATCTTCGGATACAATGTTGAAAACTATACAAGTTTGACTAGAACAGTTCACTGATTCTGAAATGTATATATATATGCAAAATGGAATTAGAGGTGGACTAGTTCAATGTTCGCAAAGATATTCGAAAGCGAATAATAGGTATTTGGAAGATTTTGATAAAGGAAAGCCCCCAGAATTTATTGTCTATTTAGACGCAAATAACCTTAACGTGTAGGCGATGTCCGAATATCTTCCTTGCTGAGAATTTGAGTGGATATGTCATACTGATTTTGATGTTATAAAAATTTCTGATACTGCAGAGTATGGGTACATTTTGGAAATTGATATAGATTATCCCGATTTGGTGCATGATCTACATAATGATTTGACATTTTGTCTCCAAAATATGCCCGTGGGGGATCCAAGATAAAAAAATTAGTTGCAGACTTACACTCAATAACTAATTGCACCATACGCCATAGAGTTTTAAAACAAGGCATTTCAAATGGCCTCATCTTAAATCAAATCCATAGAATCCTCAAATTTAAGCAATCTCCTTGGCTTAACAAACATATTGACTTAACCACATTCGATAGGACAAATGCTAAAAACAACTTAGAAAAAGATTTTTTCAAACTTTGAAAAAATGCTGTTTATGGGAAGACAATGATAAACATTGAAAAACTTAGGGGCATTAGAATTACTTCATCTTGGCAAACAACAAAGAGGAATCATTTGGATCTGAGAGCATTAATTTCGAGGCCAAATTTTAAGCATTTGACAAAATTTTCTGATGATATGTATGCGGTAGAGCTAGAAAAAATGGAACCACTATATGATAAACCCATATATGTTGGTTTTACAGTACTGGAGAGGGAATGTATGACTTCCGTTATGGCGTCATGAAGCCTTAATTTGGAAAGAAAGTTTCTCTCAACTATATGGATACTGACTCTTTTATTTATTTAATTAAAACTGATTAGTTTTATGATGATATCCGTAATGATATTAGGTTGAATTTTGATACGTCAGAATATCCCATAGATAATCACTTTCGTTTGCATCTACTCAATAAAAAGGTTTTGGGAATGATGAAAGATGAAAACAAAGGGGATAAACTACTGAGCTTGTTGGTTTAAGAGCAAAAATGTATTCTCTGTCGACTCTTCGCTCGGAAGATGTTGAAAAATCAAAAGGGCCAAAAAATCTGTAATTAAAAACTTGTCCATTAATGATTACAAAAGATGCTTATTTGAATCCAAAATTATCTCAGATGAAATGTTTTTGTTTAGGTCTGAGAAACATAATATATTTACTCAAAAACTACATAAAATAGTACTTAGCTTTTCTGATGATAAAAGGCCGAAAAATGAAACAATGGATGTAGAATAGAATGATTCCTACTAATTTTTGTATGTAAGATGACAACGAAAATTTAATTTTGTACTAATTGTATTTATTTATTAATTTATTTCTCTAATTATTTATTAATTTATTTAATCTTTAATTATTTGTTTATTAATTTCTTAATTTATCATTATAACATAAAAATATTAGATTAAAGTACTTTTTTATATTTTTATTTATACATAAAGTTAAATTTGTATTAGTATTAAGATTTTTAAGAAAAAATTTAAAATAAAATATTGAAAAAATAATGAATTATGTAAATGTTTTTTATTTCAACTTAAAAGTACTATATATAAATTTTAACTTAAAATGTCTACATTTTTATATGTACGTATTTTGTTTCTCTACTTGGTGTACTTAGTTGGATCAAACAATTTTTGCTTTTGCTTATTTGCAAATTTTTGTTTACATTACTATTTTTTTTAGTATTAGTTTTAGATATATCGCTAAATGCTGCACACGTTGTTAAAGTGTTTTTAAAAAGCAAACTTTTATTATTTTCAACTGCTGTCTTGATTTTACTTTCCTCTTTCTTGGGAATTCTTTCAATATTTTTAGAACTATTTATGAATTCTTTGAGAGGTTCTGTTATAGGTTTAAATGTATCTCCCAATTGTTCACGTGTATCTATTTCACCAGTTTTTATACTATGAAGCTTTTTCTTCAAGACATTTTTTGTCGACACCAACTGCTTTAAGACTTTCACATCCACATCAGGTATCAGCTATCAAATTTGGTTATCAGGTCTGGATTGACAGATATGGAGCACAGTTTACTCCGAATGTTACCGTTTTTAATTGATAATCTCTAACGGGGCCGTCTTTCTAAGGCTGGAATAAAATCCACTTAAAGGGCCTATCAGCAGGATGAACTTGGACTTGGCGATACATTTTTTGAATTTCGCCGCAAAAAAACATATTCATATTTTCTCTATTTAAGAATTATAGATATTAAATCATTTTGGAGAGTTGAGCCTGTGTAAAGAATGTCATTGAGCAAGTGTTTCGACTTAGTTTTTCTAGACGCGTTGAAAACTACTCTTACTTTTGTAGTTTTGTGCTCTGGGCGAATTACTGCATGGTGCGGCAGGCAGAAAGAGTGATATTTACCTTGGGAACCAATTTCAAATGATGGAATTTCTTCCATGTGATCAAGAGTTATGTACTCGTTCAGAACTTCATTATATTGTTCTTGAAGACTAGGCTCTTTGGCTAGGATTTTGCATGCTTGAGTATTGAGCCAAGGCAAGATCTAGAGGAGCCTAGAAAAGGATAGGGTTAATTTCGGAAGCTTTGTTGATATCAACCTGATTATTATTGGATCCCAACTTTCCACCTGGACACCAAGAGTTTCCAGGTTAGCTAGTGACTCATTTACGGAAGTTTGTATTTTCCGTATTGATTCACTATCTTCATTTTTTGCTGCTGGAATGTCAAAAAGGATTTTTAAGTGGGTGTCAACTAGGACGCCTTTATTCTGATAGCGGGTCTCTATAGCATTCCAGGCGAGATCAAAATGATCGTGTGAGATGGGGTATCGTTTAACTATAGAGCCTGCTTCACCTCTCTTTTTATTACGGAGATGGTATAGTTTTTTCATGGCATCGAGCTTTGCGTTGTTGATGTAAAAGTCTCGAAGAGATGGCCATTGTTCATAACTATCCGTGAACACCTCTGTATCGCATGGAGGCAGTTTAATACAATCGCTATAATTATTGTTAGCAACATTTTGAGCAGAAATTGGGGCCGCTAAGGAATAACGCGATGTGGATTGAAGTCTTGGATTACCAGCATTATCTCCTAGTATAGATTTCAAAAGGTCAAGTGTTTGAGAGCTACATTCGTAATACGCATCACTACACTCTTCAAATTTCAATTGGGCGTGCTTTCTGAAGTCTTCGGTAACTCCGGCGTCTTTGGACAACATAACTTCTTTATGACTACTACTTACTTTAACCCATCTTGAGTCTAAGTCTCTTAGCTTGACTTCAAGGATGGTTTCAGTTTGATCAGTATCTGGAGTTTCTTTAAGCCTTTCACAGAACGCGATTAAGTTATTGCAGTCGAACTTAAAGTGCTCTTTAACACCTGAATTAGATGTACGAGATATGGACGGCATTTTTATGTTTCCCCTTAATTGCACTTACAAATTATTTGATTTTTTTAATTTGCTTTCTTAATTTTAAAATTTTTTTAAATGAAATACGTTATTCCAGAATACCTTGCTATATGCTTGATGAGATAAGGGGCTAGGGGTGTAGTACTAGACGTAAATTATCTTAAATCACAGTATAGAAATCTAAATTTAGGATGCTCGGAAGTTGGTGATCAGATTGAGTTATAAAATTACAATTATCGATGTAATTTCAATAAAAATTATTTACATATTTGAAATACCGAAGCATATTTATTTGACATAAAGTCTTTATTTATTTAATTTGAAAATTTGCTTGTTTTTATGGTTTAGCAATTGTGTATATGCAAATTTTCAAATTAAATAAATAAATACTTTATGTCAAATAAATATACTTCGGTATTTCAAATATGAAAATAAATGTTTTATTTTTCTTTTTGCCTTTTAATACTTTTATTGTTGCCCAATGTGGCAGCTAATGGTAAAAAGGTGGTGGAAAATAAAATAGATAAACAATCGAATAAAGATGCTTGTTTTGTACAAATGTTTGTTTGAAGCTTTCAAACTTATTATGTTTGTATACTGTGATTCTCAATATAGTATTAAGAGTCTTACTATAAACACACGAAGTTTGTCAACTAAAATCAAAAATTTTTTGGGTTGAAGTCTACTGACGAGTTCCAAAAGCAGGAACGAAATGCATATAGACAATTGCTAACCATAAAAACAAGCAAATTTTCAAATTAAAAATTATTTCATTATTATGTTTCAATCTTTTTTTTTCAAACGTTTTCCCAATCAAATATTTTATTTTAATTTTCTTTTACTTTTAGTTTTGATATTAATTTGAAGTTAAAATGTTAATGATGGTCTATACAATTTTCAGTATTATTTTATTTCTATTTACTATTTTTGTTAGCTATAAGGCTTCCGCTATTAAATTCATATAAATTCATATGTCGGAATGAGTTTTGATTTATTTGATATTTATTTCATTTTATTTAATTCTCTTTTATATATTTTGGTGAAAATGTTTAATTTGTGTAATGAGAAAAAATTATCTGTCTGGCAACACTTGAGTTATAATCCAAAGTAAATATTATTATGTTTAGGTGTCTCTTTAAAATTTTTTTAGTTTTTTAAAAAATTGTGAGAATAAGTTTTTCCCTCTGTGTATTTTTTAACCTCCTTTTAAAAAATGTAATTTTGTTCGCGAGTCTAGTTATGGCTACTTCTTTTTCTTTGTCATCACTATTATTATTATTTCCCCCTAATTTTTGGATGCATTGTTCAACATCTGCTATTACTTGTAGTGGTGAAAAATTGCTACGATTTATTGGTAGCGCAAACTTTTTCTCTAAGGACAATAGCCATTTGCTTTCCCATGGTATTTCAATATTAGTCTTGTTCTCAAACCAGTGTTCATTAAACCGTAAGCCTAATTTTTGAAATAAGTTTTCTTTTAGAGCATTTAATTTTTGTTTTTCTTTAGTGTTCGTTGCTATGTGTTTAGCTCTTTCCGTTTGATGCTTCATGAAAGTGGAAAAGTCAGCAGAAGTCACAAAATTTCTTATACCAATTTTTATTTGGTAGAGTTTTCTCCTAATTGTTTTTATATCAACATTTGTTTGTGATATTTCTAAATTCATTAACTTATTATGAAAATTTCGTTCTATTTTGTCAAGTTTTCCCTTAATAGTGTGACATTCAAAAAGCTTCCTAACCTGTGTCGTTGTGTGTTTATTTTAATTTTTATTTACTTTTAGTTTTGATATTAATTTGAAGTTAAAATGTTAATGATGGTCTATACAATTTTCAGTATTATTTTATTTCTAGTTATGAATTTACTATTTTTGTTAGCTATAAGGCTTCCTCTAATAAATTCATATAAATTCATATGTCGGAATGAGTTTTGATTTATTTGATATTTATTTCATTTTATTTAATTCTCTTTTATAGATTTTGGTGAAAATTTTTAATTTGTGTAATGAGAAAAAATTATCTGTAGGGCAACACTTGAGTTATAATCCAAAATAAATAATGATACTGGTATGATCGGGGATGGACACTGAGTGTTTTCATATATTAGCACATTTGTTTGTGTAAATATAAATTCTTTTATGAATCGAACATATTTTGATACCATTTAATGTGATATTGATATTTAATCTTTCACAATTGTTTTGTTTGTATATTTGAAATGGTTAATTTAAATCTTATTTTTTCAATTATCTGTTTCCATTTATTAAGGTAATTATAAATTCCTATCTGCCAACTCTGTTATTTAATATTCTTGAGCAGTAAATGAACTTATGTATTTAGTTTTATCTTTAGATTGTATGTGTGAATTTTTCATTCTCTTTGTTTTGCTTTATTTTGGCTTCAAATTGCAATTTGCAGAATATTAGTCCCCTTTTACAATTGAGAAATTGAAAGGTAGACAGACGAAGTTTGTTGGCGAGGGGTTGAAGAGGTAGAGTGTGTAGTACACGACCTGGAAAATTAATACTGGAAAATTTTTGTTTCTCTTTTCTACTTTTCGTATTTTATTCTTGTTGCTTCACATGATTTTTCTCCTTTCAGGGGCTGTATGCATACTTGATGGGTATCAAATCATATGTAAGTATTTATGTGTAAGTGTATGTAAGTAGCAAACGTCAAGAAGTAAACAAACTACATATAAATTTTCTGTCTGTCTATTAATTTCGCAATTGTAAAAGGTTTGGGCAAGTTCAAAAGAGAATGAGCAAAATGTCTGCCTTTCAATTTCCCAATTGTAAAAGCGGACTTAGTCATGTTTTAGACTTGGCAGTTTTTCTTGAAGCAAGTCTGAGTTTATGGGAGAGAGGGGAAAGAAGAAAGAAGAGGGGTACTGACTTGCTCGTACAGAAAAGTTACTTCAATTCTCTCTTGTTATTTCATTCGCTGCATTAAAACAGTAGCAAAATTTAACTAAAAACCGTTTGTGTAAACAAACGTGCAGTTTTAAAAGAGAATTGAAGAGAACTGCTTCAAGAAAAACTGCCAAGTCTAAAACATGACTTAAGGCCTCATTAGTTTTTACTTTTCGTTGTCGTTCTGTGCCGTTATTTTCTGTATAAAATATTTTGCAATTACTTTTTCTGTGCAAGGAATCAGCTGGCAACCTACAGAACTGCTTAAACCTGTATACAAAATATCACAACACACTAATACATACACACCTTTGGCTATCACTTAACGTTGAATTCCATTTTCTACAGATTTGTCCGCAACAGAACAGAACGAAAAAGAAAAAACAAACCACATACAGACTTCCAATTGAACAGAAACAAAACAGCTGATTAAGAACGGAACAGCACTTACAAACTAATTCTGCCTTTAGAGAAGATATTTATTTTTCATATCTCTGATCACGAAGTTCACCACTATTTTTAAACAAGAAGAGAACTTTTACAGAATCTCAAGAATATAATAAATAAATTAACTCAAGAGAACGCACTTAAAGAGAAACCTTTTTTTTTTGATGAACTGCGTTTGTTTTCTTTTGTGGTTAGTTTATGTATTCATATATGTATGCATATTAAAATTTCCATACTATGTGTATATGATTTAACCACATGTATTTAATGTATCATAGAAAATGGTGATTTATATTTTGTTATACTGTGTACATACATATGTATGTACATATGTGAGAACTGTTAGTTTTTTTATAAATTAGATTTTTTTATGTACTGTATAATTATATTTATTTATATAAACGGAAAATAACGGTTTGATTACAGCGGTATTATTGCTTTAAGCAATATTAAATTTTTTCCTTTTTTATACATATATATGTACATATATGTATGTACATATGAGTATGTATGTACATCTACACGAGGTTTGTTCAAAAAGTATCGCCCAATTTTGAATATTCGCGAGTTACGTATGTATATTCGAATCTTAATTTTTTTTGTGGCGTTATGTTGGTACTCATGTCTCTCACTTATGCCAACAATTTCGGCCATTTTGAATATTCGGTTAATTGTTGACAGCAAAGCGCTTGCAAGTGTTTTGCCTTATTATGCGGCAAGAAAGTCATCAGAATGCCCGAAGATGAAACTATTATCAAGTTTAAGAACTACTACAACCAGTTGGATCAGAAAGTATACCAGAGGTGTCACGAGACGGAAGATAATTGTATTTTCGGAGGTCTCGCTCACACAGTCATGAAATTCTCTTTACGTTTTCTTTCGCGTGCTATTATTTTTAAGCAATTCCATTTTATACTTTGTGGTCTCATTCGCTACCTAATTTTTGTAAATAAATGGTAAAAATTAATGTTTGTGAACGAAAATGCTTAAAACGAAGTCTCTAATAATTTTAAAACAAATTTTAATCACTTTTTTAATACTAATAACCTTTTTCGCATTGTTTTCTTTAATTCAACACCTCAAGTTCCTCAATTTAATTTTGCACAAATGCTCATGTGCTCAAATTTACTTTCATTTTATGCTTTGTGGTCTCCTTTGTTATCGGCTTTTTGTAACTTGAAGTTAAAAATTAATATTTTTGTAGAAAAATGTTTAAAATTGAGCTTGTAAGCATCTGAAAACTAACTTTAATCACTTTTATGACACTAATAATGTTTTACACATTGTTTTTTTTAGTGCAACATTTTTTTTTAGTTCAACACTACAAAATCTTTCATTTACTTTTGTAAAAATGTTCAATTGTTAATTTCACTAAAGATAAATTTTATGTTGTTTGTTTTGATTATTGTACTAAAAATATTCAATAACAAACACACTATATTTACCCCTTCTTAACAGTGATCAAATCAGCGGATTTTAGCTTTTTTCATAAGTCACTTTCTACAATTCTGGTCTACTTTGTGAGTTGGATGCACCATTTGTAATCTACGCGGACTTTGAGTCTATTTTGGAAAAAGTTGATGATGCCGTAAATAAAAGTAAAACAAATGTACAGAAACATTGTGCTTGTGCATTCGGCTATTTTATTAATTGTAGCTTTAATGGAGAAAATAATTTATTATTTTCGTGAAGAAACAGGCGAATATACGAGTATTTATCAACAAAAGAAATTAAGATTGTATAGATATTTACTTAAAGTTAAGAAAATGTTCATGACCACAATAGAAATAGCTCAATATAATAACGCACAAATTTGTCATATATGTAAGAAAATTTTAAATAACGATAAAGTTAGAGATCATTGTCATGGGACGTGCTTGGAAATTTTAGGAAAATGTGTAAAGGTAAATACGATTTGTAGCCCTGTCACTATTATACAGTACCAGGCTTATCTTGGGATGCAATGTTGAAAACTATACAAGTTTGACTAGAACAGTTCATTGATTCTGATATGTATATGTTTATGCAAAATGGAATTAGAGGTGGAATAGTTCAATGTTCGCAAAGATATTCGAAAGCGAATAATAGGTATTTGAAAGGTTTTGATAAAGGAAAGCATCCGAATTTATTGTCTATTTAGGCGCAAATAACTTTAACGTACTGATTTTGATGTTATAAAAATTCATTGAGCGAGTGTTTTGACTTAGTTTTTCTAGACGCGTTGAAAACTACTCTTACTTTTGTAGTTTTGTGCTCTGGGCCTATTTACCTTGGGAACTAATTTCAAATGATGGAATTTCTTCCATGTGATCAAGAGTTATGTACTCGTTAAGAACTTCATTGTATTGTTCTTGAAGACTTGTCTCTTTGTCTAGGGTTTTGCATGCTTGAGTATTGAGCCAAGGCAAGAAATGTAGAGGAGCCTAGGATATTCAGTCTTGAATGGTAAGCGTACAATGTATCTTCCATTTTCGCTACGGGTGGTTGTTTGTGCATAGGATTACTCACAAAATTCTTCCTCAACTGATTTTACGCGAGCTACAGGGATTTCTTCCTGTTCCCAAAACTTTCTTGATATAGAATCGAGTTTCGAAGCTTTAGATGGGACAACTGAGGTTGTGAAGGCCTGAATGGTCTGAGCTTTGATGGGACCGCTAAGTAACCACCTAAATATGGTGTTATAACCAGCGGTTTGACCACAAATGTTCTTTTTGATACCTTCAATATTGAGGAAGTGCTCATAGTCATTGTCAAGGATAAAATCTATCTGATATGACTTATTAAAGATTGGTCTGCTAGATCTAACTCTGCAAGCTCGGCTGAGATAGGGATTTTAAAGGAGCAAGTCAGAAGACGCTTGATTACCTTGTCCTTGGCCTTGATAGGTAAGTAGTAGGGGATTGGGGTCTCTGGGACATTTAAAATTGTGAAATTTTGCTGAAATTTTTCAAATTTTGTTGAAATTTGTGAAATTTGTCTGAAATTTGAGAAATTGTGTTTTCGGTGCTCTTTGATGTTTTTTTGATTACATTAAGTGTTTTTTGTTTACATTAACTGTTTTTTATTAATATTAAGTGTATGTATGTTTGTATGTATGCATGTATGACCGTGGGAACTTGTGCGCGGAATATTTTGTGGGAATACATTAAAGGGGTTTATAGGTTTTAAGCTTTTATATATATATCATCAGACAAAGTCACCAACATCATCTTTGAGATGTGCACAAATTGGCTAATATTCGTCTCATCATTTACCATCTTCATATAATCACATGTGAGCTCCATATTAAATTTAAATGTAGTATGTATCCTACTACGTTCATTAAGTTGTTTTACTATGGAGCTCTTTGCAGATGCGAGAAACTCCTCCGGAAACAAGACACCCACATTTTGGTTGAGGAGAATATATATCTCGATCCTCCCATTGAAGTTACTTATTCTTCTAGTGAGAAAATCGCTGATCCTTCTTGCTGACAGCTGTTTTTGTGTTTTATGGTTCTGACGTGAGCCATACAACCATTTGATGGAATCATCTTATCACAATCCTCACAATATTTGTTGTTAATATTTAGCTTACTAATTCCCAACGTAGCCTTCGACTGGCTAGCATAAGTGTGTGTTTCTATATGCTCATTTACTTTTACGTTTGAGTCATAAATACTTTATTGCAGATGGGACAACTTGCGGTATTCATTTTATTTATTTATTTTTATTATTTATTTATTTGTTTATAATTTATTTAATTATTTTATTTATAAACAATTTATTTAATTATTTTATTTATAAACAATTTATCTAATTATTTTTTATGCACTATAAACTTGTTTAACAAACAATAATTAGTTTTAGCACTTTTGTAGTTTATTTTTGTTTGTTTTCAAACACTTTAAAAATTTGGTTTGGAAAATAGGTGGTGAATTGTTGAGATATCAAAGTATTACTGACGACAATCTACATTATTTTTTCTACTTATATACGTTGCATGAGAATCGCATAGTAGTCATTAAATCTAATTTCTCTGATGGTATTACGACATATGATGAAATTCGTATACACACACACACATACACACATCCCCATAGTTCATATGAGAATCGGGGGACGTGAGTGCAGGTCCCTCTATAAGTTTTTGTTAAAGTAAAATATACTAAAATAAAAATATAATTACCCCTATTCATAAAACTCTGCTTGTCAACCTGATGGGACTTAAAATATTTAATATCTGAAATGCACTTGTACATATAAAACCTATGCCAACACAAGATTTTTCTATCTCCATAAGAATAGCAATGTCAATAGCGTAGAAAACATATATACACATATATGTAAATATGTATGAAGAAGTGTTGACGTAATTCACACAAGCAATGATATTCTTCAAAGCAAAAATAGAAATGATCACATACATTAATCCAACAGCATAAACATGCATACATACATTGCCAAACGCATTCCCTATCCCCCTCCATTCCAAACATCTATCAGGGTTGCCACCATCTACAGCTTTTATATTATTTCCCCAGAGACCCCAAAAATAAATGTATACATACAATAATAATCACACATACGCAAAGCAACGAAAACTCAGAGGAGCAAACCAAAGTCATTGTTTTCTCTAATGCGTGTACCTGTAGTAAATGTGCCTTGGAAAAAACAAACCACATACAGACTTCCAATTGAACAGAAACAAAACAGCTGATTAAGAACGGAACAGCACTTACAAACTAATTCTGCCTTTAGAGGAGATATTTATTTTTCATATCTCTGATCACGAAGTTCACCACTATTTTTAAACAAGAAGAGAACTTTTACAGAATCTCAAGAATAGAATAAATAAATTAACTCAAGAGAACGCACTTAAAGAGAAACATTTTTTTTTGATGAACTGCGTTTGTTTTCTTTTGTGGTTAGTTTATGTATTCATATGTATATGTATGCATATTAGAATTTGCATACTTATGTGTATATGATTTCACCACATGTAAGTATTTCATGTATCATAGAAAACGGTGATTTATATTTTGTTATACTGTGTGCATACATATGTATGTACATATGTGAGAACTGTTAGTTTTTTTATAAATTAGATTTTTTATGTAATGTATAAGTATATTTCTTTATATAAACGGAAAATAACGGTTTGATTACAGCGGCAATATGAAATTTTTTCCTTTTTTATACATACATATGTACATATATGTACATATGTACATATATAGGAGTATGTATGTACACCTACACGAGGTGTGTTCAAAAAGTATCACCCAATTTTGAATATTCGCGAGTTACGTATGTATATTCGAATCTTAATTTTTTTGTGGCGTTATGTTGGTACTCATGTCTCTCACTTATGCCGACAATTTCGGAAATTTTGAATGTTCAGTTAATTGTTGACAGCAAAGCGTTTGCACGTGTTTTGCCTTATTATGCGGCAAAAAAGTCATCAGAATGCCTGAAGATGAAACTATTATCAAGTTTAAGAACTACTACAAACGGTTGGATCAGAAAGTATACCAGAGGTCTCGCTCACACAGTCATCAAATCCTCTTTACGTTTTTTATGGTCTCATTTGCTACCTAATTTTTGTAAATAAATGGTAAAAATTAATGTTTGTGAACGAAAATGCTTAAAACGAAGTCTCTAATAATTTGAAAACAAAGTTTAATCACTGTTTTAATACTAATAACATTTTTCGCATTGTTTTCTTTAATTCAACACCTCAAGTTCCTCAATTTAATTTTGCACAAATGCTCATGTGCTCAAATGTATTTTCATTTTATGCTTTGTGGTCTCCTTCGTTGTCGGCTTTTTGTAAGTTGAAGTTTAAAATTAATATTTTTGTAGGAAAATGTTTAAAATTGAGTTTGTAAGCATCTGAAAACTAACTTTAATCACTTTTATGACACTAATAATGTTTTACACATTCTTTTTTTTTTTAGTTCAACATTTTTTTTTAGTTCAACACTACAAAATCTTTCATTTACTTATGTAAAAATTTTCAATCGTTAATTTCACTAAATATAAATTTTTTGTTGTTTGTTTTGATTATTGTACCAAAAATATTCAATAACAAACACAGTATATTTGCCCCTTTTTAACAGTGATCAAATCAGCGCATTTTAGCTTTTTTTCATAAGTCACTTTCTACAACTCTGGTCTACTTTGTGAGTTGGATGCACCATTTGAAATCTACGCGGACTTTGAGTCTATTTTGGAAAAAGTGGATGATGCCGTAAATAAAAGTAAAACAAATGTACAGAAACATCGTGCTTGTGCATTCGGCTATTTTATTAATTGTAGCTTTAATAGAGAAAATAATTTATTATTTTCGTGAAGAAACAGGCGAATATACGAGTATTTATCAACAAAAGAAATTAAGATTGTACAGATATTTACTTAAAGTTAAGAAAATGTTCATGACCACAATAGAAATAGCTCAATATAATAACGCACAAATTTGTCATAAATATATGTAAGAAAATTTTATATAACAATAAAGTTAGAGATCATTGTCATCTTACGGGTAATTATCGTGGGACAGCTCATAACGAATGCAATTTGAATTATAAAACACCTCAGTTCATACCAGTTATATTTCATAATCTTTTTGCATATGATATTCACCTATCTTTTAAAGAACTTTCTAGTATAAAAAATGTGCGCAATAAAAGTGATTCCCCAGAATACAGAGCGTTATATTTCTCTTTAAATTTTCATCAGCTTAGACGGAAAAAAATGGATTTGAAATCAGATTTATAGACTCGTTTAGATTTATGACTTCGAGTTTAGATACATTAGTGAAAAATCTTGATAGTAATGCTATCAATACTGTTTGGTCATTTGCCTTTGATGAAGATCATTTCAACCTGATTAGAAGAAAGGGTGTATTTCCATACTTTTACATGGATTCCATGACTAAGTTTAAGGAAACTAAAATCCCTAGTAGAGAAGAGTTCTTTTATATTCTAACGAATGAATGATGTAGTCGAATATGAACGTGATCAAAAAACATGGAGGTAGTTTAACTGTAAAACCCTCTGTGATTATACTGAGCTCTATTTAAAGACAGATGTTCTTGTTCTAACCGACGTGCTTGGAAATTTTAGGAAAATGTGTAAAGGTATATTCGATTTGTACCCCTGCCACTATTATACAGTACCAGGCTTATCTTGGGATACAATGTTGAAAACTATACAAGTTTGACTAGAACAGTTCACTGATTCTGAAATGTATATATTTATACAAAATGGAATTAGAGGTGGACTAGTTCAATGTTCGCAAAGATATTCGAAAGCGAATAATAAGTATTTGGAAGATTTTGATAAAGGAAAGCCCCATAATTTATTGTCTATTTAGACGCAAATAACCTTAACGTGTAGGCGATGTCCGAATATCTTCCTTGCTGAGAATTTGAGTGGATATGTCATACTGATTTTGATGTTATAAAAATTTCTGATACTGCAGAGTATGGGTACATTTTGGAAATAGATATAGATTATCCCGATTTGGTGCATGATCTACAAATGATTTGACATTTTGTCTCCAAAATATGCCCGTGGGGGATCCAAGATAAAAAAATTAGTTGCAGACTTACACTCAAGAACTAATTACACCATACACCATAGAGTTTTAAAACAAGGCATTTCAAATGGCCTCATCTTAAATCAAATCCATAGAATCCTTAAATTTAAGCAATCTCCTTGGCTTAACCAACTTATTGACTCGATAGGACAAATGCTAAAAACAACTTAGAAAAAGATTTTTTCAAACTTCGAAAAAATGCTGTTTATGGGAAGACAATGATAAACATTGAAAAACGCAGGGACATTAGAATTACTTCATCTTGGCAAACAACAAAGAGGAATCATTTTGATCTGAGAGCATTAACTTCGAGGCCAAATTTTAAGCATTTGACAAAATTTTCTGATGATATGTATGCGGTAGAGGTAGAAGAAATTGAACCACTATATGATAAACCCATATATGTTGGTTTTACAGTACTGGAGTGGGAATGTATGACTTCCATTATGGCTTCATGAAGCCTTAATTTGGAAAGAAAGTTTCTCTCAACTATATGGATACTGACTCTTTTATTTATTCAATTAAAACTGATTAGTTTTATGATGATATCCGTAATGATATTAGGTTGAATTTTGATACGTCAGAATATCCCATAGATAATCACTTTCGTTTGCATCTACTCAATAAAAAGGTTTTGGGAATGATGAAAGATGAAAACAAAGGGGATAAATTACTGAGCCTGTTGGTTTAAGAGCAAAAATTTATTCTCTGTCGACTCTTCGCTCGGAAGATGTTGAAAAATCAAAAGGGTCAAAAATCTGTAATTAAAAAGTTGTCCATTAATGATTACAAAAGATGCTTATTTGAATCCAAAATTATCTCAGATGAAATGGTTTTGTTTAGGTCTGAAACACATCAGATATTTACTCAAAAACTACATAAAATAGTACTTAGCTTTTCTGATGATAAAAGAACGAAAAATGAAACAATGGATGTAGAATAGAATGATTCCTACTAATTTTTGTATGTAAGATGACAACGAAAATTTAATTTTGTACTAATTGTATTTATTTATTAATTTATTTCTCTAATTATTTATTAATTTATTTACAGCCTGGCCCACGATGTCGATAAGAAAGTTTCTTTCGCTTGCTTATATTGAAAACAAAAACAAAATAAGAGAATTTGTTTTTGTTTTCAATGTAAGTAAGCGAAAGAAACGTTCTTGTCGACATCGTGGGCCAGGCCGTTAATCTTTATTTATTTGTTTATTAATTTATTAATTTATCATTATAAGAAACAAATATTAGATTAACGTACTTTTTTATATTTTTATTTTTACATAAAGTTAAATTTGTATTAGTATTAAGATTTTTTAGAAAAAATTTAAAATAAAATATTGAAAAAATAATGAAATATGTAAATGTTTTTTATTTCAACTTAAATGTACTATATATAAATTTTAACTACAAATGTCTACATTTTTATATGTATGTATTTTTTTCTCCACTTGGTGAACTTAGTTGGATCAAACAATTTTTGTTTTTGCTTATTTGCAAATTTTTGTTTACATTACTATTTTTTTTTTAGTATTAGTTTTAGATATATCGCTTAATGCTGCATACGTTGTTAAAGTGTTTTTGAAAAGCATATTGAGTTTCTGAGGCTTTAAACTTTTATTATTTTCAACAGCTGTCTTTATTTTACTTTCCTCTTTCTTGGGAATTCTTTTAATATTTTTAGAACTATTTATGAATTCTTTGAGAGGTCCAGTTTTTATACTATGAATTATGAAGCTTTTTCTTCAAGACATTTTTTGTCGACACCAACTGCTTTAAGACTTTCACATCCACGTCATGTATCAGCTATCAAATCAGGTTATCAGGTCTGGATTGCAAGATATGGAGCACAGTTTACTCCGAATGTTACCATTTTTAATTGACAATCTTTTGAATGTCGCCGCAAAAAACATATTCATTTTTTCTCTATTTAAGAATTATAGATATTAAATCATTTTGGAGAGTTGAGCCTGTGTGAAGAATGTCATTGAGCGAGTGTTTTGACTTAGTTTTTCTCAACTGATTTTGCGCGAGCTACAGGGATTTCTTCCTGTTCCCAAAACTTTGTTGATATAGAATCGAGTTTTGAAGTTTCAGATGGGACAACTGAGGTTGTAAAGGCCTGAATGGTCTGAGCTTTGATGGGACCGCTAAATAACCACCTAAATATGGGGTTATAACCAGATACCTTCAATATTGAGGAAGTGCTCATAGTCATTGGCAAGGATAAGATCTATCTGAGACGACTTATTAAAGGTTCGTCTGCTAGATCTAACTCTGCGAGCTCGGCTGAGAAAGGGATTTTAAGGGAGCAGGCCAGAAGACGCTTGATTACCTTGGGCCATATAATGGCCTTGATAGGTACTCTGAAATCGTATCTTTTTGAATATAATACAAGTTGCGATTCTTTATTAGTAGATTTCTTTTGCCCGCCAATGCCTATAATATCAAAATGCTACTTTTGATAGAGAAGTTGAAGTCGATTTCGTACTGTTTCTGATAAAAATGTTCTTTGGGACCCGGGATCAATTAAGGCTCTGACTGTAAAGAGTTCACCTTTGTGCTCAATTTGTACTAGCGCTGTACGTAATAAAATATTTTCATTGCTAGTAGAACAATTGGCTTGAAATCGTTTTAATGTACTAGGTAATTCATCTCATCTGTAATACTTTTAATGTTTTGACTGATATTATCAGACAAGTTTTGAGAGAACTTATTATTAATTAGAATTTCATTGTTCTGAAGGTTTTCTGGGTTTTGGGTTGCATTATGAGAGGTTTGCCCCATATGTAGCAGAGTATGATGCGATTTTTTGCAATGTAGACACGTATGCTTAATTTTGCACTTTGCTTTCGTGTGAGAATATGCTAAGAAATTATTACAAATTTTGTTCTGAAATACATAGTCTACACTTTGCTGTTTTGTGAACGATCTACTAAATTTTGGGCATGCTCTAAGAGTATGGTTTTCTTTACATCATTTGGAAGATGAGCTTAAGTTTTGTTGCGATACATATGTTTGAATTTTAGGTGAGTGCTTATTTGGGACCTGATTATTATTCGATCCATCCTTTCGAACTGTAAACCAAGAGTTTCCAGGGAAGCTAGTGGCTCACTAACTAGTAGTAGGGAACTGGCGGTTCGGCCCCAATTAAACTTGTGAAATTGTGGCTGAAATTGTTAAATTGTGGGCTGAAATTGTTAATTTGTGGCTGAAATTGTTAAATTTTGGGCTGAAATTGTTAAATTGTGGCTGAAATTGTTAAATTTTGGCTGAAATTTTAAAATTCTTGGAAATTTGTGAAATTTGATACCTATGTGTGTGTGTGTCCGTCCGTCCGTCTGTGTTTTTTGTTTACATTAGGAGTTTTTTGTTTATATTAACTTTTTTGTTTATATTAAGTGTATGTATGTTTGTATGTATGTTTGTATGTATATATGACCGTGGGAACTTGTGCGCAGAATATTTTGTGGGAATACATTAAGGGGGTTTATATGTTTGAAGCTGTTATATGTATATGATTTTCTAATGCCGACGGGATAACATCTTTATTTTTTCTAATACCGACGGGAAAGTTATGATTGTTGTTAGACTGTGGAAATTTGTTGATGTCCGTGATTTGGGCAGGTGAGGTTTTTGTAACATGTAACCGTGGGAATTTGCGAGTGTATCTTTAAGGCAGCCTGTGTTTGGTGGGGGCGGGTGTTGTTGTAATATGTATCCGTGGGAATTTGTGTGCGGAATATTTTGTAGGAATACATTAAGGGGTTTATAGGTTTGAGGCTTTTATATGTGTATGATTTCCTGATGCCAACGGGAAAACATGTTTATTTTTTTCAAATGCCGACGGGAAAACATGTTTATTTTTTTCAAATGCCGACGGGAAAATCATGGAAATGATTTTTCCTAATGCCGACGGAAAATTTGTGGGTGTGTCTAGCTGTAGGATTTGAAGTCTGGCTATGATTCTTGGAGGACGAGGTGTGTCTAGCTGTAGGAATTGAAGTCTGGCTGTGCTTGGTGGAGGGCGGGTTTAGATTGTAAGACCTTAAGGCTGACCGTGATTTGGGTAGGTGAGGGTGTTTTGTAATATGTAACCGCGGGAATTCGGTGAAGTTTATGTTTCTTGGAATTTAAACCAAGCTGTGCTCGTGGAGGGGCGGGATGTATTTGCGGCAGATCGACTGGTGTAGGGTGGGGAGTTGTTGTAATATGTATCCGTGGGAATCTGTGTGCATGTACGTATGTATGTCTGTAAGAGTTTAAGGCTGTCTGTG
Source organism: Nowickia ferox (assembly GCA_936439885.1). NCBI lineage: Eukaryota > Metazoa > Arthropoda > Insecta > Diptera > Tachinidae > Nowickia > Nowickia ferox. The sequence goes on along the minus strand of OW387023.1, from coordinate 66,758,132 downwards.
ATTTATCAAAGGTGAGGTGAGAGTCTTCATGTAATACGTATCCGTGGGAATCTGTGTATATGTATGTTTGTAGGAGTTTAATGCTGAATGTGATTTGAGGTGGGGGAGGGTGTTGTTGTGATAGATAGATAGATAGAATGTGCGTATGTGTGTGTGTGTGTATGTATGTATATGTAGGAGTTTAAGGCTGTCCTTGATTTGAGGTAGGCGGGCGGTGTTATTGTAATATGTATCTATAAGAATTTGGCTGTTTATATGTCCATAGGAATTTTTGTGCATGTATGTCTGTAGGAGTTTAAGGCTGATCGTAATTTGAATTGTTGAGATTGATCGATTGTATGTGACTTCGAGAATTTTTGTATGTATATCTGTAGAAAATTTAAGGCTTATCGTGATTTATGAGGGGCGAAGTGATCATTAAATATATATCATGATTAATGAGAGGTGAGGTGAAGGTGTTCATGTATATGTATACGTATTTGTGTGTATGTATGTCTATATGAGTTTAAGGCTAATCGTGATTTAGGTTGTGAGATTGATAGATTGTATGTTACCTTGAGATTTTGTGTATGTATATCTGTAAGAACTTTAGGCTGACTGTGATTTGTGAGGGGAGGGGCGTTGTTGAAATAGGTTTAATTTTTCGTAGATGAATTTTAGTATGTGTGTGTGTATGTGATTTTCTCACCATAGTATTTATATGTACGTAGAAATAAATTGTTTCTCATATGAACATTTTTTGCTAGAAAATATTATCATATATCTGAACTTCCCTAATCCTAATATGTTTTTCATATTGGAGGATGAGATTGCTTTATATTTTATCAAGCTTAAATTTGTCCAGTGTTAAAGTCTGTCGCTCAAAAATTTGTTTATATTTGTATAAATATTAATTTCAGATTTTGCAAAATTCTTGTGTACGATCGTTTTGATTTTGTGTGTGTGTATGTGTGTATGCGCGATAGAGTTTGACTAGTCTGTGATAAGTTTGTTTATTTAAGTACATTTGTCTTCTTCGATTTTCGTCTTCAAGCGTCGATAGCTTGGAGAACGGTTTGTATGTTTTTATAATGTAGATATGTAAGTGTGATTGTTAAAATCCAATAAATACTTGAACATGGGTAAGAAATTTGATAATATGTGTACATATGTACATATGGATCTACAAATTGATTTTATGTATGTATGTACATATGTACATACAAATAAGTCTGGAGCTCCCTGTTTAAATACATTTCTTTTGTCATGTGCTGTTGTTGCTGTTGTAAATATTCGCGTGGTCGTTTGTGTATAGATGTGAAATATCTCGGTAGTTTTTTTATTTGAAATTAAAAAAAACGTTCTTTTAATTTTTAGATGTATTTACTTAAAAGTTTGTGAGGAGTTTCTGGTTTAAGTAAAATTGAATTCCTCTCTAGTTGTAGTAACTATAGTATAAATATTTAATATTTTTTATTTCCATTTGTTTAAAGTTGATGTAGCCTATATAGTCAACGTTAGAAATTTCTTGGTGTAAATTTTTTTCCAACTATAATCTTTTTTCTTCACCTTTTTCATATATTTAAACATCTTGCATTGGCTTTAAAAAATGACAAACGCTTTGAAATGAAACTGATTCAGCAGTCCAGATAGTTTTTTTGTTAACCACTTTGCTTCTCTTTCCTTTTTTATTGATAAACATTTAAAATCAAATGGTGGTTTTATAATGAAATTGTTATACTCATTATTGTTAAAAACATCCGCTACTTCTTTTTGTAATGAAAATCATTCGAAACCTTACTCGTATATTAAAACCATTTCTTCATTCATATTACTTAATTTATAAGACTTTCAGGACTTTCTATTATTCGATCATCAGTAAAAATGCAGTAGCTGAGGTCCTTGCTTACTGTTTCATATTAAATTTCTATATCAATTGGACCGCTATTGAATAAAAGGAACTTTTATCTTAAACTTTAGTGCATTTGGAAGTGCTTGAGATTCTTTCATATAATACTTTGTTGGAATCTTAGATACGAGTACATATAATATAGATTTGCATAACGTTTATTTTTAATTTTTATGTTAAGATCATCATCATTTGGATATGAGACTGAATTTAAATGTACTTTTAAATTAGTTAAATCATAATGAGGAAACTTCTTTTCTTCTTGAATAGCGATCAACAGAAAACGAAATCGTTTTCTTACAATTTAGGTCTGGTCTCTCAACGGTTCCTCTAGTATATAAGATGACTTTCTATGTCATATCTCTCTACTCTTTGTCAGCGTTAAGGGACAATTAAATGTTAAAATTTTAATTCCTCAAATTGTGTTACTTCATACTGATAATATGTTTTCATTAATAAGGTATATGTTTATATTATGAAGGTTACTCGCCTATGGCTTTTATTTGATGTTCTAGATTTTTTTTTTTTCATTTTATTAAAGTTCAGCCTATTGTACATATATTTCTGATATTTTTAAGCGCGCTTTATTTACCTGTCAGACAAAGTGTACGTATCAGTTGATCACTCAGTCTCTCTTTTTAATAATTTTTTTCTTTTAATATGCCACTACTATTTTTTCAGATTTTACTACTTGAAAAAGAGAATATTTATGTAATTTTTAAATGTATTCATATATACATATAGGTAAATATATGTATATATGTATAGAGAAATTACTTTATCTACAAAGAAATACATGTTTAATAATCAACTATTCTAGAAAATCGATCTCAAATAACGCAGTTACCTCCACCATCAATTCACCGTCGGTGTTTTTATAGTGTCAGAAACACTAGAATATCTATGTTTGAGAGAATTTTTACATCGAGTTTTTCTACATGAGGCTTGCTGGTTGACATCCTTGAAGTTATTGTTGACGTAGGCTGGGTTGTATCACATTCAGATGTAATAATTTCCTACTTAAAAAAGGTCCTCATTACTATCAACTATATCTGTATACATTTCATTCATGAGTTGGGTTGATCCAGATACAATTGCTGTCTACAGATTAATGATTAGAAACAAGTTTCTCATCACCTTCTAACAGATTTATATATTTTGCTAGCATGCATGCCTTAGCATGCTTCTATCGATAATGACGCGAGAGTCCGACATGTAGTGGTGTTTCAATTAAAAATCTATACTATTAGATTTTACGATTTCGCTCTTTTTATTCTTTTACAAAGTAGATACATATTTATGTATTTCATTTAGCACAGAGTCATAAAATTTCTTTGCTTACAAAATTGTGTGACATTCTTTTAAATTTGCATGCTTAGGCATGCTTTCAATATTTTTTCTGTAAATTTATTTGATACTCATACAGATACAGATATAAAGTAAGATCTGCTTACATTGCATTTTACAATTTATGTATGCTTCAGCATGATTCCAGTTGAAGTCCATATTTATTCAGTAAGTTTGTTTGATACTAATTCATACACATATACATTCTTAAAGATTGGAAATCTAAGTCCAATTTATGTAGTTTATCTATATTTTCTAAAGATTTGATAGCTATAGAAATTAATAGAGTAAAGATCTATAATACAATAATAATATTACACTGTGTTGTAATTTATTTTGATCACTTAAGTTTTCACAATATTTCATACCGGCCACCAAGTTTAGAGAATTTCCAGTATATTTAGTTAATTATCTTTCTTAAGACCTATCATTCCTTCAAAAATACAAACCAAACTAGATTTTTCCTGTTTAATTTTATTTTTTACTTTCATTAAATTTCAACATTTTGTTCATCTTCAAATTATTATATTTAGCAGCTTTTTCTCATTTGTTGAGTTAACTTTAATCGGAAAAATTTAAATAGTGAGATGAACTTTTATATTGTATACGAGTACATTAAGTAATTCTTGGTATATTTCATTTATATGAACCATCATCACATAATTCCTTTGGATGATCTATTAAATCATTCTACTATTGATGCTGTCATATTAAGTAATGTTTAATATTCTACATATGCATGAATTTTCCAGTGTCTATTAAAAAATTCTTTACAATCATCCATTTGTAAGCTTTTTGGTACTCATAACATTTCAAAAATATTTTCCACAGCCTAGGTTTTTTCGAATGCAACTTTTATTTTCAACGGTATTGACCATAGAAACTTTGTGAATGAATCATTTACAGTCTACAATAATCAATAATTTCTATTTTCTGTAGAATAGTTTCCCATTTCACCTAAATCAACTATTCCTTTCATTACATATCTACAATGCACAAACAATTTTCGAGATTTATTATAGAGTTCGTCTACTAAATTTCTTTTTAAAGACATTGAGTTATTTTAAAGATTTTTTGGAGAGTGTTGTGATCTACTTGATGCACTTTCAGCTATTTATACTATCATGTAGCTCATTTTCCAATCTATAAATTTTATCGTTCAGCTGTTCAATTTGTTTTTTCAAAAGATGATTTGATTTTTAGTATGTATTTTATCAATTTTATAACTATCTTCTATCTCTAATTGTATTTCACGTTGTACTCCATCAATTTGCATTTTAATATATTCTTGAATTATATTAATTCCTTAAGCTATATTATTAATTTGTCCTATAGTTTATCGTTTGGAGTTTCCAGAAACAATTTACTGATAACATCATTCTCTGTCAGTGAATGATGATGATGATTAATAGAAATTATATATTTTATATAGTTTTCAACATCAAATTTCTCATAGTATTTCCATGTTTTATTATCAATCATTAAAGAAAATAAAGCTACTATTAGGGCCTATATTTGACCATCAACTTGTATTTTATCTTCATTTAGTTTTAGGTTACTATCACCAAACTTTCATTCATTATTCAAATCTTGATGTGGGCCATAGTTTGTATCTAATTCAATTCTTCCTTCCAAGACTGATAAATGAGTATAAGTGTCTTCAGAATTAGAAGTCTATGAGTAAAAATCATCTTCATCATCCTTATCATCATTCTCAGTATTAGCATCATTAAATAAGATGATGATATCATCAAATATTGTTCCTTCTGAAAGTTTCTTTGGTGTACTTGTCTCTATATTGACTGATGGCTTTAAACTTGTATTATTTTCAGCTTCTATCTTGATTTTACTTTCTTCTTTCTTGCGAATTCTTTCAATATTTCTAGAACTATTTATGAATTCTTTGAGAGGTTCTGTTATAGGTTTAAATGTATCTTTTATTGCTCACATGTATCTATTTCACCAGTTTTTATACTACGAAGCTTTTTCTTCAAGACATTTCTTGTCAACACCAACTGTTTTACAATTTTCTCATCCATGTTTAATAATAGTAAATAACAGGTATCAGCTATTAGATCAGGTATCAGCTATCAGATCAGGTTATCAGGTAACTGGTCTGGTTTTCAGATCAGCTTATCAGGACCTGGTCTGTTTTTTAGATCAGCTTATCATGACCTGGTCTGGTTTTCAGATCAGCTTATCAGAACCTGGTCTGGTTTTCAGATCAGCTTAATAGGACCTGGTCTGGTTTTTAGATCAGCTTATCAGGACCTGGTCTGGTTTTCAGATCAGCTTTTCAGGACCTGGTCTGGTTTTCAGATCAGGTTAATAGGACCTGGTCTGGTTTTCAGATCAGCTTATCAGGACCTGGTCTGGTTTTCAGATCAGCTTTTCAGGACCTGGTCTGGTTTTCAGATCAGCTTATCAGGACCTGGTATGGTTTTCAGATCAGCTTATCTGATTCAGATTGGGTTATCAGTTTACAAGTAGCTGCCCATTTATAACATTTAGATGAATGCAGTTTAAGGTCAGATGAAAAACGAAAAAGTAAACTTTTATGTAGTCAAATTCTCTTTTTTTCTACAACGATCATCGTTCAATTCAATATCGTTGCTTATAATTAAAATCCATATTTATCCTTCCAACATGCTTTATATTTGTCTCATCTTACTTAAAAATTATAATTACATTATGATTATCTAGTATCAAATGTTTGGTGATTCTGGTATAAGTTTGACATCAGCAGAATGCATCAACATTCTTATCTCACTCCATACAAAATAATGTTTCTCACATCTAACATCGTTAAATATCATATCGGAATTACTTTTAGCTTTGTTAGGAGAAATAACAGATTCAGTATCTGTAAATGTGTATTATCCCATTCCTTTAATTATGAAATTATGTAATATCTTTAAGTATCCATATTTGGGTTGATAGAGAGATTTTGAGTATTAATATGTAGATGTTTTAAAATTTTAGTTCATTAAGACTTTTTAGCAAGCCAATCATAACATATTATTTTTTATTTTATTTTTTTTTACAATTTGACAGACCAACTATTTTTGCGCAAATAAAATTTGATAGAGGGGGAACTATGACTTGTTTTTGAACTAACGTTTGATGAATCATCAAAATTTTGTACCATCCTATTTTTAGGTTGTTTTGACTATGAGTATGCACCAATATTTATGAAATGTGTTTCATAAATATTGTCTCTTATATAGGAAAAATAAAATAATACAGCTATACGACACCAGAAAATATTTTCTGGTATCGTATAGCTATATTATTTTATTTTTCCTATATAAGAGATAATGGTCCCTACTCATAGTCAAAACAAAGTATATTTTAAGAGTTTAAAACCAGTATTATCATAAAAAATACTGATTTTAAACTCTTACAGTCTTATTTATAAAAATTATTAAGACTTTATAAAGGTTTTTTTAGACCAATTTTCATAAAAATTTTTCTAAAAAAGCCTTTATAAAGTCTTAATAATTTTTATAAATAAGGCTGTTAAAATATACTTTGTTTCACTAACCACATTTGTGTAACTAATTGCATTTCATAAATATTGACGTATACTCATAATCAAAACAAATGATAGTTTTATGTTGTTTTGAATGTGAGTATACATCATTATCTCTTATTAAATAAATAAAATAATGCAGCTACACGATTTCAGAAAATATTTTCTGATATCGTATAGCTGTATTATTTTATTTTTTTAATAAGAGATAATATTTATAAAATGCATTTAGTTACACAAATGTGGTTAGTGAAACAACCTAAAAATAGTATGGTACAAAATTTTGATGATTCATCAAACCTTAGTTCAAAAACAAGTCATAGTTCCCCCTCTATCAAATTTTATTTGCGCAAAAATAGTTGGTCTGTCAAATTGTAAAAAAAAATAAAATAAAAAATAATATGTTATGATTGGCTTGCTAAAAAGTCTTAATGAACTAAAATTTTAAAACATCTACATATTAATACTCAAAATCTCTCTATCAACCCAAATATGGATACTTAAAGATATTACATAATTTCATTAATTAAAGGAATGGGATAATAAATATTTACAGATACTGAATCTGTTATTTCTCCTAACAAAGCTAAAAGTAATTCCGATATGATATTTAACAATGTTAGATGTGAGAAACATATTTTTGTATGGAGTGAGATAAGAATTTTGATGCATTCTGCTGATGTCAAACTTATACCAGAACCACCAAACATTTGATACTAGATAATCATAATGTAATTATAATTTTTAAGTAAGATGAGACAAATATAAAGCATGTTGGAAGGATAAATATGGATTTTGATTATAAGCAACGATATTGAATTGAACGATGATCGTTATAGAAAAAAAGAGAATTTGACTACATAAAAGTTTACTTTTTCGTTTTTCATCTGACCTTAAACTGCATTCATCTAAATGTTATAAATGGGCAGCTACTTGTAAACTGATAACCCAATCTGAATCAGATAAGCTGATCTGAAAACCAGACCAGGTCCTGAAAAGCTGATCTGAAAACCAGACCAGGTCCTGATAAGCTGATCTGAAAACCAGACCAGGTCCTATTAACCTGATCTGAAAACCAGACCAGGTCCTGAAAAGCTGATCTGAAAACCAGACCAGGTCCTGATAAGCTGATCTGAAAACCAGACCAGGTCCTATTAAGCTGATCTGAAAACCAGACCAGGTTCTGATAAGCTGATCTGAAAACCAGACCAGGTCATGATAAGCTGATCTAAAAAACAGACCAGGTCCTGATAAGCTGATCTGAAAACCAGACCAGTTACCTGATAACCTGATCTGATAGCTGATACCTGATCTAATAGCTGATACCTGTTATTTACTATTATTAAACATGGATGAGAAAATTTTAAAACAGTTGGTGTTGACAAGAAATGTCTTGAAGAAAAAGCTTCGTAGTATAAAAACTGGTGAAATAGATACATGTGAGCAATAAAAGATACATTTAAACCTATAACAGAACCTCTCAAAGAATTCATAAATAGTTCTAGAAATATTGAAAGAATTCGCAAGAAAGAAGAAAGTAAAATCAAGATAGAAGCTGAAAATAATACAAGTTTAAAGCCATCAGTCAATATAGAGACAAGTACACCAAAGAAACTTTCAGAAGGAACAATATTTGATGATATCATCATCTTATTTAATGATGCTAATACTGAGAATGATGATAAGGATGATGAAGATGATTTTTACTCATAGACTTCTAATTCTGAAGACACTTATACTCATTTATCAGTCTTGGAAGGAAGAATTGAATTAGATACAAACTATGGCCCACATCAAGATTTGAATAATGAATGAAAGTTTGGTGATAGTAACCTAAAACTAAATGAAGATAAAATACAAGTTGATGGTCAAATATAGGCCCTAATAGTAGCTTTATTTTCTTTAATGATTGATAATAAAACATGGAAATACTATGAGAAATTTGATGTTGAAAACTATATAAAATATATAATTTCTATTAATCATCATCATCATTCACTGACAGAGAATGATGTTATCAGTAAATTGTTTCGGGAAACTCCAAACGATAAACTATAGGACAAATTAATAATATAGCTTAAGGAATTAATATAATTCAAGAATATATTAAAATGCAAATTGATGGAGTACAACGTGAAATACAATTAGAGATAGAAGATAGTTATAAAATTGATAAAATACATACTAAAAATCAAATCATCTTTTGAAAAAACAAATTGAACAGCTGAACGATAAAATTTATAGATTGGAAAATGAGCTACATGATAGTATAAATAGCTGAAAGTGCATCAAGTAGATCACAACACTCTCCAAAAAATCTTTAAAATAACTCAATGTCTTTAAAAAGAAATTTAGTAGACGAACTCTATAATAAATCTCGAAAATTGTTTGTGCATTGTAGATATGTAATGAAAGGAATAGTTGATTTAGGTGAAATGGGAAACTATTCTACAGAAAATAGAAATTATTGATTATTGTAGACTGTAAATGATTCATTCACAAAGTTTCTATGGTCAATACCGTTGAAAATAAAAGTTGCATTCGAAAAAACCTAGGCTGTGGAAAATATTTTTGAAATGTTATGAGTACCAAAAAGCTTACAAATGGATGATTGTAAAGAATTTTTTAATAGACACTGGAAAATTCATGCATATGTAGAATATTAAACATTACTTAATATGAAAGCATCAATAGTAGAATGATTTAATAGATCATCCAAAGGAATTATGTGATGATGGTTCATATAAATGAAATATACCAAGAATTACTTAATGTACTCGTATACAATATAAAAGTTCATCTCACTATTTAAATTTTTCCGATTAAAGTTAACTCAACAAATGAGAAAAAGCTGCTAAATATAATAATTTGAAGATGAACAAAATGTTGAAATTTAATGAAAGTAAAAAATAAAATTAAACAGGAAAAATCTAGTTTGGTTTGTATTTTTGAAGGAATGATAGGTCTTAAGAAAGATAATTAACTAAATATACTGGAAATTCTCTAAACTTGGTGGCCGGTATGAAATATTGTGAAAACTTAAGTGATCAAAATAAATTACAACACAGTGTAATATTCAGTAACACCTAATATTATCACTTTTTATAGTGAAAATTGTACATTTTCCATTTCGAAAGCTCTAGCAAGCGAAATTTTAAAATATGCCCATGGGCTATTATAATAGATCTTTACTCTATTAATTTCTATAGCTATCAAATCTTTAGAAAATATAGATAAACTACATAAATTGGACTTTGATTTCCAATCTTTAAGAATGTATATGTGTATGAATTAGTATCAAACAAACTTACTGAATAAATATGGACTTCAACTGGAATCATGCTGAAGCATACATAAATTGTAAAATGCAATGTAAGCAGATCTTACTTTATATCTGTATCTGTATGAGTATCAAATAAATTTACAGAAAAAATATTGAAAGCATGCCTAAGCATGCAAATTTAAAAGAATGTCACACAATTTTGTAAGCAAAGAAATTTTATGACTCTGTGCTAAATGAAATACATAAATATGTATCTACTTTGTAAAAGAATAAAAAGAGCGAAATCGTAAAATCTAATAGTATAGATTTTTAATTGAAACACCACTACATGTCGGACTCTCGCGTCACTATCGATAGAAGCATGCTAAGGCATGCATGGTAGCAAAATATATAAATCTGTTAGAAGGTGATGAGAAACTTGTTTCTAATCATTAATCTGTAGACAGCAATTGTATCTGGATCAACCCAACTCATGAATGAAATGTATACAGATATAGTTGATAGTAATGAGGACCTTTTTTAAGTAGGAAATTATTACATCTGAATGTGATACAACCCAGCCTACGTCAACAATAACTTCAAGGATGTCAACCAGCAAACCTCATGTAGAAAAACTCGATGTAAAAATTCTCTCAAACATAGATATTCTAGTGTTTCTGACACTATAAAAACACCGACGGTGAATTGATGGTGGAGGTAACTGCGTTATTTGAGATCGATTTTCTAGAATAGTTGATTATTAAACATGTATTTCTTTGTAGATAAAGTAATTTCTCTATACATATATACATATATTTACCTATATGTATATATGAATACATTTAAAAATTACATAAATATTCTCTTTTTCAAGTAGTAAAATCTGAAAAAATAGTAGTGGCATATTAAAAGAAAAAAATTATTAAAAAGAGAGACTGAGTGATCAACTGATACGTACACTTTGTCTGACAGGTAAATAAAGCGCGCTTAAAAATATCAGAAATATATGTACAATACGCTGAACTTTAATAAAATGAGAAAAAAAAATCTAGAACATCAAATAAAAGCCATAGGCGAGTAACCTTCATAATATAAACATATACCTTATTAATGAAAACATATTATCAGTATGAAGTAACACAATTTGAGGAGTTAAAATTTTAACATTTAATTGTCCCTTAACGCTGACAAAGAGTAGAGAGATATGACATAGAAAGTCATCTTATATACTAGAGGAACCGTTGAGAGACCAGACCTAAATTGTAAGAAAACGATTTCGTTTTCTGTTGATCGCTATTCAAGAAGAAAAGAAGTTTCCTCATTATGATTTAACTAATTTAAAAGTACATTTAAATTCAGTCTCATATCCAAATGATGATGATCTTAACATAAAAATTAAAAATAAACGTTATGCAATTCTATATTATATGTACTCGTATCTAAGATTCCAACAAAGTATTATATGAAAGTATCTCAAGCACTTCCAAATGCACTAAAGTTTAAGATAAAAGTTCCTGTTATTCAATAGCGGTCCAATTGATATAGAAATTTAATATGAAACAGTAAGCAAGGACCTCAGCTACTGCATTTTTACTGATGATCGAATAATAGAAAGTCCTGAAAGTCTTATAAATTAAGTAATATGAATGAAGAAATGATTTTAATATACGAGTAAGGTTTCGAATGATTTTCATTACAAAAAGAAGTAGCGGATGTTTTTAACAATAATGAGTATAACAATTTCATTATAAAACCACCATTTGATTTTAAATGTTTATCAATAAAAAAGGAAAGAGAAGCAAAGTGGTTAACAAAAAAACTATCTGGACTGCTGAATCAGTTTCATTTAAAAGCGTTTGTCATTTTTTAAAGCCAATGCAAGATGTTTAAATATGTGAAAAAGGTGAAGAAAAAAGATTATAGTTGGAAAAAAATTTACACCGAGAAATTTCTAACGTTGACTATATAGGCTACATCAACTTTAAACAATTGGAAATAAAAAATATTAAATATTTATACTATAGTTACTACAACTAGAGAGGAATTCAATTTTACTTAAACCAGAAACTCCTCACAAACTTTTAAGTAAATACATCTAAAAATTAAAAGAACGTTTTTTTAATTTCAAATAAAAAAACTACCGAGATATTTCACATCTATACACAAAAGACCACGCGAATATTTACAACAGCAACAACAGCACATGACAAAAAAAATTTATTTAAACAGGGAGCTCCAGACTTATTTGTATGTACATGTTAACGCAGAAAACGTTGAATGCCCTTATTACAAAATATTTCACAATAATTAAATTGCTGACACAAATTGCAGACAGGTAAATGAAATTCTAAAGAACCAGTATTGCAAAATAACTACAGCGCGTGTCATTTCGATTACCATGCAAATTAATATTTAGTTTAAGCTATTGTATGACTAAAATTAATTTTATAAGTTCAGTAGTTTTTTGAAGATGAATTAATAAAGTTGTATTTGAAATTGAATTAATAAAGTTGTAATTTAAAAAGTGACTAAATAAAATTATATTTTTTTATGAAATAAAATTTATAAATACTTAATTGGCGCCCAACGTAAAAGGATCTCCATCTAAATAAACACCCCATAGGCTGTAATAAGAAGGAGACTCCAACAACAAAAAAAACACCCCATAGGCTGTTAACTGAAGGAAGCTTCATCTCAAAGACACCCCATAGGCTGCAGCTAGAAGAAGACTTTTTTCAAAAAAAATCAACACCCCACAGGCTGTAATTAATACAACCATCTGCCAAATAAGGACGTTTGGAGTGAGGAACTTGGAGTAGTGCGGTAACCCCAGTATATTTGAGAAAAGGATAAAATGCCCTCTACCAGCTTCATAAGGATGATTGTAAGATTAGTCATGTAAGATATTTTTTATTTTAAAAAAAAAGTGAAAAGTTAAAAAAAAAAAAAAAAAAAAATAATAAAATTGAAAAATTTTATATAGTGAATTACTTAAAGCTCTTAAAGCAATAAAAATTTATTAATATTGAGAAATTTTAAACAAATTATTATCAAATTAATCAAAAACTTAATTTTTAATAGTGAATTATTTGAGGCTCTTAAAGCATTAAATATTTATTGAAAAATTCTAAAAAAATTAATCAAACCTTTTTAACAAAAAATTTTTTTAAAATAGTGAAGTTTTGAAAGCTTATAAAGCAATTGTTCAAAATATAATAGATAAATCAGAAAATCTTACCAAAAAAAAAAATAATAACTACAATAAATAAAACTATTGCGATTCCTACGGGACCCTCCAATAGAAATAACAAAATAAAAAAGAAACCTTCTTAGTTAAAGAAAAATTTTACAAAAAGCTTTGATCAGGCCTGCAGTCCTTAACAACGCAAACCTTCCAAACGTGGCACCCATAGCTGAGGGAAATAGGGAAAATGAAGAAGAAAGGATAGCTAGAATCTGCGCACATCAGTGTGAACTTGCATTCAGACGATTTTTAGATCCGAATATGAACATAGGTGGTGAAGACCAAGTTATAGAAGAAAGATTCAGGAACAATTTAACTGACCTGGACAAAGTCCCTGACGTTGTCCGGAGCTTAAGGGAATTCTCCGGAAACCCTTCAGAATTTATCTCTTGGAAAAAGAGCGTAGATAGGATACTTACAATTTACGAAAATATGAAAGGAACACCAAAATATTATGCCATTTTAACCACTATCAGAAACAAGATTGTGGGTAGTGCAGACGCTGCACTGGAGTCTTATAATACGCCCCTAAACTGGGAAAGTATTACAAAATGTCTTGCATTACATTATGCAGACAAAAGGGACCTTACAACATTGGAGTACCAAATGAGTACTCTTGTGCAAGGTAACAATAAAATTCAAGAATTCTACCAACAGGTATACTCTCACCTTTCTTTAATCATGAATAAATTATCCTGCATGGATATAGGAAGAGAGGCACTCGATCTACTTACACAAACGTACCGAGATAAAGCCTTAGACACGTTTGTTAGAGGCCTTAGAGGAAATATGTCCTTACATCTAGGAATGAAGGAACCAAGAGACTTGCCACAAGCACTTCATCTGTGCCTAAAAATGGAAAATCAGTTTGTGAGAACGCAATTTGCGAACTCGCATAACCATCCCAAGCCTACCAATAATAAGCAGAACAATCGTGGTAATTATCAACAAGAATTTTTTCCACAGTTGGCGCACATGCCACAACCTTCCTCTTTACAAAGACCCTTTCATGTACCCGCTCCGATCTACCATGGGAACAATTTCAATCGAATGCGCCCCCAGGGTTACATAAATCCAAATTTTCCTCCACCAAGACCAACCGAACCTAAACCTCAACCAAGACCCGAACCAATGGACATAGACCCGTCAGTTAGAACCAGGGCCATTAATTATATGAATAGGCCTGCTCAAAACGATAGATTTTTCGGAAAAAGACCAAACGTACAACAATCTGAACAAAGAAGACTTCCTCCAAAAATCCAAAGAAATTTCCATATAGAAACTCAGCAAAATGAGGACTTAGACGAACAATATTACGAACAGCAATTACTTAGTTATGAAAATCAGGAAGGACTACCAACTTTAAATGAATATTTACAAAATGAACCAGAATCTTCAAATCAATTAGAAGTTAACGATTTTGTTGACATCCATTTTTTAGACTAACTAATTCGTCCTTGCCTTATATTGAATGCAGGGCGAAAACCGGACAGATTTTAAATTTCTTGATTGACACTGGATCAAACAAGAACTATATTCAACCAAGTCTAGTGCAGAATCCTTTACCAAATCAAGAATCCTTCTCAGCCAACTCGGTAGGAGGGGATATTAAAATTACTGAACATACTTTTATAAATTTATTCGATGATCATACAAAAAAATTAAAGTTCTTCTTATTACCAACACTTAAGTCATTTCATGGCATTATAGGAAATGACAGCCTTAAAGAACTGTCGGCAGTAATTTATTCAGCCGGAAATTACATGATAATAAATGGCAAATTAAAAGTAAGAATAAAACAAAAAACATCTCATTCAGTGAACAATATCGACATTAGAACGGAACACTTGACCAAAGAACAGAAAGACAATTTACAAGAAATCATTTTAAGAAACAGATTACTTTTCAGTGAACCAAATGAGAGCTTAACATATACTTCGGCTGTAGTGGCCGAAATTCATACAAAAACAGATGAACCAGTATATTCTCGCTATTATCCTTACCCTATGCATTTAAAAAAAGAGGTAGAAAAACAAATACAAGAGCTCTTGCAACAAGGGATTATTCGGCCTTCCAAATCGGCCTACAACTCCCCGATTTGGATAGTTCCAAAGAAAGCTGACGCATCAGGACAAAAGAAATTTAGGATGGTAATTGACTATAGAAAACTAAACGAACAAACAACACCAGACCGATACCCAATTCCGGAAATAAACGACGTACTTCCGCAACTTGGTCAAAATAAGTTCTTCTCGGTCTTGGACCTTAAAAGTGGTTTCCACCAAATACCACTGAGAGAAATAGATAGGCAAAAAACAGCGTTTTCAGTGAATAACGGCAAATACGAGTTTACACGACTCCCGTTTGGATTGAAAAACGCACCATCCTTATTCCAACGTACTTTAGATGATATTCTGAGGGAGTATATTGGAAGGATATGCTTTGTTTATATGGATGATATAATTATATTTGCGGAAAATGAAAAAAAACACTATGAAAATTTGGATACTGTATTTAAAACCTTAGAGCGTGCAAACATGAAAGTCCAATTAGACAAATGTGAATTTTATTTATTTTATTTTATTTTTTTTTTTTATAATTTCAAACAAAGGAATAAAAACTAACCCAAAGAAAGTAGAAGCAATTTTAAACTTCCCAAGACCCAAAACACTTAAGGATTTAAGATCATTTCTGGGAATTTCAAATTATTACAGGCGCTTTATCAGGGACTACGCTAAAATTGCTAAGCCCCTGACAATGCTTTTGAGAGGGGAGGCAGGACGTTCGTCTAAGCACACCTCCAAAAAGATACCAATAGAACTTGGACAAGACGCTATAGATGCCTTTAATAAACTGAAAACAGCATTAACTTCCGAAGATGTAATGTTGGCGTACCCAAACTTCAATAAAGAGTTTTGTCTAACGACAGATGCCTCAAATTATGCTCTCGGAGCTGTCCTATCGCAGGACAATAGGCCAATTGTATTTCTGTCTAGAACACTTAGCAGAGCAGAGGAGCAATACGCTACTAATGAAAAAGAAATGCTCGCAATCGTATGGTCATTAAAGTCGCTTCGAAACTATTTATATGTGTCTCCAAAGTTAAAAATTTATACTGATCACCTTCCACTCACATATGCCTTAAGTTGCAAAAATTCAAATTTCAAACTGAAAAGATGGAAGGCATTTCTTGAAGATTATAACTATGAGTTGCATTATAAACCAGGTAGTACTAATGTTGTAGCTGACGCTTTATCAAGACCTTCGCAGGAAAACTCTCAAATAAATACATTAACTGCCACTCAGCATAGCGACGAAAGCTCATCTCATAATCTTATACAATTTACAGACGCACCGCTCAATGCCTTTAAAAATCAAATAATAATTTCCAATGAAGAAATACAATCAGCTTATAGTTTTGAAATCGCATTCCCAACTTTTCATAGGCATACCATTAATGAACCCCATATTACAGAAGATTTTCTCATTCAACTTTTAAAAAAATACTTGAATCCCTCCGTGACAAATTGTATAAAAACCACTGATGACATCTTGGGAAAATTACAGGAGATTTATAGAGATAATTTTACACAATACAGAGTAAA
Source organism: Nowickia ferox (assembly GCA_936439885.1). Taxonomy (NCBI): domain Eukaryota; kingdom Metazoa; phylum Arthropoda; class Insecta; order Diptera; family Tachinidae; genus Nowickia; species Nowickia ferox. The sequence continues at coordinate 66,741,254 of OW387023.1, read as the reverse complement.
ATATACTCGAACCATGGTAACAGATCTAAAGAATGAAGAAGAACAGGAAGGCGAAATAATAAAAGAACACAATAGGGCACACAGGAATAGCAGAGAAAATAGAACACAACTTATAACCAAATTTTATTTTCCCCAAATGCACTCTAAGATAAAAAAGATCACTGGTTTATGTAAAGTATGTAAGGAAAATAAATACGATAGGCACCCTAATAAAATCACACTCCAAGAGACACCAATACCATCATATCCTGGCCAGATCATACATATAGACATTTTCATCACAGAAAAAAAAGCAATATTAACTGCTATAGATAAGTTTTCCAAATTTGCGCAAACAAGAATATTAAAGTCCCGAGCCATTGAGGATGTTAAAGAACCTCTAAGAGAACTCGTACTTTCCTTTGGTATACCAGAAACAATCGTTATGGATAACGAAAAATCCTTCAATTCTACAACTATCGTTTTTATGCTTGAAAATTAATATAATATAAAGGTATTTAAGATTCCACCATATAGTAGTAGTGTGAATGGACAAATAGAAAGATTTCATTCCACAATCGCAGAATTAATGCGTTGTTTAAAAACCGAAAACTCACATAAAACATTTCCAGAACTATTGCATAAAGCAACCTACGAATACAATAATTCCGTACATTCAACCATCAAAAGAAAGCCAATAGAGTTATTATTTTTAGGTAGAGTAAGTACCAATCCGCAAGAAATAGAAAATGTTAAATTAGATACTATCAAGAGACTTCAAGAGAAGCAGTTAGAAGACATAAATTACCATAACAAGAGAAAAACAGTACCCAAGACTTATAAACCTGGAGAAACCATTTATGTAAAAGAAAATAAAAGATTAGGAACGAAACTTAGCAGAACATACCGAAAAGAAACAGTTAAAGAAAATAGAAACACAACAGTCTTAACAGAATCAGGAAAAATAGTACACAAAAATAATATCAAGAACTAAAAAAAGCTTTAATTTTCAGGTCATTTTTAACACTGGTTTCGGCCGAGGTAAAAATATTGGACTATTCTAATTTACAAATAGTAGCATGGAACTCCGGACTAGCAAAATTACAGACTGGGACATTTAAATTAATCCACGTCATCGACACAAATGTATATCAGAACTTAATAAATAAACTGCAAGAAACATTAAACCATGATATTAGCTCTTCTCACCTTCTGCAACCCTTTTTAAATCATGAAGTTACAGAACTTCAATCATATCTGGACAGACTAAAACCAAGGTCAAAAAGATCCTTGGATTTTATAGGCTCTGCCTGGAAGTGGATTGCAGGAAATCCTGATCATGAAGATTTCGAAATACTAACTAAAAAGACAAATAAAGTACTAAGAAATAACAACAAACAAGTTGTTATTAACAAGGTAACATTGGAAAAAATTGATGAACTAACTCATATAACAAACAGCATAATTGAAACATTTAATTATAAGAACAATTATAATAAAAGTGAAAATTTAAAAGAACAATTAATAACAATACTAAAATATAAACTAGACAGTGTTAAGGAAGAATTGACTAACATTCAACATGCCATGCATTGGGCAAAAGTAGGTGTAGTTAATTCCTTCTTATTAACAGCTGAAGAAATTGATACCGTAAAGCACATAATAAATACAGATTCCATACCTTTTATAAACCTGGAACAAGCTTTTGAATTTTCTGAAATAAAAATAGCGTCTAATCATGATTCTATTATTTATATATTAAGTATACCTACCACACATACAAATTCATGTAATAAAATGTTAATAAGACCCATTAAGTTCGGAAAATATGTAAACAAAATAAAATATCGAAATATTCTCATTTGCGATAATGTAATGTGTGGTATGAAAAATGAATGCAAAGGTTATAATAATATTACAATATGCAATAGAAATAATTTGGATTATATTGAAAGCGATATGTGTCTAGCGAACTTAATTAGAAGTAAAGTAGCAAATTGCAGCTTAATAGACAATCGAAGCATCCCCACTCTTGAAGAAATTGCACCAGGAACAATTCTTCTGAACCAATTCAGTGGAACAATTCTTATCGATAATGAACCACAGAATCTTACGGGAACCTATGTGGTACAGTTCTGCAATACATCTGTGACTATAGCCAATAGAACTTATGATTTTTTTGAAACAGTACGACTACAACCTTTACCAGCTATCTTACAAACTAAGTATTTCCACCAAAATATAGAAGAAACTTTATCATTGGAAATGGTGAAAGAATTACGAGCAAATAACACCGAAGCAATTGATCTGCTTGAAGATAAAAACAAAAAAGGATTTGCAGCTAATCTCAGTCTCTCTCTAATGACGATAGTATTCATGGTTATTCTGATGATTAAAACAAAGATACTAAAAAGAAGCGGTAAAACAATCATTATTCCAACGACGCTCGAAGCAATCCCATCGGTGCATACATCCATGCCAGAACTATCGGACATCAGCAAACCTGAAAAACCCAGCATAACAAGAATCTCTAATATTCCATATTTTTAATCGAACGGGACGCTCGAAATTAAAAGGGGAGGTGTTAACGCAGAAAACGTTGAATGCCCTTATTACAAAATATTTCACAATAATTAAATTGCTGACACAAATTGCAGACAGGTAAATGAAATTCTAAAGAACCAGTATTGCAAAATAACTACAGCGCGTGTCATTTCGATTACCATGCAAATTACTATTTAGTTTAAGCTATTGTATGACTAAAATTAATTTTATAAGTTCAGTAGTTTTTTGAAGATGAATTAATAAAGTTGTATTTGAAATTGAATTAATAAAGTTGTAATTTAAAAAGTGACTAAATAAAATTATATTTTTTAATGAAATAAAATTTATAAATACTTAATTTACATATGTACATACATACATAAAATCAATTTGTAGATCCATATGTACATATGTACACATATTATCAAATTTCTTACCCATGTTCAAGTATTTATTGGATTTTAACAATCACACTTACATATCTACATTATAAAAACATACAAACCGTTCTCCAAGCTATCGACGCTTGAAGACGAAAATCGAAGAAGACAAATGTACTTAAATAAACAAACTTATCACAGACTAGTCAAACTCTATCGCGCATACACACATACACACACACAAAATCAAAACGATCGTACACAAGAATTTTGCAAAATCTGAAATTAATATTTATACAAATTTAAACAAATTTTTGAGCGACAGACTTTAACACTGGACAAATTTAAGCTTGATAAAATATAAAGCAATCTCATCCTCCAATATGAAAAACATATTAGGATTAGGGAAGTTCAGATATATGATAATATTTTCTAGCAAAAAATGTTCATATGAGAAACAATTTATTTCTACGTACATATAAATACTATGGTGAGAAAATCACATATACACACACATACTAAAATTCATCTACGAAAAATTAAACCTATTTCAACAACGCCCCTCCCCTCACAAATCACAGTCAGCCTAAAGTTCTTACAGATATACATACACAAAATCTCAAGGTAACATACAATCTATCAATCTCACAACCTAAATCACGATTAGCCTTAAACTCATATAGACATACATACACACAAATACGTATACATATACATGAACACCTTCACCTCACCTCTCATTAATCATGATATCTATTTAATGATCACTTCGCCCCTCATAAATCACGATAAGCCTTAAATTTTCTACCGATATACATACAAAAATTCTCGAAGTTACATACAATCGATCAATCTCAACAATTCAAATTACGATCAGCCTTAAACTCCTACAGACATACATGCACAAAAATTCCTACGGACATATAAACAGCCAAATTCTTATAGATACATATTACAATAACACCGCCCGCCTACCTCAAATCAAGGACAGCCTTAAACTCCTACATATACATACATACACACACACACACACACATACGCACATTCTATCTATCTATCTATCACAACAACACCCTCCCCCACCTCAAATCACATTCAGCATTAAACTCCTACAAACATACATAGACACAGATTCCTACGGACACGTATTACATGAAGACTCTCACCTCACCTTTGATAAATCACAGACAGCCTTAAACTCTTACAGACATACATACGTACATGCACACAGATTCCCACGGATACATATTACAACAACTCCCCACCCTACACCAGTCGATCTGCCGCAAATACATCCCGCCCCTCCACGAGCACAGCTTGGTTTAAATTCCAAGAAACATAAACTTCACCGAATTCCCGCGGTTACATATTACAAAACACCCTCATTTCCATGATTTTCCCGTCGGCATTTGAAAAAAATAAACATGTTTTCCCGTCGGCATTTGAAAAAAATAAACATGTTTTCCCGTTGGCATCAGGAAATCATACACATATAAAAGCCTCAAACCTATAAACCCCTTAATGTATTCCTACAAAATATTCCGCACACAAATTCCCACGGATACATATTACAACAACACCCGCCCCCACCAAACACAGGCTGCCTTACAGATACACCCGCAAATTCCCACGGTTACATGTTACAAAAACCTCACCTGCCCAAATCACGGACATCAAAAAATTTCCACAGTCTAACAACAATCATAACTTTCCCGTCGGCATTAGAAAAAATAAAGATGTTTTCCCGTCGACATTAGGAAAAATCATACAAATATAAAAATCTTAAAGCTATAAACCCCCTTAATGTATTCCCACAAAATATTCCACGCACAAGTTCCCACGGTCATACATACATACATACATACATACATATACTTAATATAAATAAAAAAAGTTAATATAAACAAAAAACTCCTAATGTAAACAAAAAACACAGACGGACGGACGGACACACACACGTAGGTATCAAATTTCACAAATTTCCAAGAATTTTAAAATTTCAGCCACAATTTAACAATTTCAGCCCACAATTTCAGCCACAATTTAACAATTTCAGCCCACAATTTTACAATTTTAATTGGGGCCGAACCGCCAGTTCCCTACTACTCTAACTGAAGTTTGTATTTTCCTTATTGCTTCACTATGTTCATTTTTTGCTGCTGGAATGTCAAAAAGGATTTTTAAGTGGGTGTCAACTAGGACGCCTTTATTCTGATAGCTGGTCTCTAAAGCATTCCAGGCGAGATCAAAATTATCGTGTGAGATGGGGTATCGTTTAACTATAGAGCCTGCTTCAGCTCTCTTTTTATTACGGAGATGGTATAGTTTTGTCATGGCATCGAGCTTTGAGTTGTTGATGTAAAAGTCTCGAAGAGATCGCCATTGTTCATAACTACCCGTGAACACCTCTGCATCGCATGGAGGCAGTTTAATACAATCGCTATAATTATTGTTAGCAACATTTTGAGCGGGAGTTGGGGCTGCTAAGGAATAACGCGATGTGGATTGAAATCTTGGATTACCAGCATTATCTCCTAGTATAGATTTCAAAAGGTCAAGTGTTTGAGAGCTACATTCGTAATACGCATCACTACACTCTTCAAATTTTAATTGGGCGTGCTTCCTGAAGTCTTCGGTAACTCCGGCGTCTTTGGACAACATAACTTCTTTATGACTACTACTTACTTTAACCCATCTTGGGTCTAAGTCTCTTTACTTGACTTCAAGGATGGTTTCAGTTTGATCAGCATCTGGAGTTTCTTTAAGCTTTTCACAGAACGCGAGTACGTTATTGCAGTCGAACTTGAAGTGCTCTTTAACATCTGAATTAGATGTACGACATATGGACGGCATTTTTATGTTTCCCCTTAATTGCACTTACAAATTATTTAATTTTTTTAATTTGCTTTCTTAATTTTAAAATTTTTTTAAATGAAATACGTTATTCCAGAAAACCTTGCTATATCTGCTTGATGAGATAAGGGGCTAGGGGTGTAGTACTAGACGTAAATTATCTTAAATCAAAGTATAGAAATCTAAATTTAGGATGCTCGGAAGTTGGTGATCAGATTGAGTTATAAAATTACAATTATCGATGTAATTTCAATAAAGATTATTTATTTCAATCTTTTTTTTCAAACGTTTTCCCAATCAAATATTTTATTTTATTGTGAATAGAATTCTTTTTATTATTTATCTGGTGAGGCCTATCTTGTCTTATGTCAATAAAAACTCAATTTTTATTACATATTTTTCCCGACGTTTCGTGAATTTTATGTTCACTTCTTCAGGGGATTTGTCTATTTTATTAAAATTTAAAAGTTAACATCAAAAGCGTATAGAAAATAATATACATAACAAGATAAACTTACTAACAATCGAGTTGTGTTGTTATTAAATCATCAAAATTAAAAATATACAAGTTTACTTTGAACCAAAAATTACAATATTAAGAAAGATGGCTTTAGCTGTTGCTTATTATCACACTGTAAACGGCGCTTAAGTTGTCAGTATCTTTTTTTTTGTTCATTGTTTTCTTTATTTTCTGTTGTATTCTTAAACTTTCTGTTGTGTAAGGTTTTTTGTATTGTTTTCTACATTTAGAATTTTAATATTGTAAAAATCAGGTGTATGATTAGTTTCTATTTTTTGTTTAGATAATGCCGTGCTTTCTTTGTTTTTATTTATGTCTGCTTTATGTTCTTTCATTCTTGTTGCTAAATTTCTTTTTGTTGTGCCAATATAGACAAGATCACAGCTGTTAGCATTATCTCCCTTACATGATATTTCATACACGACATTATTTTGTTGTAGTTTGTCTTGGTAGTTTGTTTGTTGGTGTTTTTGTGTTAGTGAAAATGGTACTCAATGTTTTATTAGCTTTATATGCTAAGGCGGTGTTGTTATTGTTTATTGTATATTTTAAGTTTCTATTATCTGTTAATCCTGGTATATATTTGACGCTGTGGTACTGTTTATTATCATCAGGGTTGCCATTTTTGTTATTTTGTGGGTGTTTGTGGGAATTAATAAGGGTTTTAATTAAATATGGGGGGAAACTATTATCTATTAATATTTTAGTGATTTTTTGTATATTAAGTGCGTGAAATTGTTCGTCGCTAATATCCAAGACTATATGTATGAGATTTCTTGCCGTGTTGATTATTTGAAACTTCGGTTGAGTTGCATTAAAGTTTATAATTCTTCCTGATGAAGCATGTTTTGTATACCAATCAAATAATATTTTATTATCCAATCTGTGTAGTGTGGTGTCAAGATACGATATTTTCCTTTCCTTTTCTATTTCTATATTGAATTTGATCTTAGGATGATATGCATTTAATGAATTTAAAATCTCGTTTTTGTTGTTGATATTGATTACAGCCAAAATATCGTCTACGTATTTAGTTATGTATTTTATGTAAATATTTTTGCTACTTAGCTCGGCTATTGCTTTGTCCAATAAATTGTCTAAAACGATGTCAGCAATAGTTGGAAAGAGGGGATTTCCCATGGGCATACCAAAAATTTGATTGTATATATTGTTATTGTAAACAAAATAATTGTTGTCGTAAAGGCAAAATTTAAGAATATCAAGAAATTTCGGTTTTGGTAGTACCGTGTGGTTTTTAATGGAGTTCCATTTGTCCATTATAATATTTATGGCTGTGTGCGTGGGAATATTCGTGAATAGGGAAATAACATCAAAAGAGACCAAGGAGTCATTGGAGTCTATTTGCAATTGTTTAAGCTTATTTTTTAATTCAACTGAGTTTTTTGTGTTGTATTTCTCTGATACAATATTTTTAAGTATTCTTCCTAAATATTTACTGAGTTGATAACAAGGGACTTTAAAGGATGATACTATTGGTCTCAAAGGTGTACCCTATTTGTGTGTTTTAGGTAATCCGTAAATTCTGGGAGCGGTTGCAGCGGAACAAATGAGCATGGTTTTAAGTCTGTAATCTATGTAGTCTTTTTTATGTAAATCATTTACTATATTATTATTAATTTTAATTAATTTGTCGGTGGGATCCGTCCTAATAATCCTGTAGGTATTCTTGTCTTCAAGTATATTTTCCATTTTGCTTTGGTATTCCTCTTTGTATAATGCAACTGTTTTATTGCCTTTATCTGACTGCGTTATTATTATGTTTTGGTGTCTCTTTAAAATTTTTTTAGTTTTTTCAAAAATTGTGAGAATAAGTTTTTACCTCTGTGTATTTTTTAACCTCCTTTTAAACAATGTAATTTTGTTCGCGAGTCTAGTTCTGGCTACTTCTTTTTCTTTGTCATCACTATTATTATTATTTCCCCCTAATTTTTGGATGCATTGTTCAATAGTGGTGAAAAATTGCTACGATTTATTGGTAGCGCAAACTTTTTCCCTAAGGACAATAGCCATTTGCTTTCCCATGGTATTTCAATATTAGTCTTGTTCTCAAACCAGTGTTCATTAAACCGTAAGCCCAGTTTTTGAAATAAGTTTTCTTTTAGAGCATTTAATTTTTGTTTTTGTTTTTCTTTAGTGTTCGTTGCTATGTGTTTAGCTCTTTCCGTTTGATGCTTCATGAAGGTGGAAAAGTCAGCAGAAGTCACAAAATTTCTTATACCAATTTTTATTTGGTAGAGTTTTCTCCTAATTGTTTTTATATCAACATTTGTTTGTGATATTTCTAAATTCATTAACTTATTATGAAATTTCGTTCTATTTTGTCAAGTTTTCCCTTAATAGTGTGACATTCAAAAAGTTTTCTAACCTGTGTCGTTGTGTGTTTATTTTAATTTTTCTTACTTTTAGTTTTGATATTAATTTGAAGTTAAAATGTTAATGATGGTCTATACAATTTTCAGTATTATTTTATTTCTAGTTATGAATTTACTATTTTTGTTAGCTATAAGGCTTCCGCTAATAAATTCATATAAATTCATATGTCGGAATGAGTTTTGATTTATTTGATATTTATTTCATTTTATTTAATTCTCTTTTATAGATTGTGGTAAAAATTTTTAATTTGTGTAATGAGAAAAAATTATCTGTCTGGCAACACTTGAGTTATAATCCAAAGTAAATAATGATACTGGTATGATCGGGGATGGACACTGAGTGTTTTCATATATTAGCACATATGTTTGTGTAAATATAAATTCTTTTATCAGTCGTAAAGCAGCTCTGGGCGAATCAACATCAAGCGTCGTTGGCAATTATCTCTTAAGTGCAACCAGGCCACTGTTGTTTATTGGCCTTCGAGAGTTTTGCGTCTCACTCGCACTGGTTGACTGATCTGCCACGGATAACCGTATATTCTTGCGGTTCTTTTGTGGAATTTCTTTAACAACCACGTTGCTACTTCCTATGTGAAGGCATAGGTCGTGTACAGTCAGTCACAAAGCCTTTTTAAAAAACTGTTAATAACATCTTGGGCATATGGTCTAGCTACCCCGCCCATATTTGTGCAACAATACTTTGCAAATTTACTTTGTAAAGTATTTTTTAAATAAATAAATAAATAAATTCTTTTATGAATCGAATATATTTTGATACCATTTAATGTGATATTGATATTTAATCTTTCACAATTGTTTTGTTTGCATATTTGAAATGGTTAATTTAAATCTTATTTTTTCAATAATCTGTTTCCATTTATTAAGGTAATTAAAAAATCCTTTCTGCCAAATCTGTTATTTAATATTCTTGAGCAGTAAATGAACTTATGTATTTAGTTTTATCTTTAGACTGTATGTGTGAATTTTTCATTCTCTTTGTTTTGCTTTATTTTTGCTTCAATTGCAATTTGCAGAATATTAGTCCCCTTTTACAATTGAGAAATTGAAAGGTAGACACGAAGTTTGTTGGCGAGGGGTTGAAGAGGTAGAGTGTGTAGTACACGACCCCCTGTACTGGAAAATTTTTGTTTCTCTTTTATACTTTTCGTATTTTATTCTTGTTGCTTCACATGATTTTTCTCCTTTCAGGGGCTGTATGCATACTTGATGTGTATCAAATCATATGTATGTATTTATGTGTAAGTGTATGTAAGTAGCAAACGTCAAGAAGTAAACAAACTATAAATTTTCTGTCTGTCTATTAATTTCGCAATTGTAAAAGGTTTGGTCAAGTTCAAAAGAGAATGAGCAAAATGTCTGCCTTTCAATTTCCCAATTGTAAAAGCGAACTTAGTCATGTTTTAGACAGTTTTATTTGAAGAAGTCTGATTTTATGGGAGAGAGGGGAAAGAAGAAAGAAGAGGGGTACTGACTTGCTTGTACAGAAAAGTTACTTCAATTCTCTTTTGTTATTTCATTCGCTGCATTAAAACAGTAGCAAAATTTAACTAAAAACCGTCTGTGTGTAAACAAACGTGCAGTTTTAACCTTTATGTCAACAGCAGAAATGCTTTACGCACGTCCACAGCAGCATACCTGGGTATGTACATACGTTTTGTATGGGGATTGGTACGTCGTTCGCATAAAAATGCTAATTACGTATCTACCTGGTTTGTTGGAATTTCCGAATTATTTTTTTAGTTTGTTAGAAATGAATAAAAGGCTAAAAAATTTTATGATAACCAATTTCATCCTCACAGTCATTGTTTGTTGAAAAAAGTGGTTGTATAGGTAGACGACATACGTATATAGTAAATATGTAATATAGGCAGGTAGAAACATTTATTGTTGCAGAAATTTCATTCTTTGTAGTATCGTCAGAAAATTTTGTTTACATTTGTGATTCGAAGTGAAAAGACGTTTCTGTTTATTTTGTGGAAAAAAAAATAATAAAAGTGAAATGGCTGATGGTGAATGGCTTATTCCGCGACAACTAAGTGCACTCTCGTACGAAGAACAACAAGCATATATTCGGCAAGCGCTTGAAAAGAGCCAAGAAGAAACAAGTGACCACGATTCAATAGTTGGTGACGAGGCTTTAGGTGATATTGGTGATATTGGTGGAGATGACTCAGACGTTGAAGAACCCATGTTACCAGAATATGACTCAGAGGGCGACAGTGATTCTGATGAAGATCTTGAAGATGCACCAATTGAAACTGGCGAAGTTTTTACTGCCAGAGATGGTAATGTTTGGTCCTCGATACAACCACAACCTGTAAGATTCCGTACGCACAACATTCTAAGAAGTGCAGAATCTGGACCAGTACGGGCAACGCAGGGTTTGACCATTGCAGAAACGTTCCAATTGATAATGTCAAACGAAATATGCGACATAATTATTCGTGAATCAAATCGAAAGGCAAGGCAATTTTATGATATTGACAACGCAAAACATCCAACAAGAGAACCGAGATCATGGATTCCCATAACAAAAAGTGAATTTGATGCATATTTGGGCCTACTTTTGCTAAGTGGCGTTACACATTCTGGTTACGTGCATACGAAAGATTTGTGGAAAACTACTTCACATCCACTATATCGTGCCGCAATGAGTGTACGACGATTTTTGGAAATAAGCCGCTTCATACGTTTTGATAATGGAAACACACGCCAGCAACGAAAACAAACTGACAAAGCAGCAGCAATATCGGATGTTTTTTTGATGCTTAACAGCTGTCTTCGTACATATTACGTGGTTGGAGCCAACGTCACCGTAGATGAACAATTGTATGCTTATCGTGGTTGAACTGGCTTCAGGCAATACATACCATCAAAACCTGCCAAATATGGAATAAAAGTGTGGTGGGTGTGCGACTCCATTTCTTCCTATCTATTGCAGGTACAATGAATATTGTTGAAAATTGTTGAAAATCTAAATAACTAAATTGAATATAATTTTTCAATGCAGGGACAAATCTATACAGGAATGGCACCGTCTGGTGAACGTGAAAGAAACGTTGGCGAAAGAGTAGTAAAGGATTTATGTGTCAACCTTTTTGCTGGAAGTGGAAGAAATATTGTATGTGACAACTTTTTCACTAGCTACAACTTGGCAAAAACTTTGATGTTAGACAACAATTTATCTATATTGGGTACTTGCAACAAAAGGCGTACATTCGTGCCAGCAGCATTTGCCAACCCGAAACGACGTGAGGCTGAATCATCAATGTTTGGGTTCTGTAATCACGTTACGATGTGCTCGTACGTTCCCAAGAAAAACAAGGCAGTTGTAATGTTGTCCACTACTCATTATACAACAGAAACGACCGGTCCTAAGAAGAAGCCATTGCTTATATTGGACTACAACAAAACCAAAGGTGGCGTTGATAACATGGACAAGTGCTTGTCCGAATTTAGTACGAAGCGGCGCACAAATAGATGGCCTCTGGCTTTCTTTTATAATTTGTGGACGTTGCTGCGTTTGCTGCATACGTAATATACATTGACAACAACACTCACCTGAAGACATCTACAAGCCGCCGTAGGATGTTTCTCCATCAGCTTAGCGAGCAATTGTGCAAGCCAGAAATGGAAAGAAGGGCGAATAACAGCAGAATATCCAGAGTTTTTTCAACGCGCAACGCCATCGAAGCCATGAAAGGTGGGCCCATCGGAGTTGTGGATGCTGAGGCACATGCATCGGAGGAACGTGATAGTACGGGCCGGCTAAAAGTAAAGGGGAATTGCTACATCTGCTCGAAACGACACCCTACTCGTAAAGCATGCACATTATGCAACAAACCAGTGTACGCAGAGCATTCCAAAGACTTACCTCAATGCGATAGATGTATTTGAATTTCAATAATTTTAAGCAAAAATAATTAAAACTGACATTATAAAATAATAATAAAAAAATAATTACAAAACTTAGCTCAAAATAAACTATACTTTTATATTATATTATCATACCCAGATATGTATTCTGTTGACTTAAGGGTGCAACTTTGTAAATGGGCTTTAAATTCCGAACGGATGATCTAATCCTAACCAAACTTGGAACTATTGCGTAAAACAGTTTTGACTAGGATATCAGGAAATTTCAAGTCGATCCGGTTATCCAGTTTAGACCTACAGCGTTTTCAAAACTAAAAACATACCCAGGTATGTTGCCGTTGACATAAAGGTTAAAAGAGAATTGAAGAGAACTGCTTCAAGAAAAACTGCCAATTCTAAAACATGACTTAAGGCCTCACTAGTTTTTACTTTTCGTTGTCGTTTTGTGCCGTTATTTTCTGTATAAAATATTTTGCAATTACTTTTTCTGTGCAAGGAATCAGCTGGCAACCTACAGAACTGCTTAAAGCTGTATACAAAATATCACAACACACTAATACATACACACCTTTGGCTATCACTTAACGTTGAATTCCATTTTCTACAGATTTGTCCGCAACAGAACAGAACGAAAAAGAAAAAACAAACCACATACAGACTTCCAATTGAACAGAAACAAAACAGCTGATTAAGAACGGAACAGCACTTACAAACTAATTCTGCCTTTAGAGAAGATATTTATTTTTCATATCTCTGATCACGAAGTTCACCACTATTTTTAAACAAGAAGAGAACTTTTACAGAATCTCAAGAATATAATAAATAAATTAACTCAAGAGAACGCACTTAAAGAGAAACCTTTTTTTTTTGATGAACTGCGTTTGTTTTCTTTTGTGGTTAGTTTATGTATTCATATATGTATGCATATTAAAATTTCCATACTATGTGTATATGATTTAACCACATGTATTTAATGTATCATAGAAAATGGTGATTTATATTTTGTTATACTGTGTACATACATATGTATGTACATATGTGAGAACTGTTAGTTTTTTTATAAATTAGATTTTTTTATGTACTGTATAATTATATTTATTTATATAAACGGAAAATAACGGTTTGATTACAGCGGTATTATTGCTTTAAGCAATATTAAATTTTTTCCTTTTTTATACATATATATGTACATATATGTATGTACATATGTATAGGAGTGTGTATGTACATCTACACGAGGTTTGTTCAAAAAGTATCGCCCAATTTTGAATATTCGCGAGTTACGTATGTATATTCGAATCTTAATTTTTTTTGTGGCGTTATGTTGGTACTCATGTCTCTCACTTATGCCAACAATTTCGGCCATTTTGAATATTCGGTTAATTGTTGACAGCAAAGCGCTTGCAAGTGTTTTGCCTTATTATGCGGCAAGAAAGTCATCAGAATGCCCGAAGATGAAACTATTATCAAGTTTAAGAACTACTACAACCAGTTGGATCAGAAAGTATACCAGAGGTGTCACGAGACGGAAGATAATTGTATTTTCGGAGGTCTCGCTCACACAGTCATGAAATTCTCTTTACGTTTTCTTTCGCGTGCTATTATTTTTAAGCAATTCCATTTTATACTTTGTGGTCTCATTCGCTACCTAATTTTTGTAAATAAATTTTTATTTTTTTTTTCATATATTTATTTATTGTATCTTCAAAAATGAACTAACAATAAGTAATCAAATCTTAAATCTAAATATAATTATTAGGCCCGACCAGTGTCAGACATAAACTTAGTGATAGTTATAAATAATACATAAGTAGTGATAATCAAAAAGGAAAAAAAAAATAAACGTATTTTCAAGAAGTCCCATCTGGAGGGTTGAGAATAAGGGCCCTTGTGTCCCTCTTTTTTAAGCGGATATGTCCAGTAAAGTTCAAGATATTACGAGCGAGCGGATTAGGATGTGTCTCGAGTTTTGTTAAATATTTGCCTGCGTATTTTGCAATTTCTTCAGTCACTAGTGGCATATTTAAATCGCGATGTATATTTGAATTTTTGATGTACCATGGAGCTGATGTTATCAAACGTAAAATTTTGTTTTGCCTTCGTTGGATTTTCTCAACACTTGAAGCTGAAGCAGTGCCCCATAGCTGAATTCCATAGCACCATATTGGCTTCAAAAGCGACTTGTATATCAAAAGTTTGCAGTCTAGGCTGAGTGTTGAATTTCTGCCAATTAACCAATATATTTGAGTTAATTTAAGTTTCATTTGAGTTAACTTAGAGTCAATGTGATATTTCCATGTAAGCCTTCGATCAATGTGTATGCCAAGGTATTTCACTTGAGAATGTTGAGGAATACTTTGATTGTTGATTCGAATGGGAGAGCAAGTATCTCTTCTTAGGGTAAACGTTATGTGGACACACTTTTGTTCATTTACTTTAATTCTCCATAAGTTCAACCATATTTCAAGCTGGGTAATGTGTTCTTGGAGATTGCGGGATGCCTCATCAGGGTTTTTGTGTATACTCATACAGGCTGTATCATCGGCAAATGTAGAAGTTAGGATGTTATTGCTCACAGGAATATCACAAGTATATATTAGATACAAGACTGGCCCCAGAATACTGCCCTGTGGCACACCGGAAGATATAGATTCGAGCACACTTGTGAACTCTCCTTCCACAACAGTGAACTTCCTATCAATAATACAACTTTCCAAAAGCCTTTGTATGTTTATTGGTAGGTACGTCTTCAATTTTAAAACTAGGCCTTCGTGCCATACTTTATCAAATGCCTGAGAAACATCAATAAAGAGAGCAGAACAATACTTCTTTTCTTCAAATGTTCTTCTTACAACTTGGACCAATCTATGCGTTTGTTCAATGGTGCTATGCTGAATTCTAAAACCAAATTGATGGTCCGGGATGCACCCATTATCACCTAAAATTTTGGACAATTTAGTCATGAGCAGCTTTTCGAAAAGCTTTGAGATTGTTGATAGTAAGCTTATAGGCCTATATGACTCAGCCTTGGTAAGATCTTTGCCCGGCTTTGGAATCATTTTTATTTTGGCAAGTTTCCAGTTATTTGGAAAATACTGCATTCGTAAAATAGCATTAAAAATAAAATTCTTATTGCAATATGAGGCAAGTTCATCAGCATCTTGTTACTAATGCCATCAATACCTGGAGCTTTCTTCGTGTCGATTTCAGCAATTATTTTTTGTAGTTCACGCACCTTAAACCTTAAGGGACGAGGGGGTAGAAAAACTACACTCGGTAAATCGGCAGCACACGTACATGAATTGGGAGTAAATACAGATTTTAAATGCTCAGAAAATAAGTTACCTTTCTCACTATCGCTTCTCGCCCACCTTGCGGTCGAAGTACACAGGGGTGATTTAAGGCCAACGGGTCTTTTAAGATTTCTAGTAGCGCGCCATAAAGAGTAATTAGATGCTGACGTTACATCAAGACCTTTTAAATACTTTTCCAGTAATGCAGTTTTTTCCGACGATAGCAGCTCTTTGAGTCGTTTAGTACATTCTTTAAGTCTGATTTTATTTAGGGGTGATCTGTGTTGTTGCCATTATCTTTTAGCTCTCCTTTTTCACATAGAAGACGTTCAATTTCTGTAGAATAAATTCTATTAAAGCCAGTCTGCGGATAGGAGGTAGTGGCATGTTCAGCAGCCTGTTTAATATTTTCGTTAAGATTGGCAATGTTAAATTCAATATCATCAGATGATCTTAGCTGAATGTTTTCTACGCAGTGATTACTAAGATATTTTTTTGAATCCTAGCCAGTTGACACCATTAATCATTTTCAAATATGAGATAGTTAAATCACTCCTTGTGGGTTGAAAATTGTAACTATTGTGGGAGAGTGATCGGAGGACAGATCTAGAGAGGCCTCTACGTGAATTAAGTCTCTATGACTATTTTTCGTAAAGCCAAAATCTATAACATCTCGAATTTTTCTTACGTCAGTAGGCCAGTAAGTAGGCTCCCCGCTCGAAATGACATCTAAGCCCATTTTTAAAATTGTATTAAACAACGCTCGACCTCTAGGTGTAACAAAGACGCAAGCCCCAGTACGTATGTTTTGCATTGTAGTCACCAGCTGAATTGCTGATCCACCGCATGCTCTCCGTCTAGGGTCCTTTGTATCATATAAAGTGTAACCATTTATTTCAAATAAGCTTCTTGAGGTCAAATGAGTCTCAGAAACCAACATTATATCAATATTTTTTTCCATGAGGAAGTGCTCAAGTTCATTTTTATGTTGGCGAATGGCGTTTGCGTCACAGAAACATATTTTTAACTTGTTCATGGTTTGTTAACTAATGCTTGAAGCAGTGTATTCTGCATTCGCAGCATTTCTTGCATCATATTAGTCATATTTGTAGTAAAGTTGTTTATAGTTAGCACCAGATTCTCAATAGTAGCTTCAAGGCGACTAAAGTTAAAGCTTGAGTTTGCATTCATTGAATTATTTGGCGGTGGAACATTTTGTGTGCGAATAGAACTAGTCTTAGCAGCATCAGCATACGATACACGTGAAGTAACTGGTTGGCTCATTTGAGCAAAAGTGGCGGAGTTCGCGTTTACTGGTTGAGCTGGAGTTAATTTGGGTTTTTGACCCATAGCCTGTTTAACGAAAGAATATACAGGACATCCTCTGTAGTTAGCGGTGTGATTACCTCCACAATTACTGCATTTTTTTTCTGATTGATCTTTTGGCTTATTACAGCTAGCAGTACCATGCAATTCACCGCAGATAACACAAACTGTAGGTAATTTGCAGTAAGTTTTTGTATGGCCATATTCTTGGCAATTATGCCACTGTACGGGACCTGAACGCTTACGTGGCTCTTGAACTGTGATTTTTCGGTGTAACTTTACGCTATAAATTGGATGGGTTTAATTTTTTTCAATTTTATGTCATTCGGCTCCATTTCGACCAGAAATAGGGGTTGGGGGACCTTTTCCCTGTTAATTATGTTGGTAACATTTTTACCTTAAATCCTTGGTCGACAAGTGCACATTTTACTTCTTCGGGCTCAACATATGAATCTATGCCCTTTAATACTATCTGTAGGCCTTTAGCGCTCTTAAGTTGGTATGTGTAAAAATTTGTTTTATTTTTTTCGAATTCACTAACAATTTTTCGAAAATCTTTTTCGTCATATATTTGGATTTTAGTTTCATCAATATTACCTCGTTTAATTGGAACGATGTGAAAAGTATTTTCTCCAATGGTCGACAGTAGCTTTTTTAGAAGCGCGTTAGAATTTTTTTCTCTCAAATAAATAGGTGGTGGCTTAAAAGACTTTTGCGATGATGTAGCGGGCTTGTCGTTTTTGTCTTGCAATAATGAAAAACGATTTTGGCGATTGGTAGAAAATGCACTGTTATCCCTAGACATCTTTGGAGCTGATGAAATTTTAGAAGAATTTGGGCTTCGCCCACGCTTTACCACGGTTATATATCTGTCCATTCCTACTTGTACCTTTGGTTTTGAGTTACTGTTATCTGTAGTGATAACTTGGTTTAGTGATGAACACGAGCACGGAGCGGATGATATCGCTGACTTGAATTAAGAAGTACTAGGCAATTGTAATGTTAACGAATCACTAGTTCGCATTGGACAAAGCGAAGTTGATTGCTGACGAAAAAGTGGCTTTGCCGTTAGAAAAAGACTATCATCAGATTTTTTATTTTTATTGTTAACATTGAGAGCTTCAGAACTAACAGTAAAATATGCATTTCTGCCGTTTGAACTCACTTCACAATTTTTTGTTTTTGAGGTACTCATGTAGAGTATTCCTCAAGGGCACTTTGTTTGCGGTTTTTGTTTTTTGTTTCTTGCTATGTAAAAATAATATCAGCAATATTTGCTTTGCTTATTTATCAAAGTTAATACATATGTATGTATTACGGTTATTATGTATTACGAATATTTTTTTATGATTTTTTGTTTGTTTAATATGTATATGAAAAAACTCTGCTAAGATGTCTGTTCACTATGAAGGTTCAGCGAGAACTTGTAAATAAATGGTAAAAATTAATGTTTGTGAACGAAAATGCTTAAAACGAAGTCTCTAATAATTTTAAAACAAATTTTAATCACTTTTTTAATACTAATAGCCTTTTTCGCATTGTTTTCTTTAATTCAACACCTCAAGTTCCTCAATTTAATTTTGTACAAATGCTCATCTGCTCAAATGTATTTTCATTTTATGCTTTGTGGTCTCCTTCGTTGTCGGCTTTTTGTAAGTTGAAGTTTAAAATTAATATTTTTGTAGGAAAATGTTTAAAATTGAGTTTGTAAGCATCTGAAAACTAACTTTAATCACTTTTATGACACTAATAATGTTTTACACATTGTTTTTTTTTAGTTCAACATTTTTTTTTAGTTCAACACTACAAAATCTTTCATTTACTTATGTAAAAATTTTCAATCGTTAATTTCACTAAATATAAATTTTTTGTTGTTTGTTTTGATTATTGTACTAAAAATATTCAATAACAAACACACTATATTTGCCCCTTTTTAACAGTGATCAAATCAGCGGATTTTAGCTTTTTTCATAAGTCACTTTCTACAACTCTGGTCTACTTTGTGAGTTGGATGCACCATTTGAAATCTACGCGGACTTTGAGTCTATTTTGGAAAAAGTTGATGATACCGTAAATAAAAGTAAAACAAATGTACAGAAACATCGTTCTTGTGCATTCGGCTATTTTATTAATTGTAGCTTTAATAGAGAAAATAATTTATTATTTTCGTGAAGAAACAGGCGAATATACGAGTATTTATCAACAAAAGAAATTAAGATTGTACAGATATTTACTTAAAGTTAAGAAAATGTTCATGACCACAATAGAAATAGCTCAATATAATAACGCACAAATTTGTCATATATGTAAGAAAATTTTAAACAACAATAAAGTTAGAGATCATTGTCATCTTACGGGTAATTATCGTGGGACAGCTCATAACGAATGCAATTTGAATTATAAAACCTTTCAGTTCATACCAGTTATCTTTCATAATCTGTCTGCATATGATATTCACCTATCTTTTAAAGAACTTTCTAGTATAAAAAATGTGCGCAATAAAAGTGATTCCCCAGAATACAGAGCGTTATATTTCTCTTTAAATTTTCATCAGCTTAGACGGAAAAAAATGGATTTGAAATCAGATTTATAGACTCGTTTAGATTTATGACTTCGAGTTTAGATACATTAGTGAAAAATCTTGATAGTAATGCTATCAATACTGTTTGGTCATTTTCCTTTGATGAAGATCATTTCAACCTGATTAGAAGAAAGGGTGTATTTCCATACTTTTACATGGATTCCATGACTAAGTTTAAGGAAACTAAAATCCCTAGTAGAGAAGAGTTCTTTTATATTCTAACGAATGAATGATGTAGTCGAATATGAACGTGATCAAAAAACATGGAGGTAGTTTAACTGTAAAACCCTCTGTGATTATACTGAGCTCTATTTAAAGACAGATGTTCTTGTTCTAACCGACGTGCTTGGAAATTTTAGGAAAATGTGTAAAGGTATATTCGATTTGTACCCCTGCCACTATTATACAGTACCAGGCTTATCTTGGGATACAATGTTGAAAACTATACAAGTTTGACTAGAACAGTTCACTGATTCTGAAATGTATATATTTATACAAAATGGAATTAGAGGTGGACTAGTTCAATGTTCGCAAAGATATTCGAAAGCGAATAATAAGTATTTGGAAGATTTTGATAAAGGAAAGCCCCATAATTTATTGTCTATTTAGACGCAAATAACCTTAACGTGTAGGCGATGTCCGAATATCTTCCTTGCTGAGAATTTGAGCGGATATGTCATACTGATTTTGATGTTATAAAAATTTCTGATACTGCAGAGTATGGGTACATTTTGGAAATAGATATAGATTATCCCGATTTGGTGCATGATCTACAAATGATTTGACATTTTGTCTCCAAAATATTTCCGTGGGGGATCCAAGATAAAAAAAAATTAGTTGCAGACTTACACTCAAGAACTAATTACACCATACACCATAGAGTTTTAAAACAAGGCATTTCAAATGGCCTCATCTTAAATCAAATCCATAGAATCCTTAAATTTAAGCAATCTCCTTGGCTTAACCAACTTATTGACTCGATAGGACAAATGCTAAAAACAACTTAGAAAAAGATTTTTTCAAACTTCGAAAAAATGCTGTTTATGGGAAGACAATGATAAACATTGAAAAACGCAGGGACATTAGAATTACTTCATCTTGGCAAACAACAAAGAGGAATCATTTTGATCTGAGAGCATTAACTTCGAGGCCAAATTTTAAGCATTTGACAAAATTTTCTGATGATATGTATGCGGTAGAGGTAGAAGAAATTGAACCACTATATGATAAACCCATATATGTTGGTTTTACAGTACTGGAGTGGGAATGTATGACTTCCATTATGGCTTCATGAAGCCTTAATTTGGAAAGAAAGTTTCTCTCAACTATATGGATACTGACTCTTTTATTTATTCAATTAAAACTGATTAGTTTTATGATGATATCCGTAATGATATTAGGTTGAATTTTGATACGTCAGAATATCCCATAGATAATCACTTTCGTTTGCATCTACTCAATAAAAAGGTTTTGGGAATGATGAAAGATGAAAACAAAGGGGATAAATTACTGAGCCTGTTGGTTTAAGAGCAAAAATTTATTCTCTGTCGACTCTTCGCTCGGAAGATGTTGAAAAATCAAAAGGGTCAAAAATCTGTAATTAAAAAGTTGTCCATTAATGATTACAAAAGATGCTTAGGTCTGAAACACATCAGATATTTACTCAAAAACTACATAAAATAGTACTTAGCTTTTCTGATGATAAAAGAACGAAAAATGAAACAATGGATGTAGAATAGAATGATTCCTACTAATTTTTGTATGTAAGATGACAACGAAAATTTAATTTTGTACTAATTGTATTTATTTATTAATTTATTTCTCTAATTATTTATTAATTTATTTACAGCCTGGCCCACGATGTCGATAAGAAAGTTTCTTTCGCTTGCTTATATTGAAAACAAAAACAAAATAAGAGAATTTGTTTTTGTTTTCAATGTAAGTAAGCGAAAGAAACGTTCTTGTCGACATCGTGGGCCAGGCCGTTAATCTTTATTTATTTGTTTATTAATTTATTAATTTATCATTATAAGAAACAAATATTAGATTAACGTACTTTTTTATATTTTTATTTTTACATAAAGTTAAATTTGTATTAGTATTAAGATTTTTTAGAAAAAATTTAAAATAAAATATTGAAAAAATAATGAAATATGTAAATGTTTTTTATTTCAACTTAAATGTACTATATATAAATTTTAACTACAAATGTCTACATTTTTATATGTATGTATTTTTTTCTCCACTTGGTGAACTTAGTTGGATCAAACAATTTTTGTTTTTGCTTATTTGCAAATTTTTGTTTACATTACTATTTTTTTTTAGTATTAGTTTTAGATATATCGCTTAATGCTGCATACGTTGTTAAAGTGTTTTTGAAAAGCATATTGAGTTTCTGAGGCTTTAAACTTTTATTATTTTCAACAGCTGTCTTTATTTTACTTTCCTCTTTCTTGGGAATTCTTTTAATATTTTTAGAACTATTTATGAATTCTTTGAGAGGTCCAGTTTTTATACTATGAATTATGAAGCTTTTTCTTCAAGACATTTTTTGTCGACACCAACTGCTTTAAGACTTTCACATCCACGTCATGTATCAGCTATCAAATCAGGTTATCAGGTCTGGATTGCAAGATATGGAGCACAGTTTACTCCGAATGTTACCATTTTTAATTGACAATCTTTTGAATGTCGCCGCAAAAAACATATTAATTTTTTCTCTATTTAAGAATTATAGATATTAAATCATTTTGGAGAGTTGAGCCTGTGTGAAGAATGTCATTGAGCGAGTGTTTTGACTTAGTTTTTCTCAACTGATTTTGCGCGAGCTACAGGGATTTCTTCCTGTTCCCAAAACTTTGTTGATAGAGAATCGAGTTTTGAAGTTTCAGATGGGACAACTGAGGTTGTAAAGGCCTGAATGGTCTGAGCTTTGATGGGACCGCTAAGTAACCACCTAAATATGGGGTTATATCCAGATACCTTCAATATTGAGGAAGTGCTCATAGTCATTGGCAAGGATAAGATATATCTGAGACGACTTATTAAAGGTTGGTCTGCTGGATCTAACTCTGCAAGCTCGGCTGAGATCGTATCTTTTTGAATATAATACAATTTGCGATTCTTTATTAGTAGATTTCTTTTGCCCGCCAATGCCTATAATATCAAAATGCTACTTTTGATAGAGAAGTTAAAGTCGATTTCGTACTCTTTCTGATAAAAATGTTCTTTGGGACCCGGGATCAATTAAGGCTCTGACTGTAAAGAGTTCACCTTTGTGCTCAATTTGTACTAGCGCTGTACGTAATAAAATATTTTCATTGCTAGTAGAACAATTGGCTTGAAATCGTTTTAATGTACTAGGTAATTCATCTCATCTGTAATACTTTTAATGTTTTGACTGATATTATCAGACAAGTTTTGAGAGAACTTATTATTAATTAGAATTTCATTGTTCTGAAGGTTTTCTGGGTTTTGGGTTGCATTATGAGAGGTTTGCCCCATATGTAGCAGAGTATGATGCGATTTTTTGCAATGTAGACACGTATGCTTAATTTTGCACTTTGCTTTCATGTGAGAATATGCTAAGAAATTATTACAAATTTTGTTCTGAAATACATAGTCTACACTTTGCTGTTTTGTGAACGATCTACTAAATTTTGGGCATGCTCTAAGAGTATGGTTTTCGTTACATCATTTCAAAGATGAGCTTAAGTTTTGTTGCGATACATATATTTGAATTTTAGGTGAGTGCTTATTTGGGACCGTTCAGGTAGCTCATGGATGTAAGCGATTGTTCCCAAAGGGATAGGGTTAATTTCGGAAGCTTTGTTGATATCAACCTGATTATTATTGGATCCCAACTTTCCACCTGGACACCAAGAGTTTCCAGGTTAGCTAGTGACTCATTTACGGATGTTTGTATTTTCCGTATTGATTCACTATCTTCATTTTTTGCTGCTGGAATGTCAAAAAGGATTTTTAAGTGGGTGTCAACTAGGACGCCTTTATTCTGATAGCGGGACTCTAAAGCATTCCAGGCGAGATCAAAATTATTGTGTGAGATGGGGTATCGTTTAACTATAGAGCCTGCTTCACCTCTCTTTTTATTACGGAGATGGTATAGTTTTGTCATGGCATCGAGCTTTGAGTTGTTGATGTAAAAGTCTCGAAGAGATGGCCATTGTTCATAAATACCCGTGAACACCTCTGCATAGCATGGAGGCAGTTTAATACAATCGCTATAATTATTGTTAGCAACATTTTGAGCGGGAGTTGGGGCTGCTAAGGAATAACGCCATGTAGATTGAAATCTTGGATTACCAGCATTATCTCCTAGTATAGATTTCAAAAGATCAAGTGTTTGAGAGCTACATTCGTAATACGCATTACTACACTCTTCAAATTTTATTTGGGCGTGCTTTCTGAAGTCTTCGGTAACTCCGGCGTCTTTGGACAACATAACGTCTTTATGACTACTACTTACTTTACCCCATCTTGGGTCTAAGTCTCTTTACTTGACTTCAAGGATGGTTTCAGTTTGATCAGCATCTGGAGTTTCTTTAAGCTTTTCACAGAACGCGAGTAAGTTATTGCAGTCGAACTTGAAGTGCTCTTTAACATCTGAATTAGATGTACGAGATATGGACGGCATTTTTATGTTTCCCCTTAATTGCACTTACAAATTATTTAATTTTTTTAATTTGCTTTCTTAATTTTAAAATTTTTTTAAATGAAATACGTTATTCCAGAATACCTTGCTATATCTGCTTGATGAGATAAGGGGCTAGGGGTGTAGTACTAGACGTAAATTATCTTAAATCAAAGTATAGAAATCTAAATTTAGGATGCTCGGAATTTGGTGATCAGATTGAGTTATAAAATTACAATTATCGATGTAATTTCAATAAAGATTATTTATTTCAATCTTTTTTTTCAAACGTTTTCCCAATCAAATATTTTATTTTATTGTGAATAGAATTCTTTTTATTATTTATCTGGTGAGGCCTATCTTGTCTTATGTCAATAAAAACTCAATTTTTATTACATATTTTTCCCGACGTTTCGTGAATTTTATGTTCACTTCTTCAGGGGATTTGTCTATTTTATTAAAATTTAAAAGTTAACATCAAAAGCGTATAGAAAATAATATACATAACAAGATAAACTTACTAACAATCGAGTTGTGTTGTTAAAAATATACAAGTTTACTTTGAACCAAAAATTACAATATTAAGAAAGATGGCTTTAGCTGTTGCTTATTATCACACTGTAAACGGCGCTTAAGTTGTCAGTATCTTTTTTTTGTTCATTGTTTTCTTTATTTTCTGTTGTATTCTTAAACCTTCTGTTGTGTAACGTTTTTTGTATTGTTTTCTACATTTAGAATTTTAATATTGTCAAAATCAGGTGTATGATTAGTTTCTATTATATGTTTAGATAATGCCGTGCTTTCTTTGTTTTTATTTATGTCTGCTTTATGTTCTTTCATTCTTGTTGCTAAATTTCTTTTTGTTGTGCCAATATAGACAAGATCACAGCTGTTAGCATTATCTCCCGTACATGATATTTCATACACGACATTATTTTGTTGTAGTTTGTCAACTGGTGTTTTTGTGTTAGTGAAAATGGTACTCAATGTTTTATTAGCTTTATATGCTAAGGCGGTGTTGTTATTGTTTATTGTATATTTTAAGTTTCTATTATCTGTTAATCCTGGTATATATTTGACGCTGTGGTACTGTTTATTATCATCAGGGTTGCCATTTTTGTTATTTTGTGGGTGTTTGTGGGAATTAATAAGGGTTTTAATTAAATATGGGGGGAAACTATTATCTATTAATATTTTAGTGATTTTTTGTATATTAAGTGCGTGAAATTGTTCGTCGCTAATATCCAAGACTATATGTATGAGATTTCTTGCCGTGTTGATTATTTGAAACTTCGGTTGAGTTGCATTAAAGTTTATAATTCTTCCTGATGAAGCATGTTTTGTATACCAATCAAATAATATTTTATTATCCAATCAGTGTAGTGTGGTGTCAAGATACGATATTTTTCTTTCCTTTTCTATTTCTATATTGAATTTGATCTTAGGATGATATGCATTTAATGAATTTAAAATCTCGTTTTTGTTGTTGATATTGATTACAGCCAAAATATCGTCTACGTATTTAGTTATGTATTTTATGTAAATATTTTTGCTACTTAGCTCGGCTATTGCTTTGTCCAATAAATTGTCTAAAACGATGTCAGCAATAGTTGGAGAGAGGGGATTTCCCATGGGCATACCAAAAATTTGATTGTATATATTGTTATTGTAAACAAAATAATTGTTGTCGTAAAGGCAAAATTTAAGAATATCAAGAAATTTCGGTTTTGGTAGTACCGTGTGGTTTTTAATGGAGTTCCATTTGTCCATTATAATATTTATGGCTGTATGCGTGGGAATATTCGTGAATAGGGAAATAACATCAAAAGAGACCAAGGAGTCAGTGGAGTCTATTTGCAATTGTTTAAGCTTATTTTTTAATTCAACTGAGTTTTTTGTGTTGTATTTCTCTGATACAATATTTTTAAGTATTCTTCCTAAATATTTACTGAGTTGATAATAAGGGACTTTAAAGGATGATACTATTGGTCTCAAAGGTGTACCCTCTTTGTGTGTTTTAGGTAATCCGTAAATTCTGGGAGCGGTTGCAGCGGAACAAATGAGCATGTTTTTGAGTCTGTAATCTATGTCATCTTTTATATGTAAATCATTTACTATATTATTATTAATTTTAATTAATTTGTCGGTGGGATCCGTCCTAATAACCCTGTAGGTATTCTTGTCTTCAAGTATATTTTCCATTTTGCTTTGGTATTCCTCTTTGTATAATGCAACTGTTTTATTGCCTTTATCTGACTGCGTTATTATTATGTTTTGTTGTCTCTTTAAAAATTTTTTAGTTTTTTCAAAAATTGTGAGAATAAGTTTTTCCCTCTGTGTATTTTTTAACCTCCTTTTAAAAAATGTAATTTTGTTCGCAAGTCTAGTTATGGCTACTTCTTTTTCTTTGTCATCACTATTATTATTATTTCCCCCTAATTTTTGGATGCATTGTTAAACATCTGCTATTACTTGTAGTGGTGAAAAATTGCTACGATTTATTGGTAGCGCAAACTTTTTCCCTAAGGACAATAGCCATTTGCTTTCCCATGGTATTTCAATATTAGTCTTGTTCGCAAACCAGTGTTCATTAAACCGTAACCCCAGTTTTTGAAATAAGTTTTCTTTTAGAGCATTTAATTTTTGTTTTTGTTTTTCTTTAGTGTTCGTTGCTATGTGTTTAGCTCTTTCCGTTTGATGCTTCATGAAAGTGGAAAAGTCAGCAGAAGTCACAAAATTTCTTATACCAATTTTTATTTGGTAGAGTTTTCTCCTAATTGTTTTTATATCAACATTTGTTTGTGATATTTCTAAATTCATTAACTTATTATGAAAATTTCGTTCTATTTTGTCAAGTTTTCCCTTAATAGTGTGACATTCAAAAAGTTTTCTAACCTGTGTCGTTGTGTGTTTATTTTAATTTTTTTTACTTTTAGTTTTGATATTAATTTGAAGTTAATATGTTAATGATGGTCTATACAATTTTCAGTATTATTTTATTTCTAGTTATGAATTTACTATTTTTGTTAGCTATAAGGCTTCCGCTAATAAATTCATATAAATTCATATGTCGGAATGAGTTTTGATTTATTTGATATTTATTTGATTTTATTTAATTCTCTTTTATAGATTTTGGTGAAAATTTTTAATTTGTGTAATGAGAAAAAATTATCTGCGCGGCAACACTTGAGTTATAATCCAAAGTAAATAATGATACTGGTATGATCGGGGATGGACACTGAGTGTTTTCATATATTAGCACATTTGTTTGTGTAAATATAAATTCTTTTATGAATCGAACATATTTTGATACCATTTAATGTGATATTGATATTTAATCTTTCACAGTTGTTTTGTTTGTATATTCGAAATGGTTAATTTAAATCTTATTTTTTCAATAATCTGTTTCCATTTATTAAGGTAATTAAAAAATCCTTTCTGCCAAATCTGTTATTTAATATTCTTGAGCAGTAAATGAACTTATGTATTTAGTTTTTTCTTTAGACTGTATGTGTGAATTTTTCATTCTCTTTGTTTTGCTTTATTTTTGCTTCAATTGCAATTTGCAGAATATTAGTCCCCTTTTACAATTGAGAAATTGAAAGGTAGACACGAAATTTGTTGGCGAGGGGTTGAAGAGGTAGAGTGTGTAGTATACGACCCTCTGTACTGGAAAATTTTTGTTTCTCTTTTCTACTTTTCGTATTTTATTCTTGTTGCTTCACATGATTTTTCTCCTTTCAGGGGCTGTATGCATACTTGATGGGTATCAAATCATATGTATGTATTTATGTGTAAGTGTATGTAAGTAGCAAACGTCAAGAAGTAAACAAACTATAAATTTTCTGTCTGTCTATTAATTTCGCAATTGTAAAAGGTTTGGGCAAGTTCAAAAGAGAATGAGCAAAATGTCTGCCTTTCAATTTCCCAATTGTAAAAGCGGACTTAGTCATGTTTTAGACTTGGCAGTTTTTCTTGAAGCAAGTCTGAGTTTATGGGAGAGAGGGGAAAGAAGAAAGAAGAGGGGTACTGACTTGCTTGTACAGAAAAGTTACTTCAATTCTCTTTTGTTATTTCATTCGCTGCATTAAAACAGTAGCAAAATTTAACTAAAAACCGTCTGTGTGTAAACAAACGTGCAGTTTTAAAAGAGAATTGAAGAGAACTGCTTCAAGAAAAACTGCCAAGTCTAAAACATGACTTAAGGCCTCATTAGTTTTTACTTTTCGTTGTCGTTCTGTGCCGTTATTTTCTGTATAAAATATTTTGCAATTACTTTTTCTGTGCAAGGAATCAGCTGGCAACCTACAGAACTGCTTAAAGCTGTATACAAAATATCACAACACACTAATACATACACATTTTTGGCTGTCACTTAACGTTGAATTCTATTTTCTACAGATTTGTCCGCAACAGAACAGAACGAAAAAGAAAAAACAAACCACACATACAGACTTCCAATTGAACAGAAACAAAACAGCTGATTAAGAACGGAACAGCACTCACAAACTAATTCTGCCTTTAGAGGAGATATTTATTTTTCATATCTCTGATCACGAAGTTCACCACTATTTTTAAACAAGAAGAGAACTTTTACAGAATCTCAAGAATAGAATAAATAAATTAACTCAAGAGAACGCACTTAAAGAGAAACCTTTTTTTTTTTTGATGAACTGCGTTTGTTTTCTTTTGTGGTTAGTTTATGTATTCATATATGTATGTATGCATATTAGAATTTGCATACTTATGTGTATATGATTTAACCACATGTAAGTATTTAATTTATCATAGAAAACGGTGATTTATATTTTGTTATACTGTGTACTATGTATGTACATCTACACGAGGTTTGTTCAAAAAGTATCGCCCAATTTTGAATATTCGCGAGTTACGTATGTATATTCGAATCTTAATTTTTTTTGTGGCGTTATGTTGGTACTCATGTCTCTCACTTATGCCAACAATTTCGGCCATTTTGAATATTCGGTTAATTGTTGACAGCAAAGCGCTTGCACGTGTTTTGCCTTATTATGCGCCAAAAAAGTCATCAGAATGCCCGAAGATGAAACTATTATCAAGTTTAAGAACTACTACAACCAGTTGGATCAGAAAGTATACCAGAGGTGTCACGAGACGGAAGATAATTGAGTTTTCGGAGGTCTCGCTCACACAGTCATCAAATCCTCTTTACGTTTTCTTTCGCGTGCTATTATTTTAAAGTAATTCCATTTTATACTTTGTGGTCTCATTCGCTACCTAATTTTTGTAAATAAATTTTTATTTTTTTTTCATATATTTATTTATTGTATTTTCTAAAATGAACTAACAATAAGTAATCAAATCTTAAATCTAAATATAATTATTAGGCCCGACCAGTGTCAGACATAAACTTAGTGATATTTATAAATAATACATAAGTAGTGATAATCAAAAAGGAAAAAAAATAAACTTATTTTCAAGAAGTCCCATCTGGAGGGTTGAGAATAAGAGCCCTTGTGTCCCTCTTTTTTAAGCGGATATGTCCAGTAAAGTTCAAGATCTTACGAGCGAGCGGATTAGGATGTGTCTCGAGTTTTGTTAAATATTTGCCTGCGTATTTTGCAATTTCTTCAGTCACTAGTGGCATATTTAAATCGCGATGTATATTTGAATTTTTGATGTACCATGGAGCTGATGTTATCAAACGAAAAATTTTGTTTTGCCTTTGTTGGATTTTCTCAACACTTGAAGCTGAAGCAGTGCCCCATAGCTGAATTCCATAGCACCATATTGGCTTCAAAAGCGACTTGTATATCAAAAGTTTGCAGTCTAGGCTGAGTGTTGAATTTCTGCCAATTAACCAATATATTTGAGTTAATTTAAGTTTCATTTGAGTTAACTTAGAGTCAATGTGATATTTCCATGTAAGCCTTCGATCAAGGTGTATGCCAAGGTATTTCACTTGAGAATGTTGAGGAATACTTTGATTGTTGATTCGAATGGGAGAGCAAGTATCTCTTCTTAGGGTAAACGTTATGTGGACACACTTTTGTTCATTTACTTTAATTCTCCATAAGTTCAACCATATTTCAAGCTGGGTAATGTGTTCTTGGAGATTGCGGGATGCCTCATCAGGGTTTTTGTGTATACTCATACAGGCTGTATCATCGGCAAATGTAGAAGTTAGGATGTTATTGCTCAGAGGCATATCACAAGTATATATTAGATACAAGACTGGCCCCAGAATACTGCCCTGTGGCACACCGGAAGATATAGATTCGGGCACACTCGTGAACTCTCCTTCCACAACAGTGAACTTCCTATCAATACGTACGTCTTCAATTTTAAAACTAGGCCTTCGTGCCATACTTTATCAAATGCCTGAGAAACATCAATAAAGAGAGCAGAACAATACTTCTTTTCTTCAAATGTTTTTCTTACAACTTGGACCAATCTATGCGTTTGTTCAATGGTGCTATGCTTACTTCTAAAAACAAATTGATGGTCTGGGATGCACCCATTATCAGCTAACATTTTGGACAATTTAGTCATGAGCAGCTTTTCGAAAAGCTTTGAGATTGTTGATAGTAAGCTTATAGGCCTATATGACTCAGCCTTGGTAAGATCTTTGCCCGGCTTTGGAATCATTTTTATTTTGGCAAGTTTCCAGTTATTTGGAAAATACTGCATTCGTAAAATAGCATTAAAAATAAATAGCAAGATTCTTATTGCAATATGAGGCAAGTTCATCAGCATCTTGTTACTAATGCCATCAATACCTGGAGCTTTCTTCGTGTCGATTTCAGCAATTATTTTTTGTAGTTCACGCACCTTAAACCTTAAGGGACGAGGGGGTGGAAAAACTACACTCGGTAAATCGGCAGCACACGGACATGAATTGGGAGTAAATACAGATTTTAAATGCTCAGAAAATAAGTTACCTTTCTCACTATCGCTTCTCGCCCACCCTCCGGTCGAAGTACACAGTGGTGATTTAAGGTCAACGGGTCTTTTAAGATTTCTAGTAGCGCGCCATAAAGAGTAATTAGATGCTGACGTTACATCAAGACCTTTTAAATACTTTTCCAGTAATGCAGTTTTTTCCGACGATAGCAGCTCTTTGAGTCGTTTAGTACATTCTTTAAGTCTGATTTTATTTAGGGGTGATCTGTGTTGTTGCCATTATCTTTTAGCTCTCCTTTTTCACATAGAAGACGTTCAATTTCTGTAGAATAAATTCTATTAAAGCCAGTCTGCGGATAGGAGGTAGTGGCATGTTCAGCAGCCTGTTTAATATTTTCGTTAAGATTGGCAATGTTAAATTCAATATCATCAGATGATATTAGCTGAATGTTTTCTACGCAGTGATTACTAAGATATTTTTTGAATCCTAGCCGGTTGACACCATTAATCATTTTCACATATGAGATAGTTAAATCACTCCTTGTGGGTTGAAAATTGTAACTATTGTGGGAGAGTGATCGGAGGACAGATCTAGAGAGGCCTCTACGTGAATTAAGTCTCTATGAATATTTTTCGTAAAGCCAAAATCTATAACATCTGGAATTTTTCTTACGTCAGTAGGCCAGTAAGTAGGCTCCCCGCTCGAAATGACATCTAAGCCCATTTTTGAAATTGTATTAAACAACGCTCGACCTCTAGGTGTAACAAGACGCGAGCCCCAGTACGTATGTTTTGCATTGTAGTCACCAGCTGCAAGGAGTCACCAGCTACAAGATCCAAGCGATTTGTAGAACTTCTCATACTGATCTTCGGTAACTGAAAATCTGGGAGGTGAGTAAATTGATGATCTCACGAAATTAGCACAAAAATTGTCTACGAAAATATTCGTTGCTTGCATAAATTCTTCAGTAACGTTGTCAAGGACATAGTGCTTGTGTCTTGACTTAATTAGAATTGCTGATCCTCCGCATACTCTCCCTCTAGGGTCCTTTGTATCATATAAAGTGTAACCATTTATTTTAAATACGCTTCTTGAGGTCAAATGAGTCTCAGAAACCAACATTATATCAATATTTTATTCCATGAGGAAGTCCTCAAGTTCATTTTTATGTTGGCGAATGCCGTTTGCGTCACAGAAACATATTTTTAACGTGTTCATGGTTTGTTAACTAATGCTTGAAGCAGTGTATTCTGCATTCGCAGCATTTCTTGCATCATATTAGTCATATTTGTAGTAAAGTTGTTTATAGTTAGCACCAGATTCTCAATAGTAGTTTCAAGGCGACTAAAGTTAAAGCTTGAGTTTGCATTCGTTGAATTATTTGGCGGTGGAACATTTTGTGTGCGAATAGAACTAGTCTTAGCAGCATCAGCATACGATACACGTGAAGTAACTGGTTGGCTCATTTGAGCAAAAGTGGCGGAGTTCGCGAGTAGTAGGGAACTGGGGATTCGGCCCCAATTAAAATTGTTAAATTGTGGGCTGAAATTGTTAAATTGTGGCTGAAATTGTTAAATTGTGGGCTGAAATTGTTAAATTGTGGCTGAAATTGTTAAATTTTGGCTGAAATTTTAAA
Source organism: Nowickia ferox (assembly GCA_936439885.1). Taxonomy (NCBI): domain Eukaryota; kingdom Metazoa; phylum Arthropoda; class Insecta; order Diptera; family Tachinidae; genus Nowickia; species Nowickia ferox. The sequence continues at coordinate 66,708,318 of OW387023.1, read as the reverse complement.
ATTCTTGGAAATTTGTTTACATTAGGAGTTTTTTGTTTATATTAACTTTTTTTGTTTATATTAAGTATATGTATGTATGTATGTATGTATGACCGTGGGAACTTGTGCGCAGAATATTTTGTGGGAATACATTAAGGGGGTTTATATGTTTGAAGCTGTTATATGTATATGATTTCCTAATGCCGACTGGATAACATCTTTATTTTTTCTAATACCGACGGGAAAGTTATGATTGTTGTTAGACTGTGGAAATTTGTTGATGTCCGTGATTTGGGCAGGTGAGGTTTTTGTAACATGTAACCGTGGGAATTTGCGGGTGTATCTTTAAGGCAGCCTGTGTTTGGTGGGGGCGGTGTTGTTGTAATATGTATCCGTGGGAATTTGTGTGCGGAATATTTTGTAGGAATACATTAAGGGGTTTATAGGTTTGAGGCTTTTATATGTGTATGATTTCCTGATGCCAACGGGAAAACATGTTTATTTTTTTCAAATGCCGACGGGAAAACATGTTTAGTTTTTTCAAATGCCGACGGGAAAATCATGGAAATAATTTTTCCTAATGCCGACGGAAAATTTGAGGGAATGTCTAGCTGTAGGAATTGAAGTCTGGCTGTGCTTGGTGGAGGGCGGGGTGTGTCTAGATTGTAAGACCTTAAGGCTGACCGTGATTTGGGTAGGTGAGGGTGTTTTGTAATATGTAACCGCGGGAATTCGGTGAAGTTTATGCTTGTTGGAATTTAAACCAAGCTGTGCTCGTAGAGGGGCGGGATGTATGTGAGGTAGATCGACTGGTGGAGGGCGGGGTGTTGTTGTAATATGTATCCGTGGGAATCTGTGTACATGTATGTATGTATATATGTATGTCTGTAAGAGTTTAAGGTTGTCTGTGATTTATCAAAGGTGAGGTGAGAGTGTTCATGTAATACGTATCCGTGGGAATCTGTGTATATGTATGTTCGTAGGAGTTTAAGACTGATTGTGATTTGAGGTGGGGGAGGGTCTTGTTGTGATAGATAGATAGAATGTGCCTATGTGTGTATGTGTATGTATGTATTTATATATAGCAGTTTAAGTCTGTCCTTGATTTGAGGTAGGCGGGGGGTGTTATTGTAATATGTATCTATAGGAATTTGGGAGTTTATATGTTTGTAGAAATTTTTGTGTATGTATGTCTGTAGAAGTTTAAGGCTGATCGTGATTTGGATTGTTCAGATTAACGATTGTATGTGACCTTGAGAATTTGTGTATGTATATCTGTAGGAAATTTAAGGCTTATCGTGATTTATGAGGGGCGAAGTGTTCATGAAATATATAACAACGCAATTTGTGTGTATATCTGTAGGTAAGGCTGATCATGATTAATGAGAGGTGAGGTGAAGGTGTTCATGTATATGTATACGTATCTGTGTGTATGTATGTCTATATGAGTTTAAGGCTGATCGTGATTTAGGTTGTGAGATTGATAGATTGTATGTTACCTTGAGATTTTGTGTATATATATCTGTAAGAACTTTAGGCTGACTGTGATTTGTGAGGGGAGGGGCGTTGTTGAAATAGGTTTAATTTTTCGTAGATGAATTTTAGTATGTGTGTGTGTGTATGTGATTTTCTCACCCTAGTATTTATATGTACGTTGAAATAAATTATTTCTCGTATGAACATTTTTTGCTAGAAAATATTATCATATATCTGAACTTCCCTAATCCTAGTATGTTTTTCATATTGGAGGATGAGATTGCTTTATATTTTATCAAGCTTAAATTTGTCCAGTGTTAAAGTCTGTCGGTCAGAAATTTGTTTATATTTGTATAAATATTAATTTCAGATTTTGCAAAATTCTTGCGTACGATCGTGGTGATTTTGTGTATGTGTATGTGTATGTGTGTATGCGCGATAGAGTTTGACTGGTCTGTGATAAGTTTGTTTATTTAAGTACATTTGTCTTCTTCGACTTTCGTCTTCAAGCGTCAATAGCTTGGAGAACGGTTTGTATATTTTAATGATGTAGATATGTAAGTGTGATTGTTAAAATCCAATAAATACTTGAGCATGGGTAAGAAATTTGATAATATGTGTACATATGTACATATGGATCTACAAATTGATTTTATGTATGTATGTATGTACATACAAATAAGTCTGGAGCTCCCTGTTTAAATACATTTTTTTTGTCATGTGCTGTTGTTGCTGTTGTAAATATTCGCGTGGTCTTTTGTGTATAGATGTGAAATATCTCGGTAGTTTTTTTATTTGAAATTAAAAAAACTTTCTTTTAATTTTTAGATGTATTTACTTAAAAGTTTGTGAGGAGTTTCTGGTTTAAGTAAAATTTAATTCCTCTCTAGTTGTAGTAACTATAGTATAAATATTTAATATTTTTTATTTCCATTTGTTTAAAGTTGATGTAGCCTATATAGTCAACGTTAGAAATTTCTCGGTGTAAAATTTTTTCCAACTATCTTATTTTTTCTTCACCTTTTTCATATATTTTAGAACATCTTGCATTAGCTTTAAAAATGATAAACGCTTTGAAAGGAAACTGATCCAGCAGTCCAGCTGGTGGTGGTTTTATAATGAAATTGTTATACTCATTATTGTTAAAAACATCCGCTACTTCTTTTTGTAATGAAAATCATTCGAAACCTTACTCGTATATTAAAACCATTTCTTCATTCATATTACTTAATTTATAAGACTTGCAGGACTTTCTATTATTCGATCATCAGTAAAAATGCAGTAGCTGAGGTCCTTGCTTACTGTTTCATATTAAATTTCTATATCAATTGGGCCGCTATTGAATAAAAGGAACTTTTATCTTAAACTTTAGTGCATTTGGAAGTGCTTGAGATTCTTTCATATAATAGCTTTGTTGGAATCCTAGATACGAGTACATATAATATAGAATTGCATAACGTTTATTTTTAATTTTTATGTTAAGATCATCATCATTTGGATATGAGACTGAATTTAAATGTACTTTTAAATTAGTTAAATCATAATGAGGAAACTTCTTTTCTTCTTGAATAGCGATCAACAGAAAACGAAATCGTTTTCTTACAATTTAGGTCTGGTCTCTCAACGGTTCCTCTAGTATATAAGATGACTTTCTATGTCAACATATCTCTCTACTCTTTGTCAGAGTTAAGGGACAATTAAATGTTAAAATTTTAACTCCTCAAATTGTGTTACTGCATACTGATAATATGTTTTCATTAATAAGGTATATGTTTATATTATGAAGGTTACTCGCCTATGGCTTTTATTTGATGTTCTAGATTTTTTTTTTCTAATTTTATTAAAGTTCAGCGTATTGTGCATATATTTCTGATATTTTTAAGCGCGCTTTATTTACCTGTCAGACAAAGTGTACGTATCAGTTGATCACTCAGTCTCTCTTTTTAATAATTTTTTTCTTTTAATATGCCACTACTATTTTTCAGATTTTACTACTTGAAAAAGAGAATATTTATGTAATTTTTAAATGTATTCATATATACATATAGGTAAATATATGTATATATGTATAGAGAAATTACTTTATCTACAAAGAAATACATGTTTAATAATCAACTATTCTAGAAAATCGATCTCAAATAACGCAGTTACCTCCATCATCAATTCACCGTCGGTGTTTTTATAGTGTCAGAAACACTAGAATATCTATGTTTGAGAGAATTTTTACATCGAGTTTTTCTACATGAGGTTTGCTGGTTGACATCCTTAAAGTTATTGTTGACGTAGGCTGGGTTGTATCACATTCAGATGTAATAATTTCCTACTTAAAAAAGGTCCTCATTACTATCAACTATATCTGTATACATTTCATTCATGAGTTGGGTTGATCCAGATACAATTGCTGTCTACAGATTAATGATTAGAAACAAGTTTCTCATCACCTTCTAACAGATTTATATATTTTGCTAGCATGCATGCCTTAGCATGCTTCTATCGATAGTGACGCGAGAGTCCGACATGTAGTGGTGTTTCAATTAAAAATCTATACTATTAGATTTTACGATTTCGCTCTTTTTATTCTTTTACAAAGTAGATACATATTTATGTATTTCATTTAGCACAGAGTCATAAAATTTCTTTGCTTACAAAATTGTGTGACATTCTTTTAAATTTGCATGCTTAGGCATGCTTTCAATATTTTTTCTGTAAATTTATTTGATACTCATACAGTTACAGATATAAAGTAAGATCTGCTTACATTGCATTTTACAATTTATGTATGCTTCAGCATGATTCCAGTTGAAGTCCATATTTATTCAGTAAGTTTGTTTGATACTAATTCATACACATATACATTCTTAAAGATTGGAAATCTAAGTCCAATTTATGTAGTTTATCTATATTTTCTAAAGATTTGATAGCTATAGAAATTAATAGAGTAAAGATCTATTATAATAGCCCATGGACATATTTTAAAATTTCGCTTGCTAGAGCTTTCGAAATGGAAAATGTACAATTTTCACTATAAAAAGTGATAATATTAGGTGTTACTGAATATTACACTGTGTTGTAATTTATTTTGATCACTTAAGTTTTCACAATATTTCATACAGGCCAACAAGTTTAGAGAATTTCCAGTATATTAAGTTAATTATCTTTCTTAAGACCTATCATTCCTTCAAAAATACAAACCAAACTAGATTTTTCCTGTTTAATTTTATTTTTTACTTTCATTAAATTTCAACATTTTGTTCATCTTCAAATTATTATATTTAGCAGCTTTTTCTCATTTGTTGAGTTAACTTTAATCGGAAAAATTTAAATAGTGAGATGAACTTTTATATTGTATACGAGTACATTAAGTAATTCTTGGTATATTTCATTTATATAAACCATCATCACATAATTCCTTTGGATGATCTATTAAATCATTCTACTATTGATGCTTTCATATTAAGTAATGTTTAATATTCTACATATGCATGAATTTTCCAGTGTCTATTAAAAAATTCTTTACAATCATCCATTTGTAAGCTTTTTGGTACTCATAACATTTCAAAAATATTTTCCACAGCCTAGGTTTTTTCGAATGCAACTTTTATTTTCAACGGTATTGACCATAGAAACTTTGTGAATGAATCATTTACAGTCTACAATAATCAATAATTTCTATTTTCTGTAGAATAGTTTCCCATTTCACCTAAATCAACTATTCCTTTCATTACATATCTACAATGCACAAACAATTTTCGAGATTTATTATAGAGTTCGTCTACTAAATTTCTTTTTAAAGACATTGAGTTATTTTAAAGATTTTTTGGAGAGTGTTGTGATCTACTTGATGCACTTTCAGCTATTTATACTATCATGTAGTTCATTTTCCAATCTATAAATTTTATCGTTCAGCTGTTCAATTTGTTTTTTCAAAAGATGATTTGATTTTTAGTATGTATTTTATCAATTTTATAACTATCTTCTATCTCTAATTGTATTTCACGTTGTACTCTATCAATTTGCATTTTAATATATTCTTGAATTATATTAATTCCTTAAGCTATATTATTAATTTGTCCTATAGTTTATCGTTTGGAGTTTCCAGAAACAATTTACTGATAACATCATTCTCTGTCAGTGAATGATGATGATGATTAGTAGAAATTATATATTTTATATAGTTTTCAACATCAAATTTCTCATAGTATTTCCATGTTTTATTATCAATCATTAAAGAAAATAAAGCTACTATTAGGGCCTATATTTGACCATCAACTTGTATTTTATCTTCATTTAGGTTACTATCACGAAATTTTTGATGATTCATCAAACGTTAGTTCAAAAACAAGTCATAGTTCCCTTCTACCAAATTTTATTTGCGCAAAAATAGTTGGTCTGTCAAATTGTAAAAAAATAAAATAAAAAATATGATATGATTGGCTTGCTAAAAAGTCTTAATGAACTAAAATTTTAAAACATCTACATATTAATACTCAAAATATCTCTATCAACCTAAATATGGATACTTAAAGTAATTACATAATTTCATAATTAAAGGAATGGGATAATACACATTTACAGATACTGAATCTGTTATTTCTCCTAACAAAGCTAAAAGTAATTCCGATATGATATTTAACGATGTTAGATGTGAGAAACATATTTTTGTATGGAGTGAGATAAGAATGTTGATGCATTCTGCTGATGTCAAACTTATACCAGAATCACCAAACATTTGATATTAGATAATCATAATGTAATTATAATTTTTAAGTAAGATGAGACAAATTTAAAGCATGTTGGAAGGATAAATATGGATTTTGATTATAAGCAACGATATTGAATTGAACGATGATCGTTATAGAAAAAAAGAGAATTTGACTACATAAAAGTTTACTTTTTCGTTTTTCATCTGACCTTAAACTGCATTCATCTAAATGTTATAAATGGGCAGCTACTTGTAAACTGATAACCCAATCTGAATCAGATAAGCTGATCTGAAAACCATACCAGGTCCTGATAAGCTGATCTGAAAACCAGACCAGGTCCTGAAAAGCTGATCTGAAAACCAGACCAGGTCCTGATAAGCTGATCTGAAAACCAGACCAGGTCCTATTAAGCTGATCTGAAAACCAGATCAGGTTCTGATAAGCTGATCTGAAAACCAGACCAGGTCCTATTAAGCTGATCTGAAAACCAGATCAGGTTCTGATAAGCTGATCTGAAAACCAGACCAGGTCATGATAAGCTGATCTGAAAAACAGACCAGGTCCTGATAAGCTGATCTGAAAACCAGACCAGTTACCTGATAACCTGATCTGATAGCTGATACCTGATCTAATAGCTGATACCTATTATTTACTATTATTAAACATGGATGAGAAAATTTTAAAACAGTTGGTGTTGACAAGAAATGTCTTGAAGAAAAAGCTTCGTAGTATAAAAACTGGTGAAATAGATACATGTGAGCAATAAAAGATACATTTAAACCTATAACAGAACCTCTCAAAGAATTCATAAATAGTTCTAGAAATATTGAAAGAATTCGCAAGAAAGAAGAAAGTAAAATCAAGATAGAAGCTGAAAATAATACAAGTTTAAAGCCATCAGTCAATATAGAGACAAGTACACCAAAGAAACTTTCAGAAGGAACAATATTTGATGATATCATCTTATTTAATGATGCTAATACTGAGAATGATGATAAGGATGATGAAGATGATTTTTACTCATAGACTTCCAATTCTGAAGACACTTATACTCATTTATCAGTCTTGGAAGGAAGAATTGAATTAGATACAAACTATGGCCCATATCAAGATTTGAATAATGAATGAAAGTTTGGTGATAGTAACCTAAAACTAAATGAAGATAAAATACAAGTTGATGGTCAAATATAGGCTCTAATAGTAGCTTTATTTTCTTTAATGATTGATAATAAAACATGGAAATACTATGAGAAATTTTATTTTGAAAACTATATAAAATATATAATTTCTACTAATACATGGATAGAGAATCATCATCATTCACTGACGGAGAATGATGTTATCAGTAAATTGTTTCTGGAAACTCAAAACGATAAACTATGGGACAAAATAATAATACAGCTTAAGGAATTAATATAATTCAAGAATAGATTAAAATGCAAATTGATGGAGTACAACGTGAAATACAATTAGAGATAGAAGATAGTTATAAAATTGAAAAAACACATACTAAAAATTAAATCATCTTTTGAAAAAACAAATTGAACAGCTGAACAATAAAATTTATAGATTGGAAAATGAACTACATGATAGTATAAATAGCTGAAAGTGCATCAAGTAGATCACAACACTCTCTAAAAAATCTTTAAAACAACTCAATGTCTTTAAAAAGAAATTTAGTAAACGAACTCTATAATAACTCTCGAAAATTGTTTGTGCATTGTAGATATGTAATGAAAGAAATAGTTGATCTTTTATGGAGCTGATTTAGGTGAAATGGGAAACTATTCTATAGAAAATAGAAATTATTGATTATTGTAGACTGTAAATGATTCATTCTCAAAAATTCTATGGTCAATACCGTTGAAAAAAAAAGTTGCGCTCGAAAAAACCTAGGCTGTGGAAAATATTTTTGAAATGTTACGAGTACCAAAAAACTTACAAATGGATGATTGTAAAGAATTTTTTAATAGATACTGGAAAATTCATGCATAAGTAGAATATTTAACATTACTTAATATGAAAGCATCAATAGTAGAATGATTTAATGATCATCCAAAGGAATTATGTGATGATGGTTCATATAAGTGTATTGAAATATACAAAGAATTACTTAATGTACTCGTATACAATATAAAAGTTCATCTCACTATTTAAATGTTTCGGATTAAAGTTAACTCAACAAATGAGAAAAAGCTGATAAATATAATAATCTGAAGATGAACAAAATGTCGAAATTTAATGAAAGTAAAAAATAAAATTAAACAGGAAAAATCTAGTTTGGTTTGTATTTTTGAAGGAATGATTAGGAATGATAGGTCTTAAGAAAGATAATTAACTTAATATACTGGAAATTCTCTGAACTTGTTGGCCTGTATGAAATATTGTGAAAACTTAAGCGTTCAAAATAAATTACAACACAGTGTAATATTCAGTAACACATAATATTATCACTTTTTATAGTGAAAATTGTACATTTTCCATTTCGAAAGCTCTAGCAAGCGAAATTTTAAAACATGCTCATGGGCTATTATAATAAATCTTCACTCTATTCATTTCTATAGCTATCAAATCTTTAGAAAATATAGACAAACTACATAAATTGGACTTAGATTTCCAATCTTTAAGAATGTATATGTGTATGAATTAGTATCAAACAAACTTACTGAATAAATATGGAGTTCAACTGGAATCATGCTGAAGCATACATAAATTGTAAAATGCAATATAAGCAGATCTTACTTTATATCTGTATCTGTATGAGTATTAAATAAATTTACAGAAAAAATATTGAAAGCATGCCGAAGCATGCAAATTTAAAAGAATTCCTCACGTCATATAATTTTGTAACTAAAGAAATATTATGATTCTATGCTAAATGAAATACATATGTATCTACTCTGTAAAAAATTCAGAAGAGTGAATTCTTAAATTCTAATAGTATAGATTTTTAATTGAAACACCACTACATGTCGGACTCTGACGTCACTATCGATAGAAGCATGCTAAGGCATGCATGCTAGCAAAATATATAAATCTGTTAGAAGGTGATGAGAAACTTGTTTCTTATTATTAATCTGTAGACAGCAATTGTATCTGGATCAAACCAACTCATGAATGAAATGTATACAGATATGGTTGATGATGATGAGGACCTTTTTTAAGTAAGAAATGATTACATCTGAATGTGATACAACCCAGCCTACTTCAACAATAACTTCAAGGGGGTCAACCAGCAAACCTCATGTAGAAAACATAGATATTCTAATGATTCTGATACTATGAAAACACAGACGGTGAATTGATGGTGGAGGTAACTGAATTATTTGAGATAGATTTTCTAGAATAGTTGATTATTAAACATGTATTTCTTTTTAGATAAAGTAATTTCTCTATACATATATTTACCTATATGTATATATAAATACATTTAAAAATTATACAAATATTCTTTTTTTCAAGTAGTAAAATCTGAAAAAATAGTAGTGATACATTAAAAGAAAAAAAAAATATTAAAAAGAGAGACTGAGTGATCAACTGATACGTACACTTTGTCTGACAAGTAAATAAAGCGCACTTCAAAATATCAGAAATATATACACAATACGCTGAATTTAATAAAATGAGAAAAAAAATCATCTAGAACATCAAATAAAATCCCTAGGTGAGTAACCTTCATAAGATAAACATATACCTTATTAATGAAAACATATTATCAGTATGAAGTAACACAATTTGAGGAATTAAAATTTTAACATTTAATTGTCCCTTAACGCTGACAAAGAGTAGACATATATGTTGACATAGAAAGTCATCTTGTATACTAGAGGAACCGTTTAGAGGACAGACCTAAATTGTAAGAAAACGATTTCGTTTTCTGTTGATCGCTATTCAAGAAGAAAACAAGTTTCCTCATTATGATTTAACTAATTTAAAAGTACATTTAAATTCAGTCTCATACCCAAATGATGATGATCTTAACATAAAAATTAAAAATAAACGTTATGCAATTCTATATTATATGTACTCGTATCTAAGATTCCAACAAAGCTATTATATGAAAGAATCTCAAGCACTTCCAAATGTACTAAAGTTTAAGATAAAAGTTCCTTTTATTCAATAGCGGCCCAATTGATATAGAAATTTAATATGAAACAGTAAGGAAGGACCTCAGCTACTGCATATTTACTGATGATCGAATAATAGAAAGTCCTGAAAGTCTTATAAATTAAGTAATATGAATGAAGAAATGGTTTTAAAACCACCATTTGATTTTAAATGTTTATCAATAAAAAAGGAAAGAGAAGCAAAGTGGTTAACAAAAAAAACTATCATCACCTAAGCTGGACTGCTGAATCAGTTTCATTTCAAAGCGTTTGTCATTTTTTAAAGCTAATGCAAGATGTTCTAAAATATATGAAAAAGGTGAAGAAAAAAGATGATAGTTGGAAAAAATTTTACACCGAAAAATTTCTAACGTTGACTATATAGGCTACATCAACTTTAAACAAATGGAAATAAAATATATTAAATATTTATACTATATTTACTACAACTAGAGAGGAATTAAATTTTACTTAAAACAGAAACTCCTCACAAACTTTTAAGTAAATACATCTAAAAATTAAAAGAACGTTTCTTTAATTTCAAATAAAAAAACTATCGAGATATTTCACATCTATACACAAAAGACCAGGCGAATATTTACAACAGCAACAACAGCACATGACAAAAAAATGTATTTAAACAGGGAGCCCCAGACTTATTTGTATGTACATACATACATACATAAAATCAATTTGTAGATCCATATGTACATATGTACACATATTATCAAATTTCTTACCCATGCTCAAGTATTTATTGGATTTTAACAATCACACTTACATATCTACATCATGAAAACATACAAACCGTTCTCCAAGCTATTGACGCTTGAAGACGAAAGTCGAAGGAGACAAATGTACTTAAATAAACAAACTTATCACAGACCAGTCAAACTCTATCGCGCATACACACATACACACACACAAAATCACCACGATCGTACGCAAGAATTTTGCAAAATCTGAAATTAATATTTATACAAATATAAACAAATTTCTGACCGACAGACTTTAACACTGGACAAATTTAAGCTTGATAAAATATAAAGCAATCTCATCCTCCAATATGAAAAACATACTAGGATTAGGGAAGTTCAGATATATGATAATATTTTCTAGCAAAAAATGTTCATACGAGAAATAATTTATTTCAACGTACATATAAATACTAGGGTGAGAAAATCACATACACACACACACATACTAAAATTCATCTACGAAAAATTAAACCTATTTCAACAACGCCCCTCCCCTCACAAATCACAGTCAGCCTAAAGTTCTTACAGATATATATACACAAAATCTCAAGGTAACATACAATCTATCAATCTCACAACCTAAATCACGATCAGCCTTAAACTCATATAGACATACATACACACAGATACGTATACATATACATGAACACCTTCACCTCACCTCTCATTAATCATGATCAGCCTTACCTACAGATATACACACAAATTGCGTTGTTATATATTTCATGAACACTTCGCCCCTCATAAATCACGGTAAGCCTTAAATTTCCTACAGATATACATACACAAATTCTCAAGGTCACATACAATCGTTAATCTGAACAATCCAAATCACGATCAGCCTTAAACTTCTACAGACATACATACACAAAAATTTCTACAAACATATAAACTCCCAAATTCCTATAGATACATATTACAATAACACCCCCCGCCTACCTCAAATCAAGGACAGACTTAAACTGCTATATATAAATACATACATACACATACACACATAGGCACATTCTATCTATCTATCACAACAAGACCCTCCCCCACCTCAAATCACAATCAGTCTTAAACTCCTACGAACATACATATACACAGATTCCCACGGATACGTATTACATGAACACTCTCACCTCACCTTTGATAAATCACAGACAACCTTAAACTCTTACAGACATACATATATACATACATACATGTACACAGATTCCCACGGATACATATTACAACAACACCCTGACCTCCACCAGTCGATCTACCTCAAATACATCCCGCCCCTCTACGAGCACAGCTTGGTTTAAATTCCAACAAGCATAAACTTCACCGAATTCCCGCGGTTACATATTACAAAACACCCTCACCTACCCAAATCACGGTCAGCCTTAAGGTCTTACAATCTAGACACACCCCGCCCTCCACCAAGCACAGCCAGACTTCAATTCCTACAGCTAGACATTCCCTCAAATTTTCCGTCGGCATTAGGAAAAATTATTTCCATGATTTTCCCGTCGGCATTTGAAAAAACTAAACATGTTTTCCCGTCGGCATTTGAAAAAAATAAACATGTTTTCCCGTTGGCATCAGGAAATCATACACATATAAAAGCCTCAAACCTATAAACCCCTTAATGTATTCCTACAAAATATTCCGCACACAAATTCCCACGGATACATATTACAACAACACCGCCCCCACCAAACACAGGCTGCCTTAAAGATACACCCGCAAATTCCCACGGTTACATGTTACAAAAACCTCACCTGCCCAAATCACGGACATCAACAAATTTCCACAGTCTAACAACAATCATAACTTTCCCGTCGGTATTAGAAAAAATAAAGATGTTATCCAGTCGGCATTAGAAAATCATATACATATAACAGCTTCAAACATATAAACCCCCTTAATGTATTCCCACAAAATATTCTGCGCACAAGTTCCCACGGTCATACATACATACATACATACATATACTTAATATAAACAAAAAAAGTTAATATAAACAAAAAACTCCTAATGTAAACAAATTTCCAAGAATTTTAAAATTTCAGCCAAAATTTAACAATTTCAGCCACAATTTAACAATTTCAGCCCACAATTTAACAATTTCAGCCACAATTTAACAATTTCAGCCCACAATTTAACAATTTTAATTGGGGCCGAATCCCCAGTTCCCTACTACTTTCGCGTTTACTGGTTGAGCTGGAGTTAATTTGGGTTTTTGACCCATAGCCTGTTTAACGAAAGAATATACAGGACATCCTCTGTAGTTAGCGGTGTGATTACCTCCACAATTACTGCATTTTTTTTCTGATTGATCTTTTGGCTTATTACAGCTAGCAGTACCATGCAATTCACCGCAGATAACACAAACTGTAGGTAATTTGCAGTAAGTTTTTGTATGGCCATATTCTTGGCAATTATGCCACTGTACGGGACCTGAACGCTTACGTGGCTCTTGAACTGTGATTTTTCGGTGTAACTTTACGCTATAAATTGGATGGGTTTAATTTTTTTCAATTTTATGTCATTCGGCTCCATTTCGACCAGAAATAGGGGTTGGGGGACCTTTTCCCTGTTAATTATGTTGGTAACATTTTTACCTTAAATCCTTGGTCGACAAGTGCACATTTTACTTCTTCGGGCTCAACATATGAATCTATGCCCTTTAATACTATCTGTAGGCCTTTAGCGCTCTTAAGTTGGTATGTGTAAAAATTTGTTTTATTTTTTTCGAATTCACTAACAATTTTTCGAAAATCTTTTTCGTCATATATTTGGATTTTAGTTTCATCAATATTACCTCGTTTAATTGGAACGATGTGAAAAGTATTTTCTCCAATGGTCGACAGTAGCTTTTTTAGAAGCGCGTTAGAATTTTTTTCTCTCAAATAAATAGGTGGTGGCTTAAAAGACTTTTGCGATGATGTAGCGGGCTTGTCGTTTTTGTCTTGCAATAATGAAAAACGATTTTGGCGATTGGTAGAAAATGCACTGTTATCCCTAGACATCTTTGGAGCTGATGAAATTTTAGAAGAATTTGGGCTTCGCCCACGCTTTACCACGGTTATATATCTGTCCATTCCTACTTGTACCTTTGGTTTTGAGTTACTGTTATCTGTAGTGATAACTTGGTTTAGTGATGAACACGAGCACGGAGCGGATGATATCGCTGACTTGAATTAAGAAGTACTAGGCAATTGTAATGTTAACGAATCACTAGTTCGCATTGGACAAAGCGAAGTTGATTGCTGACGAAAAAGTGGCTTTGCCGTTAGAAAAAGACTATCATCAGATTTTTTATTTTTATTGTTAACATTGAGAGCTTCAGAACTAACAGTAAAATATGCATTTCTGCCGTTTGAACTCACTTCACAATTTTTTGTTTTTGAGGTACTCATGTAGAGTATTCCTCAAGGGCAATTTGTTTGCGGTTTTTGTTTCTTGCTATGTAAAAATAATATCAGCAATATTTGCTTTGCTTATTTATCAAAGTTAATATGTATGTATTACGGTTATTATGTATTACGAATATTTTTTTATGATTTTTTGTTTATTTAATATGTATATGAAAAAAAACTCTGCTAAGACGTCTGTTCACTATGAAGGTTCAGCGAGAACTTGTAAATAAATGGTAAAAATTAATGTTTGTGAACGAAAATGCTTAAAACGAAGTCTCTAATAATTTGAAAACAAATTTTAATCACTTTTTTAATACTAATAACCTTTTTCGCATTGTTTTCTTTAATTCAACACCTCAAGTTCCTCAATTTAATTTTGTACAAATGCTCAAATGTATTTTCATTTTATGCTTTGTGATCAACTTCGTTGTCGGCTTTTTGTAAGTTGTAGTTTAAAATTAATATTTTTGTAGGAAAATGTTTAAAATTGAGTTTGTAAGCATCTGAAAACTAACTTTAATCACTTTTATGACACTAATAATGTTTTACACATTTTTTTTTTTAGTTCAACATTTTTTTTTTAGTTCAACACTACAAAATCTTTCATTTACTTATGTAAAAATTTTTAATTGTTAATTTCACTAAATATAAATTTTTTGTTGTTTGTTTTGATTATTGTACCAAAAATATTCAATAACAAACACACTATATTTGCTCCTTTTTAACAGTGGTCAAATCAGCGGATTTTAGCTTTTTTCATAAGTCACTTTCTACAACTCTGGTCTACTTTGTGAGTTGGATGCACCATTTGAAATCTACGCGGACTTTGAGTCTATTTTGGAAAAAGTTGATGATACCGTAAATAAAAGTAAAACAAATGTACAGAAACATCGTTCTTGTGCATTCGGCTATTTTATTAATTGTAGCTTTAATAGAGAAAATAATTTATTATTTTCGTGAAGAAACAGGCGAATATACGAGTATTTATCAACAAAAGAAATTAAGATTGTACAGATATTTACTTAAAGTTAAGAAAATGTTCATGACCACAATAGAAATAGCTCAATATAATAACGCACAAATTTGTCATATATGTAAGAAAATTTTAAACAACAATAAAGTTAGAGATCATTGTCATCTTACGGGTAATTATCGTGGGACAGCTCATAACGAATGCAATTTGAATTATAAAACCTTTCAGTTCATACCAGTTATCTTTCATAATCTGTCTGCATATGATATTCACCTATCTTTTAAAGAACTTTCTAGTATAAAAAATGTGCGCAATAAAAGTGATTCCCCAGAATACAGAGCGTTATATTTCTCTTTAAATTTTCATCAGCTTAGACGGAAAAAAATGGATTTGAAATCAGATTTATAGACTCGTTTAGATTTATGACTTCGAGTTTAGATACATTAGTGAAAAATCTTGATAGTAATGCTATCAATACTGTTTGGTCATTTTCCCTTGATGAAGATCATTTCAACCTGATTAGAAGAAAGGGTGTATTTCCATACTTTTACATGGATTCCATGACTAAGTTTAAGGAAACTAAAATCCCTAGTAGAGAAGAGTTCTTTTATATTCTAACGAATGAATGATGTAGTCGAATATGAACGTGATCAAAAAACATGGAGGTAGTTTAACTGTAAAACCCTCTGTGATTATACTGAGCTCTATTTAGAGACAGATGTTCTTGTTCTAACCGACGTGCTTGGAAATTTTAGGAAAATGTGTAAAGGTATATTCGATTTGTACCCCTGCCACTATTATACAGTACCAGGCTTATCTTGGGATACAATGTTGAAAACTATACAAGTTTGACTAGAACAGTTCACTGATTCTGAAATGTATATATTTATACAAAATGGAATTAGAGGTGGACTAGTTCAATGTTCGCAAAGATATTCGAAAGCGAATAATAAGTATTTGGAAGATTTTGATAAAGGAAAGCCCCATAATTTATTGTCTATTTAGACGCAAATAACCTTAACGTGTAGGCGATGTCCGAATATCTTCCTTGCTGAGAATTTGAGCGGATATGTCATACTGATTTTGATGTTATAAAAATTTCTGATACTGCAGAGTATGGGTACATTTTGGAAATAGATATAGATTATCCCGATTTGGTGCATGATCTACAAATGATTTGACATTTTGTCTCCAAAATATTTCCGTGGGGGATCCAAGATAAAAAAAAATTAGTTGCAGACTTACACTCAAGAACTAATTACACCATACACCATAGAGTTTTAAAACAAGGCATTTCAAATGGCCTCATCTTAAATCAAATCCATAGAATCCTTAAATTTAAGCAATCTCCTTGGCTTAACCAACTTATTGACTCGATAGGACAAATGCTAAAAACAACTTAGAAAAAGATTTTTTCAAACTTCGAAAAAATGCTGTTTATGGGAAGACAATGATAAACATTGAAAAACGCAGGGACATTAGAATTACTTCATCTTGGCAAACAACAAAGAGGAATCATTTTGATCTGAGAGCATTAACTTCGAGGCCAAATTTTAAGCATTTGACAAAATTTTCTGATGATATGTATGCGGTAGAGGTAGAAGAAATTGAACCACTATATGATAAACCCATATATGTTGGTTTTACAGTACTGGAGTGGGAATGTATGACTTCCATTATGGCTTCATGAAGCCTTAATTTGGAAAGAAAGTTTCTCTCAACTATATGGATACTGACTCTTTTATTTATTCAATTAAAACTGATTAGTTTTATGATGATATCCGTAATGATATTAGGTTGAATTTTGATACGTCAGAATATCCCATAGATAATCACTTTCGTTTGCATCTACTCAATAAAAAGGTTTTGGGAATGATGAAAGATGAAAACAAAGGGGATAAATTACTGAGCCTGTTGGTTTAAGAGCAAAAATTTATTCTCTGTCGACTCTTCGCTCGGAAGATGTTGAAAAATCAAAAGGGTCAAAAATCTGTAATTAAAATTAAAAATAAAATTAATGATTACAAAAGATGCTTATTTGAATCCAAAATTATCTCAGATGAAATGGTTTTGTTTAGGTCTGAAACACATCAGATATTTACTCAAAAACTACATAAAATAGTACTTAGCTTTTCTGATGATAAAAGAACGAAAAATGAAACAATGGATGTAGAATAGAATGATTCCTACTAATTTTTGTATGTAAGATGACAACGAAAATTTAATTTTGTACTAATTGTATTTATTTATTAATTTATTTCTCTAATTATTTATTAATTTATTTACAGCCTGGCCCACGATGTCGATAAGAAAGTTTCTTTCGCTTGCTTATATTGAAAACAAAAACAAAATAAGAGAATTTGTTTTTGTTTTCAATGTAAGTAAGCGAAAGAAACGTTCTTGTCGACATCGTGGGCCAGGCCGTTAATCTTTATTTATTTGTTTATTAATTTATCATTATAACAAACAAATATTAGATTAACGTACTTTTTTATATTTTTATTTTTACATAAAGTTAAATTTGTATTAGTATTAAGATTTTTAAGAAAAAAATTAAAATAAAATATTGGAAAAATAATGAATTATGTAAATGTTTTTTATTTCAACTTAAATGTACTATATATAAATTTTAACTACAAATGTCTACATTTTTATATGTATGTATTTTTTTATCTACTTGGTGTACTTAGTTGGATCAAACAATTTTTGTTTTTGCTTATTTGCAAATTTTTGTTTACATTACTATTTTTTTTAGTATTAGTTTTAGATATATCGCTTAATGCTGCATACGTTGTTAAAGTGTTTTTGAAAAGCATATTGAGTTTCTGAAGCTTTAAACTTTTATTATTTTCAACTGCTGTCATGATTTTACTTTCCTCTTTCTTGGGAATTCTTTTAATATTTTTAGAACTATTTATGAATTCTTTGAGGGTTTCTGTTATAGGTTTAAATGTATCTCCCACTTGTTCACGTGTATCTATTTCACCAGTTTTTATACTACGAAGCTTTTTCTTCAAGACATTTTTTGTCGACACCAACTGCTTTAAGACTTTCACATCCACATCAGGTATCAGCTATCAAATTTGGTTATCAGGTCTGGATTGACAGATATGGAGCACAGTTTACTCCGAATGTTACCGTTTTTAATTGATAATCTCTAACGGGCCGTCTTTCTGGGGCTGGAATAAAATCCACTTAAAGGGCCTATCAGCAGGATGAACTTGGACTTGGCGATACATTGTTTGAATGTCGCCGCAAAAAACATATTCTTATTTTCTCTATTTAAGAATTATAGATATTAAATCATTTTGGAGCGTTGAGCCTGTGTGAAGAATGTCATTGAGCGAGTGTTTTTCTCGACGCGTTGAAAACTACTCTTAATTTTGTAGTTTTGTGCTCTGGGCGAATTACTGCATGGTGCGGCAGGTAGAAAGAGTGATATTTACCTTGGGAACCAATTTCAAATGATGGAATTTCTTCCATGTGATCAAGAGTTATGTACTCGTTAAGAACTTCATTATATTGTTCTTGAAGACTAGGCTCTTTGGCTAGGATTTTGCATGCTTGAGTATTGAGCCAAGGCAAGAAATCTAGAGGAGCCTAGGAAGATTTTTTTTCGGGATACTCAGCCTTGAATGGTAAGCGTACAATGTATCTTCCATTTTCGCTATCGGTGGTTGTTTGCGCATAGGATTGCTCACAAAATTCTTTCTCAACTGATTTTGCGCGAGCTACAGGGATTTCTTTCTGTTCACAAAACTTTGTTGATATAGAATCGAGTTTCGAAGTTTCAGATGGGACAACTGAGGTTGTGAAGGCCTGAATGGTCTGAGCTTTGATGGGACCGCTAAGTAACCACCTAAATATGATGTTATAACCAGATACCTTCAATATCTATCTGAAACGACTTATTAAAGTTTGGTCTGCTAGATCTAACTCTGCAAGCTCGGCTGAGATATGGATTTTAAAGGAGCAGGCCAGAAGACGCTTGATTACCTTGGGTCATATAATGGCCTTGATTGGTACTCTGAGATCGTATCTTTTCGAATATAATACAAGTTGCGATTCTTTATTAGTAGATTTCTTTTGCCCGCCAATGCCTATAATATCAAAATGCTACTTTTGATAGAGAAGTTGAAGTCGATTTCGTACTTTTTCTGATAAAAATGTCCTTTGGGACCTTGGGACCCGGGATCAATTAAGGCTCTGACTGTAAAGAGTTCACCTTTGTGCTCAATTTGTACTAGCGCTGTACGTAATAAAATATTTTCATTGCTAGTAGAACAATTGGCTTGGAATCGTTTTAATGTACTAGGCAATTCATCTCATCTGTAATACTTTTAATGTTTTGACTGATATTCTCAGACAAGTTTTGAGAGAACTTATTATTAATTACAATTTCATTGTTCTGAAGATTTTCTGGGGTTTGGGTTGCATTATGAGAGGTTTGCCCCATATGTAGCAGAGTATGATGCGATTTTTTGCAATGTAGACACGTATGCTTATTTTTGCACTTTGCTTTCGTGTGAGAGTATGCTAAGAAATATTACAAATTTTGTTCTGAAATACATAGTCTACTCTTTGCTGTTTTGTGAACGATCTACTAAATTTTCGGCATGCTCTAAGAGTATGGGTTTCGTTACATCATTTCAAAGATGAGCTTAAGTTTTGTTGCGATACATATGTTTTGAATTTTAGGTGAGTGCTTATTTGGGACCGTTCAGGTAGCTCACGGGGAGAAGTAAGCGATTGATCCCAAAGGATAGGGTTAATTTTGGAAGCTTTGTTAATATCAACCTGATTATTATTGGATCCATCCTTTCGACCTGTACACCAAGAGTTTCCAGGGTAGCTAGTGGCTCACTAACTGAAGTTTGTATTTTCCTTATTGCTTCACTATCTTCATTTTTTGCTGCTGGAATGTCAAAAACGATTTTTAAGTGGGTGTCAACTAGGACGCCTTTATTCTGATAGCGGGTCTCTAAAGCATTCCAGGCGAGATCAAAATTATCGTGTGACATGGGGTATCGTTTAACTATAGAGCCTGCTTCACCTCTCTTTTTATTACGGAGATGGTATAGTTTTGTCATGGCATCGAGCTTTGAGTTGTTGATGTAAAAGTCTCGAAGAGATGGCCATTGTTCATAACTACCCGTGAACACCTCTGTATCGCAAGGAGGCAGTTTAATACAATCGCTATAATTATTGTTAGCAACATTTTGAGCTGGAGTTGGGGCCGCTAAGGAATAGCGATGTGGATTGAAGTCTTGGATTACCAGCATTATCTCCTAGTACAGATTTCAAAAGGTCAAGTGTTTGAGAGCTACATTCGTAATACGCACCACTACACTCTTCAAATATCAATTGGGCGTGCTTTCTGAAGTCTTCGGTAACTCCGGCGTCTTTGGACAACATAACTTCTTTATGACTACTACTTACTTTAACCCATCTTGGGTCTAAGTCTCTTTACTTGACTTCAAGGATGGTTTCAATTTGATCAGCATCTGGAGTTTCTTTAAGCCTTTCACAGAACGCGAGTAAGTTATTGCAGTCGAACTTGAAGTACTCTTTAACACCTGAATTAGATGTACGAGATATGGACGGCATTTTTATGTTTCCCCTTAATTGCACTTACAATTAATTAATTTCAAAATTTTTTTAAATAAAATACGTTATTCCAGAATACCTTGCTATATCTGCTTGATGAGATAAGGGGCTAGGGTTGTAGTACTAAACGTCGTAAATTAGCTTAAATCACAGATTGAGTTATAAAATTACAATTATTGATGTAATTTCAATAAAAATTATTTATTTCAATCTTTTTTTTCAAACGTTTTCCCAATCAAATATTTTATTTTAATTTTCTTTTACTTTTAGTTTTGATATTAATTTGAAGTTAAAATGTTAATGATGGTCTATACAATTTTCAGTATTGTTTTATTTCTAGTTATGAATTTACTATTTTTGTTAGCTATAAGGCTTCCGCTAATAAATTCATATGTCGGAATGAGTTTTGATTTATATGATATTTATTTCATTTTATTTAATTCTCTTTTATAGATTTTGGTGAACATTTTTAATTTGTGTAATGAGAAAAAATTATCTGTCTGGCAACACTTGAGTTATAATCCAAAGTAAATAATGATTGGTGGGATCAGGGATGGACACTGAGTGTTTTCATATATTAGCACATTTGTTTGTGTAAATATAAATTCTTTTATGAATCGAATATATTTTGATACCATTTAATGTGATATTAATATTTAATCTTTCACAATTGTTTTGTTTGTATATTTGAAGTGGTTAATTTAAGTCTTATTTTTTCAATTATCTGTTTACATTTATTAAGGTAATTATAAATTCCTATCTGCCAACTCTGTTATTTAATATTCTTGAGCAGTAAATGAACTTACGTATTTAGTTTTATCTTTAGACTGTATGTGTGAATTTTTCATTCTCTTTGTTTTGCTTTATTTTTGCTTCAAATTGCAATTTGCAGAATATCAGTCCCCTTTTACAATTGAGAAATTGAAAGGCAGACAGACGAAGTTGAAGAGGTAGAGTGTGTAGTACACGACCCTCTGTACTGTAAAATTTTTGTTTCTCTTTTCTACTTTTCGTATTTTATTCTTGTTGCTTCACATAATTTTTCTCCTTTCAGGGGCTGTATGCATACTTGATGTGTATCAAATCATATGTATGTATTTATGTGTAAGTGTATGTTAGTAGCAAACGTCAAGAAGTAAAAAAACTATAAATTTTCTGTCTGTCTATTAATTTCGCAATTGTAAAAGGTTTGGGCAAGTTCAAAAGAGAATGAGTAAAATGTCTGCCTTTCAATTTCCCAATTGTAAAAGCGGACTTAGTCATGTTTTAGACTTGGCAGTTTTTCTTGAAGCAAGTCTGAGTTTATGGGAGAGAGGGGAAAGAAGAAAGAAGAGGGGTACTGACTTGCTTGTACAGAAAAGTTACTTCAATTCTCTTTTGTTATTTCATTCGCTGCATTAAAACAGAAGCAAAATTTAACTAGAAACCGTCTGTGTGTAAACAAACGAGCAGTTTTAAAAGAGAATTGAAGAGAATTGCTTCAGGAAAAACTGCCAAGTCTAAAACATGACTTAGAGAAGATATTTATTTTTCATATCTCTGATCACGAAGTTCACCACTATTTTTAAACATATAGAGAACTTTTACAGAATCTCAAGAATAGAATAAATAAATTAACTCAAGAGAACGCACCTAAAGAGAAACCTTATTTTTTTTTTGATGAACTGCGTTTGTTTTCTTTTGTGGTTAGTTTATGTATTCATATACATATGTATGCATATTAGAATTTGCATACTTATGTGTATATGATTTAACCACATGTAAGTATTTAATGTATCATAGAAAACGGCGATTTATATTTTATTATACTGTGTACATACATATGTATGTACATATGTGAGAACTGTTAGTTTTTTTATAAATTAGATTTTTTTATGTACTGTATAAGTATATTTCTTTATATAAACGGAAAATTACGGTTTGATTACAGCGGTATTATTGCTTTAAGCAATATTAAATTTTTTCCTTTTTTATACATACATATGTATGTACATATATGTATGTACATATGTATAGGAGTATGTATGTACATCTACACGAGGTGTGTTCAAAAAGTATCGCCCAATTTTGAATATTCGCGAGTTACGTATGTATATTCGAATCTTAATTTTTTTTGTGGCGTTAAGTTGGTCTCTCACTTATGCCGACAATTTCGGCCATTTTGAATATTCGGTTAATTGTTGACAGCAAAGCGCTTGCACGTGTTTTGCCTTATTATGCGGCAAAAAAGTCATCAGAATACCCGAAGATGAAACTATTATCAAGTTTAAGAACTACTACAAACAGTTGCATCAGAAAGTATACCAGAGGTGTCACGAGATGGAAGATAATTGTATTTTCGGATGTCTCGCTCACACAGTCATCAAATCCTCTTTACGTTTTCTTTCGCGTGCTATTATTTTAAAGTAATTCCATTTTATACTTTGTGGTCTCATTCGCTACCTAATTTTTGTAAATAAATGGTAAAAATTAATGTTTGTGAACGAAAATGCTTAAAACGAAGTCTCTAATAATTTTAAAACAAATTTTAATCACTTTTTTAATACTAATAACCTTTTTCGCATTGTTTTCTTTAATTCAACACCTCAAGTTCCTCAATTTAATTTTGCACAAATGCTCATGTGCTCAAATGTATTTTCATTTTATGCTTTGTGGTCTCCTTTGTTATCGGCTTTTTGTAACTTGAAGTTAAAAATTAATATTTTTGTAGAAAAATGTTTAAAATTGAGCTTGTAAGCATCTGAAAACTAACTTTAATCACTTTTATGACACTAATAATGTTTTACACATTGTTTTTTTTTAGTGCAACATTTTTTTTTTAGTTCAACACTACAAAATCTTTCATTTACTTTTGTAAAAATGTTCAATTGTTAATTTCACTAAATATAAATTTTCTGTTGTTTGTTTTGATTATTGTACTAAAAATATTCAATAACAAACACACTATATTTACCCCTTCTTAACAGTGATCAAATCAGCGGATTTTAGCTTTTTTCATAAGTCACTTTCTACAATTCTGGTCTACTTTGTGAGTTGGATGCACCATTTGTAATCTACGCGGACTTTGAGTCTATTTTGGAAAAAGTTGATGATGCCGTAAATAAAAGTAAAACAAATGTACAGAAACATTGTGCTTGTGCATTCGGCTATTTTATTAATTGTAGCTTTAATGGAGAAAATAATTTATTATTTTCGTGAAGAAACAGGCGAATATACGAGTATTTATCAACAAAAGAAATTAAGATTGTATAGATATTTACTTAAAGTTAAGAAAATGTTCATGACCACAATAGAAATAGCTCAATATAATAACGCACAAATTTGTCATATATGTAAGAAAATTTTAAATAACGATAAAGTTAGAGATCATTGTCATGGGACGTGCTTGGAAATTTTAGGAAAATGTGTAAAGGTAAATACGATTTGTACCCCTGTCACTATTATACAGTACCAGGCTTATCTTGGGATGCAATGTTGAAAACTATACAAGTTTGACTAGAACAGTTCATTGATTCTGATATGTATATGTTTATGCAAAATGGAATTAGAGGTGGAATAGTTCAATGTTCGCAAAGATATTCGAAAGCGAATAATAGGTATTTGAAAGATTTTGATAAAGGAAAGCATCCGAATTTATTGTCTATTTAGGCGCAAATAACCTTAACGTACTGATTTTGATGTTATAAAAATTCATTGAGCGAGTGTTTTGACTTAGTTTTTCTAGACGCGTTGAAAACTACTCTTACTTTTGTAGTTTTGTGCTCTGGGCCTATTTACCTTGGGAACTAATTTCAAATGATGGAATTTCTTCCATGTGATCAAGAGTTATGTACTCGTTAAGAACTTCATTGTATTGTTCTTGAAGACTTGTCTCTTTGTCTAGGGTTTTGCATGCTTGAGTATTGAGCCAAGGCAAGAAATGTAGAGGAGCCTAGGATATTCAGTCTTGAATGGTAAGCGTACAATGTATCTTCCATTTTCGCTACGGGTGGTTGTTTGTGCATAGGATTACTCACAAAATTCTTCCTCAACTGATTTTACGCGAGCTACAGGGATTTCTTCCTGTTCCCAAAACTTTCTTGATATAGAATCGAGTTTCGAAGCTTTAGATGGGACAACTGAGGTTGTGAAGGCCTGAATGGTCTGAGCTTTGATGGGACCGCTAAGTAACCACCTAAATATGGTGTTATAACCAGCGGTTTGACCACAAATGTTCTTTTTGATACCTTCAATATTGAGGAAGTGCTCATAGTCATTGTCAAGGATAAAATCTATCTGATATGACTTATTAAAGATTGGTCTGCTAGATCTAACTCTGCAAGCTCGGCTGAGATAGGGATTTTAAAGGAGCAAGTCAGAAGACGCTTGATTACCTTGTCCTTGGCCTTGATAGGTAAGTAGTAGGGGATTGGGGTCTCTGGGACATTTAAAATTGTGAAATTTTGCTGAAATTTTTGAAATTTTGTTGAAATTTGTGAAATTTTTCTGAAATTTGAGAAATTGTGTTTTCGGTGCTCTTTGATGTTTTTTTGATTACATTAAGTGTTTTTTGTTTAAATTAACTGTTTTTTATTAATATTAAGTGTATGTATGTTTGTATGTATGCATGTATGACCGTGGGAACTTGTGCGCGGAATATTTTGTGGGAATACATTAAAGGGGTTTATAGGTTTTAAGCTTTTATATATATATCATCAGACAAAGTCACCAACATCATCTTTGAGATGTGCACAAATTGGCTAATATTCGTCTCATCATTTACCATCTTCATATAATCACATCTGAGCTCCATATTAAATTTAAATGTAGTATGTATCCTACTACGTTCATTAAGTTGTTTTACTATGGAGCTCTTTGCAGATGCGAGAAACTCCTACGGAAACAAGACACCCACATTTTGGTTGAGGAGAATATATATCTCGATCCTCCCATTGAAGTTACTTATTCTTCTAGTGAGAAAATCGCTGATCCTTCTTGCTGACAGCTGTTTTTGTGTTTTATGGTTCTGACGTGAGCCATACAACCATTTGATGGAATCATCTTATCACAATCCTCACAATATTTGTTGTTAATATTTAGCTTACTAATTCCCAACGTAGCCTTCGACTGGCTAGCATAAGTGTGTGTTTCTATATGCTCATTTACTTTTACGTTTGAGTCATAAATACTTTATTGCAGATGGGACAACTTGCGGTATTCATTTTATTTAATTATTTTTATTATTTATTTATTTGTTTATAATTTATTTAATTATTTTATTTATAAACAATTTATTTAATTATAAACAATTTATCTAATTATTTTTTATGCACTATAAACTTGTTTAACAAACAATAATTAGTTTTAGCACTTTTGTAGTTTATTTTTGTTTGTTTTCAAACACTTTAAAAATTTGGTTTGGAAAATAGGTGGTGAATTGTTGAGATATCAAAGTATTACTGACGACAATCTACATTATTTTTTCTACTTATATACGTTGCATGAGAATCGCATAGTAGTCATCAAATCTAATTTCTCTGATGGTATTACGACATATGATGAAATTCGTATACACACACACACATACACACATCCCCATAATTCATATGAGAATCGGGGGACGTGAGTGCAGGTCCCTCTATAAGTTTTTGTTAAAGTAAAATATACTAAAATAAAAATATAATTACCCCTATTCATAAAACTCTGCTTGTCAACCTGATGGGACTTAAAATATTTAATATCTGAAATGCACTTGTACATATAAAACCTATGCCAACACAAGATTTTTCTATCTCCATAAGAATAGCAATGTCAATAGCGTAGAAAACATATATACACATATATGTAAATATGTATGAAGAAGTGTTGATGTAATTCACACAAGCAATGATATTCTTCAAAGCAAAAATAGAAACGATCACATACATTAATCCAACAGCATAAACATGCATACATACATTGCCAAACGCATTCCCTATCCCCCTCCATTCCAAACATCTATCAGGGTTGCCACCATCTACAGCTTTTATATTATTTCCCCAGAGACCCCAAAAATAAATGTATACATACAATAATAATCATACATACGCAAAGCAACGAAAACTCAGAGCAGCAAACCAAAGTCAATCAAATAACGATCACTACATACACACAAACACACAGATCCCTTGTTACTACCCTGCAGTCAGACTGGGACCAAGTGCCTTTGTGTCAACACTAAAATTCTAGTGACAATTGTAGTATAATAAGTTTTCTTGTATCCGTCAGTATAAAAGAAAGAGAGAAAACAGGTATGACGTATTTGTGGTGGAATTGTCAACAACTTGTCAATATGCATACATTTGTATGTACGTAAATTATAGAAATGTACCAGCAACTAACTGTCTGGTTGGTGTGTCTCCATTTTCCCATAAGAACTAAGTAGTCACTATGTCTAATCTATGTCTGTAGCACGAAGCATTTCATGCAGAATAATTATAGAGTAGTACTGGTTACAAATTCAAAAGGGAGTCAGTACATTTTCAACATCAACATTTCCTACAGGGTATAATGTTTGTCTCTCACTACAACAAAAGTAGTGGATACTGGCAAACATGCAAGTAAATACAAAAACGCACACATATGCACATACACATACATACCCATATACAAACACTCAGAGATGCATCCATAAATCCACTGTAAGCACAAAGTTTCACTACAACACAACAAACGCTTTAGACACAAGTATGTATATACATACATACATATATATAAACAGAGAATCAAACTTTAACACACACACACACATAGCTAAGAAAATCTCAGCATGAATCCCCAAAATCCCCCATATGCAACAGGGTTGCCAGTATTTATCTTTTTTCCCCGGTTTTGAATTCCAAAACTTGGACTATCGTCCCCATTACTAATCTACTTCTGATACTGCAGAGTATTGGTACATTTTGGAAATAGATTATCCCGATTTTGTGCATGATCTACATAATGATTTGACATTTTGTCTCCAAAATAAGCTCGTGGGGGATCCAAGATAAAAAAATTAGTTGCAGACTTACACTCAAAAACTAATTACACCATACACCATAGAGTTTTAAAACAAGGCATTTCAAATGGCCTCATCTTAAATCAAATCCATAGAATCCTTAGATTTAAGCGATCTCCTTGGCTTAAAAAATATATTGACTTAAACACATTCCATAGGACAAATGCTAAAAACAACTTAGAAAAAGATTTTTTCAAACTTTGAAAAAACGCTGTTTATGGGAAGACAATGATAAACATTGAAAAACGTAGGGACATTAGAATTACTTCATCTTGGCAAACAACAAAGAGGAATCATTTGGATCTGAGAGCATTAATTTTGAGGCCAAATTTTAAGCATTTGACAAAATTTTCTGATGATATGTATGCGGTAGAGGTAGAAAAAATGGAACCACTATATGATAAACCCACATATGTTGGTTTTACAGTACTGGAGTGGGAATGTATGACTTCCATTATGGCTTCATGAAGCCTTAATTTGGAAAGAAAGTTTCTCTCAACTATATGGATACTGACTCTTTTATTTATTCAATTAAAACTGATTAGTTTTATGATGATATCCGTAAAGATATTAGGTTGAATTTTGATACGTCAGAATATCCCATAGATAATCACTTTCGTTTGCATCTACTCAATAAAAAGGTTTTTTGAATGATGAAAGATGAAAACAAAGGGGATAAACTACTGAGCTTGTTGGTTTAAGAGCAAAAATGTATTCTCTGTCGACTCTTCGCTCGGAAGATGTTGAAAAATCAAAAGGGTCAAAAAATCTGTAATTAAAAAGTTGTCCATTAATGATTACAAAAGATGCTTATTTGAATCCAAAATTATCTCAGATGAAATGTTTTTGTTTAGGTCTGAAACACATCAGATATTTACTCAAAAACTACATTAAATAGCACTTAGCTTTTCTGATGATAAAAGACCGAAAAATGAAACAATGGATGTAGAATAGAATGATTCCTACTAAATTGTATGTAAGATGACAACGAAAATTTAATTTTGTACAAATTGTATTTATTTATTAATTTATTTCTCTAATTATTTATTCATTTATTTAATCGTTATTTATTTGTTTATTAATGTCTTAATTTATCATTATAACATACAAATATTAGATTAACGTACTTTTTTATATTTTTATTTATACATAAAGTTAAATTTGTATTCGTATTAAGATTTTTAAGAAAAAATTTAAAATAAAATATTGAAAAAATAATGAAATATGTAAATGTTTTTTATTTCAACTTAAGTGTACTATATATAAATTTTAACTACAAATGTCTACATTTTTATATGTATGTATTTTGTTTCTCTACTTGGTGTACTTAGTTGGATCAAACAATTTTTGTTTTTGCTTATTTGCAAATTTTTGTTTACATTACTATTTTTTTTAAGTATTAGTTTTAGATATATCGCTTAATGCTGCATACGTTGTTAAAGTGTTTTTGAAAAGCATATTGAGTTTCTGAGGCTTTAAACTTTTATTATTTTTAACTGCTGTCTTGATTTTACTTTCCTCTTTCTTGGGAAATCTTTCAATATTTTTAAAACTATTTATGAATTCTTTGAGAGGTCCAGTTTTTATACTATGAAGCTATTTCTTCAAGACATTTTTTGTCTACACCAACTGCTTTAAGACTTTCACATCCACGTCATGTATCAGCTATCAAATCAGGTTATCAGGTCTGGATTGCAAGATATGGAGCACAGTTTACTCCGAATGTTACCATTTTTAATTGACAATCTTTAACGGGGCCGTCTTTCTGGGGCTGGAATAAAATCCACTCAAAGGACCTATCAGCAGGATGAACTTGGAATTGGCGATACATTGTTTGAATGTCGCCGCAAAAAACATATTCATATTTTCTCTATTTAAAAATTATAGATATTAAATCATTTTGGAGCGTTGAGCCTGTGTGAAGAATGTCATTGAGCGAGTGTTTTTCTAGACGCGTTGTAGTTTTGTGCTCTGGGCGAATTACTGCATGGTGCGGCAGCTAGAAAGAATGATATTTACCTTGGGAACCAATTTCAAATGATGGAATTTCTTCCATGTGATCAAGAGTTATGTACTTGTTAAAAACTTCATTATATTGTTCTTGAAGACTAGGCTCTTTGGCTAGGATCTTGCATGCTTGAGTATTGAGCCAAAGCAAGAAATCTAGAGGAGCCTAGGAAGATTTTTTTCGGGATATTCAGCCTTGAATGGTAAGCGTACAATGTATCTTCCATTTTCGCTATCGGTGTTTTTTTGCGCATAGATTGCTCACAAAATTCTTTCTCAACTGATTTTGCGCGAGCTACATTGATTTCTTCCTGTTCCCAAAACTTTGTTGATATAGAATCGAGTTTCGAAGTTTCAGATGGGACAACTGAGGTTGTGAAGGCCTGAATGGTCTGAGCTTTGATGGGACCGCTAAGTAACCATCTAAATATGGTGTTATAACCAGATACCTTCAATATTGAGGAAGTGCTCATAGTCATTGTCAAGGATAAGATCTATCTGAAACGACTTATTAAAGGTTGGTCTGCTAGATCTAACTCTGCAAGCTCGGCTGAGATAGGAATTTTAAAGGAGCAGGCCAGAAGACGCTTGATTACCTTGGGTCATATAATGGCCTTGATAGGTACTCTGAGATCGTATCTTTTCGAATATAATACAAGTTGCGATTCTTTATTAGTAGATTTCTTTTGCCCGCCAATGCCTATAATATCAAAATGCTACTTTTGATAGAGCAGTTGAAGTCCATTTCGTACTTTTTCTGATAAAAATGTCCTTTGGGACCCGGCACCAATTAAGGCTCTGACTGTAAAGAGTTCACCTTTGTGCTCAATTTATACTAGCGCTGTACGTAATAAAATATTTTCATTGCTAGTAGAACAATTGGCTTGAAATCGTTTTAATGTACTAGGTAATTTATCTCATCTGTAACTACTTTTAATGTTTTGACTGATATTATCAGACAAGTTTTGAGAGAACTTATTATTAATTAGAATTTCATTGTTCTGAAGGTTTTCTGGGTTTTGGGTTGCATTATGAGAGGTTTGCCCCATATGTAGCAGAGTATGATGCGATTTTTTGCAATGTAGACACGTATGCTTACTTTTGCACTTTGCTTTCGTGTGAGAGTATGCTAAGAAATTATTACAAATTTTGTTCTGAAATACATAGTCTACACTTTGCTGTTTTGTGAACGATCTACTAAATTTTGGGCATGCTCTAGGAGTATGGTTTTCGTTACATCATTTCAAAGATGAGCTTAAGTTTTGTTGCGATACATATGTTTTGAATTTTAGGTGAGTGCTTATTTGGACCGTTCAGGTAGCTCACGGGGCGAAGTAAGCGATTGATCCCAAAGGATAGGGTTAATTTTGGAAGCTTTGTTAATATCAACCTGATTATTATTGGATCCATCCTTTCGACCTTTACACCAAGAGTTTCCAGGGTAGCTAGTGGCTCACTAACTGAAGTTTGTATTTTCCTTATTGCTTCACTATGTTCATATTTTGCTGCTGGAATGTCAAAAAGGATTTTTAAGTGGGTGTCAACTAGGACGCCTTTATTCTGATAGCGGGTCTCTAAAGCATTCCAGGCGAGATCAAAATTATCGTGTGAGATGGGGTATCGTTTAACTATAGAGCCTGCTTCACCTCTCTTTTTATTACGGAGATGGTATAGTTTTGTCATGGCATCGCGCTTTGAGTTGTTGATGTAAAAGTCTCGAAGAGATGGCCATTGTTCATAACTACCCGTGAACACCTCTGTATCGCATGGAGGCAGTTTAATACAATCGCTATAATTATTGTTAGCAACATTTTGAGCGGGAGTGGGGCCGCTAAGGAATAACGCGATGTGGATTGAAGTCTTGGATTACCAGCATTATCTCCTAGTATAGATTTCAAAAGGTCAAGTGTTTGAGAGCTACATTCGTAATACGCATCACTACACTCTTCAACTTTTAATTGGGCGTGCTTTCTGAAGTCTTCGGTAACTCCGGCGTCTTTGGACAACATAACTTCTTTATGACTACTACTTACTTTAACCCATCTTGGGTCTAAGTCTCTTTACTTGACTTCAAGGATGGTTTCAGTTTGATCAGCATCTGGAGTTTCTTTAAGCCTTTCACAGAACGCGAGTAAGTTATTGCAGTCGAACTTGAAGTGCTCTTTAACACCTGAATTATATGTACGAGATATGGACGGCATTTTTATGTTTCCCCTTAATTGCACTTACAAATTATTTGATTTTTTTAATTTGCTTTCTTAATTTTAAAATTTTTTTAAATGAAATACGTTATTCCAGTATACCTTGCTATATCTGCTAGGGGTGTAGTACTCAACGTCGTAAATTATCTTAAATCACAGTATAGAAATCTAAATTTAGGATGCTCGGAAGTTGGTGATCAGATTTAGTTATAAAATTACAATTATCGATGTAATTTCAATAAAAATTATTTATTTCAATCTTTTTTTTCAAACGTTTTCCCAATCAAATATTTTATTTTAGTTTTCTTTTACTTTTAGTTTTGATATTAATTTGAAGTTAAAATGTTAATGATGGTCTATACAATTTTGAGTATTATTTTATTTCTAGTTATGAATTTACTATTTTTGTTAGCTATAAGGCTTCCGCTAATAAATTCATATGTCGGAATGAGTTTTGATTTATATGATATTTATTTCATTTTATTTAATTCTCTTTTATAGATTTTGGTGAAAATTTTTAATTTGTGTAATGAGAAAAAATTATCTGACTGGCAACACTTGAGTTATAATCCAAAGTAAATAATGATATTGGTGGGATCAGGGATGGACACTGAGTGTTTTCATATATTAGCACATTTGTTTGTGTAAATATAAATTCTTTTATGAATCGAACATATTTTGATACCATTTAATGTGATATTGATATTTAATCTTTCACAATTGTTTTGTTTGTATATTTGAAATGGTTAATTTAAGTCTTATTTTTTCAATTATCTGTTTACATTTATTAAGGTAATTATAAATTACTATCTGCCAACTCTGTTATTTAATATTCTTGAGCAGTAAATGAACTTAAGTATTTAGTTTTATCTTTAGACTGTATGTGTGAATTTTTCATTCTCTTTGTTTTGCTTTATTTTTGCTTCAAATTGCAATTTGCAGAATATCAGTCCCCTTTTACAATTGAGAAATTGAAAGGCAGACAGACGAAGTTGAAGAGGTAGAGTGTGTAGTACACGACCCCCTGTACTGGAAAATTTTTGTTTCTCCTTTCTACTTTTCGTATTTTATTCTTGTTGCTTCACATGATTTTTCTCCTTTCAGGGGCTGTATGCATACTTGATGTGTATCAAATCATATGTATGTATTTATGTGTAAGTGTATGTAAGTAGCAAACGTCAAGAAGTAAACAAACTATAAATTTTCTACCTGTCTATTAATTTCGCAATTGTAAAAGGTTTGGGCAAGTTCAAAAGAGAATGAGTAAAATGTCTGCCTTTCAATTTCCCAATTGTAAAAGCGGACTTAGTCATGTTTTAGACTTGACAGTTTTTCTTGAAGCAAGTCTGAGTTTATGGGAGAGAGGGGAAAGAAGAAAGAAGAGGGGTACTGACTTGCTTGTACAGAAAAGTTACTTCAATTCTCTTTTGTTATTTCATTCGCTGCATTAAAACAGAAGCAAAATTTAACTAGAAACCGTCTGTGTGTAAACAAACGAGCAGTTTTAAAAGAGAATTGAAGAGAATTGCTTCAGG
This sequence comes from Nowickia ferox, assembly GCA_936439885.1. Lineage (NCBI taxonomy): Eukaryota > Metazoa > Arthropoda > Insecta > Diptera > Tachinidae > Nowickia > Nowickia ferox. Next base: position 66,674,563 of record OW387023.1, on the reverse strand, counting down.
AAAAACTGCCAAGTCTAAAACATGACTTAGAGAAGATATTTATTTTTCATATCTCTGATCACGAAGTTCACCACTATTTTTAAACATATAGAGAACTTTTACAGAATCTCAAGAATAGAATAAATAAATTAACTCAAGAGAACGCACTTAAAGAGAAACATTTTTTTTGATGAACTGCGTTTGTTTTCTTTTGTAGTTAGTTTATGTATTCATATGTATATGTATGCATATTAGAATTTGCATACTTATGTGTATATGATTTAACCACATGTAAGTATTTAATGTATCATAGAAAACGGTGATTTATATTTTGTTATACTGTGTACATACATATGTATGTACATATGTGAGAACTGTTAGTTTTTTTATAAATTAGATTTTTTTATGTACTGTATAAGTATATTTCTTTATATAAACGGAAAATAACGGTTTGATTAAAGCGGTATTATTGCTTTAAGCAATATTAAATTTTTTCCTTTTTTATACATACATATGTAGATATATGTATGTACATATGTATAGGAGTATGTATGTACATCTACACGAGGTGTGTTCAAAAAGTATCGCCCAATTTTGAATATTCGCGAGTTACGTATGTATATTCGAATCTTAATTTTTTTTGTGGCGTTAAGTTGGTCTCTCACTTATGCCGACAATTTCGTCCATTTTGAATATTCGGTTAATTGTTGACAGCAAAGCGCTTGCACGTGTTTTGCCTTATTATGCGGCAAAAAAGTCATCAGAATACCCGAAGATGAAACTATTATCAAGTTTAAGAACTACTACAAACAGTTGCATCAGAAAGTATACCAGAGGTGTCACGAGATGGAAGATAATTGTATTTTCGGATGTCTCGCTCACACAATCATCAAATCCTCTTTACGTTTTCTTTCGCGTGCTATTATTTTAAAGTAATTCCATTTTATACTTTGTGGTCTCACTCGCTACCTAATTTTTGTAAATAAATGGTAAAAATTAATGTTTGTGAACGAAAATGCTTAAAACGAAGTCTCTAATAATTTTAAAACAAATTTTAATCACTTTTTTAATACTAATAACCTTTTTCGCATTGTTTTCTTTAATTCAACACCTCAAGTTCCTCAATTTAATTTTGCACAAATGCTCATGTGCTCAAATGTATTTTCATTTTATGCTTTGTGGTCTCCTTTGTTATCGGCTTTTTGTAAGTTGAAGTTAAAAATTAATATTTTTGTAGAAAAATGTTTAAAATTGAGCTTGTAAGCATCTGAAAACTAACTTTAATCACTTTTATGACACTAATAATGTTTTACACATTGTTTTTTTTAGTGCAACATTTTTTTTTTAGTTCAACACTACAAAATCTTTCATTTAAGTAGTATGTTTACGTTCCCTCTGGACCACTTTTTCCATACAAAATGTTGGCTCATGCCGACCAGTGTTGCCACCCATGAAATTTAGTGGATGTGAGTCGGGTGTTGGTCAGTGTTGCCACCGTGCAAAGGAAAAAAAAAAAAAAAATGTGCATACCTTAACCCTTTAACGGTCGTTGGGGTTAAATTCGACTCTATGATATTTTGTGTTATGAGGCGGCAGCGTGTTCGGTTTTGCTTAAAGTGTATGAGGCGACAGCGTGTTCGGTTTTGCTTAAAGTGAAGTCGTGGTGGATGTTATTTTTGTTGAAGTGAAGTCGTAACATTTAATGTGTTCGTTAGAGGGTTAATACAATATGAATTAGACTACATTAGGGCGGTTTACGAAAGTCTGTGATTTTTTGCTAGTATTTAATAAATAAAATTCATTTACTGCGGTATATATTAATCTCCCTAATACTACTCGTATTTGTTATCAGTATAAAATGTTAACCACATTATTTAAAAACAAAACACTAGTATTTAATAAATAAAATTTATTTACTGCGGTATATAATAACATTCCTAATACTATTCGTATTTGATATCAGTATAAAATGTTAACCACATTATTTAATTAAGTGTGTGGGTAATAAAATAAAATCAAATTAATAAAATATATTCATTGTTGTACTAAACTCTAAGGTGTGATTATACTTTTTGTTATTTATTAACAAAAAAAAATAATAAAAAAATTAATAAAATAAATTAAATTAAAATGGGTGGCAAATTTATTTGTGATATTTGTGCAAAAGCATACAAGCTGAATTCATCATTAAGAAGACATTATCGACTACATCACGAAGAACCATCGTCTTCGATTAAATGTATTCCATGTAGCAGATATTTCTCAGATCAGTCGAGTTACAAGCTTCATCTTCTACAACATTCTAAGACTGGAGAAGGAGAAAGTAATAATATTAATTGTCTCGATTGTAATCAATATGTTGCTAAATCCAATTGGTGCTATCATGTAAGAACAAATAAACACAAAATTAATTGTGCTAAGAAATCTAATGATGATAGTGACATTGATGAAATAGTATATGACAAATCAGTATTTAACAATCGCATTATAACATATTTAATTAAGAACAATAACAAATCGGATCTAATACCAGAGAATTTTTTATCGGGTATAAAATATAAAGTGGTTGAACTGTTACGGAATATGACACAAAAATTTATTAGCATAAAATTTAATCTTGAAATATTTTGTGAATACATGTTGGTTAAGGAAGAAGAAGAATCGTGTACCATTGAAATAAAGTCACATCAAAGCAAAATGACTGTAATAAACTGCTCATCGTCAACGGTAGAAGAGTCTAGCAATATTTATAATGCACACTGTGAAGAGATTGTGAGAAAGATGAGTGAATTTCAAGAGCGTGATAGCGGATGGGCATTAACAGAAATATTGCGTTTAGAAATAAACATTAATCAATATAAATGCATGAAGGGATCATCGTATATTGCTCTAACATCGGCAATACAGAGAAAACATGCATGTATCAATGTCCAAAATAATGATGAATATTGTTTCAAGTGGGCCATAATATCAGCCTTATTTCCAGTCGATGATCATTCAAATCGATGCACATCCTATAAAGTTATAAATATTGAAGATGACATTATAACGTTGGAAAACAATATTGTTATAAATTTTAAAAGTCTAAACTTTCCGCTATCAACACATAAAATTAAGATCTTTGAAATCAACAATCCAGAAATTAGTGTGAATGTATTTGGTTTGGATGATAAGGATGATATAATCGGACCCTACTATTCTACTTCAAAAGAAAAGGATAGACACATTAACTTGTTATTATTGGAAGATGGTGTGAAATTTCACTACGTATGGATTAAAAATATTTCAAGGTATATCTCAACTTAAAATTTTTACATTTCGCACTTAATAATAATAGTTTTTTTAACTTTTTAATTTTAGATTAATAAGGAGCCAACTGACAAGACATCGAAGATGTTTGTATTTATGCAATACATGTTTAACTCATTTTCAATCGGAATCTTTACTATTAAAACACAAAGAAGAGTGTAATAAAATTATAACTAGACTACCGACCCTAGTCAACAATATTGTGAGTTTTAAAAACTATAAAAAGCAAATGGATGTGCCTTTTGTAGTTTATGCGGATTTTGAGTGTATTTTACAATCAATTGATATTCAAAATTCAGTAAATGTAAGGTCCACACAAAGGCACAATCCAGTTGCTTATAGCTATTATATAAAATGTTCCTATAATAGTGCGTTAGATATATTTAGAATTTATAGTGGGGATAACCCATCAAGTCACTTTTTTTCAAATTTAGTCAAGGATTGTCTAGATATATATCATAATTATTTAAGTATAGTAAAACCAATGACAGTCCTAACATCCCTTCAACAACTAAAACAAAAAGAGGATAGAATATGTCACATTTGTACAAAGTTTTTATCTGCTGTAGATCGGGTAGCTGATCATTGTCACTTAACCGGCGAATATAGAGGACCGGCACATGTCAGTTGCAATCTAGAATATCAAATTGCAAAATTCATTCCCATATTTTTTCACAATCTTTCGTCATATGACTGTCATTTGTTTGTTAGAGAACTTTCATCGATTGAAGGTGATATAAATATAATTCCTATAAACAAAGAGTTATATATATCGATATCGAAAAGAATTGCCGTCGATGAAAGAAGTACTATTGAACTGCGTTTTCTAGATTCTTGTCGGTTTATGCAATCAAGTTTAGAAAAACTGACAGGATACTTATCTGATGATGATCTGACGACCGTAAGATCTATTTTCCCTACACCAAATGAATTCGGTTTAATGAAACGCAAAGGTGTTTTTCCCTATGACTATCTAGATTCAGAGATTCGTCTTGAAGAGACAGAGCTACCACCCCGCTCATGCTTTTATAATAAACTTACGAATGAGTTGTGCAGTGAGGATGATTATGAACATGCTGAAAAAGTTTGGAATACGTTTAAATGCAACACACTCTTAGATTATCTTCTATTATATTTGAAAGTAGATGTTATGCTGCTGTGTGATGTTTTCGAAAATTTCCGTAAAGTTTGTAAAACCATTTATAATTTAGATCCTTGTCAATATTATACTACCCCAGGATTGTCCTGGGATGCTATGTTAAAAACAACTGAAATAGAATTGGAATTGTTGACCGATATTAACATGTACAATTTCGTTGCACGAGGTATTAGGGGGGGTATTGTACAATGTAGTAAACGGCATGCGATAGCCAACAATAAATATATTACTGATTATAATTATACAAAAGAGAATCAAAATTATATAATGTATTTTGATGTGAATAACTTATATGGATACGCAATGTCACAATATCTTCCCTTTAAAAATTTCGAATGGGTTGAAAACTGCGAAGACTTTAATGTAAACATTATAGCAGAAGATTCCGAATTTGGTTACATCTTAGAGGTAGATTTGGACTATCCAACCGCATTGCATGATTACCATAACGATTTTCCATTTTGTGCAGAAAACAAGAAAACTGAAAGCATGAAGCAAAGAAAATTAGTAACAGATTTAAACAATAAAAGCAATTATATAATACACTATCGCAATCTGCAACAATGCATTCGAAATGGTTTAATTCTGAGAAAAATTCATAGGATTCTTAAATTTAAGCAATCTAATTGGTTGAAAAAATATATTGATGAAAATAACTATCACAGAACATTGGCTAAAAACACATTTGAACAAAACTTTTTTAAATTGCTCAATAATGCTGTATATGGGAAGACTATGGAAAATGTTGACAAGAGAAAAGATGTTAAAATAGTATGTGAATGGGAAAATAGAGGTAAGCGATTAGGAGCTAGATCTCTTATTGCTAAACCCAACTTCCACAGTTGTCTCAAAATTCACGATGAAATGGTTGTCATTGAAATGAAAAGAGTACGAACGGAATACAACAAACCTATTTATATAGGTTTTTCTGTTTTAGAACTATCGAAATGGAAAATGTATAATTTCCATTACGAGTATATGAAACCAAAATACTTTGAAAATATTAATCTCTGCTATATGGATACGGATTCATTTATTTATGATGTCACAACAAATGACATATACGATGATATTCGAAATGATCTCCCAATACATTTCGATACATCTGCATATCCAAAAGAAAATGTCTATCATTTTCCACTGATAAATAAAAAGGTTTTGGGTATGATGAAGGATGAATGTAATGGAAAAATAATTAGAGAGTTCATTGGTTTACGTGCTAAAATGTATTCTTTAAAAATAGATAAGGTAGATCAAGAAATTAAGAAAATTAAAGGTGTTAAGAGTAGTGTAACAGCTAGATTAAACATTAATGACTTTAGAAAATGTTTATTTGAAAAAAAAATGTACTATGATTCTATGTATGTATTTAGATCAAAGATTCATGAAATATATACTCAACACATTAGTAAATTAGCATTAAGTTATTTAGATGATAAGCGATTTATTAGAGATAATAGTATTAATACATATGCATGGGGACATTATGCAATAAATAGTCAACAACCATCATCATCATCATCATCATCATCATCATATCCCAATGAAAATGTATTAACATCATCTTCAAGTGATAATATTGTACAATAGTATTAAGTGATTTTAGATTATAAGTGAATATATATATAACGTGAAAAACAATAAATAAATAAATAAATAAAGAATATCATTAAAATATTTTAGTTTGTTTTTATTTTAAACTATAGTCATCTATTGAATAGAAATTTTAAACACAAGTAACCACAATTTGTTTTTGTGTTAATAAAATTTAATCGTGCTTGTTCTTAACCTTACTCAACTAAGTTGATATAAAATTTAATCGTTCAGAAAAAAAAAATCAAAACAAAACTTTTTTAGATATTATTTTATTTTTTTGAGAATTTTATAATATAATAAAAATAAATCTCATATTGAAGTATATATATATAATATTATTGAAGTTCATCTTTATTGATCCAAGAATTATGTTGATTGGAAAATCCCAACCATTTTACGTACGCCTGGTGTCCCTTAGTTTTGATAACCTTTTCAATCAAGTATGTATTTGGAAAATGTGTCTTTAATAGTTCATGTTCATAGAATCCACCAACAATCGGATTCCTTTGATAGTCTTCCAATAAATAGGTAATGGGGTTTGTGTTCTGTAAAGTACGAATTTTAAAAATTTCAGTTGTCCAGTTTGGAGTATATCCTTTTGAAAAAATATGTTTATATTTGCTAATTCGAACGTGATCTCCAACTTTTAGTTTACCAGATTTATATATTTTGGGATGATTATAGACTTGTTTTAGTATAGAACTTTCATTTTCTGCGTTAACAGACTTTGGTGTCATTCCAATTGTTCTATGCTTTTTATTATTATATTGATTAATTAAATCCTTGCATATATGTATCCATTGATAATTTCCTTGTAGACTAAAATTTTTCCACATCATTCCTTTTAGAGTTCTATTAAATCGTTCTACAATAGACGCTTTCATGATACTATATGTAGAATAGTGGTTGATATTATGTTTTTTCATCAAGTTTTGAAATATTTTATTATAGAACTCTTTACCATTATCGGTTTGCAAGTTTTTTGGAATTCTCTTTAGCGAAAAAATAGATTGCATAGCATTGGTTATATCTTCACTACTTTTAGATTTTACAGGTACAGCCCAAGCAAACTTTGAAAATGTATCTATAACTGTTAAAATAAATCTATAGCCTTTGTTATATTTTGAGTAAGCACCCATTTCAACAAGATCTGCTTGCCAAAGATCATCAATTCCCTTGACCACCACTCGACGTCGAATGAAATTTCTACGTGCTTGCTTATGAAGCTCCTGAACCACTTCTTGTCGCTCCATTTCTAACGTCTATCTTACAGATTACATCAATTTAAATGCTGTTGATATTGAATTTAAATCAAAAACGATTTATATATCTATCTTTAAATGCTTTGTAATGAGCTTCGTTTTTTCATTTAGACGTTCTTCAACTGAATCAATTTTGTGATTAAATAATGATTTCATTTCATTTAGTGATTGATTGAGATTATTTAGTATTATACTTTGATCATGTATTAATTTACTTAAACGTGTTTCTACATTATCAAATTTTTCTGTAGTCAACACGTTTTGTTGTTGTATTATTTCGTTAAAACGATCCTCCATTCCCTTAATTCTCTCCATATACATTGTATCCAGTTGTTTCTTTATTTCACTTAAATAAGTTTTCATGTAAATTTTGTTTACGGCATCGTTTTCCAATACAGGACTAGCAATATTTTTTATTCTCCGCAAGTTAAAGTTGAAATTACGATCACTATCCAAATGAATCTTGAAATGTTGATTTTGGTATCTTACAGATCTTTCAATATAATGTCCAAACTTATCGATAGGCATTTTATGAATATGAATTGTTTGTACATTTTTAAGTCTATTTATATAATAATTTTTGCTTCTCTCAATTCCTCAATAATTGATACAATTTCATTATTATGATTTGAGTGACCAGCTGTTGTTGATGAAATCAAAAGACGCAATCTATCAACCAATTCATTAGGATCATCCCAATAAACATAATTATGCTTTTTTCTATTCAATTTCATTAAACCTTTTCCCTCATGAATTTTCTGTTGTTTAAATAGGTTTTTAATAATCGTTGTATATTTAATTGAACGATTTCCTTTAATCTGGCCATTAATACTGTTATTTCGTTTATGGACATTAGTCATCTCCAATATTTGTTTATAATTATTTAAATCTGTTTTATTATAACTGATTGGTTTCTTATAAACTAACAATTCATATAAGCCTGATGTGAAGGGCCATTTTAAATTACCTACAGTAATATTGGTTGAATTGAAAGCGATGGGTTCATTACCCAGTCTCCATATTTGATTTTTATCTTTATGAGGACCATAGGTTTTATCATATATATTTAAGTTAACTTTTGATAAATTATATTGAATACTTTGATTGGGATGTATTGCAATGGTGTTATCATCATCATTGTTATCATCCTCATTATCAACATTATCATTATTATCATCATCATCATCATCATCATGGTCATCATCATGATAATTTTCATCATCAAATGATTGAAACGTGTTTGAACTTTTCTCGATTTTCTTGTTATTAGAGCTTGAAGAAAACGTGTTATAATCAAGCTTACTCTTTTTATATGGTGTACTGAAGGCAACTTTATTATTCTCAAGATCATGTTTAAAAGAGCCATCCGGATATTTTTCATGTTTTATAATGGTGTTATTATTATTATTATTATTATTATTATTATTATTATTAGTTGATTGAACTAATTCTTTTAATGGTTTTGATATTGGTTTCAATGTCTTTTCCAACAATTCATCATTTGCAATTTCTCCAAGCAAAATATTCTTATATTTCTTTTTTAAAATATTTCGAGTTTTAATAAGATTATTAACTAGATTTGTGTTCATATTTATAGGTTGAATTAGAAACAGATTCAAAACAGATCAGTTTAGCAGTTTAGCAGTTTAGCAGTATAGCAGTATAGCAATTTAGCAGTTAGCAGTTTAATAGTTGAGAAGTTATCAGTTTAATAATTAATCTTGTACTGATTTTAAAATATCTGTAATATTTCTTTTATAGATTTATAAATATATCGAAACCTTTTCTATATCGACCATTATTCATAGAATCATCTTTGTTAATAACTAGAAAACCATATTTTTCTTTCCAACACTCGGCACATAACTTATGAAATGTTTTGAAAGACATATCAGAACCAACATGATCATTGTAAATATGCTTAATATTCATTACATCCTGTTTAAAAATTATAATCATATTTGCATTATCGCGAATCAAGTGTTTTGGTATACGTGTATAAGTTTGACATAAATAAAAACTATCAATGTCTTTATGACGACCCATACAGAAGTAGGCACGTACATGATTTTGTTTCTCACAAGCTATATCATCGAATATAAATATTGAATTCGGTTTAACTTCGTCTGGGGATAGAACATCATTATTATTGGAAAATGATGAAAAATTTAACTCCTTAATGGGTTTAATTAGACTTTCTAAGTACTTATATTTCGGTTGTTGTGTTGACTTTGAATATAAGTAAATATTTTTAAATTTCAATCCATGAGGACTTTCAATAAGACTGATCATCACATTTGTTTTTCCACAATTTGATGGACCCACAATAAGAGCTCGAATAGAATTCGGTAGTAATGAACTATGACGAATTTTATTTGATGATGAATCAAACTTTGATTCGATATTCTTTACATCAATCCTTTTATGTTGTTTAAAAAAACGCATTCTGAAATCTAATGATAACATAATATATAAACCAGTCTCTTTTATTTGTTTTCAATCAATTTAATTTCAATCTTTAATCGATAAAGTATTAATAGATATGCCTATCATTTATAAAAAGTTATTCAGTCGCCATCCATCTTTCATTGGTAAAGGTTTTCTAAATAAAATAATTAATAAACTTCCCATTGAACTTCATCTACCCGGTTATCAATTTTGCGGACCTGGTACAAAATTAAAGAAACGATTAGCTAGAGGTGATCAAGGAATCAATCCATTGGATACTGCTTGCAGAGAGCACGATATAGCATACTCAAACAATAAAGATTTAGAGAAAAGGCATATTGCTGATAGAATCTTAACTGAAAAGGCTTGGCAAAGGGTCAAAGCAAGCGATAGTAGTTTGAGTGAAAAATCAAACGCTTGGTTTGTTGCTACTGCAATGAAAGCAAAAACAAAATTCGGTATGGGTAACGTTATTAGTAAAACTAAAAAGTCCTCTCCAGTAAATACCCACAAACTATTTACACATGCATTGAAAAGTGCAAGAAAGAATATAAAGAAAAGTGAAAACTTGAAAGATGCTATAAAGATTTCACGAAAAGTTGTAAACAATATTTTCAAGGGGAAGAAAAAATCGTTAATAAAAACACCTCGAATAATACCGCTACCAAAATCTGGAGGTTTTCTTCCACTTGCCCCTATATTTGCTGCACTGGGTGCACTTGGTGGTTTAGCTGGTGGTGTATCTGGTATTACAAAAGCAATCAATGCAGTTAAAAATGGAAAGGAACAGCTGACTGAAGCAAAACGACACAATAATACAATGGAAGCCATTGCGATGGGAAAAGGCATGTTCTTAAAACCATATAAAAAAGGTTTTGGATTATATTTGAAGCCTTATCAACAAAATTTTTAATGAAGCTACCTAAAAGAGCCCTTTCTGATGTAGACTTGAGAAAATATGCAAAACATATTCCAAATTTTAGAGGTGTGTTTATGTGTAACACTCTTCCAAGCAAACCATTTAAAAAAGAATGTGGAATAATTAATCTGGATACTTCAAAGGGACCTGGCACACATTGGGTAGCGTACTGGAAAAACAACAATCAAATTGAATATTTTGATAGCTTTGGTAATTTGCAACCGCCGAAACAATTAATAAAATATTTAGGAAAAAACATAAGTTATAATTATGATAGATATCAAAATTTTAATACAATAAATTGTGGTCATTTATGTTTAAAATTTTTGTTTTCGAAGCTAAACTAAAAAGAAACTATAAATGTTTTTTAATAAAATACATTGATTAAGAATTAAAAATATCTTGTTTTATTTATATATATATATATATATATATATATAAACATTTTTTTTGTTTTTTCATTTATTAAAAATTTTAAAAGAAATATTAGAATTAAATAATTTTTCTAATTTCACTTGTTAGAGGTGAGTATTCGATTAAGCGATCATGAATAACTAAACAGTATGCTGATGTTTTTTCTGGAATTGGTTTGTTTGCTTCAGTATCAAATTCAATTCGTACATCAATAGGTCCAATTTTAACAGTTTCATTTTGATGTGAAACATCAACAACAATAAGCGGTGCGTAAGACTTGTAATCATTAACATCCAGCAATGGTTCAGGTTCTCGCATGTAAAAGCCTTGTTGAAATTTTGCATACATATTATATAGAACAGAATACTGACCCATTTCGAAACGATTATGTAAATCATCATATGGATATGACTCTGAGTTTAGATATACTTTTAAATTAGAGATATTACAATGGTCAAATATATTTCCTTGTTCTTTACTTTTCACTTTTTGTAAACCAATTATAAGAAATCGTGGTCTTTCGTTTTGTGGAGAAAGCTTTACATTCCATAAAACCTTTGTAGTCGTTGGTAGTGCAGGATTTACATGACAATCCCAACTACGAAATGCAATTGGTATAGAATTTTTGTTGTTGATTATCTTAAACATTTCCAATTTTGCAAAGTCTGATAGTTGAATATGCGGCATTTTCCATGTTATATCCAGAATTGTTAACTTCAACTGATCAGTTGTATTTGTAGAATAATATGATCTCTCATCGGATGTCGAACGTTGAAGAATGAGCTCATGTTTCGAATTTAATAGTATTTTGTTATAATCTTCAGCAAAACCCATCCACATTTTCAGAGGTATACAACAGCTAAAATGACTTTTTTCTAAAACAAAAGTTTCTTTAAGACACCAACCAGCGTTTTTTAGTGTAGCACTTTCAGCCTTATTCAATGATAAAAAATTTTTCATGGTAGATGAAATTCCAAGTTTGCGTGTACGATCAACTTCAAAACCATTAATTTCATAACGAATTTCATCGAACAAATATGAAACAAAGTTGTTTTTAAATTTCACATCTGTAGCTGGAACCTCTTTGTTTGCTTCCTTCTTCACTATAAAACCATGAATGTAAATCATACTCTCACTTGGTAAGACAAAGAGATCCTGATTTTGAATTGGTATACGAATTTCATCATTGTTGTTGAATGATTTTAGATATGGAGAGTAACTATGATATTCCCTTTTTACAATACTCTCATCATATATAGGTTTTTGAAGGACATTTAGTATTTCATTCATTGTTGAAGATTAAATCCTAATGATTTCAAGTATTCTATATTATATGATGTTAACGGGTTTTTTTTATTTTTTATACTTTCTCGAATGCGAGTTGATGAGGGATTGAATGGCAATCCTCTTTGCATTACGTTTTTATTGTAAATTATCATTATTCTGGTTTGAAGTGGAGTCTAAGAGTGATTTTTTCTCCTCTAAAATTTATAAGTTCACCGTCTTGATTTAAGATTCTAATCGTTATGTTGTTTATTTGCTGACAGTTGACGGGAAAATAAATAACATTTCGAGGTTTTTCGCTTATTTTATATCCTGGAGGAACATCAAGAGGAAATTCATGAATAACATGATTCGAAGTATTATTAATAAATGATCCGGTTGTTAAGTTGCTTTCAATGCGTATTGTATTAACATTCGTAATATGTGCAGGTAAGTCAGATTCAAATAACCTTGTAGTATTCAATTGATTAATATCTACAATCATCACTTCCACAGATTTATCATTTTGAAGATTTTGATCAGTGTTATAATATTCAGTTGAATTTACTTCTAATTTACTTTTGCTAAATCCGAGCAACTTTCCTATACTGTTTGGTTGTGAAAAATCTATATCCATTGATGAGGTTATTTCAGTTTTAAGTGTGTTATTGTTAGCTTCAATTACTAGATGAATTGATTCATCAATATCTTTTAAGCTTGAGTTTAAGAAAAAATCAATATCCTCAAGTTCATATGAACCAACCGGAATAGTAATAATATGATTTCCTATATGAAACAAATTGTTGTGAACATCTACATTAGGTATGGAGTTGAATGTTACAAAATCAATAAGTCCACAAACATATTTTGTAGGGAGTTCAATTGGAGGAAAATATTCTCCAACCAGAGTTGATTTGTTTCCGTTTAAAGATATTGTTATTGACATTTCAAGTATTCAGAATGAACTGATGATGTTTGATGATTATTCTATCTGATTTAAGTGTTAAATAATAAATCCAAAAAAGAAAAAATGTCTTTTATAATTTTATGTTTTCTTTATTAATATTTGATTTAATAAACTTTCTTAAGAGTATTACATTTTTTTGAGCACATATACAATATTTTCTATGATAAGAACAAACATTTACAGATTCATCATTTTGATATAATGTTTTTAAATTTGGACAATTTAAATCATCCAGGTTATAAAAATTAATTTTATCCTTAAAAATATTTTGAATCCACTTAATTTTTTCTAATCCTTTAGCATAATTAATATAATTTTTATCTTTAACATACGCAATATAATATTCCACAATATTTGTTAAGGATGAATCGCCATCTTTCCATTTTAATCCATGATGATGATTATAAAGCCAATTAATTGAATATTTTTCTTTTGTTGTCAACGATGAATATGGAAAAGGTGGTTTAATAATAAATGTTTGAACTTGTGAGTCGTCAATTGAAATACTCAGTTCTTTTACAATGAATTTATTGTTGAGATAAAAACCTTGTACGTCTACAACTAATATTCTCTCCTCCGACATTGTTTAGTACTAATCAAGTCACAACGACGACTGTAGAACTGTTTATAAAGTCTATGTTTTTAAATTATTATAAAAATTCATTATATATAATGCTTGATCCCAACTTTTATCGATAAGGGAACATTTACAGGTATCAGGTCCACAAGTTGTTTCATCGTTGGACCACACACAATTGTTATAATGATATCCAAATTTTGATTTACTTTTCTTATAAAATGCATATTCATCGAATTGAGCTTTTAATTTCTTCAAAATAATCTCATGTTCATACCACAAAAACCTTTCTTCATTCAAGAAGTCATGTACAATTTTCGAATAAAACTGATTGTTCATTATTTTTCTTATTTTAATTTTTTATTTATGTTAAATAAATGTTCTTAACACATCAATAACAAACTTTATGTTAAGTAGTAGTAAATGTATTTCATTATATTACTTAATTTATAATATTTCCATATCCAAATCATGAGTATAATCTTGAATGTTGATTAATGTCATATCGGATCGGTATGTAGTATCATCCTCAGAAACCGTCTCAATTTCACCATTACTTAAAATTCTCTCGTATTCAACTTGACGGTATTCGAAACATGAAATATTTAATCGACGTTTCAAGTAATTGCTGTCATATGTACAACGGATTCTCAATTTTATATTATCTTTGTATTGAAGTTGAAAATGTCTATAAAATGGAGCCGAACTTTCAATTATTCCTGCAATATTTTTTTCTTTTTTTACTAAATCTTGCCTAAATGCTTCAATAGCTTGTTCGACAGTAAATGGTTGATTTATAGATGGTGGTGGTAAGGAGTCTTCTTGTTCTTCGTTTGATTTATATTCTATTTTTGTTGTTGTTGTTGACTCGATGTTTTTATTTAAATCATTAGTAAACTTTAAAAGTTTGAAATTTAGTTGTATGCTCACAGTATCATTATTTGGTAATTTAATTGCAAATTCTGTATTTTTAAGTTCATTTTCACTCAAATCAATAGGTAATGAAGCTGAAAACACTTGTATGATATAGATATATGAAAACAATATGATAAAAATATTTTTCATTTTAGTTTTTCTTTTTAATATATATGTTCTTAGGTTAGCAATATATTTTTGAATGAGATGATAAGAATTGTTTCTTATATTTATATAGTAATTTAATAATCTTCATATTGAAATGAGTCATCACCACCGCTGGCACCACCAGCTGCTTTCTTAACTATACTATTATTAACCATTTTCTGGGGGAGGGGAGGTTTTTGTTGATTTTTATTCAATGAATGGATACCAGTCTTACCATTATAAGATTTAGTTGCATATTCATCTATTTCACTATAAACACATGATGGTTTGTATGAGTATACATTTATATCTTTAAAACCACCCTCATAGACTGTTCCGACTAGTGATATCATACCACCAATAACCTCAATTTTTATATGTTGATTGTGACTAAATTGAAATATTGGAATATTTGTTGGCATTTCTTGTCCTCTATTAAGAGAAAAAATTTGCGTTCTAGTTCCTCCTTCTGCGGTTAGAAACACCTGCATTATAATATCCAAAACTATTGCATTTATTATTTGAAAAGTTTTCCACTGTGCATGACAAGTACAATATTTATCACCAGTTTTTAAAAATTGACCCCAATACATATTTATCAAAGTTTTTAATTTAACTGAATCTCTTTTTATATATGCATATATATATATATATATATATATATATATATATATATATATATATATATATATATATATATATATATAAATGTATATGTATGCATACACGTATACTTAACCGCAACTGATAAGAAGTTATTGAAATATCTAAAAACGTCTTATACTATCAATTATTGAATATAAAGAATCAGTTTGAAAGTTCGTCTTACGGTAAAAAGTTGAAAGCAAAAAAAAATGAGGGCAAGCTTAAGAAAATTGTTTCAAAGTTCTAATATTACATACTTACCTTTAAAGAATATGGAAGAAAATACTATATATGAAATCAACAAGATAGATCGAGTAGATACAAAATATGGTGAAAGTATAAGATGTGATCTAAATAACGAATATTACATTTATTTACCTAAACGATTTCTGATTATTACTAAAAATCAGATGGATTATCTAAACACAACTCCACACATTTTAAAGAAAGTTAAAGAAGTGAAGGGATCATATACTCTAGTCCTTAAAAAGAAGAAGCAATTTGTATTCTACAACAACTTGTATGACAGTACTGAAGAAGAAGAAGATGACGATGATGATGAAATAGAAAACACATTTTAAACAATCCACGAAACAGAAACCTTTTAAAATTAAAATCATATATATCAACAAAACTCTGCATACATTAAAATTTCTTTCACATTTGATTAAATAGAAACTTTATAAAAAACGGAAAAACCGCAACAGAAACTTTTTTACAATTAAAACGCACAACATTAAAATTGCAACCACATTTTTTTCCTGTTTAGAAACAAAATTACATTTCAGAATTTTGTATAAAAAAAAAAAAACCCCTCTAGTTTTACTCTAAGTGTTATTCAAGATAAGTAAGAAAAAACACATTTTTAAATAAACCTCGAAATAGAAACTTTTTTTAAATTATGAAAACATATGTATCAATAAAAAAACCCTACAACATCTAAAATTTCTCACGTATTTGATAAATTTGGGACCTTATAAAATGAAAAACCGCAACGGAAGCTTTTTAAAATTAAAACACACAACATTAAAATTGAAACCACATTTTTTCCTGTTTAGAAACAAAATTACATTTCTGAATTTTGTATAAAAACCTCCACCAATTTTACTTTAAGTGTCATTCAAGTTAAGTAAATCATCAAAAATGGAATCACATTTAAAAAAAATTTTTAAACAATCACAAAATAAAACCATTCTCCCTATAAAGGAGATGGTTTTTGATCATAATTATAAAATAATAAAGATGGAGCGTGTTCAGACACGCTTTGGAATGAAAATTCGGTGTCTGGTAGAGGGAACTCATTATATATACCTCCCGAGTATATTTATTGAGACGATAGACGATGATGCTATTTCAGAAGTTAATGTTAATACATACTACATTTCCAAAATAAAGAAAGGAAGCAGTGGGTTATACTATGAATTAACCATTATTGCGGAAACATCAGGTAATTTCTGGTAAAATAATTTTTATTTTTATTTTTTGATTATTAAATATAATAATAATTGATTATTTTCGTTTAAGCTCAAGATACACCAGAGAAATAAATTGAGTATTGAAGACAAAAACAACAACAGCAACCACCGAAACAATGTGTGCCAGATCCCTTTGAAGTATCCAGATTTTATAATTTTTTTATTTTCTTTTTTTAGTATAACATATTTACTTAAATAAAAATGTTAATGCAATTTTAATTTAACTATTTGTTTGTTTGTTCATTTTTTATTATTTATACACTTAACCACAACTTTTTATCAAAGTTTTATTTTTTAGCAAAAATAAAAAGTATATAAGAACATTTGTTAATGAGTTTTAATGAAACAATTGATTTTCATCATTCAAAGAAAACGTTTTACACACAAAAAGTGAAAAAAAGAAAAAAATATTTGTTATTATTTTATTTTTTTTTGTTAGATAGTAAAAACATTATAATTACTCCTACACTTGATTGTAATGTATTAGTTTAATTATGTTCATTTTGAAAATTGTTTTAAATTGAAACAAATTACTATGAGTTGTATTAGAGATATTAATATATACCGCAGTAAATGAATTTTATTTATTAAATACTAGCAAAAAATCACAGACTTTCGTAAACCGCCCTAATGTAGTCTAATTCATATTGTATTAACCCTCTAACGAACACATTAAATGTTACGACTTCACTTCAACAAAAATAACATCCACCACGACTTCACTTTAAGCAAAACCGAACACGCTGTCGCCTCATACACTTTAAGCAAAACCGAACACGCTGCCGCCTCATAACACAAAATATCATAGAGTCGAATTTAACCCCAACGACCGTTAAAGGGTTAAGGTATGCACATTTTTTTTTTTTTTCCTTTGCACGGTGGCAACACTGACCAACACCCGACCCACATCCACTAAATTTCATGGGTGGCAACACTGGTCGGCATGAGCCAACATTTTGTATGGAAAAAGTGGTCCAGAGGGAACGTAAACATACTACTCATTTACTTTTGTAAAAATGTTCAATTGTTAATTTCACTAAATATAAATCTTCTGTTGTTTGTTTTGATTATTGTACTAAAAATATTCAATAACAAACACACTATATTTACCCCTTCTTAACAGTGATCAAATCAGCGGATTTTAGCTTTTTTCATAAGTCACTTTCTACAATTCTGGTCTCCTTTGTGAGTTGGATGCACCATTTATAATCTACGCGGACTTTGAGTCTATTTTGGAAAAAGTTGATGATGCCGTAAATAAAAGTAAAACAAATGTACAGAAACATTGTGCTTGTGCATTCGGCTATTTTATTAATTGTAGCTTTAATGGAGAAAATAATTTATTATTTTCGTGAAGAAACAGGCGAATATACGAGTATTTATCAACAAAAGAAATTAAGATTGTATAGATATTTACTTAAAGTTAAGAAAATGTTCATGACCACAATAGAAATAGCTCAATATAATAACGCACAAATTTGTCATATATGTAAGAAAATTTTAAATAACGATAAAGTTAGAGATCATTGTCATGGGAAGTGCTTGGAAATTTTAGGAAAATGTGTAAAGGTAAATACGATTTGTACCCCTGTCACTATTATACAGTACCAGGCTTATCTTGGGATGCAATGTTGAAAACTATACAAGTTTGACTAGAACAGTTCATTGATTCTGATATGTATATGTTTATGCAAAATGGAATTAGAGGTGGAATAGTTCAATGTTCGCAAAGATATTCGAAAGCGAATAATAGGTATTTGAAAGATTTTGATAAAGGAAAGCATTCGAATTTATTGTCTATTTAGGCGCAAATAACCTTAACGTACTGATTTTGATGTTATAAAAATTCATTGAGCGAGTGTTTTGACTTAGTTTTTCTAGACGCGTTGAAAACTACTCTTACTTTTGTAGTTTTGTGCTCTGGGCTTATTTACCTTGGGAACTAATTTCAAATGATGGAATTTCTTCCATGTGATCAAGAGTTATGTACTCGTTAAGAACTTCATTGTATTGTTCTTGAAGACTTGTCTCTTTGTCTAGGGTTTTGCATGCTTGAGTATTGAGCCAAGGCAAGAAATGTAGAGGAGCCTAGGATATTCAGTCTTGAATGGTAAGCGTACAATGTATCTTCCATTTTCGCTACGGGTGGTTGTTTGTGCATAGGATTACTCACAAAATTCTTCCTCAACTGATTTTACGCGAGCTACAGGGATTTCTTCCTGTTCCCAAAACTTTCTTGATATAGAATCGAGTTTCGAAGCTTTAGATGGGACAACTGAGGTTGTGAAGGCCTGAATGGTCTGAGCTTTGATGGGACCGCTAAGTAACCACCTAAATATGGTGTTATAACCAGCGGTTTGACCACAAATGTTCTTTTTGATACCTTCAATATTGAGGAAGTGCTCATAGTCATTGTCAAGGATAAAATCTATCTGATATGACTTATTAAAGGTTGGTCTGCTAGATCTAACTCTGCAAGCTCGGCTGAGATAGGGATTTTAAAGGAGCAAGTCAGAAGACGCTTGATTACCTTGTCCTTGGCCTTGATAGGTAAGTAGTAGGGGATTGGGGTCTCTGGGACATTTAAAATTGTGAAATTTTGCTGAAATTTTTGAAATTTTGTTGAAATTTGTGAAATTTTTCTGAAATTTGAGAAATTGTGTTTTCGGTGCTCTTTGATGTTTTTTTGATTACATTAAGTGTTTTTTGTTTAAATTAACTGTTTTTTATTAATATTAAGTGTATGTATGTTTGTATGTATGCATGTATGACCGTGGGAACTTGTGCGCGGAATATTTTGTGGGAATACATTAAAGGGGTTTATAGGTTTTAAGCTTTTATATATATATCATCAGACAAAGTCACCAACATCATCTTTGAGATGTGCACAAATTGGCTAATATTCGTCTCATCATTTACCATCTTCATATAATCACATGTGAGCTCCATATTAAATTTAAATGTAGTATGTATCCTACTACGTTCATTAAGTTGTTTTACTATGGAGCTCTTTGCAGATGCGAGAAACTCCTCCGGAAACAAGACACCCACATTTTGGTTGAGGAGAATATATATCTCGATCCTCCCATTGAAGTTACTTATTCTTCTAGTGAGAAAATCGCTGATCCTTCTTGCTGACAGCTGTTTTTGTGTTTTATGGTTCTGACGTGAGCCATACAACCATTTGATGGAATCATCTTATCACAATCCTCACAATATTTGTTGTTAATATTTAGCTTACTAATTCCCAACGTAGCCTTCGACTGGCTAGCATAAGTGTGTGTTTCTATATGCTCATTTACTTTTACGTTTGAGTCATAAATACTTTATTGCAGATGGGACAACTTGCGGTATTCATTTTATTTAATTATTTTTATTATTTATTTATTTGTTTATAATTTATTTAATTATTTTATTTATAAACAATTTATTTAATTATTTTATTTATAAACAATTTATCTAATTATTTTTTATGCACTATAAACTTGTTTAACAAACAATAATTAGTTTTAGCACTTTTGTAGTTTATTTTTGTTTGTTTTCAAACACTTTAAAAATTTGGTTTGGAAAATAGGTGGTGAATTGTTGAGATATCAAAGTATTACTGACGACAATCTACATTATTTTTTCTACTTATATACGTTGCATGAGAATCGCATAGTAGTCATCAAATCTAATTTCTCTGATGGTATTACGACATATGATGAAATTCGTATACACACACACACATCCCCATAATTCATATGAGAATCGGGGGACGTGAGTGCAGGTCCCTCTATAAGTTTTTGTTAAAGTAAAATATACTAAAATAAAAATATAATTACCCCTATTCATAAAACTCTGCTTGTCAACCTGATGGGACTTAAAATATTTAATATCTGAAATGCACTTGTACATATAAAACCTATGCCAACACAAGATTTTTCTATCTCCATAAGAATAGCAATGTCAATAGCGTAGAAAACATATATACACATATATGTAAATATGTATGAAGAAGTGTTGATGTAATTCACACAAGCAATGATATTCTTCAAAGCAAAAATAGAAACGATCACATACATTAATCCAACAGCATAAACATGCATACATACATTGCCAAACGCATTCCCTATCCCCCTCCATTCTAAACATCTATCAGGGTTGCCACCATCTACAGCTTTTATATTATTTCCCCAGAGACCCCAAAAATAAATGTATACATACAATAATAATCATACATACGCAAAGCAATGAAAACTCAGAGGAGCAAACCAAAGTCAATCAAATAACGATCACTACATACACACAAACACACAGATCCCTTGTTACTACCCTGCAGTCAGACTGGGACCAAGTGCCTTTGTGTCAACACTAAAATTCTAGTGACAATTGTAGTATAATAAGTTTTCTTGTATCCGTCAGTATAAAAGAAAGGGAGAAAACAGGTATGACGTATTTGTGGTGGAATTGTCAACAACTTGTCAATATGCATACATTTGTATGTACGTAAATTATAGAAATGTACCAGTAACTAACTGTCTGGTTGGTATGTCTCCATTTTCCCATAAGAACTAAGTAGTCACTATGTCTAATCTATGTCTGTAGCACGAAGCATTTCATGCAGAATAATTATAGAGTAGTACTGGTTACAAATTCAAAAGGGAGTCAGTACATTTTCAACATCAACATTTCCTACAGGGTATAATGTTTGTCTCTCACTACAACAAAAGTAGTGGATACTGGCAAACATGCAAGTAAATACAAAAACGCACACATATGCACATATACATACATACCCATATACAAACACTCAGAGATGCATCCATAAATCCACTGTAAGCACAAAGTTTCTCTACAACACAACAAACGCTTTAGACACAAGTATGTATATACATACATACATATATATAAACAGAGAATCAAACTTTAACACACACACACACATAGCTAAGAAAATCTCAGCATGAATCCCCAAAATCCCCCATATGCAACAGGGTTGCCAGTATTTATCTTTTTTCCCCGGTTTTGAATTCCAAAACTTGGACTATCGTCCCCATTACTAATCTACTTCTGATACTGCAGAGTATTGGTACATTTTGGAAATAGATTATCCCGATTTTGTGCATGATCTACATAATGATTTGACATTTTGTCTCCAAAATAAGCTCGTGGGGGATCCAAGATAAAAAAATTAGTTGCAGACTTACACTCAAAAACTAATTACACCATACACCATAGAGTTTTAAAACAAGGCATTTCAAATGGCCTCATCTTAAATCAAATCCATAGAATCCTTAGATTTAAGCGATCTCCTTGGCTTAAAAAATATATTGACTTAAACACATTCCATAGGACAAATGCTAAAAACAACTTAGAAAAAGATTTTTTCAAACTTTGAAAAAACGCTGTTTATGGGAAGACAATGATAAACATTGAAAAACGTAGGGACATTAGAATTACTTCATCTTGGCAAACAACAAAGAGGAATCATTTGGATCTGAGAGCATTAATTTCGAGGCCAAATTTTAAGCATTTGACAAAATTTTCTGATGATATGTATGCGGTAGAGCTAGAAAAAATGGAACCACTATATGATAAACCCACATATGTTGGTTTTACAGTACTGGAGTGGGAATGTATGACTTCCATTATGGCTTCATGAAGCCTTAATTTGGAAAGAAAGTTTCTCTCAACTATATGGATACTGACTCTTTTATTTATTCAATTAAAACTGATTAGTTTTATGATGATATCCGTAATGATATTAGGTTGAATTTTGATACGTCAGAATATCCCATAGATAATCGCTTTCGTTTGCATCTACTCAATAAAAAGGTTTTGGGAATGATGAAATATGAAAACAAAGGGGATAAACTACTGAGCTTGTTGGTTTAAGAGCAAAAATGTATTCTCTGTCGACTCTTCGCTCGGAAGATGTTGAAAAGTCAAAAGGGTCAAAAAATCTGTAATTAAAAAGTTGTCCATTAATGATTACAAAAGATGCTTATTTGAATCCAAAATTATCTCAGATGAAATGTTTTTGTTTAGGTCTGAAACACATCAGATATTTACTCAAAAACTACATTAAATAGCACTTAGCTTTTCTGATGATAAAAGACCGAAAAATGAAACAATGGATGTAGAATAGAATGATTCCTACTAAATTGTATGTAAGATGACAACGAAAATTTAATTTTGTACTAATTGTATTTATTTATTAATTTATTTCTCTAATTATTTCTTCATTTATTTAATCGTTATTTATTTGTTTATTAATGTCTTAATTTATCATTATAACATACAAATATTAGATTAACGTACTTTTTTATATTTTTATTTATACATAAAGTTAAATTTGTATTAGTATTAAGATTTTTAAGAAAAAATTTAAAATAAACTATTGAAAAAATAATGAAATATGTAAATGTTTTTTATTTCAACTTAAGTGTACTGTATATAAATTTTAACTACAAATGTCTACATTTTTATATGTATGTATTTTGTTTCTCTACTAGGTGTACTTAGTTGGATCAAACAATTTTTGTTTTTGCTTATTTGCAAATTTTTGTTTACATTACTATTTTTTTTTAAGTATTAGTTTTAGATATATCGCTTAATGCTGCATTTCGTTGTTAAAGTGTTTTTGAAAAGCATATTGAGTTTCGGAGGCTTTAAACTTTTATTATTTTCAACTGCTGTCTTGATTTTACTTTCCTCTTTCTTGGGAAATCTTTCAATATTTTTAAAACTATTTATGAATTCTTTGAGAGGTCCAGTTTTTATACTATGAAGCTATTTCTTCAAGACATTTTTTGTCTACACCAACTGCTTTAAGACTTTCACATCCACGTCATGTATCAGCTATCAAATCAGGTTATCAGGTCTGGATTGCAAGATATGGAGCACAGTTTACTCCGAATGTTACCATTTTTAATTGACAATCTTTAACGGGGCCGTCTTTCTGGGGCTGGAATAAAATCCACTCAAAGGACCTATCAGCAGGATGAACTTGGAATTGGCGATACATTGTTTGAATGTCGCCGCAAAAAACATATTCATATTTTCTCTATTTAAAAATTATAGATATTAAATCATTTTGGAGCGTTGAGCCTGTGTGAAGAATGTCATTGAGCGAGTGTTTTTCTAGACGCGAATTACTGCATGGTGCGGCAGGCAGAAAGAGTGATATTTACCTTGGGAACCAATTTCAAATGATGGAATTTCTTCCATGTGATCAAGAGTTATGTACTCGTTAAGAACTTCATTATATTGTTCTTGAAGACTAGGCTCTTTGGCTAGGATTTTGCATGCTTGAGTATTGAGCCAAGGCAAGAAATCTAGAGGAGCCTAGGAAGATTTTTTTCGGGATATTCAGCCTTGAATGGTAAGCGTACAATGTATCTTCCATTTTCGCTATCGGTGGTTGTTTGCGCATAGGATTGCTCACAAAATTCTTTCTCAACTGATTTTGCGCGAGCTACAGGGATTTCTTCCTGTTCCCAAAACTTTGTTGATATAGAATCGAGTTTCGAAGTTTCAGATGGGACAACTGAGGTTGTGAAGGCCTGAATGGTCTGAGCTTTGATGGGACCGCTAAGTAACCACCTAAATATGATGTTATAACCAGATACCTTCAATATTGAGGAAGTGCTCATAGTCATTGGCAAGGATAAGATCTATCTGAGACGACTTATTAAAGGTTGGTCTGCTAGATCTAACTCTGCGAGCTCGGCTGAGATAGGGATTTTAAAGGAGCAGGCCAGAAGACGCTTGATTACCTTGGGCCATATAATGGCCTTGATAGGTACTCTGAAATCGTATCTTTTTGAATATAATACAAGTTGCGATTCTTTATTAGTAGATTTCTTTTGCCCGCCAATGCCTATAATATCAAAATGCTACTTTTGATAGAGAAGTTGAAGTCGATTTCGTACTCTTTCCGATAAAAATGTCCTTTGAGACCCGGGATCAATTAAGGCTCTGACTGTAAAGAGTTCACCTTTGTGCTAAATTTGTACTAGCGCTGTACGTAATAAAATATTTTCATTGCTAGTAGAACAATTGGCTTGAAATCGTTTTAATGTACTAGGTAATTTATCTCATCTGTAACTACTTTTAATGTTTTGACTGATATTATCAGACAAGTTTTGAGAGAACTTATTATTTATTAGAATTTCATTGTTCTGAAGGTTTTCTGGGTTTTGGGTTGCATTATGAGAGGTTTGCCCCATATGTAGCAGAGTATGATGCGATTTTTTGCAATGTAGACACGTATGCTTAATTTTGCATGCTTTCGTGTGAGAGTATGCTAAGAAATTATTACAAATTTTGTTCTGAAATACATAGTCTACACTTTGCTGTTTTGTGAATGATCTACTAAATTTTGGGCATGCTCTAAGAGTATGGTTTTCGTTACATCATTTCAAAGATGAGCTTAAGTTTTGTTGCGATACATATGTTTTGAATTTTAGGTGAGTGCTTATTTGGACCGTTCAGGTAGCTCACGGGGAGAAGTAAGCGATTGATCCCAAAGATAGGGTTAATTTTGGAAGCTTTGTTAATATCAACCTGATTATTATTGGATCCATCCTTTCGACCTGTACACCAAGAGTTTCCAGGGTAGCTAGTGGCTCACTAACTGAAGTTTGTATTTTCCTTATTGCTTCACTATCTTCATATTTTACTGCTGGAATGTCAAAAATGATTTTTAAGTGGGTGTCAACTAGGACGCCTTTATCCTGATAGCGGGTCTAGGAAAAATTTTAAAGTCCTACCTATCCTGGTTAGAGATATATAGGATGTTGCCTACAGGCAACATTGGGCGGTTATGGTTTAACTTTGAACACATTTTAGTTGAGTTTATATTTAATTTCTTTATTTTATTTTAAATGTGGTATTCCAGAAAACAATTCTTTTGTGTATTACCACATAAATATACTTTGCATTTGCTGCACTTTGACCGTGGGAACCCTGTTTGATACATCCTGCATCGTCCTTTTGATCCCCATTGTACCCAATGGTTTGTTTTATCATACCTTATGTTTTTCACCGGTTCAGCTACATAATTTCTCTTTCGAGAGAGTGGTGGAGTTGCTGGAGATAAAACACCTGGCGATGACAGAGCTGGGGATAGTTGTCCTGATGATGAAGGCGAGTCGTTGGGGATATCGATTTGTAATGAGATGGACGACCTCTTTTGCGTGGAACATACATTTCATTTGTTGCATTCATTAGCTCATTGGCAATACTTAGTTGAAAGTTGAGGAGAGGCACGTGTTTCTTCTCTCCGCTCGTAAATTTTAAGTCCCTTCTATATAAAAGCCAACTGTTGACCACTGATGTATTAATACACCAATAGACAATTCGCGTATACCATTTATTTGAACGGTGGTTGATTTTATATAGTTCCAGCAACATATCAGCGAGATCGACTCCCCCCATATGTTTGTTATAGCATTCAACTATTGCCGGACGGGGAATAGTTACATAAGTTTTATTTTTTTGGCACCATCGATTGCATGCGCTTACCGGACTTTCGCCAATATAATTTGAAGCTAGCTGAACCATCTTGTTGTCGAACCAGCGACAAACAATTAGATTGTATTCGCTTTCAAATTTAATATCGCTTGATCCTCGTCCATTTTGTTGAAGCTGCTTTTCAGATTTAAGGTCACAATTTTTTATCCTGTTCGCTCTTAGTGTTCCAACAGCTAAAATACCTCTTTCTTTCAGTGCAACTAAAAGGCTAATAGATGTGAACCAATTGTCAAAAAACAGTTTATAATTTTGGTGCTGCGGAATGTTTTTCGACAAATACACTACAATATCTGAGGATATTCCTAGGCCATAAGATGGGCATGTTCCATCTCCAACATACATAGCAAAATCATATATGATTCCAGAAACCCCAGCACTGGTAAACATTTTAAATCCCCACTTGTGGGGCTTTTTGGGAAGGTACTGCTTCATACTATTATGACCTGTTAAATTTATAAAGAATGTCATTGAGCGAGTGTTTTTCTAGACGCGAATTACTGCATGGTGCGGCAGGCAGAAAGAGTGATATTTACCTTGGGAACCAATTTCAAATGATGGAATTTCTTCCATGTGATCAAGAGTTATGTACTCGTTAAGAACTTCATTATATTGTTCTTGAAGACTAGGCTCTTTGGCTAGGATTTTGCATGCTTGAGTATTGAGCCAAGGCAAGAAATCTAGAGGAGCCTAGGAAGATTTTTTTCGGGATATTCAGCCTTGAATGGTAAGCGTACAATTTATCTTCCATTTTCGCTATCGGTGGTTGTTTGCGCATAGGATTGCTCACAAAATTCTTTCTCAACTGATTTTGCGCGAGCTACAGGGATTTCTTCCTGTTCCCAAAACTTTGTTGATATAGAATCGAGTTTCGAAGTTTCAGATGGGACAACTGAGGTTGTGAAGGCCTGAATGGTCTGAGCTTTGATGGGACCGCTAAGTAACCACCTAAATATGATGTTATAACCAGATACCTTCAATATTGAGGAAGTGCTCATAGTCATTGGCAAGGATAAGATCTATCTGAGACGACTTATTAAAGGTTGGTCTGCTAGATCTAACTCTGCGAGCTCGGCTGAGATAGGGATTTTAAAGGAGCAGGCCAGAAGACGCTTGATTACCTTGGGCCATATAATGGCCTTGATAGGTACTCTGAAATCGTATCTTTTTGAATATAATACAAGTTGCGATTCTTTATTAGTAGATTTCTTTTGCCCGCCAATGCCTATAATATCAAAATGCTACTTTTGATAGAGAAGTTGAAGTCGATTTCGTACTCTTTCTGATAAAAATGTCCTTTGAGACCCGGGATCAATTAAGGCTCTGACTGTAAAGAGTTCACCTTTGTGCTAAATTTGTACTAGCGCTGTACGTAATAAAATATTTTCATTGCTAGTAGAACAATTGGCTTGAAATCGTTTTAATGTACTAGGTAATTTATCTCATCTGTAACTACTTTTAATGTTTTGACTGATATTATCAGACAAGTTTTGAGAGAACTTATTATTTATTAGAATTTCATTGTTCTGAAGGTTTTCTGGGTTTTGGGTTGCATTATGAGAGGTTTGCCCCATATGTAGCAGAGTATGATGCGATTTTTTGCAATGTAGACACGTATGCTTAATTTTGCATGCTTTCGTGTGAGAGTATGCTAAGAAATTATTACAAATTTTGTTCTGAAATACATAGTCTACACTTTGCTGTTTTGTGAATGATCTACTAAATTTTGGGCATGCTCTAAGAGTATGGTTTTCGTTACATCATTTCAAAGATGAGCTTAAGTTTTGTTGCGATACATATGTTTTGAATTTTAGGTGAGTGCTTATTTGGACCGTTCAGGTAGCTCACGGGGAGAAGTAAGCGATTGATCCCAAAGATAGGGTTAATTTTGGAAGCTTTGTTAATATCAACCTGATTATTATTGGATCCATCCTTTCGACCTGTACACCAAGAGTTTCCAGGGTAGCTAGTGGCTCACTAACTGAAGTTTGTATTTTCCTTATTGCTTCACTATCTTCATATTTTACTGCTGGAATGTCAAAAATGATTTTTAAGTGGGTGTCAACTAGGACGCCTTTATCCTGATAGCGGGTCTAGGAAAAATTTTAAAGTCCTACCTATCCTGGTTAGAGATATATAGGATGTTGCCTACAGGCAACATTGGGCGGTTATGGTTTAACTTTGAACACATTTTAGTTGAGTTTATATTTAATTTCTTTATTTTATTTTAAATGTGGTATTCCAGAAAACAATTCTTTTGTGTATTACCACATAAATATACTTTGCATTTGCTGCACTTTGACCGTGGGAACCCTGTTTGATACATCCTGCATCGTCCTTTTGATCCCCATTGTACCCAATGGTTTGTTTTATCATACCTTATGTTTTTCACCGGTTCAGCTACATAATTTCTCTTTCGAGAGAGTGGTGGAGTTGCTGGAGATGAAACACCTGGCGATGACAGAGCTGGGGATAGTTGTCCTGATGATGAAGGCGAGTCGTTGGGGATATCGATTTGTAATGAGATGGACGACCTCTTTTGCGTGGAACATACATTTCATTTGTTGCATTCATTAGCTCATTGGCAATACTTAGTTGAAAGTTGAGGAGAGGCACGTGTTTCTTCTCTCCGCTCGTAAATTTTAAGTCCCTTCTATATAAAAGCCAACTGTTGACCACTGATGTATTAATACACCAATAGACAATTCGCGTATACCATTTATTTGAACGGTGGTTGATTTTATATAGTTCCAGCAACATATCAGCGAGATCGACTCCCCCCATATGTTTGTTATAGCATTCAACTATTGCCGGACGGGGAATAGTTACATAAGTTTTATTTTTTTGGCACCATCGATTGCATGCGCTTACCGGACTTTCGCCAATATAATTTGAAGCTAGCTGAACAATCTTGTTGTCGAACCAGCGACAAACAATTAGATTGTATTCGCTTTCAAATTTAATATCGCTTGATCCTCGTCCATTTTGTTGAAGCTGCTTTTCAGATTTAAGGTCACAATTTTTTATCCTGTTCGCTCTTAGTGTTCCAACAGCTAAAATACCTCTTTCTTTCAGTGCAACTAAAAGGCTAATAGATGTGAACCAATTGTCAAAAAACAGTTTATAATTTTGGTGCTGCGGAATGTTTTTCGACAAATACACTACAATATCTGAGGATATTCCTAGGCCATAAGATGGGCATGTTCCATCTCCAACATACATAGCAAAATCATATATGATTCCAGAAACCCCAGCCCTGGTAAACATTTTAAATCCCCACTTGTGGGGCTTTTTGGGAAGGTACTGCTTCATACTATTATGACCTGTTAAATTTATAATTACTATGCCTATTTGTTGGGTTTTATAGAATAAAAAATTACCTTTATAAGCAATAATTTGCTCATCGACGCTCTGATATTAATCCTGTGATATTTGGTTAAACTTGTCTTTTAGTTTCGCCAGTAAAGGACGAACTTTATGTAGTTTATCATAGTTTTCATGTCCTTTTTTCGCTTGGGCATTATTATCGCTTAATTTTTTCAAACCGATTTCTGGAAAATGCTTTTGCCACAGCTTCCAGCTTGTAGTTTTCCGACCATGCCATTTTCATGTGCGGTAGTTTTAAAACACCCAAGTATAGTATAGCATGTTAGAAAAATATAAAAACCTGATAGAAGGTGATGAGGACCTTTTTTAAGTGAGAAATCATAATATCTGAATCCAATACAACTCAAACTACATCACCAACAATAACTTCAAGGAGTCAACCAGCAAATCTGATGTAGAAATATTTGAAGCAAAAATTCCTTCAAACGTAGATATTCCAATGTTTCTGACACTATATGAAAACACCTAGGCTGAATTCATGATAGAGGTGACTGAGTTTTTGAAGCTCGATTTGGCTCAATACTTGTTTATTAAACATGTATTTCTTTGTATGTAAACTAATTTCTACATACATACATATATTCGCATATATGTATGTAGATATGAATACATTTGCATATGTACACTCACATATGTATATATTTTCATTAAAAATAATGGATTTAAAAATTATATTAATGTTCTCTATATCAAGTAGTAAAATCAAAAAAAGTAGTTATACATCAGAAGAAAAAATAAATAAAACAACATACTGACTGCCCACCTGATATATAAAGCCTGTCTCACACAAAAACAAAGCATACTTAAACATAGCAGAAATATGTATACAATACGATAAACTTTAATACAATGAGAGAAAAAAAAAACATATCATCTAGAGCATCAAATAAAAGGCATAGACGATCACCCTTCATAAAATATACATATAGCCTATTAATGTAAAGATAGTAACATTATCAAGTAGTACAATTTGGGGAATTAAAATTTTAACATTTAATTACCCATAACGCCGACAAAGGACAGCCAGAAATTCCGACATGCAAAGTCATCTTGTATACTAGAGGAACCGTCGAGAGGATAGACCTAAATTCACAGAAAACGACTTCGTTTTCTATTGATCGCTTTTCAAGAAGAAAATAAGTTTGTTCATTGTGATTTGACTAATTTAAAAGTACATTTAAATTTAGTCTCATATCCATATGATGATCTTAATATAAAATTAAAACATGAAAGTTATGCAGTTCTATATGATATGTATCTACTACTCGTATATGAAAGAATTTCAAGTGCTTGTAACTGCATCAGAGTTTAAGATAAAAGCTCCATTTATCCAAAAGCGGGTCAATTTATATAGAAATTTAATTTGAAACAGCAAGCAAGGACCTCAGCTACTGCATTTTTACTGATGATCGAATAATAGAAAATCCAGAAAGTCTTATAAATTAAGTAATATGAATGAAAAAAATGGTTTTAATAGACGTGTAAGGTTTAAAAACTAATTCGAATGATTTTCATTACAAAAACAAGTAGCGGATGTTTTCAACAATAATGAGTATAACAATTTCATTATAAAACCACCATTTGATTTTAAATGTTTATCAATAAAAAAGGAAAGAGAAGTAAAGTGTTCTAAAATATACATATGTAAAAGGTGAAGAAAAAGACGATGGTTGGAAAAAATTTTACACCGAAAAATTTCGAACCGTGACTATATAGGCTACATCAACTTTAAACAAATGGAAATAAAATATATTAAATATTTCTACTATAGTTACTACAACTAGAGAGGAATTAAATTTTACTTAAAACAGAAACTCCTAACAAACTTTTAAATAAGTAAATACATCTAAAAATTAAAAGAACGTTTTTTAATTTCAAATAAAAAAAATATGGAGATATTTCACATCTATACACGAAAGACCAGGCGAATATTTACAACAGCAACAACAAAAGACCGCACATGACAAAAAAAATGTATTTAAACAGGGAGCCCCAGACTTATTTGTATGTACATACATACATACATAATCAATTTGTAGATCGATATGTACATATGTACACATATTATCAAATTTCTTATCCATGCTCAAGTATTTATTGGATTTTAACAATCACACTTACATACATGTCTACATCATGAAAACATATAAACCGTTCTCCAAGCTATTGACGCTTGAAGACGAAAGTCGAAGAAGACAAATGTACTTAAATAAACAAGCTTCAGATATATAATAATATTTTCTAGCAAAAAATGTTCATATGAGAAATAATTTATTTCTACTAGGTGAGAAAATCACATACACACACACATACTAAAATTCATCTACGAAAAATTAAACCTATTTCAACAACGCCCCTCCGCTCACAAATCACAGTCAGCCTAAAGTTCTTACATATATAAATACAAAAAATCTCAAGGTAACATACAATCTATCAATCTCAAGAACCTAAATCACGATCAGTCTTAAACTCATATAGACATACATACACACAAATACGGATACATATAGATGAACACCTTCACCTCACCTCTCATTAATCATGAACAGTCTTAAACTCCTACATATATACACACAAATTGCGCGGTTATATATTACATGAACACTTCGACCCTCATAAATCACGATAAGCCTTAAATTTCCTACAGATATACATACACAAATTCTCAAGGTCACATACAATCGATCAATCTCAACAATCCAAATCACTATCAGCCTTAAACTCCTACAGACATACATGCACAAAAATTCCTACAGACATATAAACTCCCAAATTCATATAGATACATATTACAATAACACCCCCCGCCTACCTCAAATCAAGGACAGACTTAAAATGCTACATATACATAGATACATACACACATACACATAGGCACATTCTATCTATCTATCACAACAACACCCTCCCCCACCACAAATCACAATCAGCCTTAAACTCCTACGAACATACATATATACAGATTCCCACGGATACGTATTACATGAACACTCTCACCTCGCCTTTCATAAATCACACACAGCCTTAAACTCTTACAGACATACATACATACATGTACACAAATTCCTACGGATACATATTACAACAACTCCCCGCCCTCTACCAGTCGATCTACTTTAAATACATCCCGCCCCCCACCAAGCACAGCTTGGTTTAAATTCCAACAAGCATAAACTCCACCAAATTCCCACGGTTACATATTACAAACACTCTCACCTAAACAAATCACGGTCAGCCTTAAGGTCTCACAATCTAGACACACCCCGCGCTCCACCAATCACAGCCAGACTTCAATTCCTACAGCTAGACACACCCACAAATTTTCCGTCGGCATTAGGAAAAGTCATTTCCATGATTTTGCCGTCGGCATTTGAAAAAATACACATGTTTTCCCGTCGGCATTTGAAAAAATAAACATGTTTTCCCGTCGGCATTCGAAAAAAAAATAAACATGTTTTCCCGTCGGCATTTGAAAATAAAATAAAGATGTTATCCCGTCGGCATTAGAAAATCATATAAAAGCTTCAAACCTATAAAATCCCTTAATGTATTCCCACAAAATATTCCGCGCACAAGTTCCCACGGTCATACATATATACATACAAACATACATACACTTAATATTAATAAAAAAAAGTTTATGCAAACAAAAAAACATCAAAACGCACCGAAAACACAATTTCTCAAATTTCAGACAAATTTCAGCAAAATTTCACAATTTAAATGGTTCCAGAACCCCCAATCCCCTACTACTTATGTACTCTGAGATCATATCTTTTCGTATATAATACAAGTTGCGATTCTTTATTAGTAGATTTCTTTTGCCCGCCAATGCCTATAATATAAAAATGCTACTTTTGATAGAGAAGTTGAAGTCGATTTCGTACTTTTTCTGATAAAAATTTCCTTTGGGACCTTGGGACCCGGGATCAATTAAGGCTCTGACTGTAAAGAGTTCACCTTTGTGCTCAATTTGTACTAGCGCTGTACTTAATCAAATATTTTCATTGCTAGTAGAATAACTGGCTTGAAATCGTTTTAATGTACTATGTAATTCATCTCATCTGTAATTACTTTTAATGTTTTGACTGATATTATCAGACAACTTTTGAGAGAAGTTATTATTAATTAGAATTTCATTGTTCTGAAGGTTTTCTGGGTTTTGGATTGCATTATGAGAGGTTTGCCCCAGACGCGTATGCTTTGGTAGACACGTATGCTTACTTTTGCACTTTGCTTTCGTGTGAGAGTATGCTAAGAAATTATTACAAATTTTGTTCTGAAATACATAGTCTACACTTTGCTGTTTTGTGATCGGTCTACTAAATTTTGGGCATGCTCTAAGAGTATGGTTTTCGTTACATCATTTGGAAGATGAGCTTAAGTTTTGTTGCGATACATATGTTTGAATTTTAGTTGAGTGCTTATTTGGGACCGTGCAGGTAGCTCACGCAGAGATGTAAGCGATTGTTCCAAAAGGGATAAGGTTAATTTTGGAAGCTTTGTTGATATCAACCTGATTATTATTGGATCCCAACTTTCCACCTGCACACCAAGAGTTTCCAGGGTAGCTAGTGACTCATTTACGGAAGTTTGTATTTTCCTTATTGCTTCACTATCTTCATTTTTTGCTGCTGGAATGTCAAAAATGATTTTTAAGTGGGTGTCAACTAGGACGCCTTTATTCTGATAGCGGGTCTCTAAAGCATTCCAGGCGAGATCAAAATTATCGTGTGAGATGGGGTATCGTTTAACTATAGAGCCTGCTTCACCTCTCTTTTTATTACGGTGATGGTATAGTTTTGTCATGGCATCGAGCTTTGAGTTGTTGAACACCTCTGTATCGCATGGAGGCAGTTTAATACAATCGCTATAATTATTGTTAGCAACATTTTGAGCGGGAGTTGGGGCCGCTAAGGAATAACGCGATGTGGATTGAAGTCTTGGATTACCAGCATTATCTCCTAGTATAGATTTCAAAAGGTCAAGTGTTTGAGAGCTACATTCGTAACACGCATCACTACACTCTTCAAATTTTAATTGGGCATGCTTTCTGAAGTCTTCGGTAACTCCGGCGTCTTTGGACAACATAACTTCTTTATGACTACTACTTACTTTAACCCATCTTGGGTCTAAGTCTCTTTACTTGACTTCAAGGATGGTTTCAGCTTGATCAGCATCTGGAGTTTCTTTAAGCCTTTCACAGAACGCGAGTAAGTTATTGCAGTCGAACTTGAAGTGCTCTTTAACACCTGAATTGGATATACGAGATATGGACGGCATTTTTATGTTTTCCCTTAATTGCACTTACAAATTATTTAATTTTTTAATTTGATTTCTTAATTTTACAATTGTTTTAAATGAAATACGTTATTCCAGAATACCTTGCTATATGCTTGATGAGATAAGGGGCTAGGGGTGTAGTACTAAACGTCGTAAATTAGCTTAAATCACAGTATAGAAATCTAAATTTAGGATGCTCGGAAGTTGGTCATCAGATTGAGTTATAAAATTACAATTATCGATGTAATTTCAATAAAAATTATTTATTTCAATCTTTTTTTTCAAACGTTTTCCCAATCAAATATTTTATTTTAATTTTCTTTTAATTTTAGTTTTGATATTAATTTGAAGTTAAAATGTTAATGATGGTCTATACAATTTTCAGTATTATTTTATTTCTAGTTATGAATTTACTATTTTTGTTAGCTATAAGGCTTCCGCTAATAAATTCATATGTGGGAATGATTTTTGATTTATTTGATATTTATACCATTTTATTTAATTCTCTTTTATAGATTTTGGTGAAAATTTTTAATTTGTGTAATGAGAAAAAATTATCTGTCTGGCAACACTTGAGTTATAATCCAAAGTAAATAATGATATTGGTGGGATCACAGATGGACACTGAGTGTTTTCATATATTAGCACATTTGTTTGTATAAATATAAATTCTTTTATGAATCGAATATATTTTGATACCATTTAATGTGATATTGATATTTAATCTTTCACAATTGTTTTGTTTGTATATTTGAAATGGTTAATTTAAGTCTTATTTTTTCAATTATCTGTTTATATTTATTAAGATAATTATAAATTCCTATCTGCCAACTCTGTTATTTAATATTCTTGAGCAGTAACATAAGGTCTACACCTAACATAATATGTAAGATGAGATCGTCAAATTCAATCGCAGAGCGAGTTATGTTACGTGAAGACTTCAAATTAGTGTTATCTCAATCTTATAAGATTTTTTATGAGAGAGTTGTTATAAGAAATCCCATAACAACAATCTTATGGGATGAATTGTCAAAAAACACACGTACATGAAAATAAATTCGTATGCATGTGTGAGTGTTTCTTAAAATAAATGAAAAACAATGTTTTGGACAATATTTCTGGGATTTTATATGATCAAATGTGTTAAATTTAATTTGTGAATTAAAGTTTGTGCGAAAAAGTGAAAACAAATTATATAATTATACAAAAATAATACATGTTAACTCGATGAGAATTTGCATAAAATGAAATGTTATAAGAAAAGTAGAATTACGTTGTCCTGTTGTATGAGATGAAGAGAAATATCGGCATTTTATTTTTGTTATTCTGCAGACGTTCTCTCACATATTATGTCAGAGTTAATCGCAGTTGTAGACGCTATGTAAATGAACTTATCATGATACAATTACACAAGGTACTTGCACAAGCCCAGCCTGTTAATGTATACAATGCAGAAACTTGTCAAAGTTTGTTTACAAGCCGCAAAAATGTTAGTGTATGTGTGTGAATACAATGTTGCCAAAGAATTTGCATTTGGCTGTGTCTCCAATTACACATTGAAGAAAATTACACTACACATCCTAGGTTAAAATTTAAACAAAATTAAACAAAAATAGAAGTCAAAGTAGAATTACACACAGATTATACATGAATCTAATTATAGGCCTACACATGTGAGTAGAAATTACACACTCTGTATATTACACACATATTGGCAACACTGAATGACTATAATCACGCATGAATGCCGCGTCTGCAATTGTACTTTAGTTACCCTGTAATTGTTATTTTTAACAACAAAAGACATCTGTTTTTGACTAAATTCTGTTTGTTTCTATCAACAAAATGCGTGTGTTTCTTGGTGTTGCAATTTTGTTGTAGTCGTGCAAGTACTTTGTATAATTGTATCATGGAACTTATGTATTTAGTTTTTTCTTTAGTGCACTATATGTGTGAATTTTTTATTCTCTTTGTTTTGCTTTAGTTTTGCTTCAAATTGCAATTTGCAGAATATTAGAGAAGTTATTTATTTTTCATACCTCTGATCATGAAGTTCACCACTTTTTTTTAAAAAGAAGAAGAGAACATTTACAGAATCTCAAGAATAGAATAAATAAATTAACTCAATAGAACACACTTAAAGAGAAACCATTTTTTTTTGATGAACTGAGTTTGTTTTCTTTTGTGGTTAGTTTATGTATTCATATGTATGTATGTACATATGTATATTAGTATTTGCATACTTAAGTGTATATGATTTAACCACATGTAAGTATTTAATCAAAGACTATAAATATAATATAATTTATTATAGTCTTTGATTTAATGTATCATAGAAAACGGTGATATATATTTTGTTATACTGTGTACATACATATGTATGTATGTATGTACATATGTGATAACTATTAGTTTTTTTATAAATTAGATTTTTTTATGTACTAAATATAAGTATGTATATTTCTTTATATAAACGGAAAATAACGGTTTGATTACAGCGGTATTATTGCTTTAAGCAATATTAAATTTTTTCCTTTTTTATACATACATATACATATGTATGTACATATACGAGTATGTATGTACATCTACACGAGGTGTGTTCAAAAAGTATCGCCGAATTTTGAATATTCGCGAGTTACGTATGTACATATGTATGTATATTCGAATTTTGATTTTTTTTTTTGTGGAGTTATGTTGGTACTCATGTCTCTCACTTATGCCGACAATTTTGGCCATTTTGAATGTTCAGTTAATTGTTGATAGCTGCTTTGCTTGCACGTGTTTTTAATCGTCTTCCATTTTTACCTATTAAAAAAAATGGGACAAAAAACCTGTATCAAATTTTGTATGAAAAAAGAAATTAAGTGCGCGAATGCATTCCGCGAAGATGTGAACGACGAAGAGAGTGCCGGACGCCCGAGCACTTCAACAACAGACAAAAAAATGTATGAATGAAGAATTTGGTATTGGCCAATCGTCGAATCACCATTAGAGAAGTTGCTGAAAACCTAGACATATCGATAGGCTCGTGTCATTCGATTTTTATCAATGATTTGGGCATGAGACTGGTCGCCGCGAAATTTATACCAAAATTGCTCAATTTCGAACAAAAAACAGCATCGCATGAATATTGCTAATGAGCTGTTGGACTCTGTTCGCGAACACCCAAATTTGCTCCAGAGAGTCATCACTAGTGACTAATTGTGGGTTTATGGTTATGACGTGGAAATTAAAGCTCAATCATCTCAATGGAAGTTGCCGTTCGAACCAAAGTAAAAATCGAAGACGAGCCAAAACACGTGCAAGCAAAGCAGCTGTCAACAATTAACTGAACATTCAAAATGGTCGAAATTTCCGGCATAAGTGGGAGACATGAGTACCAATATAACGCCACAAAAAATCAAAATTCGAATAAACGTAACCACCCTCGAAAATTAAAAATTCGGCGATACTTTTTGATCATTGGTCGATAGATGACGAAGTTGTTTTTAAGCAATTACTGGGGCGGGCAATTAGCTGCGAAACCCTCCTCCCCACCCAAAAAATATGTGTGGACTTTTTTATATGAAAAAAAAAATGGCAGAGTTATGCTCGTTAATAATATTAAACAAACCTGTTAAATACTATGTGGAATAAGTAACATAATTAAAAAAAATTTAGCGTATAAGTGGGCGCAAAAGTGGGCGTGGGTAAAAAATAGCGGTTAAGGAGTCTAGTCTCTTATAAGGTACAAAAAAAAAACAAACGCACATTCTGTATGTAGTGTATAAAAAATTTATATAGTGTATAAAAAAAATAACTAATAAACTTTTTATAAATAAAATAATTAAATAAATTGTATATAAATAAAATAAATAAATTTGAAATACCGAAGTATATTTATTTGACATAAAGTCTTTATTTATTTAATTTGAAAATTTGCTTGTTTTTATGGTTTAGCAATTGTCTATATGCATTTCGTTCCTGCTTTTGGAACTCGTCAGTAGACTTCAACCCAAAAAATTTTTGAATTTAGTTGACAAACTTCATATGTTTATATATATATGAAATAAATATTGCGCAGTTGAAAAAAAAACAGTTTAACTAAAAAGTTTAGTAAATAAATAAATTCATACATAAATCAAATGGATATTTGTTATGACGGCGAAGATTTTAGTGATTATGAAGCCAGAATAACTTGGATAGGGCAATTATGAGAATAAGATATAAAAACAAGTCTAAATCATTTATGAAGTGGAATTCTTGCAAAGATTTCCTTCCAAGACTGATAAATGAGTATAAGTGTCTTCAGAATTGGAAGTCTATGAGTAAAAATCATATTAATCATCCTCATCATCATTCTCAGTATTAGCATCATTAAATAAGATGATATCATCAAATATTGTTCCTTCTGAAAGTTTCTTCGGTGTACTTGTCTCTATATTGACTGATGGCTTTAAACTTATATTATTTTCAGCTTCTATCTTGATTTTACTTTCTTCTTTCTTGTGAATTCTTTCAATATTTCTAGAACTATTTATGAATTCTTTGAGAGGTTCTGTTATAGGTTTAAATGTATCTTTTCTAGCTCACATGTATCTATTTCACCAGTTTTTATACTACGAAGCTTTTTCTTCAAGACATTTCTTGTCAACACCAACTGTTTTAAAATCTTCTCATCCATGTTTAGCAAATAAGAGGTATCAGCTATTAGATCAGGTATCAGGATGGTACGAAATTTGTGATGATTCATCAAACTTTAGTGCAAAAACAAGTCATAGTTCCCTTCTACCAAATTTTATTTGCGCAAAAATAGTTGGTCTGTCAAATTGTAAAAAAATAAAATAAAAAATATGTTATGATTGGCTTGCTACAAAGTCTTAATGAACTAAAATTTTAAAACATCTACATATTAATACTCAAAATATCTCTATCAACCTAAAAATGGATACTTAAAGTAATTACATAATTTCATTAATTAAAGGAATGGGATATTACACATTTACAGATACTAAATCTGTTATTTCTCCTAACAAAGCTAAAAGTAATTCCGATATGATATTTAACGATGTTAGATGTGAGAAACATATTTTTGTATGGAGTGAGATAAGAATGTTGATGCATTCTGCTGATGCCAAACTTATACCAGAATCACCAAACATTTTATACCAGATAATCATAATGTAATTATAATGTTTAAGTAAGATGAGACAAATAAAATGCATGTTGGAAGGATAAATATGAATTTTGATTATAAGCAACGATATTGAATTAAACGATGATCGTTTAGAAAAAAAGAGAATTTGACTACATAAAAGTTTACTTTTTCGTTTTTCATCTGACCTTAAACTGCATTCATCTAAATGTTATAAATAGGCAGCTACTTGTAAACTGATAACCCAATCTGAATCAGATAAGTTGATCTGAAAATCAGACCAGGTCCTGATAAGCTGATCTGAAAACCATACCAGGTCCTGATAAGCTGATCTGAAAACCAGACCAGGTCCTGATAAGCTGATCTGAAAACCAGACCAGGTCCTGATAAGCTGATCTGAAAACCAGATCAGGTCCTGATAAGCTGATCTGAAAACCAGACCAGGTCCTGATAAGCTGATCGGAAAACCAGATCAGGTCCTGATAAGCTGATACCTGATCTAATAACTGATACCTCTTATTTGCCCAAATTAGAAAAAATAAAGATGTTTTCCCGTCGGCATTAGGAAAAATCATACAAATATAAAAATCTTAAAGCTATAAACCCCCTTAATGTATTCCCTTAAAATATTCCACGCACAAGTTCCCACGGTCATACATACATACATACATACATACATATACTTAACATAAATAAAAAAAGTTAATATAAACAAAAAACTCCTAATGTAAACAAAAAACACAGACGGACGGACGGACACACAAACGTAGGTATCAAATTTCACAAATTTCCAAGAATTTTAAAATTTCAGCCAAAATTTAACAATTTCAGCCACAATTTAACAATTTCAGCCCAAAATTTAACAATTTCAGCCACAATTTAACAATTTCAGCCCACAATTTAACAATTTTAATTGCGGCAGAATTGGCAGTTCCCTACTACTCATACATACTATGAACTTATAGGTACATATAGGATATACCAAACTACTACGACAGGATAAACGTGTGGAGATTCCGTAGCCAAAAAAACGTGGTAGCCGCCCAAAGTTGCGAACCGCTATTTTTCACACTTTTTTGATATGGCTATCAAATGATAGGGATTCTCCAATGGAAAAATCATGGTGGAATCATGCTGAAAATTTGAACTCATTTACTGATATCTGGCGTTGTTTTATTAAAAACAAATACAAATTTTTAACCCTTATACCTACTTATGCATAATTTTGGTCACATACAGATATTCCAGGTTCATCCAATTTAATTAAAAAATTTGAAAGTGTGTACACACATATTTATAAAATTTCGGTACTTTGTACACAGAGATACAATTAAACAATTATTTCAACAGTTGTATTTCTTATAAATACTCCCAAGAAGATAAGCTTGAATGGCTGTATTTGAATCTGTCTTCTTATCGGTGAATACATTAAAGCTTGGATAGGAAAGCTATCCAACTGGCTGGCTTGATAATCTGTGTTCAACCTTGCAGTGAAACTCCTATAGATTATATAAACATAATATGTTTTAATATGTATGTACGAAAACAGATTAAACACAAATGCTTTAATGACAGGGACATTTTGTATTTGCATTTAAAATTACTGTGTTCGATATACTTAGGTACTTTTTTATTTTTGGTAGGTACATAAATACCTAATATAAGTTTTGTAAAAGTTGAAATGGCACTTATGTAGCTCTGAAA
Source organism: Nowickia ferox (assembly GCA_936439885.1). NCBI lineage: Eukaryota > Metazoa > Arthropoda > Insecta > Diptera > Tachinidae > Nowickia > Nowickia ferox. The sequence continues at coordinate 66,632,461 of OW387023.1, read as the reverse complement.
AGGCATAAATTTTTGGTTGTAAGATTATGTGCCTTCTTGAGTTATTGTAGGGTAAAATCATGTATTTTATTTTTGTAAAAATTAAACTATACTAGCGACTCGCACTGAATTAGAGTGAAATTGTTTTTACAAAATTCAATTATTTATATATAACATACATACATATGTATATATGTATGTGTAGGTATAAATTTATGAAACGAAGATGTAATAAAACTAAAGCTTATGCTTACTAACTTATAACTATTTATTAATTATATTAACAGATAGGTATTCATACATATGTACCTAAATAATTATGTAAGTGATATTTAAAATTTTACTGGTTCCAAACCTTAATTTTTACAGCTCTTGATTTCTTTGTAATTTAAAGAAAAATTTTCGAAGACATTTATACGAATGTTAGGCCGGGTTTACTACCACTAATTACTAATGAAAAAATTTTTGATTCAGACACGTATGTACATAAATATTTATTAAGTTGAACAGTTTCATGCATAACTAATAGACAATTTTATGGAATCCAACATTATTGGAAACAGTTTAAATCAATAAATACCTACATGTCTGAATCAAACAGTTTTTCCGTAGTAATTACTGGTTACGCTTTTTTTTTTGGCACATGGCACACAAGAAATGCGAGATGCAAACTGAGCCTTACAAGCTGCAAGAAATTAGCCGGATGGATCACACAAACCTCCAAAGTCTGATTCAATTTCATATATTTTTGCATGAACATAATATATACTATATGTGATGAAAATTGCGCCCTTAAAAATATAAACTATTTTTTATAAATAAGGCAATTGTTTTAAAAATTAAGCCTTGCAATTATTTTTGTATAGATATTTATTAGCGCAATATTGACTTCGGTGTGAATCGATATACTTTTATAGCTATTTGCAATTGTACAACAATAAAACATGTATTCGTCCCCTACAATTAAAAAATCGGCAACATTTGGCTTACGTAGATTATTTGCAAGGAAATTGCATGAACACTTCTCCTAGTTTGTTTATATTTTTTCTTTCGATATGTATATACATATGTATGTACATACATACATACACATGTTTGGAAATACCAATTTTATACTTGTACGATTTATACCCAGCGGGAAAAAGAAAGAGCGAGTATACCTTCTAGAAGGCCTTTGTAGTGTCCTTCTTTTGGATGTAGAAGGTCTACTCGCTCCAATCCACTCTTATATCATTTTTGCCTTTCCCTTTCGCCTCTTTTGCCAGCCATTCTGAAAAGTCTACAAATTAATAGATATTACTTTTCGTTTGGTATAAATACACGCAAAAATTTTACTCCTCTTCCCCCTCCTCATAAAAGGGAATGTGGAATGTGTATCTTATATTTTATGCAAAAGAGTCGCGGCCTTCTATAAGGCATTCTTTAGCAGTTAGATAAAAATAGTAATTGATTTAATAAAGGTAGTAACGTGCTCGCTTTGTATCAAAGTAGTGGTTGGCGTACACATTGTACATGCATACAATTATTAATACATATACATATCTACACTTGAAGTAGCAAACTAATCAGTGTTGCCAGACAATGCTGATCTGAGAATGTTAAATCGGTCAAAAAATTCTGCTAAAGCAGGTCGTACACGACATGTTTTTACGTCTGACATGTAAATTTTTCAACTCAGATGTAATTCTGCATGTCTGTCAAAAATTGTGTTTTACAGAAGGTTTATAATATTCGGTCACAAACGTGCATGTACAAATACTTCTGACATTGTCCGTGTTTGTATCCAACAGCTGATCTGTGCTCAAATTTTATTAAATATTTTGTTAAAAGTGGTTGTAAAATGAATTCAGAAAATAATACAATTGCAGTGTGCAGCATTTTTCAATAATAACTGCAATTAAAGCAAAATCAAAAAAGAGAAAACATAAAATAAAAAGAAATATCTGTAAATATTTTTCCAAAAACCTATGTCGTTCTCCGTTTCAATGTATGCACATTATTGGCTTAAGCAATAACTTTTCAAAGCAGCCATTTAATACAGATTTAGCGCAGATGACACTCATTACGTAAAAGTAATCGATAACTAATATGCAAAATTTGTTACTGAGAAAAGTGTGGTGAAAAGTTAATTAAAATACATCGCATTAATGAAAATATTCACATATATTATTAAACAAGTATTTTTAATAAGAAATTTTTTTTATTGAAAAAAAAAGAAAAAAATTATCCACGGTGAAATAATATTTATCGATAACGTAAGAAATAAAGTATTATTTAACATCTTTAGCATTCAAGAACAGCTGACTTTCTTTCATGGTGCTTGTAACGCGTACAAAAGTAGAAAGTAGACCTACTTTTTGCTTTGAACGCGCCTACGCGTTCTGCGCTTTTTGCAATGTAACTTGTCACATACTATTACATTGATTCTAATTTTTTGACAGATGCATAGAAAGCGTAACGCGCAAAAAGCGAGCTATGGACCTCTACCTTTAGAGTCATAAGTCTACAAGCAGTGAATAAAAAAACTTTGTTTAATAACAATTAGTGTTTTTTGTGGGAATTGTTACAATTTAAGTTTAAAATTTGTTAACGCACTAGTAATCTCAAATTATTATTTTACTTATTAAGTAAAATATTTTTGTAATAAAATACATTGAAATTGATTATTGAGGGGTTTAGCTGGATCCTATGCGGATTTCACTGTTGCTAATGCAGATCATCAGGAAACCTTTACCCAAATATTTCTTAGAACAACTAGAGTTAATATGTTAAATTTTCATTTAAGCAAATGAGAAGCTCAACAAATAACAAAGTTGAAACAAGAACTCAATAATCAACATGTTTTTTTATTTTCTTACTTTATCATTACTACATTGGCTGACTTTTTTTCAGCTTCAAATTGTAGTTGTAAGAGTATGTAAAGAAAATAAATGTAAATAACAACTACAGCTTTCCAAGAATAGAGTGTTGCCGCACAAGTATTTTTTTGACCGGGTGCTGTCAATTTAATAATTAGTGCTTTTTGTGGGAATTGTTACAATTTAAGTTTAAAATTTGTTAACGCACTAGTAATCCCAAATTATTATTTTACTTATTAAGTAAAATATTTTTGTAATAAAATACATTGAAATTGATTATTGAGGGGTTTAGCTGGATCCTATGCGGATTTCACTGTTGCTAATGCAGATCATCAGGAAACCTGTACCCAAAAATTTCTTAGAACAACTAGAGTTAATATGCTAAATTTTCATTTAAGCATATGAGAAGCTCAACAAATAACAAAGTTGAAACAAGAACTCAATAATCAACATGTTTTTTTATTTTCTTACATTATCATTACTACATTGGCTGACTTTTTTTCAGCTTCAAATTGTAGTTGTAAGAGTATGTAAAGAAAATAAATGTAAATAACAACTACAGCTTTCCAAGAATAGAGTGTTGCCACACAAGTATTTTTTTGACCGGGTGCTGTCAATTTAATAATTAGTGTTTTTTGTGGGAATTGTTACAATTTAAGTTTAAAATTTGTTAACGCACTAGTAATCCCAAATTATTATTTTACTTATTAAGTAAAATATTTTTTTAATAAAATAAATTGAAATTGATTATTGAGGGGTTTAGCTGGATCCTATGCGCATTTCACTATTGCTAATGCAGATCATCAGGGAACCTTTATCCAAAAATTTCTTAGAACAACTAGAGTTAATATGCTAAATTTTCATTTAAGCAAATGAGAAGCTCAACAAATAACAAAGTTGAAACAAGAACTCAATAATCAACATGTTTTTTTATTTTCTTACTTTATCATTACTACATTAGCTGACTTTTTTTCAGCTTCAAATTGTAGTTGTAAGAGTATGTAAGGAAAATAAATGTAAATAACAACTACAGCTATTCAAGAATAGAGTGTTGCCACACAAGTATTTTTTTGACCGGGTGCTGTCAATTTAATAATTAGTGTTTTTTGTGGGAATTGTTACAATTTAAGTTTAAAATTTGTTAACGCACTAGTAATCCGAAATTATTATTTTACTTATTAAGTAAAATATTTTTTTAATAAAATACATTGAAATTGATTATTGAGGGGTTTAGCTGGATCCTATGCGCATTTCACTGTTGCTAATGCAGATCATCAGGGAACCTTTACCCAAAAATTTCTTAGAACAACTAGAGTTAATATGTTAAATTTTCATTTAAGCAAATGAGAAGCTCAACAAATAACAAAGCTGAAACAAGAACTCAATAATCAAATGTTTTTTTTATTTTCTTACTTTATTATTACTACATTGGCTGACTTTTTTCAGCTTTAAATTGTAGTTGTAAGAATATGTAAAGAAAATAAATGTAAATAACAACTACAGCTATTCAAGAATAGAGTGTTGCCACACAAGTATTTTTTTGACCGGGTGCTGTCAATTTAATAATTCGTGTTTTTTGTGGGAATTGTTACAATTTAAGTTTAAAGTTTGTTAACGCACTAGTAATCCCAAATTATTATTTTACTTATTAAGTAAAATATTTTTTTAATAAAATACATTGAAATTGATTATTGAGGGGTTTAGCTGGATCCTATGCGCATTTCACTATTGCTAATGCAGATCATCAGGGAACCTTTACCCAAAAATTTCTTAGAACAACTAGAGTTAATATGCTAAATTTTCATTTAAGCAAATGAGAAGCTCAACAAATAACAAAGTTGAAACAAGAACTCAATAATCAACATGTTTTTTTATTTTCTTACTTTATCATTACTACATTAGCTGACTTTTTTTCAGCTTCAAATTGTAGTTGTAAGAGTATGTAAAGAAAATAAATGTAAATAACAACTACAGCTATTCAAGAATAGAGTGTTGCCACACAAGTATTTTTTTGACCGGGTGCTGTCAATTTAATACTTAGTGTTTTTTGTGGGAATTGTTACAATTTAAGTTTAAAATTTGTTAACGCACTAGTAATCCCAAATTATTATTTTACTTATTAAGTAAAATATTTTTTTAATAAAATACATTGAAATTGATTATTGAGGGGTTTAGCTGGACCCTATGCGCATTTCACTGTTGCTAATGCAGATCATCAGGGAACCTTTACCCAAAAATTTCTTAGAACAACTAGAGTTAATATGTTAAATTTTCATTTAAGCAAATGAGAAGCTCAACAAATAACAAAGTTGAAACAAGAACTCAATAATCAAATGTTTTTTTTATTTTCTTACTTTATCATTACTACATTAGCTGACTTTTTTCAGCTTCAAATTGTAGTTGTAAGAGTATGTAAAGAAAATAAATGTAAATAACAACTACAGCTATTGAAGAATAGAGTGTTGCCACACAAGTATTTTTTTGACCGGGTGCTGTCAATTTAATAATTAGTGTTTTTTGTGGGAATTGTTACAATTTAAGTTTAAAATTTGTTAACGCACTAGTAATCCCAAATTATTATTTTACTTATTAAGTAAAATATTTTTTTAATAAAATACATTGAAATTGATTATTGAGGGATTTAGCTGGATCCTATGCGCATTTCACTGTTGCTAATGCAGATCATCAGGGAACCTGTACCCAAAAATTTCTTAGAACAACTAGAGTTAATATGCTAAATTTTCATTTAAGCAAATGAGAAGTTCAACAAATAACAAAGTTGAAACAAGAACTCAATAATCAACATGTTTTTTTATTTTCTTGCTTTGTCATTACTACATTGGCTGACTTTTTTTTCAGCTTCAAATTGTAGTTGTAAGAGTATGTAAAAAAATAAATGTAAATAACAACTACTGCTATTCAAGAATAGAGTGTTGCCACACAATTATTTTTTTGACCGGGTGCTGTCAATTTAATAATTAGTGTTTTTTGTGGGAATTGTTACAATTTAAGTTTAAAATTTGTTAACGCACTCGTAATCCCAAATTATTATTTTACTTATTAAGTAAAATATTTTTTTAATAAAATACATTGAAATTGATTATTTAATAACATTTGCCAAATTATTCAATTTATTGAATTCCAATTTTATTTTTCTAATAATATATTTAACGTAAAATATTAGTATTAAATTTCATTATAAATACTTTCAAAATTGCCGAAATAAATGCACATTAGTTCTATAGATTAGCAAAACAAACGATCAAAAGTCTACAAGCATTAAATAAATTAACGTCCTGTCCCACGGTGCCACTCGAAATCGTTCGATCGACAACTTGTATTGTAAACAACAATAACATTAGAAAATAACATAACATAAGAAAATTTGTTGTTGTTTTCAATATAAGTATTAGATCGAACGATTTCTAGTGACATCGTGGGACAGGCCGTAAATCTGTTTTATGTTGAACTGGTACTTTTTTGTGTTTAACAGCGAGTTGGATGTCCGCGGCACTTCAAGACTTCCACCAAACGATTTTTCATCGAAGCTACAAGTTTACTGGTCTCCTGAGGTGTTATTTCAGCCCACTCTCTTAATATAATCTGCTTCAGCTGCTGCACACTCTTTATTGTATGTTTGCTAATTTTATTTTCCACAAGAGTCCACAAATGCTCTATTGGATTTAAATCAGGTGACTGTGGCGGCGTGCGTAATAGTTTTGGGGCATTATATAACAACCAAAGACGTACGACTTCTGCGGTATGCTTGATATCGTTGTCATGTTGAAAATAATATCTATTTGATAATCCCAATTTTTCAGCACTTGATCGCATATTACGCTTTAAAACGTCTAAATAAATATGTCTATCCATTGTTGTCTCTACAAACTCAAGATTTCCCGCCCCATTAGCTGACATACAGCCCCAAAGCATTACTCCGCCACGACCATGTTTTACCTTGGGAAAATGACATGATTTGTTGTGTGCATCTCCTTTCTTACGCCATACTAATTTTCGTCCTTTAATTCCTAAAACACAGTACTTTGTTTCATCTGAGAAAAGTACGTCGTTCCAAAATTCATTTGGCATATTTATGTACTTATTTGCGAAGTCTATTCGCTTTTTTCGATTTACAATGGAAATAAACGGTTTTTTTCGTGCTACTCTACCATGAAAACCAGGCCGTCTCAAAATTCTCCGTGCAGTAACCTAAGAAATATTTTTAGAAATCCCGTCGAGAACGTTATGTGTTAAGCGTGGATTTTTTATCACGGTGTTTAATATAGTGCGGCTTTCACGGAGAGTTAATTTCGGTGGGCGACCAGAACGAGGCTTTGAAGTGATAATTCCGGTAGTTCTAAATTTTTTTATTACTGTGTATAGTAGCAATGTGATCTTCCAATCAAACGTCCAATTTCCCGGTTAGACTTTCCTTCTTGCCAAAGCTTAATGATGATATTTCTCTCCCCCACACTAATTTATTTTCTTCTAGAAGGCATCGCCAATTTGAAATACGTTAAAAATAAAAAAAAACAAACTACTTGGCTTTAATACTCATCAAAAACAAAAAATGCAATCACTATATTTGGGAAAATTGGCATGTATCACACTTCAACGCTGCCACAATAATAACTGCTTGTAGACTTTTGATCGCTTGTTTTGTTATGCGAGTTATGTATGTATATTAAAAAACACAACACAATTAATTATTAAAATTAAACTTTATTTGTTAAGAGTCGGACAAAGAATGAATTGAAATTAGTTCTTAAAAATTATATCAAGTAACTTTTAAAGCTTAAAAACAGCAATTGAAAGAAATGTATACATAAGGAAAGTCAGCAGTAAAGAGTGAAAGAGAAATTAAAGAAAGTAAATTAATATGTCAGTGTTGTCAATCTGATCTCGTAACTATTCCCCCATTTAAATTAACGACTCTCCTGAGTCTTTTTTTTCAAACATATATTCATATAGTTGTGTGAAACGAGATGAAATTGACAAAACTTCAGAACAAATTTTTTTGTTCAACTTAAAGGTAATTTTTTCTTATAATTTACTATTTAAAACTAAGTATTTGTTCATAAATAAAAGATTAACTTATGCTATACTACATTTTAAACTGATTTGTGTTCACATCACCATCATATTTGGTTTTTCTTTTAACATTAGATGGGTGAACATTTTCTAGTTACTTATTCTAAATTTTGGTTCTTCGTTATGTCTAAGAGACTTATAATTCCTAATATATCCAATATTTCTTTGGTTCTTTGATTCTTTGATTTGATTCCTCTTAAATATATAATTTTCCTTACCAGCGAACATATATTCATAAATTTTCCTTCTGTCACAATTACCATATTCTACATCCAGGGATTTTGCCCTAATTACTGAATGAATACAGTTGTTGTTAAAGTCTATCGCCTTACTTATTTTATTTTTAATGCAAAGCCTATTCTGTTCAATTGTCAATACCCGAATCTTTTCGCTAAGTGTACTATGCTGACGCTCAATGTCAGAATTCCCAGTATGATTATTGGGTTTGACTAGGTGCAATTCAATACCTTCGCTTCTTAAGTAATCCTTTACGTTTATGCTCTTGAATTCGTTGTCTGTGATCAATTTGTTAAAATGTCCTTTTTGAGATTTGTAAAGCCTAAGTTTTTCTATAATAGTTTGGCTAGTCCTGTCTTCTAGGTAGTAAGCGGTAGCGAATTTTGAAAATCTGTCTATAAAGGTAAGAAAGTTTTATTTTGAGTTAGTATAAGTATCCATATGTATTCACTGTCGAATGTCTGTAGGAGTTTCTGTTATCTGAAATTGTGGTCTCAGAGGTTTACGGTCAAACTTAGTTCTATTGCATATATCGAAGTTATTGATATATTTCTGCACTAGAAGTCTTAGATTTGGAAAGTAGATCAGCCTTTTTAGTCCTTCATAATTTTCATTGATGCCAGTATGACATGTTTCATTCTTATGATAGTAGTGAATTTTTTTGTATGTTTCGTCTTCAGACGGCATGTCCATGGCATGATATGAACATCTAAAAAATCTGACACTATTGTCTCCGTCAAATATATCAATAATTTTGCGTTATAGGATATTATATTTGTGATCATTCAGTTGCGTGAAAATTCCTACTTTTCCTTTCATTGAATTACGTCTCAGTATGTCCTCAAAATTGTTTTCCAAGTCGTTGGAACTGATATAAATTTTTTTGTTCCCATGGATAATATCAACTTCTGTTGTCTTATCATCGGTTAAAATAATCTGAGTCTTAAATCTGTGAACCGTAGTATCCAAAATACAAATATCATTATGTATGTCTTCCTCCTGAGAGTGAACTGTTGCATTTCCATCATTATTATAGAGTGAATCGTGAGAACTATCCAATACATTTATTTGACCAGAATCATTATCAATTCTACTTAAAAAATCAGCCACAACGTTATCCTTGCCCGTGATATAATTCACTGTCAAATTGAAATCACTCAATTGCCTGGGATTCAATTCCCTGCTCTGGGATTTTACGAATAACCATCTAAGTGGCTGATGGTCCGATAAAATTTCAAACTTGACTCCATATAAATATGGCCGAAAATAGCTTGTAGCCCAGACAATGGCCAAGAGTTCTTTTTCAGTTGTCGAATATTTTCCTTCATGTGCATTCAACGTTCTGTTAGCAAAACAAATGGGATGTCCATTTTGTTGTAAAACTGCACCTACTGAATTAAGGCTAGCATCTGTTACAAGCTGAAATGACTTCTGAAAGTTGGGATACATAAGCACAGGGGCTTCGGTAATGATATTTTTCAGTTTTTCGAAAGCATTAATAAAGTTAGGATCATTCACATTCACCTTTGCACCCTTTTTCAAGTATTTAATAATAGGGTAAGCCACTTTAGAATAATCCCTTATGAACGTCCGGTAGTATCCCGTCATACTTAAAAATGACTTAATTCTTTTGACTGTGGTTTCAAGATAGTATCAATTTTGGCCGGATTCGGCTTAACTCCTTCAGGTGTCAAAATGTGTCCCAGATATAAAGTTTCTTTAGAAAAAAAATTACACTTATTTATTTGTATTTTCAGATTAGCACTTCTCAATCTATCAAAAACTTTGTTTATGTTCTGAATATGTTCCTGGAAGCTAGTCGAAAATATCAAAATATCGTCTAGGTACACAACGCAGATCTTATTAATGAGATCGCGAAGAACATTATTTATAAGCCGTTGAAATGTAGCAGGAGCGTTTTTTAGGCCAAAAGGCATCCGTACATATTCGAAATGGCCATATGGCGTAGAGAATGCTGTTTTCGACCGGTCTTCTTTTTTTACAAGAATTTGGTGAAAACCCTTAGCTAAATCTATTGTGGAAAAGTATTGAGATCGACCTAGTCTATCTAATATGGAATCGATGTTAGGTATAGGAAATTTATCGTCCACAGTTATACGGTTCAGTCCTCGGTAATCAATGACTATTCTCCATTTCTTTACGCCAGAATTATCTATATTTTTTTTGGAACAATCCACAACGGGCTGTTGTATGGTAAATTGTTCTCAGTAATGATACCTTGTCTTAGCATGTCAGTTATTTGGTCACAAATTTCCTTTTCGTGAACATGAGGATATCGGTACATTTTTGTGTATATAGGTTTTTCTGTAATGGTGAGAATCTCATGTTGAATTATATCTGTATGTTCCAAAACTTGTCCTTCTGTAAATACCAAATCGCTATATTTTTCCAAAATTCCTTGTAAACTTGATGCTTCTTCAGTATTTAAGTCCTTGTACAAATTATCTAAAATAGTATCTTCTATTCCTAAAGCCTCTAGTTGGTTTATTTCACGTTCGTAGTATGGATAAGTTTTCAAAAATTCAATAGTGTTCCCATTAATGGTGAGGGTCTCTTTTCCCATATTAACGATAGTTCCTAGTGGTCGCAAAATATTTTGTCCTAAAATTGCCTCAAACTGTCTACCATGAAATACTGTCAACTTCCACGACATTGTGGAATTCTCGTAAAACTCTCCAGGCAATTCAGTAATGATTTCCCTATCTATTATTGTCCTGCCATTAAGCGAAGTGAAAGAAATTGGATGTTTTAATAAAAATCGTTCATACTGCACCAGTTTATTTTCGTCCAACAATGAAGTTGTCGAACCAGTGTCAATTAAGGCACTAATATTATCATTGCCGATAGTAAGGAGTACTATTGGAAGTGTATTAAAAAGGCTGTTGTATGAAAATTTACTTGCCCTTCGGCATAGCCTTCCCCAACCTCCTGTAGGTGGTCTACTTCCATATTACCACTATATCTTGTGTTACCGCTGAAATTCCTTGACATAAGAGAATTATTCCTATTTCGAGACCCCGGATTGTGGTTACCAGAACCAGATGTATTCGCGGCGTTGTTATTGCTATGGGGATGAATGTAATTTTGAATGTTATTGAAAAAATGTTGCCTATTAGAAGAATTTTGTTTCTGGTTATTATTATAATTAGTAGTTCGATTATCAAACTTATCCCAATTACTATTTTTTTGGGGGTTTCCGTTTGCTTTATATTTTTGAACTGCTTCCCTAATTAAACCTTCCTTTTCCAATAGATTGAAAGCATCCCTTATCTTCGACAAATTTCTATTAATAATCACTGAGGCCAAATTTACAAATTTAATGTTATTCAAGAAAGTTCTTAAAATAATTTTTTCAGCGTATGCTGGACTAAACTCTACAGGTTTCTCTAAATCGTATTAAAATTTTTCATTTATCTTACATAATATGTTCCTTAAATTCTTATAATAATTCTCAATACCATTATTTTTAGCTGCAAAAGCCTCCTAGTAGAGTTGCTGGTAACTTTCTATCACACCAAAGTTGCTAATTAAAATTTCTCTCGTTTCGTTCCAAGACGGATTTGGTCCTAAGGTTCTAACCACATGTAAAGCTTCTCCTTGTACTTTGTTTAATATAATTCTTTGATAAATATATTGTTTAGCTTCAGGTTGTGGTTCAACGAGACTAAATAGAGTCTCAACTTCTCTTAAAAAATATGTCAAGGCATAATGATCATCTCCTCTAAATTCATGTATGCGTTGAGCATCTTTTAAAATCTCGTTCATTGACAAATACAATGTTTGCAACATGATAATATTTATTAGTTCTTCACAATTTTTTAAACTCAAATGTGTATGTACATATGTATGTGTGTAAGTTTAGTTCAGTTGCAATCAATATGCAAATTCTTTATATTGCTTATGTTTATATATTTTTGTTGTCGTGCAAATGTTTCATTCACTTTAATTTGTTGTTGTAATGAATGTATGCACTTGTGTCTAATTGTTTTTGTTAAAATTTTGTTAACGGTTAAGATAAAAGTTGTTATTGTTTTTTTTTTTGGAATTTTAACAAGAAATTTATTTGATGACATTAGAGAATTACATAAATTCATAAATTGTGTGTATTCATAAATTGTGTCAACTGTACTTTTATTATTGCTATTTTTATTTTATTTATTTATTTAAATTTTTGCTTATTGAACTTAATTAAGTTTTTATTAAAAATTTGTAAATGTTTGAACAGTTTATAAATACTTCAATGCATAATTTTTTTGACGTTGGTTTGTGCATTTATTAATTTTATTGTTTTATTTTATTTTTATATATCACTATTAATGAATTTGTCAAGCAGTTTTAATTATTTTAAATAAACTTAAGTTTAAAATGGTCCGTAGAAACCGACTGCGCAAGTTATGTATGTATATTAAAAAACACAACACAATTAATTATTAAAATTAAACTTTATTTGTTAAGAGTCGGACAAAGAATGAAATTAGTTCTTAAAAATTATATCAAGTAACTCCTAAAACTTAAAAACAGCAATTGAAAGAAATGTATACATAAGGAAAGTCAACAGTAAAGAGTGAAAGAGAAATTAAAGAAAGTAAATTAATATGTCAGTGTTGTCAATCTGATGTCGTAACTTGCGCGATAACAAAAGTGCCGTTATTTCAGGTATTTTGCAAAAACACACAAAGAAATTAGGCGCCAACATACTATGCTAAGTATTACATAAAAATACATGAATTTGAATAAAGTAAATGGGTTATTTTTGCAAACATTTTCAAATTTTTTTTTATATATTTGCTGCTTGTAGACTCTAACGTATGACTCTAACGTATGTGAGAACTGTTAGTTTTTTTTTTCTAAATTAGATTTTTTTATGTAATATGTATAAGTATATTTCTTTATATAAACGGAAAGTAACGGTTTGATTACAGCGGTATTATTGCTTTAAGCAATATTAAATTTTTTCCTTTTTTATACATACATATGTACATATACATATGTATATGAGTATTTTCGGAGATCTCGCTCACACAGTAATCAAATCTTCTTTAAGATTTCTTTCGCGTGCTATTATTTTAAAGTAATTCTATTTTATACTTTGTGGTCTCATTCGCTGCCTAATTTTTGTAAATAAATGGTAAAAATTAATGTTTGTGAACGAAAATACTTAAAACGAAATCTCTAATAATTTGAAAACAAATTTTAATCACTTTTTTAATACTAATAACCTTTTTAGCATTGTTTTCTTTAATTCAACACCTCAAGTTCCTCAATTTAATTTTGTACAAATGCTTATTTTCATTTTATGCTTTGTGGTCTCCTTCGTTGTCGGCTTTTTGTAAGTTGAAGTTAAAAATTAATATTTTTGTAGGAAAATGTTTAAAATTGAGTTTGTAAGCATCTGAAAACTAACTTTAATCACTTTTATCACACTAATAAAGTTTTACACATTGTTTTTTTGAGTGCAACATTTTTTTCTACTACTACACTACAAAATCTTTCATTTACTTATGTAAAAATGTCCAATTGCTAATTTCACTAAATATAAATTTTTTGTTGTTTGTTTTGATTATTGTACTAAAAATATTCAATAACAAACACACTATATTTGCTCCTTTTTAACAGTGATCAAATCAGCGGATTTTAGCTTTTTTCATAAGGCACTTTCTACAACTCTGGTCTACTTTGTGAGTTGGATGCACCATTTGTAATCTACGCGGACTTTGAGTCTATTTTGGAAAAAGTTGATGATGCCGTAAATAAAAGTAAAACAAATGTACAGAAACATCGTGCTTGTGCATTCGGCTATTTTATTAATTGTAGCTTTAATAGAGAAAATAATTTATTATTTTCGTGAAGAAACAGGCGAATATACGAGTATTTATCAACAAAAGAAATTAAGATTGTACAGATATTTACTTAAAGTTAAGAAAATGTTCATGACCACAATAGAAATAGCTCAATATAATAACGCACAAATTTGTCATATATCTAAGAACATTTTAAATAACGATAAAGTTACAGATCATTGTCATCTTACGGGTAATTATCGTGGGGCAGCTCATAACGAATGCAATTTGAATTATACACCACCTCAGTTCATACCAGTTATCTTTCATAATCTGTCTGCATATGATATTCACCTATCTTTTAAAGAACTTTCTAGTATAAAAATTGCAGCAATAAAAGTGATTCCCCAGAATACAGAGCGTTATATTTCTCTTTCAATTTTCATCACCTTAGACGCAAAACATGGACTTGAAATCAGATTTATATACTCGTTTAGATTTCTGACTTCGAGTTTAGATACATTAGTGAAAAATCTTGATAGTAATGATTTCAATACTGTTTGATCATGTTTCGTTGATGAAGATCATTTCAACCTGATTAGAAGAAACGGTGTATTTCCATACTCTTACATGGATTCCATGACTAAGTTTAAGGAAACTAAAATCCCTAGTAGAGAAGAAATCTTTTATAGTCTAACGAATGAAGAATGTGATGTAGTCGAATATGAATGTGATCAAAAAACATGGAGGGAGTTTAACTGTAAAACCCTCTGTGATTATACTGAGCTCCACTTAAAGACAGATGTTCTTGTTCTAACCGACGTGTTTGGAAATTTTAGGAAAATGTGTAAAGGTATATACGATTTGTACCCCTGTCAATATTATACAGTACCAGGCTTATCTTGGGATGCAATGTTGAAAACTATACAAGTTTGACTAGAACAGTTCTGAAATGTATATGTTTATGCAAATTGGAATTAGAGGTGGACTAGTTCAATGTTCGCAAAGATATTCGAAAGCGAATAATAGGTATTTGAAAGATTTTGATAAAGGAAAGCCCCCAGAATTTATTGTCTATTAAGACGCAAATAACCTTAACGTGTAGGCGATGTCGGAATATCTTCCTTGCGGTGAATTTGAGTGGGTATGTGATACTGATGTTATAAATTTCTGATACTGCAGAGTATGGGTACATTTTGGAAGTGGATATAGATTATCCCCATTCAGTACATGATCTACATAATGATTTGCCATTTTGTCCCCAAAATAAGGCCCTGAAGGGATCCAAAATCAAAAAATTTGTTGCAGACGTACACTCAAAAACAAATTACACCATACACCATAGAGTTTTAAAACAAGGCATTTCAAATGGCCTCATCTTAAATCAAATCCATAGAATCCTTAGATTTAAGCGATCTCCTTGGCTTAAAAAATATATTGACTTAAACACATTCCATAGGACAAATGCTAAAAACAACTTAGAAAAAGATTTTTTCAAACTTTTAAAAAACGCTGTTTATGGGAAGACAATGATAAACATTGAAAAACGTAGGGACATTAGAGTTACGTCATCTTGGGAAACAACAAACAGGAATCATTTGGATCTGAGAGCATTAATTTCGAGGCCAAATTTTAAGTATTTGACAAAATTTTCTGATGATATGTATGCGGTAGAGCTAGAAGAAATGGAACCACTATATGATAAACCCATATATGTTGGTTTTACAGAACTGGAGTTACCAAGTGGTAAATGTATGACTTCCATTATGGCTTCATGAAGCCTTAATTTCTCTCAACTATATGGATACTGACTCTTTTATTTATTAAATTAAAACTGATTATTTTTATGATGATATCCGTAATGATATTAGGTTGAATTTTGATACGTCAGAATATCCCATAGATAATCACTTTCGTTTGCATCTACTCAATAAAAAGGTTTTGGGAATGATGAAAGATGAAAACAAAAGGGATAAACTACTGAGCTTGTTGGTTTAAGAGCAAAAATGTATTCTCTGTCGACTCTTCGCTCGGAAGATGTTAAAAAATCAAAAGGGGGTCGAAAAATCTGTAATGAAAAAGTTGTCCATTAATGATTACAAAAGATGCTTATTTGAATCCAAAATTATGTCAGATGAAATGTTTTGGTTTAGGTCTGAAACACATCAGCTACTTACTCAAACACTACATAAAATAGCACTTAACTTTTCTGATGATAAAAGACCAAAAAATGAAACAATGGATGTAGAATAGAATGATTCCTACTAAATTGTATGTAAGAAAATTTAATTTTTTACTAATTGTATTTATTTATTAATTTATTTCTCTAATTATTTATTAATTTATATTTATACATAAAATTAAATTTGTATTAGTATTAAGATTTTTAAGAAAAAATTTAAAATAAAATATTGAAAAATAATGAAATATGTAAATGTTTTTTATTTCAACTTAAATGTACTATATATAAATTTTAACTACAAATGTCTACATTTTTATATGTATGTATTTTGTTTCTCTACTTGGTGTACTTAGTTGGATCAAACAATTTTTGTTTTTGCTTATTTGGAAATTTTTGTTTACATTACTATTTTTTTTAGTATTAGTTTTAGATATACTTCTTAATCCTGCATACGTTGTTAAAGTGTTTTTGAAAAGTATATTCAGTTTCTGAGGCTTTAAACTTTTATTATTTTCAACTGCTGTCTTGATTTTACTTTCTTCTTTCTTGGGAATTCTTTTAATATTTTTAGAACTATTTATGAATTCTTTGAGAGATCCAGTTTTTATACTATGAAGCTTTTTCTTCAAGATATTTTTTGTCGACGCCAACTGCTTTAAGACTTTCACATCCACGTCATGTATCAGCTATCAAATCAGGTTATCAGGTCTGGATTGCAAGATATGGAGCACAGTTTACTCCGAATGTTACCATTTTTAATTGACAATCTTTAACGGGGCCGTCTTTCTGGGACTGGAATAAAATCCACTCAAAGGGCCTATCAGCAGGATGAACTTGGACTTGGCGATACATTTTTTGAATGTCGCCGCAAAAAACATATTCATATTTTCTGTATTTAAGAATTATAGATATTAAATCATTTTCGAGAGTTGAGCCTGTGTAAAGAATGTCATTGAGCGAGTGTTTTGACTTAGTTTTTCTAGACGCGTTGAAAACTACTCTTAATTTTGTAGTTTTGTGCTCTGGGCGAATTACTGCATGGTGCGGCAGGTAGAAAGAATAATATTTACCTTGGGAACCAATTTCAAATGATGGAATTTCTTCCATGTGATCAAGAGTTATGTACTTGTTAAGAACTTCATTATATTGTTCTTGAAGACTGGGCTCTTTGGCTAGGGTTTAGCATGCTTGAGTATTGAGCCAAGGCAGGAAATCTAGAGAAGCCTAGGAATATTTTTTCGGGATATTCAGTCTTGAATGGTAAGCGTACAATGAATCTTGTTGTTTGTGCATAGGATTGCTCACAAAATTCTTCCTCAACTGATTTTACGCGAGCTACAGGGATTTCTTCCTGTTCCCAAAACTTTCTTGATATAGAATCGAGTTTCGAAGCTTTAGATGGGGCAACTGAGGTTGTAAAGGCCTGAATGGTCTGAGCTTTGATGGGACCGCTAAGTAACCACATAAATATGGTGTTATAACCAGAGGTTTGACCACAAATGTTCTTTTTGATACCTTCAATAATAAGGAAGTGCTCGTAGTCATTGTCAAGGATAAGATCTATCTGAGACAACTTATTAAAGGTTCTCTGAGATCGTATCTTTTCGAATATAATACAAGTTGCGATTCTTTATTAGTAGATTTCTTTTGCCCGCCAATGCCTATAATATCAAAATGCTACTTTTGATAGAGAAGTTGAAGTCGATTTCGTACTTTTTCTGATGAAAATGTCTTTTGGGACCAGGGATCAATTAAGACTCTGACTGAGTGAAGGTGAACTCTTTACCTTTGTGCTCAATTTGTACTAGCGCTGTACGTAATAAAATATTTTCATTGCTAGTAGAACAATTGGCTTGAGATCGTTTTAATGTACTAGGTAATTCACCTCATCTGTAACTACTTTTAATGTTTTGACTGATATTATCAGACAAGTTTTGAGAGAACTTATTATTAATTAGAATTTCATTGTTCTGAAGGTTTTCTGGGTTTTGGGTTGCATTATGAGAGGTTTGCCCCATATGTAGCAGAGTATGATGCGATTTTTTGCAATGTAGACACGTATGCTTACTTTTGCACTTTGCTTTCGTGTGAGAGTATGCTATGAAATTATTATAAAATTTTGTTCTGAAATACATAGTCTAATCTTTGCTGTTTTGTGAACGATCTACTAAATTTTGGGCATGCTCTAAGAGTATGGTTTTCGTTACATCATTTGGAAGATGAGCTTAAGTTTTGAATTTTAGGTAAGTGCTTATTTGGGACCGTTCAGGTAGCTCACGGAGAGATGTAAGCGATTGTTCCAAAAGGGATAGAGTTAATTTTGGAAGCTTTGTTGATATCAACCTGATTATTATTGGATCCCAACTTTCCACCTGGACACCAAGAGTTTCGAGGGTAGCTAGGACTCATTTACGGAAGTTTGTATTTTCCTTATTGCTTCACTATCTTCAATTTTTGCTGCTGGAATGTCAAAAAGGATTTTTAACTGGGTGTCAACTAGGACGCCTTTATTCTGATAGCGGGTCTTTAGAGCATTCCAGGCGAGATCAAAATTATCGTGTGAGATGGGGTATCGTTTAACTATAGAGCCTGCTTCACCTCTGGTTTTATTACGGAGATGGTATAGTTTTGTCATCGCATCGATCTTTGAGTTGTTGATGTAAAAGTCTCGAAGAGATGGCCATTGTTCATAACTACCCGTGAACACCTCTGTATCGCATGGAGGCAGTATAATACAATCGCTATAATTATTGTTAGTAAAATTTGGAGCGGGAGTTGGGGCCGCTAAGGAATAACTCGATGTGGATTGAAATCTTGGATTACAAGGATTATCTCCTCATATAGATTTAAAAATGTCAAGTATTTGAGAACTATGGACATTCGTAATACGCATCACTACACTCTGCAAATTGCAATTGGGAGTGCTTTCTGAAGTCTTCGGTAACTCTGGCGTCTTTGGACGGTATAACTTCTTCATGAGTACTATTTACTTTATCCCATCTTGGGTCAAAGTCCCTTTTCATACCTCTGATCACGAAGTTCACTACACTTTTTAAACAAGAAGAGAACTTTTACAGAAACTCAAGAATAGGATAAACAAATTAACTTAAGAGAACGCACTTAAAGAGAAACCTTTTTTTTTTTGATTAACTGATTTTGTTTTCCTTTGTGCTTAGTTTATGTATTCATATATGTATATAAGAATTTGCATACTTATGTGTATATGATTTAACCATATGTAAGTACCTATTTAATGTATCCTAAAAACGGTGATTTATATTTTGTTGTACTTTGTACATACATATGTATGTGAGACCTAGTAGGGTATTGAAGAGAGTTCTGGAAATAGGAGCAAGGAGCAAAAATAGTGTGGTACTTATATACGTGGAAGTTTTTGAAATTGTGTGTGAGTAATGAGATTCGCAACAGGGCTGGCACGACTTGGGTTAGCTTGGGTGAGTTTGGTCGGGGTCTGGTCGGGGTTTGGGTGGGGTTGGTTAGGATTTGTATACTAATTTTGTATGAGAAAACTAACAACGATGATATAAGTGCCACCCTATTGTATTGTTGTTCTGTTGTCAAAAGTTCTGTTGTGGTTTTTTCTTTTTCGTTGATATGTATGAATGTGTGTTTGAAACAGTTGATTTAGTTAAGTTGTTTGAATACAAAAGCTTGATCCTAACCATACACAACAAAGTTGATAAGAAATAAAAACCTAAAAATAAATATACTATTTATGTATTTATATATTTTATTTATTAATTTGTTTGAAAACTTTATAATATAATAAAAAATAGTAAAAAAAATTAATCTTATATTGAAGTATGTATGTGTGTGTATATATATATATATATATATATATATATATATGTAATAATATAAATATGTATAAATAAGTATTGTATTTGTAAAAGAAAAAACCTTTTTTTATGATTTAGACTTTATTAAAATTTCAATTTTTGTTTATTTTGAAATGTCCCCAAGCATAGGTATTAATACCATCTTCTCTTATATAACGTTTATTATCATCATAACTTAATACAACTTTTGATATTTGTTGTGTATAAATTTCATGTAGGATAGATTTAAATATATACATTTTATCGTAATATATGGTTTTATCTATCAAACAGTTACGGTAATCATTTATAGTTAGTTTTTTTAAAGCAGAGTTTTTTACACCTTTAGCTTTTTTGATTTCTTCTTTATCGTCAACAGCTATTGAATATACTTTTGATCGAAGCCCAATAAATTCTAACATTACATGTCCATTATTCTCATCTTTCATCATTCCCAAGACTTTTTTGTTTTGCAAGGGGAAATTGAAAACATTATTAATTGAATAGTCTGATGTATCAAAGTTTAGATGAAGATCATTGTAAATATCTTTATAAAAATCGTTTGTTCTTATTGTGTAAATTAAAGAATCAGTATCCATATAATTTAATTTTAAATTTTCATTAAACTTTGTCTGCATATACTGATAGTGAAAGTCATACATTTTATATTTAGATAGTTCTAGAACTGAAAACCCTAAATATATAGGTTTATTAAATGTTACGCTATCCATACTCATTTGAATTGCAATCATATTATCGGTAAAATGTGTTGAACTATGAAAATTAGGTTTTGCTATAAGAGCTCGTGCGCCCAAACGGTTGTGTTCACTCTCCCAAGCATTAACGATTTTTACATTTTTACGTTTTTCAACATTTTCCATAGTTTTACCGTATACCGCATTATTTAAAAGTTTAACAAAATTTTTTTCAAACTCATTTTTGGCATTGGTTCGATGAAAGGTATTTAAATCGATATACTGTTTCAACCAAGTTGATTGTTTAAATCTTAATATTCTATGAATTTTAACTAATTTTAAACCATTTCTAATACACTGTTGAAGATTTCGATAGTGAATTATATATGATTTTTTGTTAGTTAAATCGGGAATTAGTTTCTTTATATTATGATGTTGTATTGGTGGACTTTTAAGTTCAGCACAAAACGGTAAATCATTATGACTATCATGTAGTTCTTCAGGATAGTCTAAATCAACTTCTAAAATGTAACCAAAATCAGAGTTTTCAGATACTTTCGAAATATCAAAGCTATCTATATCTTCAATCCATTCAAATTTACCTTCTGGTAAAGATTCAGACATTGCCCAACATACAAGTTGTTCGCATCTAAATACATAAGATATTGTGAGGGTTTAGAGCAATCATATGTTTTGATATATTTATGATTTGCAACTGTTCGACGTGTTGTGCATTGAACAATACCACCTCTTATTCCTTTTTTAATGAAATTATACATATTTATATCGGTGAATAATTCCAATTTAATTTTCGTTATTTTTAACATGGCATCCCACGATAAACCAGGTGTTGTATAGTAATGACATGGATCAAGATGATATATTGATTTACAAACAGAACGAAAATTTTCAAATACATCAGTTAAAAGAAGTACATCAGTTTTTAGATATAAAAGCATATACTCATTTAGAGATTGACAGTTAAATGTAGACCAAACACTTAACGCGTGCTCATAATCAACAATAGTACATTCTTTATTATTTAATGTAGAGAAAAACTGTTCACGAGAAGGTAAGACATTTTCATTTAATTTTTCAACTGAATCGATATAATCATAAGGAAATATACCTTTTCTTTTCAAAAGATTAAACTCTAAATGATTTGGATATATTGATTGCAGTGTTTTAAAGTTATCGTCATGCAAATAATTAGATAATTTATCTAAACTAGACGACATAAATTTAAAAGAATCGAGAAAACGTAATTCTAAATTATATTTGTCAGTTATTTGAATTATTTTTCTAACAGATATATACAATTCTTTATTAAGTGGTATAACATCTATATCGCCCGGATAATCTGCTAGAGCCTTTATAAACAAATGACAATCATAGCCTGAAAAGTTATGAAAAATTATTGGAATAAAGTTAGGTAATTGATAATTAATATTACATTTCCAATGAGCTGGACCGCGATATTGACCAGTTAAATGACAATGATCAGCACATCTATCATCATCATCTAGAATTTGTTTACATATATGACACTCATTAGTATTATAATGTTTTTCAACTTCATGGGGTAATAGAGAATTCATTGGCACTACTTTCATTAGAAAGTTTGTACACAAAAAACGTGCATCCTCAATCAAATTTTGAACAAAATCTTTAACAACATCGTCACCCGTATACGTTCTAAGCTTATTCAGTTTAGAATCAAAAGATGATTTTATGTAGTAGCTGTAAGCTATAGGTATATGTTTTTGAATGCTTGTGATATTATTAGAATTTTTGTTGTTTATTTTACTTAATATACATTCAAAATCTGGATAGATAACAAATGGTACATCTAATTGATTTTTAAAATTTTTGAACTGCAATATATTATCATCCTTAAGACCCGAAGGCATTTTGGTGACAATTTTATTGCATTCTTGTTTATGTTTTAATAACAAGAGTTCACTGCTTGAATAGTGTAAGCAAAAATTACAAAAATATTTAGCACCTAGATGTTTTGAAACTTGTGTACTCAATAAACGACTTATGTTTCTTATCCAAACATAATGTGATTCATCGTTTTCATCATCTTGAATGTATAGTAAATTTTCATCAGCTGTTTTATAATATGGTCCAACGATTTCTCTTTTTATCACATCACATCCAAAAACATTCACGCTTATATTTAAATTGTATTTCTCAAATATCTTAATATCAGCAATAGATAGAGGAAAGGTTAAGTTGGTGAAATCAATTGTTGTTCCATTTGTTAGTGTTATTAAGCTTTGTGCGATAACGTTACTATAATGTAAATATTTTGAATTTAAATTATTGTTTTCTAATGCAGCTATAAGAGACCATTTGAAACAATAATTATCATTATTTTTAATGTTAACGCACGCTTTTTTATTTCTGATAAATATTGGTAGTTCTAAATATTTAGATGCTTTTATAGGACAATACTTGTTAACGTTTATTTCAATTTTATTGATACAAACTAGAGACCACTGTCTCTCTCTTGAAATTCATCCATTTTGGTTGCTATTTCTATACTATGATTATCGTACATGTTTGATAGATCTTGTTCTAATTGTACTATTACCATTTTCGTTTGAAAAGATTTCATACTAATTAGTGCGCTATCATCAATTTCAATTTCATTAGTTTTTGAGAATTTTATATATTCTGCAAAAACTTCTATATTAAATTTTATATTTTGATGTTCTAATAACATATTTTTTAAAATATTTATAATACTTTCTTTTGCATTAGAAAATAAAATGTTTATTGAAAGCTCATCTACCTTTTTATTTTCGTATACAAAAGTTTGAATACGCTTAGAAAATAAATTTTTACTTATATATATATCGTTGTTTATAAACAAACGATTATTATTTTTTTTATGATCATTAGTTCGCAAATGATGAGACCAAGAACCTTTTCTTATATTTAATTTACAAGTTTCACATCGTATATAGCTACATGATGGAGTTTCTTCAATATTTTCATTTTTTAAATTTAGTTTTGTTTTGTTTGATTTTGACTCAATATGTTTATTATTAAAATGTCTCTTAAAATTAAATTTGGATGCGAAAGACATTCCACATACTTCACAGATGTACATGATATAACACCACAAATGGAAGTACTGTACTGAAAGTATTTGAAATTAAAATAAACACAAATTATAGATTTGCTCTTAATATCTACAACACACACCTGGACTTAGTGAAGATGTTTATATAAATATTTATATATTTCACAATTTCGCTTTAAAGGATTACTTTTACGTAGTTTTTTAACTTTTTTATATAAATATGATTTTAAACAGTTTTTAAATTATATATAAATTATAATTTTCTGTTTTAAGAATGCTTGTTTAATATAGTTTTCAATCACTGATGACGGTTTTTGAATATGTTTTTTCTTTTTTTGCGTGTGACACGTTTTCTTAGAATAATGAAAATCAATTGTTTAATTAAAACTGATTAACAAATGTTCTTATATACCTTTTATTCTTACTAAAATTCAAGTTTGATAAAAAGTTGTGGTCAAGAGTATAAAAACAAACAAAATTAAAAAAAATGAGCAAGCAAATACTTAAATTAACCACATTTATTATTAACATAATAACAGCACATTTATTATTAACATAATAATTCAGAACAAATAATTTCGGCTTCTGTTTGTGGTTGACTTCAATAACATTCAGTTTACTTCTTTGGTGTATCTCGAACTAAAACGATAATAATTAATTATTAGATTTAATAATAAATAAATAAATAAAAACTTTTTTACCAGAAATTACCTGTTGTTTTTGCATTAATAGTTAATTCATAATTAACCTTACTGCTTCCTTTCCTATCTTTGGAAAGGTAGTAGGTATTGCGGTCAAATTCCGCAATAGTATCATCATCGATGGTATCGTTGAATATACTGGGCAGGTATATATATTTATTTCTCTCCACCAAGCAACGAATTTTCATCCCAAAGCATGTCTGTACACGCTCCATCTTTGTAATTTCATAATTGTGGTTAAAAACCATCTCCTTTATAGGGAGAATGGTTTTATTTTGGGATTTTTTAAATATGGTTTTTAAATGTGCTTCCATCTTTAGCGTTTTACTTAACTTGAATAATACTTAAAGTAAAACTAGAGGCGGTTTTTATACAAAATTTAGAAATGTAATTTTGTTACTAAACATGAAAAATGTGCTAGAAATTTAAATGTTGTGGTTTTTCATTTTGATAAAGTTCTTAATTTATTAAATACGCGAGAGTTTCTGTTTCGTGGTTTATTTCTAAACATAAAAAATGTGGTAGAAATTTTAATGTTGCAGGTTTTAATTTTTAAAAGCTTCCGTTGCGGTTTTTCATTTTTATAAAGTTCCTAATTTATTAAATACGTGAGAAATTTTAGATTTTGGAGGCTTTTATTGTTACATATGTTTTCATAATTTTAAAAAAGTTTCTGTTTCGAGGTTTATTTAAAATATGTTTTTTATTTCATCATCATGATCATCATCATCATCTTCTTCAGTACTGTCATACAAGTTGTTGTTGTAGAATACATATTGCTTCTTCTTTTTAACGATTAGAGTATATAATCCCTTCACTTCCTTAACTTTCTTTAAAATGTGTGGAGTTGTGTTTAGATAATCCATCTGATTTTTAGTAATAATCAGAAATCGTTTAGGTAAATAAATGTAATATTCTTTATTTAGAAGACATCTTATACTTTCACCATATTTTGTATCTACTCGATCTATCTTGTTGATTTCATATATAGTATTTTCTTCCATATCCTTAAAAGGTAAGTATGTAATATTAGGATTTTGAAACAATTTTCTTAAGCTTGCTCTCATTTTTTTTTTTTGCTTTCAACTTTTCACCGTAAAACGAACTTTCAAACTGATTCTTTATATCCAGTAATTGATAGTATAAGACGTTTTTACTTATTTCAATAACTTCTTATCAATTGCGGTTAAGTATATATATATATATATATATATATATATATATATATATATATATATATATATATACATATAAAGAGATTCAGTTATATATAAAGAGATTCAGTTAAATTAAAAACTTTGATAAATATGTATTGGGGTCAATTTTTAAAAACTGGTGATAAATATTGTACTTGTCATGCACAGTGGAAAACTTTTCAAATAATAAATGCAATAGTTTTGGATATTATAATGCAGGTGTTTCTAACCGCAGAATGAGGGACTAGAACGCAAATTTTTTCTCTTAATAGAGGACGACAAATGCCAACAAATATTCCAATATTTCAATTTAGTCACAATCAACATATAAAAATTGAGGTTATTGGTGGTATGATATCACTAGTCGGAACAGTCTATGAGGGTGGTTTTAAAGATATAAATGTATACTCATACAAACCATCATGTGTTTATAGTGAAATAGATGAATATGCAACTAAATCTTATAATGGTAAGACTGGTATCCATTCATTGAATAAAAATCAACAAAAACCTCCCCTCCCCCAGAAAATGGTTAATAATAGTATAGTTAAGAAAGCAGCTGGTGGTGCTAGCGGTGGTGATGACTCATTTCGATATGAAGATTATGAAATTAGTATATAAATATAAGAAACAATTCTTATCATCTCATTCAAAAATATATCGCTAACCTAAGAACATATATATTAAAAAGAAAAACTAAAATGAAAAATATTTTTATCATATTGTTTTCATATATATATATCATACAAGTGTTTTCAGCTTCATTACCTATTGATTTGAGTGAAAATGAACTTAAAAATACAGAATTTGCAATTAAATTACCAAATAATGATACTGTGAGCATACAACTAAATTTCAAACTTTTAAAGTTTACTAATGATTTAAATAAAAACATCGAGTCAACAACAACAACAACAAAAACAGAATATAAATCAAACGAAGAACAAGAAGACTCCTCACCACCACCACCTATAAATCAATCTTTTACTGTCGAACAAGCTATTGAAGCATTTAGACAAGATTTAGTAAAAAAAGAAAAAAATATTGCAGGAATAATTGAAAGTTCGACTCCATTTTATAGACATTTTCAACTTCAATACAAAGAAAATATAAAATTGAGAATCCGTTGTACATATGACAGCAATTACTTGAAACGTCGATTAAATATTTCATACGAGAGAATTTTAAGTAATGGTGAAATTGAGACGGTTTCTGAGGATGATACTACATACCGATCCGATATGACATTAATCAACATTCAAGATTATACCCATGATTTGGATATGGAAATATTATAAATTAACTAATATGATGAAATACATTTACTACTACTTAATATAAACTTTGTTGTTGATGTGTTAAGAAAATTTATTTAACATAAATAAAAAAATTAAAATAAGAAAAATAATAAACAATCAGTTTTATTCGAAAATTTTACATGACTTCTTGAACGAAGAAAGGTTTTTTTGGTATGAACATGAGATTATTTTGAAGAAATTAAAAACTCAATTCGATGAATATGCATTTTATAAGAAAAGTAAATCAAAATTTGGATATCATTACACCAATTGTGTGTGGTCCAACAATGAAACAACTTGTGGACCTGATACCTGTAAATGTTCCCTTATCGATAAAAGTTGGGAACAAGCATTATGTATAATGAATTTTTATAATAATTTAAAAACATAGACTTTATCATTCAGAACAACTAATTTCGGCTTCTGTTCACTAATTTTTTTATACTCTTGACCACAACTTTTTATCAAACTTGTATTTTAGTAAGAATAAAAAGTATATAAGAACATTTGTTAATGAATTTTTATAATAATTTAAAAACAGTTTTACAGTCGTCGTCGCCGTTGTGACTTGATTAGTATTGCAGAATGTCTGAGGAGAGAATATTAGTTGTAGATGTGCAAGGTTTCTATCTCAACAATAAATTCATCGGAAAAGAACTGAGTATTTCAATTAACGATATACAAGTGCAAACATTTATTATTAAACCACCTTTTCCATATTCATTGTTGACAACAAAAGAAAAATATTTAATCAATTGGCTTTATAATCATCATCATGGATTAAAATGGAAAGATGGCGATTCAACCTTAGCAAATATTATGGAATATTATATTGAGCATGTTAAAGATAAAAATTTTATTTGTTATGCTAAAGGATTAGAAAAAATTAAGTGGATTCAAAATATTTTTGAGGATAAAATTTATTTTTATAACCTAAACGATCTAAATTGCCCAAATTTAAAAACATTATATCAAAATGATAAATCTGTGAATGTTTGTTGTTATCATAGAAAATATTGTATATGTGCTCACAAAAATGTAATACTCTTAAGAAAGTTTATTAAATCAAATATTAATAAAGAAAACATAAAATTATAAAAGACATTTTTTTTTTGATTTATTATTTAACACTTAAATCAGGTAAAATAATCATCAAACATCAGTTCATTCTGAATACTTGAAATTTCAATAACAATATCTTTAAACGGAAACACTTCAACTCTGGTTGGAGAATATTTTCCTCCAATTGAACTCACTACAAAATATGTTTGTGGACTTACTGATTTTGTAACATTCAATTCCATACCCAATGTAGATGTTCACAACAATTTGTTTCATATAGGAAATCATATTATTACTATTCCAGTTGGTTCATACGAACTTGAAGATATTGATTTTTTCCTAAACTCAAGCTTAAGAGATATCGATGAATCAATTTATCTAATAATTGAAGCTAACAATAACACACTTAAAACTGAAATAACCTCATCAATGGATATAGATTTTTCACAACCAAACAGTATAGGAAAGTTACTTGGATTTAGTAAAAGAAAACTAGAAGTAAATTCAACTTACTATTATAATACTAATCAAAATCTTAAAAATGATAAATCTTTGGAAGTGATGATTGTAGATGTTAATTCATTGAATACTACAAAGTTATTTGAATCTGATTTACCTGCACATATTACGGATGTTAATACAATACGCATTGAAAGCAACTTAACAACCGGTTCATTTATTAATAATACTTCGAATCATGCTATTCATGAATTTCCTCTTGATGTTCCTCCAGGATATAAAATAAACGAAAAACCTCGAAATGTTATTTATTTACCCGTCAACTGTCAACAAATAAACAACATAACGATTAGAATCTTAAATCAAGACGGTGAACTTATAAATTTTAGAGGAGAAAAAATCACTCTTAGACTCCACTTCAAACCAGAATAATGATCATTTACAATAAAAACATAGTGCAAAGAGGATTTCCATTCAATACCGCACCAACTCACATTCGAGAAAGTATAAAAAATAAAAAACTGTTGTCCTCATCTAATACAGAATACTTAAAACCGTTGGGATTTAATCTTCAACAATGAATGAAATACTAAATGTTCTTCAAAAACCTATGTATGATGAGAGTATTGTAAAAAGGGAATATCATAGTTACTCTCCATATCTAAAATCATTTAACAACAACGATGAGATTCGTATACCAATTCAAAATCAGGATCTCTTCGTCTTACCAAGTGAGAGTATGATTTACATTCATGGTTTTATAGTAAAGAAGGAAGCAACCAAAGAGGTTCCAGCTATAGATGTGAAATTAAAAAACAACTTTGCTTCATATTTGTTTGATGAAATTCGTTACGAAATTAATGGTTTTGAAGTTGATTGTACACGTAAACTTGGAATTTCATCCACCATGAAAAATTTTGTATCGTTGAATAAGGCTGAAAGTGCTACACTAAAAAACGCTTGTTGGTGTCTTAACGAAACTTTTGTTTTAGAAAAAAAGTCATTTTAGCTGTTGTATACCTCTGAAAATGTTGATGGAGTTTGCTGAAGATTATAACAAAATACTATTAAATTCGAAACATGAGCTTATCCTTCAACGTTCTACATACGATGAGAGATCATATTATTCTACAAATGCAACTGATCAGTTGAAATTAACAATTCTGGATATAACATGGAAAATGCCACACATTCAACTATCGGACTTTGCAAAATTGGAAATGTTTAAGATAATCAACAGCAAACATTCTATACCAATTGCGTTTAGAAGTTGGGACTGTCATGTAAATCCTGTTTTACCAAAGAGTACAAAGGTTTTATGGAATGTAAAGCTTTCTCCACAAAACGAAAGACCACGATTTCTTATAATTGGTTTACAAAAAGAGAAAAGTAAAGAACAAGGAAATATATTTGACCATTGTAATATCTCTAATTTAAAAGTATATCTAAACTCAGAGTCATATCCATATGATGATTTAAATAATCGTTTCGAAATGGGTCAGTATTCTGTTCTATATAATATGTATGCAAAATTTCAACAAAGCTTTTACATGCGAGAACCTGAACCATTATTAAATGTTGATGAATATAAGACTTATGCACCGCTTATTGTTGTTGATGTTTCACATCAAAATGAGGCTGTTAAAATAGGACCTATTGATGTACGAATTGAATTTGATACTGAAGCAAACAAACTAATTCCAGATAATACATCAGCATACTGTTTAGTTATTCATGATCGTTTAATCGAATACTCACCTCTAACAAGCGAAATTAGAAAAATTATTTAATTATATTTATTTTGAAATTTTTTTAATAAATGAAATAATATGTTCATTTATAAATAAAACAAATTCTTAATCAATGTATTTTATTAAAACATTTATAGTTTCTTTTTAGTTTAGCTTCGAAAACAACAATTTTAAACATAAATGGCCGCAATTTATTGTATTAAAATTTTGATATCTATCATAATTATAACTTATGTTTTTTCCTAAATATTTTATTAATTGTTTCGGTGGTTGCAAGTTACCAAAGCTATCAAAATATTCAATTTGATTGTTGTTTTTCCAGTACGCTACCCAATGTGTGCCAGATCCCTTTGAAGTATCCAGATTAATTATTCCACATTCTTTTTTAAATGATGTACTTGGAAGAGTGTTGCACATAAACACACCTCTAAAATTTGGAATATGTTTTGCATATTTTCTCAAGTCTACATCAGAAAGGGCTCTTTTAGGTAGCTTCATTAAAAATTTTGTTGATAAGGCTTTAAATATAATCCAAAACCTTTTTTATATGGTTTTAAGAACATGCCTTTTCCCATCGCAATGGCTTCCATTGTATTATTGTGTCGTTTTGCTTCAGTCAGCTGTTCCTTTCCATTTTTAACTGCATTGATTGCTTTTGTAATACCAGATACACCACCAGCTAAACCACCAAGTGCACCCAGTGCAGCAAATATAGGGGCAAGTGGAAGAAAACCTCCAGATTTTGGTAGCGGTATTATTCGAGGTGTTTTTATTAACGATTTTTTCTTCCCCTTGAAAATATTGTTTACAACTTTTCGTGAAATCTTTATAGCATCTTTCAAGTTTTCACTTTTCTTTATATTCTTTCTTGCACTTTTCAATGCATGTGTAAATAGTTTGTGGGTATTTACTGGAGACGACTTTTTAGTTTTACTAATAACGTTACCCATACCGAATTTTGTTTTTGCTTTCATTGCAGTAGCAACAAACCAAGCGTTTGATTTTTCACCCAAACTACTATCGCTTGCTTTGACCCTTTGCCAAGCCTTTTCAGTTAAAATTCTATCAGCAATATGTCTTTTCTCTAAATCTTTATTGTTTGAGTATGCTATATCGTGCTCTCTGCAAGCAGTATCCAATGGATTGATTCCTTGATCACCTCTAGCTAAACGTTTCTTTAATTTTGTACCAGGTCCGCAAACTTGATAACCGGGTAGATGAAGTTCAATGGGAAGTTTATTAATTATTTTATTTAGAAAACCTTTATAAATGAAGGATGGATGACGATTGAATATCTTTTTATACATGATTGTCATATCTATTGATACTTTGTCGATTAAAGATTAAAATCAAATTGATTGAAAACAAATAAAAGAGACTGGTTTATATATTATGTTATCATTAGATTTCAGAATGCGCTTTTTTAAACAACATAAAAGGATTAACGTAAAGAATATCGAATCAAAGTTCGATTCATCAAATAAAATTCGTCATAGCTCATTACTACCGAATTCTATTCGAGCTCTTATTGTAGGTCCATCAAATTGTGGAAAAACAAATGTGATGATCAGTCTTATTGAAAGTCCTCATGGATTGAAATTTAAAAATATTTACTTATATTCAAAGTCAACACAACAACCGAAATATAAGTACTTAGAAAGTCTAATTAAACCTATCAAGGAGATAAATTTTTCATCATTTTCCAATAATGATGATGTTCTATCGCCAGACGAAGTTAAACCAAATTCAGTATTTATATTCGACGATATAGCTTGTGAGAAACAAAATCATGTACGTTCTTACTTCTGTATGGGCCGTCATAAAGATATTGATAGTTTTTATTTATGCCAAACCTATACACGTATACCAAAACACTTGATTCGCGATAATGCAAATATGATTATAATTTTTAAACAGGATGCAATGAATATTAAGCATATTTACAATGATCATGTTGGTTCTGATATGACTTTAAAAACATTTCATAAGTTATGTGCCGAGTGTTGGAAAGAAAAATATGGTTTTCTAGTTATTAACAAAGATGATCCTATGAATAATGGTCGATATAGAAAAGGTTTCGATATATTTATAAATCTATAAAAGAAACATTACAGATATTTTAAAATCAGTACAAGATTAATTATTAAACTAATAGCTTCTCAACTATTAAACCGCTAACTGCTAAACTGATCTGTTTTGAATCTGTTTCTAATTCAATCTATAAATATGAACACAAATCTAGTTAATAATCTTATTAAAACTCGAAATATTTTAAAAAAGAAATATAGGAATATTTTGCTTGGAGAAATTGCAAATGATGAATTGTTGGAAAAGACATTGAAACCAATATCAAACCCATTAAAAGAATTAGTTCAATCAACTAATAATAATAATAATAATAATAATAATAATAATAATAATAATAATAATAATAATAATAACACCATTATAAAACATGAAAAATATCCGTGTAACTCTTTTAAACATGATCTTGAGAATAATAAAGTTGCCTTCAGTACACCATATGAAAAGAGTAAGCTTGATTATAACACGTTTTCTCCACACTTTAATAACAAGAAAATCGAGAAAAGTTCAAACACGTTTCAATCATTTGATGATGAAAATGATCATGATGATGACCATGATGATGATGATGATGATGATGATGATAATAATGATAATGTTGATAATGAGGATGATAACAATGATGATGATAACACCATTGCAATAGATCCCAATCAAAGTATTCAATATAATTTATCAAAAGTTAACTTAAATATATATGATAAAACCTATGGTCCTCATAAGGATAAAAATCATATATGGAGACTGGGTAATGAACCCATCACTTTCAATTCAACCAATATTACTGTAGGTAATTTAAAATGGCCCTTCACATCAGGCTTATATGAATTGTTAGTTTATAAGAAACCAATCAGTTATAATAAAACAGATTTAAATAATTATAAACAAATATTGGAGATGATGAACGTGAGTTCATATTCTCATCTCAACATTTCTGATTTTTTTTCCTAAATATTAAAAAATATTTCTTTCATATACTAAATCATACATATGTACATATGTATGTAAATACATATGTATGTATATACATACATATAAACTATAAAGGAGTTTTCTGAAGAATTTTAGAAAATAATATAAAACAGATACCTACATACATATGTATATGTACCTTTTTGAATCTTTTATACAAAATATAGGTAGGTACTTATATACACATATGTATGTACATACATAAGTACCTTCATCATTAATTGAACTCAACCAGTGAATCAATCCCTGCCGATTGCCTATATACAAACCACACCACCTTAATTAAGTAAAAGTACTTTTTACTAAATTTATTGAAAAAAAAACAAACACCACATGAATGAAAGAAAATAACAACAACAAGCACCATCAAACAAACAATCTTGTCCACTTTAAACTATTTATAAGAAATCCATAATATTTAGCAAGGGCTTTACTGGTTTTAACATATATATAGAGTCTATATATATATATACATATACATATTATAGGTACATACACAATACAGACGTTAGCAAACGAATTTATATTTACTTGTGCATATTTATATACATATATGTACTCGTATGTATGTATCTCTCTCTATGTAAATATGTAAGTTCTCAACACAACAACCAGTGTTGCTAGAAAATGATGGTGAGAGAATGCTAAATCGGTCAAAAAATTTTGCTAAAATGTTCTACAGAAGAAAAGTATAATGCCAGATTTAAATGTAGAAAAAATTATTTTAATAGCTTTGAATTTCATGTTTATATATACAAACTTATTAGTATTTTCAGGTAAAACTAAGAATATCTTCTTACTTCAGGCCTTATTAAATCAATTACTATTTTTATCTAACTGCTAAAGAATGCCTTATAAAAGGCCGCAACTCTTTTGCAAAAAAGATAAGATACACATTCCACATTCCCTTCTATGAGAAGGGGGAAGAGGAGTAAAATTTTTGCGTGTATTTTTACCAAACCAAAAGTAAAATCTATTAATTTGAAGACTTTTCAGAATTGCTGCCAGAAGAGGCTAGAGGGAAGGCAAAAAGGATATAAGAGTGGAATGGAGCGAGTAGACCTTGTACATCCAAAAGAAGGACACTACAAAGGCCTTCTAGAAGGTATACTTGCTCTTTCTTTTTCCCGCTGGGTATAAATCGCACAAGTATAAAATTGGTATTTGCAAACATGTTTATGTATGTATGTATGTACAGATGTATATATATATCGAAAACAAAAAATATAAGCAAACTAGGAGAAGTGTTCATGCAATTTGCTTGCAAATAATCTACGGAAGCCAAATGTTGCCGATTTTTTAATTGTAGGGGACGAATACATGTTTTATTGTTGTACAATTGCAAATAGATGTATACGTATATCGATTCACACCGAAGTCAATATTCCGCTAAAAAATATCTATACATTAATAATTGCAAGACTTAATTTTTAAAACAATAATTGCCTTATTTATAAAAAATAGTTTATATTTTTAAGGGCGCAATTTTCATAACATGTAGTATTTATTATGTTCATGCAAAAGTTTATGAAAATTAATCAGACTTTGGAGGTTTGTGTGATCCATCCGGCTCATTTTTTGCAGTTTGCAAGGCTGAGTTTAAATCTGGCATTTCCTGTGTGCCATGTGCCCAAAAAAGCGTAACCAGTAATTACTACGGAAAAACTGTTTGATTCAGACATGTATTTATTGATTTAAACTGTGTCCAATAATGTTGGATTCCATAAAATTGTCTATTATGTAGTTATGCATGAAACTGTTTAACTTAATACATATGTACGTGTCTGAGTCAAAAAAGTTTTTCATTAGTAATTAGTGGTTACGCTTTTTTTATGCATGTATGGCACATGGCACACATTCGTATAAATGTCTTAGAAAATTTTTGTTTAAATTGGAACCAGTAAAGTTTTAAATAGCACTTACATAAATATTTAGGTACATATATATGTATACCTGTCTGTGAATATAATTAATAAATAAGTTTTATTACATCTTCGTTTCATAAATTTATACCTACACATACATACATATGTATGTATGTTATATATAAATAATTGAATTTTATAAAAACAATTTCACTCTAATTCAGTGCGAGTCGCTATAGTTTAATTTTTACAACAATAAAACACATGATTTTACCCTACAATAACTCAAGAAGGCACATAATTTTACAACCAACTTTTCAACTTTTACTAAACTTATATTAGGTATTTATGTACCTACCAAAAATAAAAAAGTACCTACATACATATATCCAACACAGTAATTTTAAACGCAAATGCAAAATGTCCCTATGATTAAAGCATTTGTGTTTAATCTGTTTTCGTACATACATATTAAAACATATTATGTTTATATAATCTATAGGAGTTTCACTGCAAGGTTGAACACAGATTATCAAGCCAGCCAGTTGGATAGCTTTCCTATCCAAGCTTTAATGTATTCACCGATAAGAAGACAGATTCAAATACAGCCATTCAAGCTTATCTTCTTGGGAGTATTTATAAGAAATACAACTGTTGAAATAATTGTTTAATTGTATCTCTGTGTGTACAAAGTACCGAAATTTTATAAATATGTGTGTACACACTTTCAAATTTTTTAATTAAATTGGATGAACCTGGAATATCTGTATGTGACCAAAATTATGCATAAGTAGGTATAAGGGTTAAAAATTTGTATTTGTTTTTAATAAAACAACGGCAGATATCAGTAAATGAGTTCAAATTTTCAGCATGATTCCACCATGATTTTTCCATTGGAGAATCCCTATCATTTGATAGCCATATTATAAAAGTGTGAAACAAAGCGGTTCGCCGCTTTGGGGTGGCTACCACGTTTTTTGACTACGGAATCTCCACACGTTGATCCTGTCGTAGTAGTTATATTCTATATGCACCCATAAGTTCATAGTATGTATGTATGTAGGTGTATGTATTTTCTTCTTATAATGTAACTTAATTTAATTTCTGTTCGAAAAAGTAGAAATCACAAATTGATTTTAATTTATTCTCGAAAAAATAAAAATCGGAAAACAATTATTTCTATAATTATTATTTCAGTAGGCTAAAGTTCGTATCTCTCTGTAAGCCAAATTACATGTGATAATTTTTAAGGAACAAATAACACCAAAGTTAATTGTAAGTATTCTAAAAAACACTAGCAGAACGAAAGCACTAACAATTATTTCTGCTGGAAAAAAGAATAATCAGAAAACAACGATTATTTCCAGTTAAAATATAAAAATAACAACTACAGATGTATTTCTGCTTAAAAAATAAAAATTATAATTTTAAAATTGGAGCTTAGAAAATAGTTTAGAATAATTATAATGTTGTAATTGTCCACTTTGTTAGATGCTTCCTTGTATGTAGTTTTGCATTTTTACTATTAAAATTTAACAATAATCATTATTTTTGTCCTGTTCCAAAAATATATTGAAAAAATAAATTTTAAATTATATTTGGAACTCAGCATGCAAATTTAAACAGGCCGACTTCTTACTTATTAACAATGATAGCTTTTAAGTCTTATGTATGTATTTTGTTACAAAATGTACCTATTCAAAAAAGAAAATAAGCAAATCAAACACAATCAAACAATCCTATCTACTATGAAGTATTTAAAACAAACCAATGCTCTTTAACAAGCGTTTATTTACTTATTTACATAATACCGAGATACATTAGCAAATGAATTTATACACATGTGTATACATATATACATACATATTTACATTTATATATTTTATCAACACGTGCATTTATTACCACAATACTTTATTTGTATGCAAAAAAAAATTTCAGTTCTTACCACACCAACTTAATATTCTTCTTTCAATACGTTTGCTAGAATACTGTTGCTGTTGCTAGCTAGTAGTAGAGTAGACTACATACGTACAAACAATTGGATATTCTTCTTTAAATACTATTAGTAGTATATTGTTGTTGTTGCAGTTGTTAATATGAACACTCTTATGCGTATACATATGTTTGTATGTACGAAATGAATGGTCGTCGTGATAGCGTATATTTATACATACATGCATACATACATATAAACATAAAGTTTATTGCATGACGCTACTGATTGTTATACACATCAATTCATATGAATGCGTACGAAAAAGCATCTGCCAAGCAAAAATACCATAAGGCAATATCTATGTATTGGTGACAAAAAGGGGTTTAATTCGAAATAATGCTTATTAAAGAAAATGTTTAAGTAAAGTAAATATAAACTAAATTCAAGCAATCTTCAGCGGTGGAGTGGCTAGTGAGGCTAGTAACTGCATTAAATGTTTTTGGTTCTATGCACGGCAACTGGTTTTGTAGATTTATAAAAAATGTGTGATATACTTTATATATAGAAAATGCAAGAACCGATGCTTTATTTTTGCTGATTTTCAATACCAACCGTGCCAAGACAAATGCGGTCCATTCAGTCCAATTCCGAGCTCTCTAACTCTTTTGGGAGCTTCAGAAAATCACTTTCAAGCCACCCATAGAAAATCCGTACATGCAGACGGACATGTGTTTTTTTAATCTCCTATTCATAAGGATCCAGAATAACTAACTTTATTTGGCCGCAAATGAATATTGTAGAAGCTACAAAAATCTGGACAAACCTATATATACCCTTTACCATTTTTAGTGAAGGGTATAACAAGGAGGGTACTGCATTATTACAGCATATACTTAATACAAAACACAAACCAGATTTTGACAATATAAAAATACTGGACCAAGTAAACAACGATAGAAAAAGATACTTGACAGAAAGTTTACCAGTTCAACAAAAGATAAACAAAACGATGAACATCAAAGATCTCACTGATAATTTGAGCGCAAATTATAAACTTGTAATAAAACAATCGGTCTAATTGGGAAAAATAATTTTTTTTAAATGAAAATATTTATTATATATTTAAAAAGAATGTTAATGTGACATTTATGTTTACACGTGTCTTAAAGAAATGTTAATGTGATATTATAAGACATAGTAAGTTTCTTTTATGGTTGTTAAATTTTTCATGTACATATGTATATTTAGCATATTGTTGTTGTTTTTCTTTATTCAATTAAATAGACGACATCCCTTGAAAAAGTGAACATACAATTCACGAAACATAGGGAAATATGGAATAAATATTTGCATTTTTAGTTACATAAAAGATGGTAGGCCTAATAGCTGAATTATATAACACAACAATAATAATAATAATTTAAACAAAAATTTGCAAATAAGCATAAACAAAAATTGTTAGATCCAATCAAGTAGGGAAACAGAATACATATAAGAATGTAGACATATGTACATTTATGAGAAAAATCCTCCATACAAAATAATTTTTTTAAGAAATTAAAATTTTTTATTTTCAGAAAGCATTTAGCAGAATTTTTTGAAAGTTGAATGATGTTTAACTAATGAAAATGCCAGATCTAGCAGTGAAAATGCTAAAATGGCAACAATGAAACTATCCCAAACGCTTTTTGTAGTGTTGAGAATTTATAGAATTTTTTTAAAGTCATGTTGATACACACGAGTACCTATACATATGTACATATATAAATATGCGCAAGTAAATATATATATTCGTTTGCTAATGTCTGTATAGTGTATGTATCTATATGTATGGTAAAAAAAGTAAGCCCTTGCTAAAGATCATGGATTTCTTATAAATATTTTAAAGTGGACAAAATTGTTTGTTTGATGGTGCTTGTTGTTGCTATTTTCTTTCATTCATGTGGTTTTTGTTTTTTTTAAACAAATTTAGTAAAAAGTACTTCTGTGTAATTAAGCTGGTGTGGTTTGTACATAGGCAATCGGCAGGGATTGATTCGCTGGCTAAGTTCAATTAATGATGAAGGTACATTAGTACCTACATACATATATTTTTTAAAATATATTCAAATAGGTACATATACATATGTAGGTATCTGTTTTATATTATTTTCTTAACTTCTTCAGAAAAACTCCTTTATATTGGGTGTTTTTTATTGAGGTATAGAACTTTAAGTTGGCATCACTTTTTTAACTGGCGGCCATTTTGTCAGCTGTCAAGTGATTAATATTTAGTTTGGTTTGCCATTTCATCATGAACAGGTTGACAAAAGAACAACGCTTGCAAATCGTGCAAATTTATTTCGAAAATAATGGTTCAGTTCGCGAAGTTTACCGCAAGCTCCGTCCATTTTATGGTCGACATAATCGTCCATCAGAGCAATTAATTCGGTTAACCTGTCAATTGGCCACCAAGATCGTGTGATTTGACACCATTGGATTATTTTCTTTGGGGATATGTGAAGTCGCTCGTCTACGCCAACAAACCAGAAACGTTAGGGGACTTGGAAGCCAACATTCGTGGCGTTATTGCCAACATACGGCCCCATATGCTCGAAAAAGTGGTTGAAAATTGGACCTGTAGAATTGGCTTTATTCGAGCCAGCCGCGGCGGCCACATGCCCGAAATCATATTTAAACGTTAATGGCATAAAATTATCCTTCCAATAAAGCCAAATTGATGGACATTAAAACGATTTTCTTGTGTTTTATTTCAATTCAAAGTTCTATACCTCTAAAAAAAACATACATATGTATGTAAATACACATGTATGTTGTAGTATATGAAAAAAATATTTTTTATTAAAAAAAAAAATAAAAAAAAACAAAAATGATGAGATGGGAATTTGAACTCACGTTCTTCTGTTTTCAGAACGAATGTTTTATTCACATTTTGTTTTATTGGCATTTTGCATTTACATACATATTTGAAAGATGTAAAACTTAGTTTAAGTACATACATAAATATGTATGTGCCAGGCGGGAAAAAGAAGGAGTACGGATGCTTTCTAAAAGGCCTCTGTACCCCTTCTTTTGGATGTACAAGG
Source organism: Nowickia ferox (assembly GCA_936439885.1). Lineage (NCBI taxonomy): Eukaryota > Metazoa > Arthropoda > Insecta > Diptera > Tachinidae > Nowickia > Nowickia ferox. Next base: position 66,592,271 of record OW387023.1, on the reverse strand, counting down.
CCTGCTCGCTCCATCCCATATTCATATCTTGTTTACACACATTGTCATTGCGAGGTAGGCCTTCCGTTCTCGCTTCTTTCGCAGATATTCTAAAGAGAATGGCTGTTAAAAGGCCGTCAAATAAAGGTCCTATTGAAAGGGGTTTAATAAAGGTTTTCAACTGCTGGGGCAGTGTTGAAATACAAGTAAAATAGTTGTGAAAATATATTTTTTATATGAATATAAAATATTTTCCCAACTGTTTTAAATATATATTATATATTGAATATTTTATATTCATATAAAAAATATATTTTCACAACTATTTTACTTGTATTACAGTACTTGTAAGTTTTGAGAAACAGGTCCGAGGTATTCAATATACACATCCATACATATAGTGTTTTAACGTTTATTTTGTGATCAAAAGGGTGGAATGGTATATCGAAAGGAAACTTCTGAAAATAACAAGAAGCCACATAGTATACATAATATTGATCGACCAAAACAACTGTCTTATTCAACGTACAAAACTAAACTAAAATGATTTACGCTTTCTTTCCTTAATCGCTCTGTATTTGGTATTTTTATATAAAATTTTGTTTCTTATAACGGCATCTGAATTCTTTTGCTTTGGCTTTGCCAAAAAAAAAACAAAACAAAATACTTTACTCCTTCTGTTCTCCCTTCATAAAGAAGGGAATGTGGAATGTTTATCCCATCTTTTTTTACTGAAGAGCCGAAGTCTTCTATGAGGCCTTCTTCAGAAGTTACATAAGAACGTTAACTGAGTCAAAAACATGAATTCGTTTCCTTTTGTTTTTTGGCAAAATAACAAAACAAAAAATTTTACTCCTTTTCTTCTCCCTTCTCATAGAAGGGAATGTGGAATGTGTACCTTATCTTTTATGCGTAAAAACCAAGGCCTTCTATCAGGCATTCTTTAGCAGTTCGATAAGAATGGTAATTGAGTCGAAAAAATTCCTGAGCAGGCCTTTAATAAGGCCTGAAGTAAGAAGGTCTTCTTAGTTTTACCTCTGGGTACCTATGTAGCTGCTTATGTACATATGTATATGTAAATAAATATGTATGTAATAGGTACCTACATGTATGTTTGTATCTACGTATGTATATCATGGTAAATAATGCATTTATTAATATTTTCTCCAGCAAAAAAAAAAATTAATGCGTTCAAAATTTAATAGTGTTTCATGCTTTAAACAATTTGAAACAAAAGCATGTAATAGGGAAAACAAAAAATTCTAATAAGAAAAATAAGAAAGTTCTCTTGGAATTTAAATCAGAATTACCCTGATTATATAATTTTAACTATATAATATCAACAATTTATATGCACTTGTTTTATGAATTATGATAGTTATAAAAACAATTTTTTTCTCCAGTTAAACATAAATTCACTTTGCATTTAGTACAATACATCCTTGTTTGTCCTTGCTGTCCAATGATCAACCTTGTCCAATCTAGTGTCTTTAGGAGGTGGAGTATGAGAATTTGGTTTGAAGAGTTTTTTGTGAATTTCTGCCTCAATACGTGGGCATCCACGAACAGGAGGTTGTGTCGAGTTTAGTGTCAATAGTTTGTCAGCTATTTCTAATTTGAAATCGATTAAACGCATGGGGCTTAAACCCTGGTCGATCTTTATTTATTCTTTTGTATAATAACCAAGCATTGACCACTGTCATATCCTAGAGATGATAAAAAACTCTATTTGTCCATTTTCGGCTTTTTATTGTTATCTTGTGCCGGCTCATGGAGCTATCCATTAAATCGACACCACCCATGTTTTTATTATATTCCTTTATAATTTGAGGACATGGAATCATTTTGACCGTTTTTTCTTTTTTGTCAAATCTTTTTATTGTAAGAGATTGTGTCGATTTATTTCCAACGCTATCAGATATAGGTTTAACACACACATAGCTGGAAACTAAATTCATAATCTTATTGTCTTTCCATGAGAGGGAAGTTACGTCCATTCCAAGTATATTGCATATGAATTCATGACTACTACCGCGTTCAAACTTTTGCATGGTCTTTTCGTCAGACAGCTTGCAATTTTTTATTCGGTTTCGTCTAATTGTACCAACCAAAAGTATGCCTTGGGTCCGCAAATATACTATTAACGGTACGGTAGTGTAATAATTGTCAAAATAAATTATATAATTTTGAAACTTCGGTACTTCTCTTAGTAACCGGACTACAATATTGGCCGAAGGTTGTAGATCTGGTTCTGCTGAAGCTGGTGTTTCTGGTGCTCCATTATAAATTTCAAACTTATAAGCATACCCAGTTGTATCGCACAAAACGAAGAGCTTGAAGCCCCATTTCTTCGGCTTATTAGGCAAATACTGATTCATGTAGCTTCTAATTTTGCTGGAACACATTTGCCTCATCAACACAGAGACGATCTAGTTTCGGCACGCTTCCAAAAGTAGTATTTAGAGTGCCAATAATAGGTCTGATTAAATAAAGACGGTCTCGATTAGAATCATCATTAGATGGCTGGTTATTTTTATCATTGAAATGAATGAATTCCCGTATCTTTTCAAAACGCCGTACATTCATTTGGTTTTTTATTACATTTACGGAGTGATTGGGTTTTTCAGACCAATAATCTCTAACGTTTGGAAGGTTGTGGTAAGTTATGTAAAAAATTATTCCAATATATTTTCGTAATTCGAGTATATCAAATCGAAATGTCTCATCAATTCCCGCGTAGTTGATGAAACTAACTATGTGTTGTTCCAAAGACTCAGGAAATAAAAATTTCCAAACTTGATAAGGTATTTCCAAACAGATTATATTTTGAGGCAAACTACTATCACCTCTAAATCTAACTTGTTGGTCATTAAACTGAATATTGCCTTTTGTCCAAATTACCTTCTAGAATTCGGAGGACTTACAGTTTATTTCTACATCACGAAAGTCCACTGGAAAATTATTAAAAGTATTAGTAAGTCTGGAAGGAATACTCCCGGATAAATTACGTTCCTCGGAATCAATCTGTTCGATATTGCTTGAATTTAAATCAATCATATCTCCCGGATCAGTGTCATCATTTATCATGTCGAGAAAAAAATCTTGAACAGATATATTGAGATCGATTTCGTTCTGATTCGCATTTCATCTACAATTATGCCCATATGTGTGGTCCGTTCAGTACGATCTTCCGCTTCTTTTCCGTCATCCCCATTTAAATCATCGCTATCTCCATCAATGTTATCGACGCTATCATCGCCTACATCTTCGCTATTACAAAGCATGTGAAATACGTCACCAACAGACATCATAATTCCACCAACTCTAATCGAACTCGCCATTACTCAAAAATGTTTCTTATACTCTTATATGTATAAAATTATATAAAAATAATAATAATATTACATAAAAATTGCAATTTAAGCAATACACATTCATAAAGATTTATTACTATGCTACAGACAAGTGGACTTGCTCATGCAAAGAGTAAAATATAAATGGAAACGAACAAAAATGAAGTACAAATAGTATGCATAACGTGCGAGGAGCGCACAATGTATCTTTAAAGATACACCCAATAAAAGATGAACCGATACCATTCCGATCACATATTTTTTTTAAACCAATTTATTTCAATAAAGGAATCATTTCAAAACTATTTAAAATTTATTTTTTATCAAAAACTTTAACTCGTTTTTAAAAAACTACACCACAGAAAAATAAATTTATTTAAAAAAAATTTTTTGTTTTTTAATTTGGATGCAATTTTTGTTTTTTTTTCTGGAAGATATTTCTACGGCATATTTTTTTTCTGGATAACTGTACTGTTCTGAACCAAATGAAACCAGTTAAAAAAAAATCAAACCAAAACTGTGGCCGCAGGAATTTTTTTAATGGTTGTATCTTTAAAGTCATTTAAGGGTTAATACATTGAAATAAATAGCCACCGAAATAGGCATGTAAAAACGGAATTAAATCATCATATTGACACATTGTCATAAAAAAATTTTTATCTCCATCAAACAATAAGAATACAATAGCTCGGTGGTAGAGAGTGTGTCTTGGCAGTCATAACAGCAAGGTTCGTATCCTGGCTGGGACAATGTATTTTTTTTTGTTTTGTGAAAAAACGTCATCGAATCAGGGAACTTGCATGGGTTCTAAGCACTCATTTTATTGCCGAGCAATTTTGTTAAATGTGAACTTATGCTCGTCAATGACACGCCTGTGTTAAAATCTTGCGTTCTGCACCTAAATTGAACACATGCATTAACTATTTCTTTTGCATGTCGTTTTTGCTGGGTCCTAAAATAACTTAATTATTCGATTGCTTAATAAACTTACCTATAGAGAAGTGTTGGTTTAAAAAAAAATTGCTAACTTTTATATCTAAAACTAGTTTATAATCTTGCATTTTATGGGTGCTTATAGTCACTCATTGATAGAACTGCAGCAGTAATGTTTAAAAATATTATTTTTAAACTGTCTTAGGTATTTTAAGAACTTTCAACGGAACATAGTAGGATAGTAGGTTATTTGCAACTTAAGAAAATACATACATATCGCTCATTTTCTAAAACAACATCACATATCAAAAAATGAGATTTTTGAGTTCGAGAGACAAATTTAATTTTTATTAAGTTGTGTGTAAATTGAAAACTTTAAAGTTTAAAATAAACTAGTTTTTTTTATTTAATAAACGAGCGATATGTATGACATTATATTGAGAAGTAACAAAATTTTTTTTTGAAGTGAGTCGCTCCAATCTACATATTTTAAAAAATTTATCGGAAGAGTAAATGAAAAAAGTTTTATGAACTAAAATATATTGTGTGTATGTATATAAAAACACATATTTTTTAACCACGCATATTGCTGCAAAGTGCCTATATTTCAGTTTCACTTGACTTAATTCATACAGGCCTGTTCTGCAAATCACGACATGTCAAATCACGGTGATTTTAAAAAATTAATGAAAGCTAAATAATTGCTTTTTTAAATTGCACGATTGAAAGCGTTGGAAGTTGGAAGAAAATATTCTATTATAAATGACAAAATCTTATTAAAATACAATAAAAACCCACTATCAAGTCATCTATTATTAGTTTACTTTTGAAATCACGTGATTTGAAATCACCATGATGTTCAGAACAGGCCCGATAAATTTGATAGTATGTTGTTGGATTATTATTATTGCTTTAAGCAACATTAAATTTTCTCCTTTTTTACACATACATACATATATGTACATCTATACGAGGTGTGTTCAAAAAGTATCGCCGAATTTCGAATATTAGCGAATTACATATAGGCAATTCCATAGAATGTCACATACGATGTCACGTACGTTGTCCAATCAATTAAGCTTGTCTTTCAGAGAAATTTAAATTTTTCTTTATTTCTTCTGGTAATTTTGAGGAGCGTAAGTAGCTCTACCTTTGGTAAAATATAAGAAAAAACCCAACATTGATCTGAATTACAAGCTTAATTGATTGGTCAACGTACGTGACATCGTACGTGACATTCTGTGGAATTGCCCATATGTATATTGGAATTTTAATTTTTTTGTGGCGTTATGTTGGTACTCATGTCTCTCACTTATGCCGACAATTTCGGACATTTTGAATGTTCAGTTAATTGTTGACAGCTGCTTTGCTTGCACGTGTTTTGGCTTGTCTTATATTTTTAACCTGTATAAAATTTTGTGTGAAAGACGAAATTCAGTGCCTAGATAGATGCATTGCGAATGTTGACTGTGGCATACGAAGAAGCTACGTTGGAACGTTTATCGGTGGTACAAAATATTCTCAGAAGGCCGAGAAGATGTGAACGACGAAGAGCGTGCCGGACGCACGAGTACTTCAATAACAGACGAAACAATTGATGAATGAAGAAAATGGTATTGGCCAATCGTCGAATCATCATTGCTGTGGACCTAGACATATCGATTGGCTCGTGCGATTTGCTCAATTTCGACCAAAAACAGCATCGCATGAATATTGCTAATGAGCTGGTGGACTCTGTCCGCGACGACCCAAATTTGCTCCAGAGGGTCATAACTGGTGACGAATCGTGGGTTAATGGTTATGACGGGGAAATCAAAGCTCAATCATCTAAAAATAAAAATCGAAGATGAGCCAAAACATGTGCAAGAAAATCAATTGTCAACAATTAACTGAACATTCAAAATGGCCGAAATTGTCGGCATAAGTGAGAGACATGAGTACCATCATAACGCCACGAAAAAATCAAAAGTCGAATAAACGTAACCCGCGAAAATTCAAAATTCGGCGATACTTTTTGAACATTGGTCGATAGATGACGAAGTTATTTTTAAACAATAACTGTGACACTCCCCTCCCCTCCCAAAAAATAAGTGGTCGTTTTTAATGCAATGGCAGAGTTATGCTCGTTAATAATATAAAATAAACCTGTTAAATACTTTGTGGAAGAAGTAACATAATTTAAAAAAGTGGGCGCAAAAGTGGGCGTTGGTGAAAAAAAGCCTTTAATTCAATCCAGAGTCCCAGATAAATGTGAGAATTTCAGGAAGATCGGTTACGTCTCTTATAAGGTACAAAAAAAAAACAAACACACATTCCGCTATATATATAGTGTATAAAAAATAATTAAATAAATTTTTAATAAATAAAATAATTAAATAAATTGTTTATAAATAAAATAATTAAATAAATTGGTAATAAATAAAATAATTAAATAAATTTTTATAAATAAAATAATTGAACAAATTGTTTATAAATAAAATAATTAAATAAATTATGAGCAAATAAATAAATCATAAAAATAATTATATAAAATGAATACCGCAAGTTGTCCTATCTGCAATAAAGTATTTATGAGTCATCTAAAGTAAGTGAGCATATTGAAACGCAAATCCATGCTAACCAGTCGAAGGCTGTGTTGGGAATTAGCAAGCCAAATATTAAAAGCAAATGGTTATATGGCTCACGTCAGAACCATGAAACACAAAAACATCTGTCAGCAAGAACGGATCAACGATTTTCTCACCAGAAGAATTAGTAACTTCAATGGGAGGATCGAAACATATATTATTCTCAACAAAAATATGGGTGTTTTGTTTCCGGAGGAGTTTCTCGCATCTGCAAAGAGCTCCATAGTAAAACAACTAAATGAACGTAGTAGGATACATACTTTGTTTAATTTTAATATGGTGCTGAGATGTGATTACATAAAAATAATGAATGATGAGACGAATGTTACTCAACTTGTACACATCTCAAAAATGATGCTTGTGACCCTCTCTGATGACATAGAGGAGATGTAAGAGAAACAGACCGAGGAGCTTAGAACCAAAATGCAAGAATTTCAAGAGAGGGATAGTGGATGGATCTTGATTTCAATAAATTCCCTTGAAGTTAATATAAACAAGGCGTCCATAATAAGAGTATCGAGCTTTATCTCTCCCCAAAAAAATATTGCGGTAAAATGTGCATGTATAAATGTCGAGAACAATGCTGTTTATTGTTTTAAATGGTCTGTCATTGCTGCTTTGTAAACAGATAGCAGTTTAAATCGAAGACAACGGAAAAACTTTAGAAATTACAATATTACAAATATTTCTGATGAGAATATTAACATAGGGGCAATTGTATTAAATTTTGAAGGCCTAGAGTTTCCACTCTCATTGAAGAAGATGAAACAATTCGAGGGTCAAAATGATGTGAGCATAAACGTATTTGGTCATAATGGAACATCACTTATAGGACCATATCATGTAACGAAAGGAGAGAAACACGTTCATACTAATCTGTTATTGTTCCAGTCAAATGAAAACTTCCACTATGTGCTCAACAAAGATATATCAAAGAAAGTTTAATTTATGCAAAATGTATTCTCACCTCTATTTAAAAAGTTACTTGTTATATTTATTTATTTACCTATTATTTTATTTTTCTCTCTTCTTATTTTTCTTCTTCTTGTGTATAATCATCATAAAAATATTTGCGGCAAAAAAGTCATCAAAATACCCGAAGATGGAACTATTATCAAGTTTAAGAACTACATTAACAAGTTTAAGAACAGTTGGATGCACCATTTGTAATCTACGCGGACTTTGAGTCTAAGTAAAACAAATGTACAGAAACATCGTACATGTGCATTCGGCTATTTTATTAATTGTAGCTTTAATAGAGAAACTAATTTATAAAGATATTATTTTAATGAAGAAACAGGCGAATATATATATAAAAAAAAATTGAAGATGGTACAGATATTAACCTAAATTATTTACTTAAACTTAAGAAAATGTTCATGACCCCAATAGAAATAGCTCAATATAATAACGCACAAAATTGTCATATATGTAAGAAAATTTTAAATAACAATAAAGTTAGAGATCATTGTCATCTTACGGGTAATTATCGTGGGACAGCTCATAACGAATGCGATTTGAATTATAAAACACCTTAGTTCATACCAGTTATCTTTCATAATCTTTCTGCATATGATATTCACCTATCTTTTAAAGAACTTTCTAGTATAAAAAATGCCGCAATAAAAGTGATTCCCCAGAATACACAGCGTTATATTTCTCTTTCAATTTTCATCAGCTTAGACGCAAAACATGCATTTGAAATCAGATTTATAGACTCGTTTAGATTTATGACTTCGAGTTTAGATACATTAGTGAAAAATCTTGATAGTAATGTTTTCATTGATATGCAATGTTGAAAACTATACAAGTTTCACTGAAACAGTTCACTGATTCTGAAATGTATATGTTTATGCAAAACGGAATTAGTCCACAGTTCAATGTTCGCAAAGATATTCGAAAGCGAATAATAGGTATTTTTAAGATTTTGATAAAGGAAAGCCCTCAAAATTTATTGTCTATTTAGACGCAAATAACATTAACGTTTAGGCGATGTCCGAATATCTTCCTATATGTGATACTGATTTTGATGTTACAAAAATTTCTGATACTGCAAAGTATGGGTACATTTTGAAAATGAATATAGATTATCCCGATGCGGTGCATAATCTACATAATGATTTGATATTTGGTCTCCACAATAAGCCCGTGGGGGGATCCAATATAAAAAAAATTAGTTGCAGACTTACACTCAAAAACTAATTACACTATACACCATAGAGTTTTAAAACAAGGCATTTCAAATGGCCTCATCTTAAATCAAATCCATAGAATCCTCAGATTTAATCAATCTCCTTGGCTTGAAAAATATATTGACTTAAAACACATTCCATAGGACAAATGCTAAAAACAACTTAGAAAAAGATTTTTTCAAACTTTGAAAAAATGCTGTTTATGGGAAGACAATGATAAACATTGAAAAACGTAGGGACATTAGAATTACGTCATCTTGGGAAACAACAGACAGGAATCATTTAGATCTGAGAGCATTAATTTCGAGGCCAAATTTTAAGCATTTGACAAAATTTTCTGATGATATGTATGCGGTAGAGCTAGAAAAAATGGAACCACTATATGATAAACCCATATATGTTGGTTTTACAGTACTGAAGGTATCATGTGGGGAATGTATGACTTCCATTATGGCTTCATGAAGCCTTAATTTGAAAAGAAAGTTTCTCTCAACTATATGGATACTGACTCTTTTATTTATTCAATTAAAACTGATTATTTTTATTATGATATCCGTAATGTTATTAGGTTGAATTTTGATACGTCAGAAAATCCCATAGATAATCACTTTCCTTTGCATCTACTCAATAAAAAGGTTTTGGGAATGATGGAAGAGGAAAACAAAGGGGATATAACTACTGAGCTTGTTGGTTTAAGAGCAAAAATGTATTCTCTGTCGCCTCTTCGCTCGGAAGATGTTAAAAAAGCAAAAGGGGTCAAAAAATCTGTAATTAAAAAGTTGTCCATTAATGATTACAAAAGATGCTTATTTGAATCCAAAATTATCTCAGATGAAATGTTTATGTTTAGGTCTAAAACACATCAGCTATTTACTCAAAAACTACATAAAATAGCACTTAGCTTTTCTGATGGTAAAAGACCGAAAAATGAAAAATTGATGTAGAGTAGAATGATTCATATTTTGTACCAATTGTATTTATTTATTAATTTATCTCTTTAATTATTTATTAATTTAATTATTTTATTTCGTAAATTATTTATTAATTTATTTATTATTTGTTTATTAATTTATTTCCCTAATTATTTATTATTTTATTTATTATATATTTATTTGTTTTTTAATTTGTCAATTTATCATTATAACAAACAAATAATAGATTAACGTAAGTAGTAGGGAAATACCAATCCTGCCGCAATTAAAATTCTGAAATTTTGAAATTTTAATTACCCAAATTTTAAAATTCTTGGAAATTTGTGAAATTTGATACCTACGAGGGTGGTTCAATAAGTCCGTCCAATTTTTTGTTTACATAAGGAGTTTATTGTTTACGTAAGGAATTTTTTGTTTACATTAAATGTTTTTTTTACATTAACTGTTTTTTGTTTATATTAAGTGTATGTATGTATGAAGAAGTTTAAGGCTGATCGTGATTAGGATTATTGAGATTGATCGATTGTATGTGACCTTGAGAATTTGTGTATCTGTAGGAAATTTAAGGCTTATCGCGATTTATGAGGGGCGAAGTGTTCATGAAATATATAACCGCGCAATTTGTGTGTATATCTGTAGGAGTTTAAGGCTGTTCATGATTAATGAGAGGTGAGGTGAAGGTGTTCATGTATATGTATCCGTATTTGTGTGTATGTATGTCTATATGAGTTTATGGCTGATCGTGATTTCGGTTGTGAGATTAATAGATTGTATATTACCTTGAGATTTTGTGTATGTATATCTATAGAACTTTAGGCTGACTGTGATTTGTGAGAGGAGCGGCGTTGTTGAAATAGGTTTAATTTTTCGTAGATGAATTTTAGTATGTGTGTGTGTGTGTATGTGATTTTCTCACCCTAGTATTTATATGTACGTTGAAATAAATTATTTCTCATATGAACATTTTTTGATAGAAAATATTATCATATATCTGAACTTCCCTAATCCTAGTATGTTTTTCATATTGGAGGATGAGATTGCTTTATATTTTATCAAGCTTAAATTTGTCCAGTGTTAAAGTCTGTCGGTCAGAAATTTGTTTATATTTGTATAAATATTAATTTCAGATTTTGCAAAATTCTTGCGTACGATCGTGGTGATTTTGTGTATGTGTATGTGTGTATGCGCGATAGAGTTTGACTGGTCTGTGATAAGTTTGTTTATTTAAGTACATTTGTCTTCTTCGACTTTCGTCTTCAAGCGTCAATAGCTTGGAGAACGGTTTGTATGTTTTCATGATGTAGATATGTAAGTGTGATTGCTAAAATCCAATAAATACTTGAGCATGGGTAAGAAATTTGATAATATGTGTACATATGTACATATGGATCTACAAATTGATTTTATGTATGTATGTATGTACATACAAATAAGTCTGGGGCTCCCTGTTTAAATACATTTTTTTTGTCATGTGCTCTTGTTGCTGTTGTAAATATTCGCCTGGTCTTTTGTGTATAGATGTGAAATATCTAGATAGTTTTTTTATTTGAAATTAAAAAAACGTTCTTTTAATTTTTAGATGTATTTACTTAAAAGTTTGTGAGGAGTTTCTGTTTTAAGTAAAATTTAATTCCTCTCTAGTTGTAGTAAATATGGTATAAATATTTAATATATTTTATTTCCATTTGTTTAAAGTTGATGTAGCCTATATAGTCAACGTTAGAAATTTTTCGGTTTAAAATTTTTTCCAACTATCATATTTTTTCTTCACCTTTTTCATATATTTTAGAACATCTTGCATTGGCTTTAAAAAATGATAAACGCTTTGAAATGAAACTGATCCAGCAGTCCAGCTTTTTTTTAACCACTTTGCTTCTCTTTCCTTTTTTATTGATAAACATTTAAAATCAAGTGGTGGTTTTATAATGAAATTGTTATACTCATTATTGCTAAAAAACATCCGCTACTTTTTTTTTTGTAATGAAAATCATTCGAAACCTTACTTAATTTATAAGACTTTCAGGACTTTCTATTATTCGATCATCAGTAAAAATGCAGTAGCTGAGGTCCTTGCTTACTGTTTCATATTAAATTTCTATATCAATTGGGCCGCTATTGAATAAAAGGAACTTTTGTCTTAAACTTTAGTGCATTTGGAAGTGCTTGAGATTCTTTCATATAATAGCTTTGTTGGAATCTTAGATACGAGTACATATAATATAGAATTGCATAACGTTTATTTTTAATTTTTATGTTAAGATCATCATCATTTAGATATGAGACTAAATTTAAATGTACTTTTAAATTAGTTAAATCATAATGAGGAAACTTGTTTTCTTCTTGAATAGCGATCAACAGAAAACGAAATCGTTTTCTTACAATTTAGGTCTGGCCTCTCAACGGTTCCTCTAGTATACAAGATGACTTTCTATGTCAACATATCTGTCTACTCTTTGTCAGCGTTAAGGGACAATTAAATGTTAAAATTTTAATTCCTCAAATTGTGTTACTTCATACTGATAATATATTTTCATTAATAAGGTATATGTTTATCTTATGAAGGTTACTCGCCTATGGCTTTTATTTGATGTTCTAGATGATTTTTTTTCTCATTTTATTAAATTTCAGCGTATTGTGTATATATTTCTGATATTTTTAAGTGCGCTTTATTTACCTGTCAGACAAAGTGTACGTATCAGTTGATCACTCAGTCTCTCTTTTTAATATTTTTTTTTTCTTCTTTTAATGTATCACTACTATTTTTTCAGATTTTACTACTTGAAAAAGAGAATATTTGTATAATTTTTAAACGTATTCATATATACATATAGGTAAATATATGTATGTATGTATAGAGAAATTACTTTATCTACAAAGAAATACATGTTTAATAATCAACTATTCTAGAAAATCGATCACAAATAATTCAGTTACCTCCACCATAAATTCACCGTCTGTGTTTTCATAGTGTCAGAAACATTAGAATAACTATGTTTGAGAAAATTTTTACATCGAGTTTTTCTACATGAGGTTTGCTGGTTGACCCCCTTGAAGTTATTGTTGACGTAGGCTGGGTTGTATCACATTCTGATGTAATCATTTCTCACTTAAAAAAGGTTCTCATCACCTTCTATCAGGTTTTTATATTTTTCTAACATGCATGTCTTAGCATGCTTTTGTCCTTAGTGACGCAAGCGTCCGAGATGTAGTGGTGTTTCAGTTAAAAATCTATACTATTAGAATTTACAATTTCGCTCTTTTTATTCTTTTACAAAGTAGATACATATTTATGTATTTCATTTAGCATAGAATCATAATATTTCTTTACCTACAAAATTATATGACGTGAGGAATTCTTTTAAATTTGCATGCTTCGGCATGCTTTCAATATTTTTTCTGTAAATTTATTTTATACTCATACAGATACAGATATAAAGTAAGATCTGCTGATATTGCATTTTACAATTTATGTATGCTTCAGCATGATTCCAGTTGATGTCCATATTTATTCAGTAAGTTTGTTTGATACTAATTCATACACATATACATTCTTAAAGATTGGAAATCTAAGTCCAATTTATGTAGTTTGTCTATATTTTCTAAAGATTTGATAGCTATAGAAATGAATAGAGTGAAGATCTATTATAATAGCCCATGAGCATATTTTAAAATTTCCCTTGCTAGAGCTTTCGAAATGGAAAATGTACAATTTTCACTATAAAAAGTGATAATATTATGTGTTACTGAATATTAATTTATTTTGAACGCTTAAGTTTTCACAATATTTCATACAGGCCAACAAGTTTAGAGAATTTCCAGTATATTAAGTTAATTATCTTTCTTAAGACCTATCATTCCTTCAAAAATACAAACCAAACTAGATTTTTCGTGTTTAATTTTATTTTTTACTTTCATTAAATTTCAACATTTTGTTCATCTTCAAATTATTATATTTAACAGCTTTTTCTCATTTGTTGAGTTAACTTTAATCGGAAACATTTAAATAGTGAGATGAACTTTTATATTGTATACGAGTACATTAAGTAATTCTTTGTATATTTCAATACACTTATATGAACCATCATCACATAATTCCTTTGGATGATCTATTAAATCATTCTACTATTGATGCTTTCATATTAAGTAATGTTTAATATTCTACATATGCATGAATTTTCCAGTGTCTATTAAGAAATTCTTTACAATCATCCATTTGTAAGCTTTTTGGTACTCATAACATTTCAAAAATATTTTCCACAGCCTAGGTTTTTTCGAATGCAACTTTTATTTTCAACGGTATTGACCATAGAAACTTTGTGAATGATTCATTTACAGTCTACAATAATCAATAATTTCTATTTTCTGTAGAATAGTTTCCCATTTCACCTAAATCAGCTCCATAAAAGATCAACTATTCCTTTCATTACATATCTACAATACACAAACAATTTTCGAGATTTATTATAGAGTTCGTCTACTAAATTTCTTTTTAAACACATTGAGTTATTTTAAAGATTTTTTGGAGAGTGTTGTGATCTACTTGATGCACTTTCAGCTATTTATACTATCATGTAGTTCATTTTCCAATCTATAAATTTTATCGTTCAGCTGTTCAATTTGTTTTTTCAAAAGATGATTTGATTTTTAGTATGTATTTTATCAATTTCATAACTATCTTCTATCTCTAATTGTATTTCAGGTTGTACTCTATCAATTTGCATTTTAATATATTCTTGAATTACATTAATTCCTTAAGCTATATTATTAATTTGTCCTATAGTTTATCGTTTGGAGTTTCCAGAAACAATTTACTGATAACATCATTCTCTGTCAGTGAATGATGATTAGTAGAAATTATATATTTTATATAGTTTTCAACATCAAATTTCTCATAATATTTCCATGTTCTATTATCAATCATTAAAGAAAATAAAGAAATATTAGGGCCTATATTTAACCATCAACTTGTATTTTATCTTCATTTAGTTTTAGGTTACTATCACCAAACTTTCATTCATTATTCAAATCTTGATGTGGGCCATAGTTTGTATCTAATTCAATTCTTCCTTCCAAGACTGATAAATGAGTATAAGTGTCTTCAGAATTGGAAGTCTATGAGTAAAAATCATCTTCATCATCCTTATCATCATTCTCAGTATTAGCATCATTAAATAAGATGATATCATCAAATATTGTTCCTTCTGAAAGTTTCTTTGGTGTACTTGTCTCTATATTGACTGATGGCTTTAAACTTGTATTATTTTCAGCTTCTATCTTGATTTTACTTTCTTCTTTCTTGCGAATTCTTTCAATATTTCTAGAACTATTTATGAATTCTTTGAGAGGTTCTGTTATAGGTTTAAATGTATCTTTTATTGCTCACATGTATCTATTTCACCAGTTTTTATACTACGAAGCTTTTTCTTCAAGACATTTCTTGTCAACACCAACTGTTTTAAAATTTTCTCATCCATGTTTAATAATAGTAAATAACAGGTATCAGCTATTAGATCAGGTATCAGCTAACAGATCAGGTTATCAGGTAACTGGTCTGGTTTTCAGATCAGCTTATCAGGACCTGGTCTGTTTTTCAGATCAGCTTATCATGACCTGGTCTGGTTTTCAGATCAGCTTATCAGAACCTGATCTGGTTTTCAGATCAGCTTAATAGGACCTGGTCTGGTTTTCAGATCAGCTTATCAGGACCTGGTCTGGTTTTCAGATCAGCTTTTCAGGACCTGGTCTGGTTTTCAGATCAGCTTTTCAGGACCTGGTCTGGTTTTCAGATCAGCTTAATAGGACCTGGTCTGGTTTTCAGATCAGCTTATCAGGACCTGGTCTGGTTTTCAGATCAGCTTTTCAGGACCTGGTCTGGTTTTCAGATCAGCTTATCAGGACCTGGTATGGTTTTCAGATCAGCTTATCTTATTCAGATTGGGTTATCAGTTTACAAGTAGCTGCCCATTTATAACATTTAGATGAATGCAGTTTAAGGTCAGATGAAAAACGAAAATGTAAACTTTTATGTAGTCAAATTCTCTTTTTTTCTATAACGATCATCGTTCAATTCAATATCGTTGCTTATAATCAAAATCCATATTTATCCTTCCAACATGCTTTATATTTGTCTCATCTTACTTAAACATTATAATTACATTATGATTATCTAGTATCAAATGTTTGGTGATTCTGGTATAAGTTTGACATCAGCAGAATGCATCAACATTCTTATCTCACTCCATACAAAATAATGTTTCTCACATCTAACATCGTTAAATATCATATCGGAATTACTTTTAGCTTTGTTAGGAGAAATAACAGATTCAGTATCTGTAAATGTGTATTATCCCATTCCTTTAATTAATGAAATTATGTCATTTCTTTAAGTATCCATATTTAGGTTGATAGAGAGATTTTGAGTATTAATATGTAGATGTTTTAAAATTTTAGTTCATTAAGACTTTTTAGCAAGCCAATCATATCATATTTTTTATTTTATTTTTTACAATTTGACAGACCAACTATTTTTGCGCAAATAAAATTTGGTTGAAGGGAACTATGACTTGTTTTTGAACTAACGTTTGATGAATCATCAAAAATTTCGTACCATCCTATTTTTAGGTTGTTTTGACTATGAGTATGCACCAATATTTATGAAATGTGTTTCATAAATATTGTCTCTTATTTAGAAAAAATAAAATAATACAGCTATACGACACCAGAAAATATTTTCTGGTATCGTATAGCTGTATTATTTTATTTTTCCTATATAAGAGATAATGGTCCCTACTCATAGTCAAAACAAAGTATATTTTAAGAGTTTAAAACCAGTATTATCATAAAAAATACTGATTTTAAACTCTTACAGTCTTATTTATAAAAATTATTAAGACTTTATAAAGGTTTTTTTAGAAAAATAAATAAAAAAAAATTTTTCTAAAAAAGCCTTTATAAAGTCTTAATAATTTTTATAAATAAGGCTGTTAAAATATACTTTGTTTCACTAACCACATTTGTGTAACTATTTGCATTTCATAAATATTGACTTATACTCATAATCAAAACAAATGATAGTTTTATGTTGTTTTGAATGTTAGTATACATCATTATCTCTTATTAAATAAATAAAATAATGCAGCTACACGATTTCAGAAAATATTTTCTGATATCGTATAGCTGTATTATTTTATTTTTTTAATAAGAGATAATATTTATAAAATGCATTTAGTTACACAAATGTGGTTAGTGAAACAACCTAAAAATAGCATGGTACGAAATTTTTGATGATTCATCAAAAGTTAGTTCAAAAACAAGTCATAGTTCCCTTCTACCAAATTTTATTTGCGCAAAAATAGTTGGTCTGTCAAATTGTAAAAAATAAAATAAAAAATATGATATGATTGGCTTGCTAAAAAGTCTTAATGAACTAAAATTTTAAAACATCTACATATTAATACTCAAAATCTCTCTATCAACATAAATATGGATACTTAAAGAAATGACATAATTTCATTAATTAAAGGAATGGGATAACACACATTTACAGATACTGAATCTGTTATTTCTCCTAACAAAGCTAAAAGTAATTCTGATATGATATTTAACGATGTTAGATGTGAGAAACATATTTTTGTATGGAGTGAGATAAGAATGTTGATGCATTCTGCTGATGTCAAACTTATACCAGAATCACCAAACATTTGATACTAGATAATCATAATGTAATTATAATTTTTAAGTAAGATGAGACAAATATGAAGCATGTTGGAAGGATAAATATGGATTTTGATTATAAGCAACGATATTGAATTGAACGATGATCGTTATAGAAAAAAAGAGAATTTGACTACATAAAAGTTTACTTTTTCGTTTTTCATCTGACCTTAAACTGCATTCATCTAAATTTTATAAATGGGCAGCTACTTGTAAACTGATAACCCAATCTGAATCAGATAAGCTGATCTGAAAACCATACCAGGTCCTGATAAGCTGATCTGAAAACCAGACCAGGTCCTGAAAAGCTGATCTGAAAACCAGACCAGGTCCTGATAAGCTGATCTGAAAACCAGACCAGGTCCTATTAAGCTGATCTGAAAACCAGACCAGGTCCTGAAAAGCTGATCTGAAAACCAGACCAGGTCCTGATAAGCTGATCTAAAAACCAGACCAGGTCCTATTAAGCTGATCTGAAAACCAGATCAGGTCCTGATAAGCTGATCTAATAGCTTATACCTGTTATTTACTATTATTAAACATGGATGAGAAAATTTTAAAACAGTTGGTGTTGACAAGAAATGTTTTGAAGAAAAAGCTTCGTAGTATAAAAACTGGTGAAATAGATACATGTGAGCAATAAAAGATACATTTAAACCTATAACATAACCTCTCAAAGAATTCATAAATAGTTCTAGAAATATTGAAAGAATTCGCAAGAAAGAAGAAAGTAAAATCAAAATAGAAGCTGAAAATAATATAAGTTTAAAGCCATCAGTCAATATAGAGACAAGTACACCAAAGAAACTTTCAGAAGGAACAATATTTGATGATATCATCTTATTTAATGATGCTAATACTGAGAATGATGATAATGATGATGAAGATGATTTTTACTCATAGACTTCCAATTCTGAAGACACTTATACTCATTTATCAGTCTTGGAAGGAAGAATTGAATTAGATACAAACTATGGCCCACATCAAGATTTGAATGAAAGTTTGGTGATAATAACCTAAAACTAAATGAAGATAAAATACAAGTTGATGGTTAAATATAGGCCCTAATATTTCTTTATTTTCTTTAATGATGGATAATAGAACATGGAAATATTATGTGAAATTTGATGTTGAAAACTATATAAAATATATAATTTCTACTAATCATCATTCACTGACAGAGAATGATGTTATCAGTAAATTGTTTCTGGAAACTCCAAACGATAAAGTATAGGACAAATTAATAATATAGCTTAAGGAATTAATATAATTCAAGAATATATTAAAATGCAAATTGATAGAGTACAACCTGAAATACAATTAGAGATAGAAAATAGTTATAAAATTGATAAAATACATACTAAAAATCAAAACATCTTTTGAAAAGAGTTCTCGCTGAACCTTCATAGTGAACAGACGTCTTAGCGGAGTTTTTTTTTTATATAAGTACATATTAAACAAACAAAAAATCATACAAAAAATATTCGTAATACATAATAACAGTAATACATATTAACTTTGATAAATAAGCAAAGCAAATATTGCTGATATTTTTTTTTCACATCATTCCAATTAAACGAGGTAATATTGATGAAACTAAGATCCAAATATATGATGAAAAAGATTTCCGGAAAATTATTAGTGAATTTGAAAAAAACAAAACAAATTTTTACACCTATCAACTTAAAAGTGCTAAAGGCCTACAAATAGTATTAAAGGGCATAGATTCATATGTTGACCCCGAAGAAGTAAAATGTGCTCTTATCGACAAAGGATTTAAGGTTAAAAATGTTACTAATATAATTAACAGAGAAAAGGTCCCCCAACCCCTATTTCGGGTCGAACTGGAGCCGAATGACACACAATTGAAAAAAAATGAAACCCATCCAATTTATAGCGTAAAGTTTCTCTTGCACCAAAAAATCACAGTTGAAGAGCCACGTAAGCGTTCAGGTCCCGTACAGTGCCACAATTGCCAAGAATATGGCCATACTAAAACTTACTGCAAATTACCTACAGTTTGTGTTATCTGCGGTGAATTGCACGGTTCTGCTAGCTGTACGAAGGCAAAAGATCAAGCTGAAAAAAAATGTAGTAATTGTGGAGGTAATCACACTGCTAACTACAGAGGATGTCCTGTATATTCTTTCGTTAAAAAGACCATGGGACAAAAACCTAAATTAGCTCCAGTGCAATCAGTAAATGCTTTCTCCGCCAATTTTCCTCCAATGAGCCAACCAAGTACTTCACGTGTATCATATGCCGATGCTGTTAAGACAAATTCTTTTCCCACGCAGAAAGTGTCCCCACCAAGTAATTCAACAAATGCTAACACAAGCTTTAATTTCAGTCGCCTTGAAGCCACTATTGATAATCTGGTTCAAACTATAAACAACTTTACTACAAATATGACTAGCATGATGCAAGAAATGCTGCGAATGCAGAATACACTGCTTCAAGCATTAGTTAACAAACCATGAACACGTTAAAAATATGTTTCTGGAACGCAAACGGCATTCGCCAACATAAAAATGAACTTGAGCACTTCCTCACGGAAAAAAATATTGATATAATGTTGGTCTCAGAGACTCATTTGACTTCGAGAAGTCTTTTTAAAATTTCTGGCTACACCTCATATGATTCAAAGGACCCAAGAGGAAGAGCATGCGGTGGATCAGCAATTCTAATAAGGTCAAGACTCAAGCATTATATTATTGACAAAATTTCTGAAGAACATCTACAAGCAACGAATATTTGTATTGAAAATTTTTGCACTAATTTTTAATATCATCAATTTACTCCCCTCCCAGATTCGCAATTACTGAAGATCAATACAAGGATTTCTTCAAATCTCTTGGCCCTTGTTTCGTAGCAGCTGGGGACTATAATGCCAAACATACGTTCTGGGGTTCGCGTCTTATCACACCCAGAGGTCGAGCGTTGTTCAACACAATTTCAAAAATGGGCTTGGACGTCATTTCGAGTGGGGAGCCCACTTACTGGCCTACTGACATACAAAAAATTCCGGATGTTATAGATTTTGGCGTCATGAAGAATATTTCTAGGGATTTAGTTCAAGTTGAAGCTTCTCTAGATCTCTCGTCCGACCACTCTCCCACGATCGTTTCAATTTGTAGCCCATTAAGAAGTGACTTACCTCATCCTTATGTGAAGATGATAAATCGTGTTAATTGGCTGGGATTCAAAAAATATCTTAGTAGTCATTGCACAGAAAATATTACGCTAAGAACACCCGATGATATTGAATCTAACATTACCAACCTTAATGAAAATATTAAACAGGCTGCTGAACATGCCACTACCTCCAATCCGCAGACTGGGTTTAATAGAATTTATTCTACTGATATTGAACGTCTCGTGTGTGAAAAAAGAAGAGCTAGAAGGAAATGGCAACAGCACAGATCACCTCAACATAAAACTAGGTTTAAAGAGTGCACTAAACGACTCCAAGAGTTGCTTGCATTTGAAAAAACTGCATCTCTTAAAAATTATCTGGAAGGTCTTGATGTCACACCAGCATCTAATTACTCTTTGTGGCGCGCTGCTAGAAAGCTTAAAACACCCGTCGAGTTTAAACCACCTCTGCGCACATCTACCGGAGATTGGGCAAGAAGCGACTCTGAAAAAGGTAAATTATTTGCTGAGCATTTAAAATCCGTATTTACCCCAAACTCATGTTCTGGTGCTGTTGATTTGCCGAGTGTAGTTGCGCTACCCCCTCGACCCATAAAATTTAAGACGCGTGATGTACAAAAACTAATTGCTGAACTCAACCCGAAAAAAGCTCCGGGTATTGATGAAATTAGTAACCAGATGCTGATGAAGTTGCCTCATATTGCAATTAGAATCCTGTTATTCATTTTTAATGCCATTTTACGTCTGGAGTATTATCCAAACAGCTGGAAGCTTGCCAAGGTTAAAATGATTCCAAAGCCGGGCAAAGATCTTACCAAGGCTGAGTCATATAGGCCAATAAGTTTACTGTCAACAATGTCAAAGCTCTTTGAAAAGTTACTCATGATAAAAATGTCCTCAATTCTAACTGATAATGAGTGCATACCGGACCATCAATTTGGTTTTAGAAGTCAGCATAGCACCATTGAACAAACTCATAGATTGGTTCAATTTATACGAAAAACTTTTGAAGAAAAGAAATATTGTTCTGCCCTCTTCATTGATGTTTCTCAGGCATTTGATAAAGTATGGCATGAAGGCCTTTTTTTAAAATTGAAATCATATCTACCAATAAATTTTCTGAAGCTATTGGAAAGTTATATTACTACCCGGAAGTTCACGGTTGTTGAAGGAGACTTCATGAGTGTGCCCGAATCTATATCATCCGGTGTGCCACAGGGGAGCATATTGGGGCCAGTGTTGTATTTGATTTATACTTGTGATATGCCTTTGAGCAGCAATATCCATACATCTACATTTGCCGATGATACAGTCTGCCTTAGTATGCACGAAAACCCTCACGAGGCTTCCCGATATCTACAAGAACATATTACACATCTGGAACTATGGTTAAACTTATGGAGAATTAAAGTTAACGAACAAAAGTGTGTTCAGCTAACATTTACCCTGCGAAGAGATACTTGTTCCCCAATTCGAATCAACAATCAAGTTGTTCCTCAACATTCACATGTAAAATACCTTGGTATACACCTTGATCGACGGCTTACATGGAAACACCATATTGACTCAAAGCTAACACAAATGAAACTTAAATTAACTCAGATACATTGGCTGATTGGTAGAAATTCAACACTCAGTCTAGATTGTAAACTTTTAATATACAAGTCGCTTTTGAAACCCATATGGTGCTACGGAATACAGCTATGGGGCACTGCTTCAGCTTCCAATATAGATAGAATCCAACGAAGGCAAAACAAGATTTTAAGACTAATAACATCGGCTCCATGGTACATCAAAAATTCAAATTTACATCGTGATTTAGATATGCCACTAGTGACTGAAGAAATTAAAAAATACGCAGGCAAATACTTAACAAAACTCGAGTCTCATCCTAATCCACTTGCTCGTAACATCTTGAATTTTACTGGACACATCCGCTTAAAAAAGAGGGACACTATGGCTCTAATACTCAACACTCCAGATGAAACAGCTTGAAAATATGTTTGTGCTTAATACGATATTTATGTATTATTGATTACTATCACTAAGTTTATGCCTGACACTGGTTGGGCCTAATTATTATATCTAGATTTAAGATTTGAAAACTTATTGTTAGTTCATTTTTTGAAGATACAATAAATAAATATACGCATGGAAAAAAAAAAAAAAAAATCTTTTGAAAAAACAAATTGAACAGCTGAACGATAAAATTTATAGATTGGAAAATGAACTACATGATAGTATAAATAGCTGAAAGTGCATCAAGTAGATCACAACACTCTCCAAAAAATCTTTAAAATAACTCAATGTGTTTAAAAAGAAATTTAGTAGACGAACTCTATAATAAATCTCGAAAATTGTTTGTGTATTGTAGATAAGTAATGAAAGGAATAGTTGATCTTTTATGGAGCTGATTTAGGTGAAATGGGAAACTATTCTACAGAAAATAGAAATTATTGATTATTGTAGACTGTAAATGAATCATTCACAAAGTTTCTATGGTCAATACCGTTGAAAATAAAAGTTGCATTCGAAAAAACCTAGGCTGTGGAAAATATTTTTGAAATGTTATGAGTACCAAAAAGCTTACAAATGGATGATTGTAAAGAATTTTTTAATAGACACTGGAAAATTCATGCATATGTAGAATATTAAACATTACTTAATATGAAAGCATCAATAGTAGAATGATTTAATAGATCATCCAAAGGAATTATGTGATGATGGTTCATATAAGTGTATTGAAATATACAAAGAATTACTTAATGTACTCGTATACAATATAAAAGTTCATCTCACTATTTAAATGTTTCCGATTAAAGTTAACTCAACAAATGAGAAAAAGCTGTTAAATATAATAATTTGAAGATGAACAAAATGTTGAAATTTAATGAAAGTAAAAAATAAAATTAAACACGAAAAATCTAGTTTGGTTTGTATTTTTGAAGGAATGATAGGTCTTAAGAAAGATAATTAACTTAATATACTGGAAATTCTCTAAACTTGTTGGCCTGTATGAAATATTGTGAAAACTTAAGCGTTCAAAATAAATTAATATTCAGTAACACATAATATTATCACTTTTTATAGTGAAAATTGTACATTTTCCATTTCGAAAGCTCTAGCAAGCGAAATTTTAAAATATGCTCATGGGCTATTATAATAGATCTTCACTCTATTCATTTCTATAGCTATCAAATCTTTAGAAAATATAGACAAACTACATAAATTGGACTTAGATTTCCAATCTTTAAGAATGTATATGTGTATGAATTAGTATCAAACAAACTTACTGAATAAATATGGACATCAACTGGAATCATGCTGAAGCATACATAAATTGTAAAATGCAATATCAGCAGATCTTACTTTATATCTGTATCTGTATGAGTATAAAATAAATTTACAGAAAAAATATTGAAAGCATGCCGAAGCATGCAAATTTAAAAGAATTCCTCACGTCATATAATTTTGTAGGTAAAGAAATATTATGATTCTATGCTAAATGAAATACATAAATATGTATCTACTTTGTAAAAGAATAAAAAGAGCGAAATTGTAAATTCTAATAGTATAGATTTTTAACTGAAACACCACTACATCTCGGACGCTTGCGTCACTAAGGACAAAAGCATGCTAAGACATGCATGTTAGAAAAATATAAAAACCTGATAGAAGGTGATGAGAACCTTTTTTAAGTGAGAAATGATTACATCTGAATGTGATACAACCCAGCCTACGTCAACAATAACTTCAAGGGGGTCAACCAGCAAACCGCATGTAGAAAAACTCGATGTAAAAATTCTCTCAAACATAGTTATTCTAATGTTTCTGACACTATGAAAACACAGACGGTGAATTTATGGTGGAGGTAACTGAATTATTTGAGATAGGTTTTCTAGAATAGTTGATTATTAAACATGTATTTCTTTGTAGATAAAGTAATTTCTCTATACATACATACATATATTTACCTATATTTATATATGAATACGTTTAAAAATTATACAAATATTCTCTTTTTCAAGTAGTAAAATCTGAAAAAATAGTAGTGATACATTAAAAGAAGAAAAAAAAAATATTAAAAAGAGAGACTGAGTGATCAACTGATACGTACACTTTGTCTGACAGGTAAATAAAGCGCACTTAAAAATATCAGAAATATATACACAATACGCTGAAATTTAATAAAATGAGAAAAAAAATCATCTAGAACATCAAATAAAAGCCATAGGCGAGTAACCTTCATAAGATAAACATATACCTTATTAATGAAAATATATTATCAGTATGAAGTAACACAATTTGAGGAATTAAAATTTTAACATTTAATTGTCCCTTAACGCTGACAAAGAGTAGACAGATATTTTGACATAGAAAGTCATCTTGTATACTAGAGGAACCGTTGAGAGGCCAGACCTAAATTGTAAGAAAACGATTTCGTTTTCTGTTGATCGCTATTCAAGAAGAAAACAAGTTTCCTCATTATGATTTAACTAATTTAAAAGTACATTTAAATTTAGTCTCATATCTAAATGATGATGATCTTAACATAAAAATTAAAAATAAACGTTATGCAATTCTATATTATATGTACTCGTATCTAAGATTCCAACAAAGCTATTATATGAAAGAATCTCAAGCACTTCCAAATGCACTAAAGTTTAAGACAAAAGTTCCTTTTATTCAATAGCGGCCCAATTTATATAGAAATTTAATATGAAACAGTAAGCAAGGACCTCAGCTACTGCATTTTTACTGATGATCGAATAATAGAAAGTCCTGAAAGTCTTATAAATTAAGTAAGGTTTCGAATGATTTTCATTACAAAAAAAAAGTAGCTGATGTTTTTAGCAATAATGAGTATAACAATTTCATTATAAAACCACCATTTGATTTTAAATGTTTATCAATAAAAAAGGAAAGAGAAGCAAAGTGGTTAAAAAAAGCTGGACTGCTGGATCAGTTTCATTTCAAAGCGTTTATCATTTTTTAAAGCCAATGCAAGATGTTCTAAAATATATGAAAAAGGTGAAGAAAAAATATGATAGTTGGAAAAAATTTTAAACCGAAAAATTTCTAACGTTGACTATATAGGCTACATCAACTTTAAACAAATGGAAATAAAATATATTAAATATTTATACTATATTTACTACAACTAGAGAGGAATTAAATTTTACTTAAAACAGAAAGTCCTCACAAACTTTTAAGTAAATACATCTAAAAATTAAAAGAACGTTTTTTTAATTTCAAATAAAAAAACTATCTAGATATTTCACATCTATACACAAAAGACCAGGCGAATATTTACAACAGCAACAACAGCACATGACAAAAAAAATGTATTTAAACAGGGAGCCCCAGACTTATTTGTATGTACATACATACATACATAAAATCAATTTGTAGATCCATATGTACATATGTACACATATTATCAAATTTCTTACCCATGCTCAAGTATTTATTGGATTTTAACAATCACACTTACATATCTACATCATGAAAACATACAAACCGTTCTCCAAGCTATTGACGCTTGAAGACGAAAGTCGAAGAAGAGAAATGTACTTAAATAAACAAACTTATCACAGACCAGTCAAACTCTATCGCGCATACACACATACACATACACAAAATCACCACGATCGTACGCAAGAATTTTGCAAAATCCGAAATTAATATTTATACAAATATAAACAAATTTCTGACCGACAGACTTTAACACTGGACAAATTTAAGCTTGATAAAATATAAAGCAATCTCATCCTCCAATATGAAAAACATACTAGGATTAGGGAAGTTCAGATATATGATAATATTTTCTAGCAAAAAATTTTCATATGAGAAATAATTTATTTCAACGTACATATAAATACTAGGGTGAGAAAATCACATACACACACACACATACTAAAATTCATCTACGAAAAATTAAACCTATTTCAACAACGCCCCTCCCCTCACAAATCACAGTCAGCCTAAAGTTCTTACAGATATATATACACAAAATCTCAAGGTAACATACAATCTATCAATCTCACAACCTAAATCACGATCAGCCTTAAACTCATATAGACATACATACACACAGATACGTATACATGTACATGAACACCTTCACCTCACCTCTCATTAATCATGATCAGCCTTACCTACAGATATACACACAAATTGCGCTGTTATATATTTCATGAACACTTCGCCCCTCATAAATCACGATAAGCCTTAAATTTCCTACAGATATACATACACAAATTCTCAAGGTCACATACAATCGTTAATCTGAACAATCCAAATCACGATCAGCCTTAAACTTCTACAGACATACATACACAAAAATTTCTACAAACATATAAACTCCCAAATTCCTATAGATACATATTACAATAACACCCCCCGCCTACCTCAAATCAAGGACAGACTTAAACTGCTATATATAAATACATACATACACATACACACATAGGCACATTCTATCTATCTATCACAACAAGACCCTCCCCCACCTCAAATCACAATCAGTCTTAAACTCCTACGAACATACATATACACAGATTCCCACGGATACGTATTACATGAACACTCTCACCTCACCTTTGATAAATCACAGACAGCCTTAATCTCTTACAGACATACATATATACATACATACATGTACACACATTCCCACGGATACATATTACAACAACTCCCCGCCCTCCACCAGTCGATCTACCTCAAATACATCCCGCCCCCCACGAAGCCCATCTTGATTTAAATTCCAACAAGCATATACGTCACCGAATTCTCATGGTTACATATTACAAAACACCCTCACCTACCCAAATGACGGTCAGCCTTAAGGTCTCACAATCTAGACACACCCCACCCTCCACCAATCACAGCCAGACTTCAATTCCTACAGCTAGACATACCCTCAAATTTTCCGTCGGCATTAGGAAAAATCATTTCCATGATTTTCCCGTCGGCATTTGAAAAAACTAAACATGTTTTCCCGTTGGCATCAGGAAATCATACACATATAAAAGCCTCAAACCTATAAACCCCTTAATGTATTCCTACAAAATATTCCGCACACAAATTCACACGGATACATATTACAACAACACCCGCCCCCACCAAACACAGGCTGCCTTAAAGATACACCCGCAAATTCCCACGGTTACATGTTACAAAAACCTCACCTGCCCAAATCACGGACATCAAAAAATTTCCACAGTCTAACAACAATCATAACTTTCCCGTCGGCATTAGAAAAAATAAAGATATTTTCCCGTCGGCATTAGGAAAAATCATACAAATATAAAAATCTTAAAGCTATAAACCCCCTTAATGTATTCCCACAAAATATTCCACGTACAAGTTCCCACGGTCATACATACATACATACATACATACATATACTTAATATAAATAAAAAAAGTTAATATAAACAAAAAACTCCTAATGTAAACAAAAAACACAGACGGACGGACGGACACACACACGTAGGTATCAAATTTCACAAATTTCCAAGAATTTTAAAATTTCAGCCAAAATTTAACAATTTCAGCCACAATTTAACAATTTCAGCCCACAATTTAACAATTTCAGCCACAATTTAACAATTTCAGCCCACAATTTCACAAGTTTAATTGGGGCAGTACTGGGAGTTCCCTACTACTAATGTATACATACAATAATAATCAACATACGCAAAGCAACGAAAACTCAGAGGAGCAAACCCAAGTCAATCAAATAACGATCACTACATACACACAAACACACAGATCCCTTGTTACTACCCTGCAGTCAGACTGGGGCCAAGTGCCATTGTGTCAACACTAAAATTCTAGTGACAATTGTAGTATAATAAGTTTTCTTCTATCCGTCAGAATAAAAGAAAGAGAGGAAACAGGTATGACGTATTTGTGGTGGAATTGTCAACAACTTGTCAATATGCATACATTTGTATCTAGGTAAATTATAGAAATGTACCAGTATCTAACTGTCTGGTTGGTATGTCTCCATTTTCCCATCAGAACTAAGTAGTCACTATGTCTAGTCTATGTCTATAGCACGAAGCATTGCATGAGGAATAATTATAGAGTAGTACTGTTTACAAAGTCAAAAGTGAGTCAGTACATTTTCAACATCAACATTTCCTACAGGGTATAATGTTTGTCTCTCACTACAACAAAAGTAGTGGATACTGGCAAACATGCAAGTAAATACAAAAACGCACACATATGCACACTCACATACATACATATATACAAACACTCACAGATACATCCATAAATCCACTGTAAGCACAAAGTTTCTCTGCAAAAAAACAAAAGCTGTACACACAAGTATGTATATACATAATACATACATATAAAACAGAGAATCAAACTTTAACACACACATAGCTAAGAAAATCTCAGCATGAATCCCCAAAATCCCCCATATGCAACGGGGTTGCCAGTATTTATCTGTTTTCTCCGGTATTGAATTCCCAAACTTGGACTATCGTCCCCATTACTAATCTACTGACACCAACTGCTTCAAGGCTTTCACATCCATGTTTTCTTACAGTAAATAGTAGATCCGGTAGCTGATCTGGATTACAAGATATGGAGAACGGTTTACTCCGAATGTTACAGTTTTTAATTGATAATCTTTAACGGGGCCATCTTTCTGGTTGTGGAAAAAAATCCTCTCAAAGGGCATATCAGCAGGATGAATTTGGACTTGGCGATACATTTTTTGAATGTCGCCGCAAAAAACATATTCATAATTTCTCTATTTTAGAATTATAGATATTAAATCATTTTGGAGAGTTGAGCCTGTGTAAAGAATGTCATTGAGCGAGTGTTTTGACTTAGCTTTTCTAGACGCGTTGAAAACTACTCTTACTTTTGTAGTTTTGTGCTCTGAGCGAATTACTGCATGGTGCGGTAGGTAGAAAGAATGATATTTACCTTGGGAACCAATTTCAAATCATGGAATTTCTTCCATGTGATCAAGAGTTATGTACTCGTTAAGAACTTCATTATATTGTTCTTGAAGACTGGGCTCTTTGGCTAGGGTTTAGCATGCTTGAGTAGTGAGCCAAGGCAGGAAATCTAGAAAAGCCTAGGACGATTTTTTTTGGATATTCAGTTTTGTATGGTAAGCTTACAATGTATCTTGTTGTTTGTGCATAGGATTGCTCACAAAATTCTTAATCAACTGAGTTTACGCGAGCTACAGGGATTTCTTCCTGTTCCCAAAACTTTCTTGATATAGAATCGAGTTTCGAAGCTTTAGATGGAACAACTGAGGTTGTGAAGGCCTGAATGGTCTGAGCTTTGATGGGACCGCTAAGTAACCACCTAAATATGGTGTTATAACCATAGGTTTGACCACAAATGTTCTTTTTGATACCTTCAATATTGAGGAAGTGCTCGCAGTCATTGTCAAGGGTAAGATCTATCTGAGACGACTTATTAAAGTTGGTCTGCTAGATCTAACTCTGCAAGCTCGGCTGAGATATAGATTTTAAAGGAGCAAGTTGGAAGACGCTTGGTTACCTTGGGGCATATAATGGCCTTGATAGTTACTCTGAGATCGTATATTTTCGAATATAATACAAGTTTCGATTCTTTGTTAGCAGATTTCTTTTGCCCGCCAATGCCTATAATATCAAAATGCTACTTTTGATAGAGAAGTTGAAGTCGATTTCGTACTCTTTCTGATAAAAATGTCCTTTGGGACCCGGGATCAATTAAGGCTCTGACTGTAAAGAGTTCACCTTTGTGCTCTATTTGTACTAGCGCTATACGTAATAAAATATTTTCATTGCTAGTAGAACACGTGGCTTGAATTCGTTTCAATGTATTAGGTAATTCATCTCATCTGTAACTACTTTTAATGTTTTGACTGATATTGTCAGACAAGTTTTGAGAGAACTTATTATTAATTAGAATTTCATTTTTCTGAAGGTTTTCTGGGTTTTGAGTTGAATTAGGAGAGGTTTGCTCCATATCTAGCAGAGTATGATGCGATTTTTTGCAATGTAGACACGTATGCTTACTTTTGCACTTTGCTTTCGTGTGAGAGTATGCTAAAAAATTATTACAAATTTTGTTCTGAAATACATAGTCTACTCTTTGCTGTATTGTAAACGATCTAAATTTTGGGCATGCTCTAGGAGTATGGTTTTCATTACATCATTTGGAAGATGAGCTTAAGTTTTCTTGCGATACATATGTTTAAATTTTAGGTAAGTGCTTATTGGTGAGACTAAATCCGTCCTTAGATTTTTTAATGCTACTAAGTCTTTTTAGAGTTTCGTATCTGTCCGTGAAAAATTGAGATATTTGGGACCACTAAAATATGTAAGCGATTGTTCCTAAAGGGATAGGGTTAATTCAGGAAGCTTTAATGATATCACCCTGATTATAATTGAACTCCAACTTTCCACCTGGACACCAAGAGTTTCCAGGGTAGCTAGTGACTCATTTACCAAAGTTTGTATTTTCCTTATTTATTCACTATCTTAATTTTTTACTGCTGGAAGGTCAAAAAGTATTTTTAACTGTGTGTCAACTAGGACACCTTTATTCTGATAGCGGGTCCTTAGAGCATTCCAGGCGAGATCAAAGTTATCGTGTGAGATGGGGTATCGTTTAACTATAGAGCCTGCTTCACCTCTCGTTTTATTACGGAGATGGTACATATATTTTTTTATCACGGCATCGAGCTTTGAGTTGTTGATGTAAAAGTCTCGAAAAGATGGCCATTGTTCATAACTACCCGTGAACACCTCTGTATCGCATGAAGGCAGTTTAATACAATCGCTATAAATATTGTTAGTAACATTTTTCGATGTGGATTGAAATCTTGGCTTACCAGGATTATCTCCTAGTATAGATTTCAAAAGGTCAAGTATTTGAGAGCTACATTCGTAATATGCATCACTACGATCTGCAAATTGCAATTGGGCGTGCTTTCTGAAGTCTTCGGTAACTCTGGCATCTTTGGACGACATAACTTCTTCATGAGTACTACTTACTTTATCCCATCTTGAGTCTAAGTCTCTTAGCTTGACTTCAAGGATGGTTTCAGTTTAATGGTTAATTTAAGTCTTATTTTTTCAATTATGTATTTACATTTATTAATATTATTATGAATTCCTATCTGCCAACTCTGTTACTTAATATTTTTGAGCAGTAAATGAACTTATGTATTTAGTTTTTTCTTTGTGGACTGTTTGTGTGAATGTTTTATTCTCTTTGTTTTGCTTTATTTTTGCTTCAAATTGCAATTTAGAGAATATTAGAGAAGTTATTTATTTTTCATACCTCTGATCACGAAGTTCACCACACTTTTGAAACAAGAAGAGAACTTTTACAGAAACCCAAGAATAGGATAAACAAATTAACTCAAGAGAACGCACTTAAAGAGTAACCTTCTTTTTATTAATGATTTTGTTTTCTTTTTTGCTTAGTTTTTGTATTCATATATGTATATAAGAATTTGCATACTTATGTGTATATGATTTAACTATAAAAAATCAAAATTCGAATAAACGTAACCCGCGTGTATATAAAACGGAATGTGTGCTTGTTTGTTTGTACCTTATAGGAGACCAGACCTCTTGACCGATCTTCCTAAAATTCGCACAACATTTATCTGGGAGTCTGGATTGGTTAAGTTAGGTTAGTCTGGTTGGTCAAGGACCTCGCATAGACCAGGATTGATCCTTAGCGATGCCTGTAAGTATGGCAGCCGAGTTTGTGGTGCCTGTATCGAATGACTCTCACACAGATTTAACAAACCCTAGTAGTCTACACATTTCCATTACCGATACAAGTTCAAGACTTCGAAAAGTGTGATCACCAAGACAGTCATATCTAGTGCGGCTTAAAGCCGGACAGTGGCACAGTAGATGTTCTATTGTCTCCAATATCCCGGATTCCTTACATTTCCTGCAGGTACCGTCAAGTAATTGTCCTATTTTGACGACATACGAAGCCGTCCAGCAATGTCCAGTTAATACCCCTACTAGAAGTCTACAGTTGCTACTGGTTAGTGATAAAAGGCATTTTGTCGATTTAGGATTATAGGAGCTCCACATGATTTTAGAAGTTTTGCAAGTTTTCGTCGCACGCCAACTTTCCTCCGCTTCTTCCTTGATCTTAGAGTCTATGATCCATTACAGGTATTGAATTGGTTTCCGGACATATACCGTTTCTTCCATCCGTAATTGCATCCCCCTTTTGGCCAGTATATCGGCCATTTCGTTTCCCTCAATCCCCATATGTCCTCGGACTCAAAAAACATGTACATGTCTGCCAGCACATAAAATATTTAGGGCATTCCTACACATGAGTACAACCGAGGAGTAGTTGCACTCTGCTGAAATTGCCTTAAATTGCTGCTTGACTGTCTATATATATTCACACGTGCATTCATGGTTTGAGGTGTGAAAGCTAATTCTGCAGCCATTTTGGATGCATATATTTCCACCTGGAAGATGCTACAGTAATCAGGAAGTTTATAAGATTCCTCTATACTGAGCTCCGGGCAGTAAACCGCAGCTCCCACTCCTACATCCATCTTTGAGCCATCAGTGAATAAATTAAATCTATACCCACTATAGTTAAGACCTTCGAGTTAGCCTTCTTCCCTTATAGTGATCTGTGGTTTGACTAGGAAGTTAATTTCTGGAATGATGTAGTCCGAGCTACACTCCATGCGTTCCAGCAATTTACCGTGACCAAATGGTTTGTACGACATCTGTCCTGTTGTCCTGACTCGGATTACGGACTTGCATGCCGCATTCAGAGCGGTTAGTTTTATTGGTTTAAGGTGTAACATAACGTCTAAAGCTGCAGTAGGTGTGCTTTTTAGAGCTCCAGTGATGCAGAGTTCTGCTAGTCTATGGATATTTTCTAACTTTTTAGGTATGCTTTTGTCTCAGTCGCCCTCCACCATACAAATATTCCGTAGAGTAAAATTGGTCTAACTAGCACTGTGTAGGTCCAATATGTAAGATTAGGCGAAAGACCCCATGTCTTGCCCAGCATCTTTTTACATGCGTATAGAGCAGTGGTGGCCTTTTTGACTCCATCCTCTATGTTGGGTTTCCACGTCAGTTTGCTATCCAAAATAACTCCCAGGTACTTGCTATGTGTTTTGGGCGAGAGCGGTATACCATCTAATTTTGGTGTTCTCCATTTCCTGACTTTCCTTCTACTAAAAAGTACAAGGTCTGTTTTTTCAGGGTTCAAGTTCAGACCCACCCTGGCTGCCAATCTATGAATATCCTTTCAAGAGGACTCCATAATGGAGCTAATTGTGTCGAGGAACTTACCAGTTATAATAATGGCTACTTCATCTGCGTAAGCCGTAATCTTAGCTGCTTTGCCCTAGAATTCCATGAGAATGCCATTTACGACTAGCGTCCAAAGAAGAGGTGAAAGAAGTCCTCGTTGGGGATTTCCTCTATGAGCTTCCTTATTTATAGTCGCATTGCCTAATTCTGCAGATACTATTCTACAGTTTAAGAGATTGCCAACACACTTCTTGACTAGTATGTGAGCACCGGACCGATTGACACTTTCCATAATTGCATCCGTAGAGATATTATTAAAAGCACCTTCAATGTCCAGGAAGATCCCCATAGCATAGTCCTTATAGTGTAACAATTTCTCAATCAGTTCTACAACATTATGGAGTGCCGTCTCAACTGATTTTCCCTTTGTGTATGCATGTTGGTTTGAAGACAGAAAATTTGGGTATACATTTTCCTTGATGTGTATATCCAAGATTCTCTCTAGTGTTTTCAGTAAAAAGGATGTCAGACTGATAGGCCTAAAGTCTTTTGGATACGTATGGTTACTTCTACCTCCTTTTGGTATGAACACAACCTTAGCTATGCTCCATAACTTTGGCACATAATTTAGTCGAAGACAGCCATTGAATATTCCCGTTAGCCAGGGAATTATCTTCTGTCCACCATATTGTAGTAGAGTCGGAAAGATACCGTCTGGCCCTGGAGATTTATAAGGTTCAAAAGAATTAATGGCCCATTCCACTTTACTAATGGAAATTACTTCACAATTCTCAGCATTCAGTACATTTGTAATTTCAGAGCGAGAGGAGATCTCCGTGCAGCCTGGGAAATGTGTGTCCAGGATAACCTTTAACATTTCCCGGCTGCAGCTAGTCCAATCACCGTTCCCTTTATAAATCGGGCTAAGCACTGATGGGTTGCTAGCAAGCAGCTTCCTCATTCTGGGCGTATACTTAGTTTTTTCCATGTTACCGCAAAATTTCTTCCATGAATTTTTCTTGGCTTTTCTCACCTCTTTCTTAAAAGATTTCAGTGCTTTTTTGTAGCCCCTCCAGCACTCAGTTTGGTCTAGGTATCTAGCCAATCTAAAGAACTCACGCAGTTCACGTCTCCGAGCGTCTAGATTTTTACTCCACCATGGAGGTCTAGACTTACGTTTTATGCGTGAAAGGGGACAAGCTGATTCAGATTTGGTTATTACTCTAGTTAAACAATTAACAGACCTTTCAATATTAGCTTCACTCCTAATTGGTTTAGCATGATATAAATTGTTTCCAATGTTCCTACTGTAACATTCCCACTTGGTATTACGTGGGTTCCTATACAATTTCCTAAGTTTTGAAACTTCAGACAAAATATTAAACGCTATGTAGCAATGATCAGAGAAGGACGGCTGTCTAAGCACCTTCCAGTCATTTACAACAATATCTCCATTATTAACAAGTGTTAAGTCCAAGACGTTGGATGAGGTAGGTCCTATATAAGAAGGCTCCTACCCACTGTTCACAATTATAAGGTTAGTTTGTAGTATGAATTGAATAAGTGACTCACCTCTATCATTGATGTCCCTAATTCCTCATACTGTATGATGCGAGTTTGCATCTGGGGAGTCTGGATTGAATTATAGGCTACTTTTTTCACCCACGCCAACTTTTTTCACCCACAACTCCTTCCACATAGTATTTAACGGGTTTGTTATATAATATTAACGAACATAACTCCGTCATTTTTTTCATATAAAAAGTCCACTTATTTTTTCTTGGGAGGGGAGGAGGGTGTCGTAGCTAACTGCCCGCCCCAGTAATTGATTAAAAACAACTTCACCATCTATCGACCAATTTTCAAAGTGCTTTTTGCATATGGAAGAGGTGCACTAAATTTTTTTTGAAATTTTTGGAAGGGGGAGAATGGGCCTAAATGTGCCCGCTAAAAAATTTGATTATCAAATTGTTTCGTCGTTTGTGGAAAAATTTTAAAATTGTTTTTGCATACGAAAACTGTCAACCAATTTTTTTTTTAATTTTGGTGAGGGGGGGGTTGGGGGAAAGCAAAGTATACCCTTAAAAAACTTATTATCAAATATTTTTGTCCTTTGTGGACCAATTTTCAAACTCATTTTGCATATGGAAAAGGATCAACTGATGTTTGTTTTTTAATTTTTAATTTTGGTGGGAAGAGGAAGCAAAGTGTCCGCCTTTTAGAAGTGAATATCAAATAACTTCGTCATATGTGGATCAATTTCCAAAATTCTTTTTTTATGCGGAAGAGCTCCACGAAATTTTTATTTTGGAAATTAGAGGGTGGGGGCCCCACCCCCAAATTGCAAATTTCCCGGTATTGTATTTTGCTAATGAAAGAAAGTTTTTTTAATGTTGGGAGCGGGAGGTCGAAATGTGCCCAACCAAAAAATTTAATTATCAAGTTACTTTGTCGTTTGTGGACCAATTTTCAAAATTCTATTTGCATATTGCAAAGGTCCATTAAACTTTTTTTAAATGATGTTGCGGGTTGAAGCAAAATGCCCGCCACAAAAATTTGTTATCAAATATCATTTCTGTTACTTCGTCGTTTGTCGACTATTTTTCAAAATGATCCCTGCATATGGAAAAGGTTCACGAATTTGTTTTTAATTGTGAGGGAGATGCAAAGTGCCCGTCGGAAAAATTGATAATACGTTAATATTTTACCTAAACAATCAAAACAAAATATTCGTAAAAAACTTATTAAAAAATTGACGTTTAAGTACAATAAAGTTTGTATTTTAATTACCACAAATTTATGATAATAACCTCCTTATTCTGAACTTTGGGACAAATAATAAAATTAAAATGTTATTAGCAATGTACAAATTGTCAATTATTATAATTTTTATTTTTTCATTGAGCTTAGAATACGGGTGTTAAATACAATTTGCGATCTAAAAACTAACTAAAAATTAATTTTATACATAAAACAATAAAATGTCTCCAAAAAAACATCACTTTCGCAGCGTACAAAAAAAGTAACCAAATAAAATCATAAAGAGAAAAGGAAACATTTGAAGAGCACCAAAAACAGTTTTTTAACTATATAAACACTTTTGATTTCATTTCATACTGATGGGAGTAGCAAAGCGCACCGGGTTAAGCTAGTATTATATATTATACATTTTGCCAATAGTAGCTTCAAGGCAGATTTATTATTATTTATTAACCCCCGACGCAGTTGAAGCTGTATCTTGAGTTTAAGAATCCTATGTTCCACTAATATTATTGAAGTAGCAGAATCGCAAAAATTACACGATCAGAAATGATTCCATGCATTTTTCAACCAGAAAAGTACTTATAATATTAAATAGTTACAAGCTTAGCTTAGCTTCGTACATACCGACAGCAAAACGGTATCCAATTTATAGACCTCTAAATAATCTTCGATTGGGTGAGTTGAGTATGGAACAATATCAGGTTTTGCTTGAAAGAAGTCGTGTCCCTTTGGATGGTGAATTTGCAAATGGCGAAGCTGTTTGTATTTTTCCCACGGTGAAACTTTTTAACGATTATAATGATAAAATAATAGAACTAATGGGAAAAAGAGTAAAAATGTATACATTAAATGCTATCGATGAATCCAAAGAACCTGCAACTTATAGCCAAAAACCTAATCAAACTTATGTTCCGCAAGATCCGAACTGTACGGGAGGATTGCTAACTTCAATAAAAGTACCAATCGTCACAAGAATTATGTTGCGGATGAACTTGAAGGTTTCGGAAGGGTTAGTCAATGGTAGCATGGGAAATATAAAAAAAGTTAATGGAATGGGCTACGAAGAGATCAATTGGTAGAAGGAGAACTCCCGAAAAAACTATTTATAGATTTCGACGATATATCGATTGGAAAGAGTTTCAAAGATGAAAACGGATGGGTTCCAATTAGAGATTTGCGATTTTTTGAAACCTGTTACTTTTTCACAGCGATTGAAAAATCACTAATCACAACTGTGACTGAATTTATCAAGTAAAAGGTTTTGCAAATATAGTTCTTTTATACAAACTGTGAATGTTATTGCATGCTTACTTTACAGAAAATTAAGCTAGCACATGAATTTTTTTATGTCTTAATTTTTTGTCGAGAAAAAATCGTCAAATCGTGTCAAATCGTCTTTTCTGGCAACTATGTATACATAGCTCTCACATTTTTGTATTTGCAATACGACAATTCTCAATATTTGGATGGGGTTGAATGCTAGTTGCTTATTCTTGTCGCTCTTCTTATTAGTATTCATCAAAATACCAATACTAATAAATATTTTTAAAGCAGAAAGCTGAAATGTGTTAAACCGTGATGACAGTTTAATTTCACTGCTGCTTTTCTTATTAGAGTTTGTCAAAATAACAGAACTGTTACAAACAAAATACTGCGAAACTGTGATTACAGTCATAGTTTAAAAGAACAGCGATTTAGAAATCACGTTCACAAAGAGGAACATCATTAAAAACTCACAGTATCGCTCAACACTAGTTCCAATACAATTTATTATATACATATGTATATATATATTATACAAGTTGGCAGTTACTGTCCATAAGATGCAAGGTACCACCGTTGAAATGCTGTGGTCTACTTAGGCAAACGCACTTTTGCAAAAGGCCAAGCTTCTGTGATCTTGAGTCGTGTGAAAAGCTTGCGGGGTATTGCCATTTGTGAACTCAACCAAAGCGAGCTGTTCAATAATCCTCAAGACAGGTCATCTTAAGCAGAATTGCAGAGACTAAGAAGTAGTACTTTAATATGCTAGTTTTTTTTTTTGTAAAATGTCATATTTTAATATACATATGTACCTATATATATAAATAATAATAAATATGACTTAAAGCTACTATTACCAAAATAAAATGTACTAAACACTATCATTTAGCTTTACCATTATTTTCTTTGCTCTTTTTTTTTTAAGAAATTAAATCGAGCCGTTTGGAAGATATCACATCTCTTCTAGATGTATTCTGTTGAATATGTGTGTCTTTGTGGTTCAAGCTCCCAAACGGAGAGACCTATTTTAATTTGGGTTTTTACGTTTGAAAGGTGAGTTGATCTAATATCTTCTCGCATAAACTTGATCAAAATTGATCCAGCCGTTTGATCTGTACATCGGTGGTTCTTAAAATTTTTAATTTTTGTAATTTTCTAGCTTGTTCCCAAACTTCTTACAGCATTTTTTAAAGCTGAGCTTACGTCTTAAAACAAAATTCTTATGGAATGTAAGGTTTCCATAAGTAAGGTAGAGCAGTCGGTGTGCCACATGACGGGAGAACGGTACACCATTTCCTAAATGAAGTCGCCTCGATGCTGCCATAGAATTGTTGTTGGAATTAGGAATTTATAACAACAATGCTATGGCAATTCCGAACGATTTAACAAAGAACATATCCGATTGCAACAATAATAAATAAATCAAAGAATAAAAAGCAAGAATAAAAACAAGTTAGTTAATTTGATAGAAAATTACGGAATAGTCTAGATATTGTTAAGAAACAAAGATAATTTTTCTTTCATAATTAGTTACATTAGTTTTTATCCTGGCTTCTGAAATTAAATTTTATGTACGAATGTGAATTTTGTCTAAATATTTGATTCATCTTTTTTTTTTTTAATTAGACAGTCGGATTCCCCAAGTCCGTGCCAGTTCTGAATTGATTGTTAATTGATAGTCGTTATAATTTAAAAGGAATATTATCTTGCGATAAATCCCCTAAAAATTTTAGCAAGAAAGTTCCACAATTGGCTACGTAACTACTATCCGGGGAACAAGATGTTAAAATCTCTATTTACCCAGAACGAGTACATAAACCATGTTATTGCTTCCCAATCAAGCCCGACTATCTCAATCTTCAGAGCCAATCCTTATCCCGAAGTTACGGATCTAATTTGCCGACTTCCCTTACCTACATTATTCTATCGACTAGATAGATATTCGACTGCGGATATTGGTACGGCCTGTTGAGAAGTTTGCGTGACCCCACCATAAATTTTCAAGGTCCGAGGAGAAAATATCGACACAACAGTAAATGTCATGCTCTTCTAGTCCATCTACCATATCTCTCTTCGAAAGACTTCCATGGTAGTACGACTATAAAACAGAAAAGAAAACTCTTCCGATACCTCTCGACGGCTTCTTTATGGTCGTTCCTGTTGCCAGGATGAGCACAAGGCCCATATTTAATAACAAACGGATACTCAACAGGTTACGGAATTGGAACCGTATTCCCTTTCGTTCAAAATTATTCAAGTGTTTTAATAATACTTTTTAATCAAAAACTTTGTTTTCTTTTTTACTTTTCATTATAACTTGAAAATTTTCGGCTTTCGCCTTGAACTTAGGACCGACTAACTCGTGATCAACCACTGTTCACACGAAACCCTTCTCCACTTCAGTCCTCCAAGGTCTCATTCGATTATTTGCTACTACCACCAAGATCTGTACCAATGGCAGCTCCATGCAGGCTTACGCCAAACACTTCTATGCTCACCACTGTACCCTCCTACTCACTAAAGTTTCAAAGCTTATAATCCAACCGAGATTGAACATAAACCATCTACTTTAGCGGTAATGTATAGGTATACAACTTAAGCGCCATCCATTTTAAGGGCTAGTTGCTTCGGCAGGTGAGTTGTTACACACTCCTTAGCGGATTACGACTTCCATGTCCACCGTCCTGCTGTTTTAAGCAACCAACGCCTTTCATGGTATCTGCATGAGTTGTTAATTTGGGCACCGTAACATTACGTTTGGTTCATCCCACAGCGCCAGTTCTACTTACCAAAAGTGGCCCACTGGGCACATTATATCACAACCACTACCTTCATACCAAGAAAGGTGAGGTTCTTACCCATTTAAAGTTTGAGAATAGGTTAAGATCGTTTCGACCCTAAGGCCTCTAATCATTCGCTTTACCAGATAAGATTATTTTACATAAATTTTAAATGCACCAGCTATCCTGAGGGAAACTTCGGAGGGAACCAGCTACTAGATGGTTCGATTGGTCTTTCGCCCCTATACTCAATTCTGACAATCGATTTGCACGTCAGAACTGTTTCGGTCTTCCATCAGGGTTTCCCCTGACTTCAACCTGATCAAGTATAGTTCACCATCTTTCGGGTCACAGCATATATGCTCAAGGTACGCTCTAGTTAGAGGTATAAATAATATAAATATCATTATACATAACTGTATAGAACGCCCCGGGATTGAATTAATAACCTATAAAATAGGTTAAAAACTAATCCCATTATTTTTAAGTTATGTTAATTTCGCTATTAGGTTTTCATTCCCAATAACTTGCAAATATGTTAGACTCCTTGGTCCGTGTTTCAAGACGGGTCCCGAAGGTATCCTGAATCTTTCGCATTGTTAATCATATAAGTGCATATAATAATCATAAAAATTAATAATTAACATGATATTATACAATATAAAATATTTAAGCACTATATATAATAAATCTATCAACACTTTATCAAATCAAAAGCATTTATTCTATGTTAAATTGCAAGCAATATAATTTGAGTAAACTCTTGCTAATGACCTTATGATAAATATTTTCATGTTAATAGATTACAATGTCCTTTTATAGAAAAAATGCACACCATTATTATAATATTATACATATTAAAATCATAATAATGAATTTTCTATAATGGATATTCAGGTTCATCGGGCTTAACCTCTAAGCAGTTTCACGTACTATTTAACTCTCTATTCAGAGTTCTTTTCAACTTTCCCTCACGGTACTTGTTTACTATCGGTCTCATGGTTATATTTAGTTTTAGATGGAGTTTACCACCCACTTAGTGCTGCACTATCAAGCAACACGACTCTTTGGAAATGCCATCTAGTAATCATTAACGTTATACGGGCCTGGCACCCTCTATGGGTAAATGGCCTCATTTAAGAAGGACTTAAATCGTTAATTTCTCATACTAGAAATTTGACATTCCATACACTGCATCTCACATTTGCCATAAAGACAAAGTGACTTAGTGCTGAACTATTTTCTTTTCGCTCGCCGCTACTAAGAAAATCCTTGTTAGTTTCTTTTCCACCCCTCATTAATATGCTTAAATTCAGGGGGTAATCCCATATGAGTTGAGGTTGTATAAATATTTTGAATTTTTTTTATTAAATAATAATACGCTTCATTTTTTAGACATAATTTCTTCATTATCTTCATTAAAAACATATGTTCTACATATTTATAATTTTTAATTTGCTTTATCGATCTTTTATTTCATATTTATATGAGACAATCCTAGTTATATAAATAAAACAATATTTTTATACTAGACCTTTCCCAATTAAATAAAAGATTCGCTTTCATTTTATCTAATGATAGGTATTATTTTTATATCTTTAGCTTTTAGTATTATGAATACAACTTAATGTGTATCCAATAATACAACATGTGCTTATTCAATTTCAAAAGAAAGTGAAATAAGCAACTCATTTAGCATAGTCTTACAACCCTCAACCATATGTAGTCCAAGCAGCACTTCAATAAAATTATTAAAGTACCTTACAGCATGGACTGCGATATGCGTTCAAAATGTCGATGTTCATGTGTCCTGCAGTTCACACGATGACGCACAGTTTGCTGCGTTCTTCATCGACCCATGAGCCAAGTGATCCACCGCTTAGAGTGATATTATGTTTTCATTTATGTAATAACAGTTCAAAAATTTATTTATTGAAAGAAATCAAAAATACACCAAAATAAAATTGGCATATATCAATTCCTTCAATAACTTTTATAATGCATAAAATTTATTTTGCGAATGTCTTAGTTCTATAAAAGAACAATGTTTAACTTATATAAAACTCATATTGGTTTTGTACAAGTACAACTATAATTTTATGTTTCATTTATTTTATTTAAAATATACACATATGAATGTTGTATATATATTTTATTTTGCTACGCTTGATTTAAGTCATATGTAAATACTCCAGCTATATAAACATATGACTATAAGAAACACATTATATTAATGATGTTTCTGACCGTCCGTTCAATTTTCTGACATATCTCCTTTGAATATTACATATTCAAAATTGTGTTTATTGAAGGTGGACTTGGCACCTCAATAAATTTTATAGTGTATAAAATACACATATATAAGAAACATATTATTAATGATTCTTCTGATAGTTCCTTCTTACATGGACACCTTGTTAGAACTGTTACTTCATCGAAGTAATCAAGTTCGATTTATTTTATTTAAAATATACACATATGAATGTTATATATATTTTTTATTTTGCTACGCTTGATTTAAGTCATATGTAAATACCCCAGCTATATAAACATATGACTATAAGAAACACATTATTATTAATGATGTTTCTTCCGACCGTTCTGCTTCCTGACATCTCCTTTGAATATTACAAATTCAAAATTGTATTTATTGAAGGTGGACTTGGCACCTTAATAAATTTTATAGTGTATAAAATACACATATATAAGAAACATATTATTAATGATTCTTCTGATGGTTCCTTCTTATATGGACACCTTGTTGGAACTGTTACTTCATCGAAGTAATCAAGTTCGATTGTGGCTAATTTTTATTTAAATAATAAAAATTCAAAATTATATTTGTGTGATAGGGCGGTCCAATTCCTTCAACAAATTTTATAGTGTACAAAATATTTATTTTGATTTATATAATTGTTATTCATTATTTGCATGCATGTATATACTGTAAGAAACATATTATAATAAATAATGATGCTTCTGATGTCTCCTCCAAACCAAGAAAAAAGGGACATTTGTCACGACGATATTTACTTCATTTAAGTAACCACATTTGGTCGGCTTTTGCGACCTTTCATTTACCCAATTCATTA
This sequence comes from Nowickia ferox, assembly GCA_936439885.1. Classification (NCBI taxonomy): domain Eukaryota; kingdom Metazoa; phylum Arthropoda; class Insecta; order Diptera; family Tachinidae; genus Nowickia; species Nowickia ferox. The sequence continues at coordinate 66,548,197 of OW387023.1, read as the reverse complement.
TTTGCATGTAACTGTCTCCTCATCCATAGAAGAGACATTGTTACAATATTTATTTCATGTAAGTAATACATTTGGTCGGCTTGTTCGACCTTAAAAATTTTATTCATTGAAGGACTGAAAAAATTCCTTTAACAATTTTTATAATGCATAAAATTTATGTTGCGAATGTCTATTAGTTCTTTTATAAAAAGAACAATATTTAACTTATATAAAACATATTTTAGTTTTGCACAAGTACAACTATAATTTTATGCTCAATTGATTTATATTTAAATTAAACGCATATACAAAAAATATGCGCATTTTTATGTTACGGTAAGGAACACATTAATGATCCTTCCGCAGGTTCACCTACGGAAAACTTGTTACGACTTTTACTTCCTCTAAATAATCAAGTTCGGTCAACTTTTGCGAAACATCCGTAACACACATGGCGTTACAGTGATCACGTCCGAAGACCTCACTAAATAATTCAATCGGTAGTAGCGACGGGCGGTGTGTACAAAGGGCAGGGACTTAATCAATGCGAGTTAATGACTCACACTTACTAGGAATTCCAAGTTCATGTGAACAGTTTCAGTTCACAATCCCAAGCATGAAAGTGGTTCAGCGGTTTACCCGGACCTCTCGGTCTAGGAAATACACGTTGATACTTTCATAAATGAAGAATAAACTGTCTTTTGCTTTGTTTTGAATTATTTGTCGACACCAGTGTTTCATTAAATACAACTTCTCAGTTCAAGATCTTAAAAAAAGTAATTTTAATAATTTAATTTATTGCATAGCAGTGCGCTTTTTTAAATCAAGGAAGTTTGAATTTGAACTTTGCATACTGTAAAGGGAGTATTTACTTTACTTTACTCCCTTTACAGTATGCAAAAGACAGTTTATTCTTAATTTTAAGATAAAAGATGAATCAAATATTTAGACAAAATGCACATTCGTACATAAAATTTAATTTCAGAAGCCAGGATAAAAACTAATGTAACTAATTATGAAAGAAAAATTATCTTTGTTTCTTAACAATATCTAGACTATTCCGTAATTTTCTATCAAATTAACTAACTTGCTTTTATTCTTGCTTTTTATTCTTTGATTTATTTATTATTGTTGCAATCGGATATGTTCTTTGTTAAATCGTTCGGAATTGCCATAGCATTGTTGTTATAAATTCCTAATTCCAACAACAATTCTATGGCAGCATCGAGGCGGCTTCATTTAGGAAATGGTGTACCGTTCTCCCGTCATGTGGCACACCGACTGCTCTACCTTACTTATGGAAACCTTACATTCCATAAGAATTTTGTTTTAAGCCGTAAGCTCAGCTTTAAAAAATGCTGTAAGAAGTTTGGGAACAAGCTAGAAAATTACAAAAATTAAAAATTTTAAGAACCACCGATGTACAGATCAAACGGCTGGATCAATTTTGATCAAGTTTATGCGAGAAGATATTAGATCAACTCACCTTTCAAACGTAAAAACCCAAATTAAAATAGGTCTCTCCGTTTGGGAGCTTGAACCACAAAGACACACATATTCAACAGAATACATCTAGAAGAGATGTGATATCTTCTAAACGGCTCGATTTAATTTCTTAAAACACAGCTAAGAGCAAAAAAAATAATGGTAAAGCTAAATGATAGTGTTTAGTACATTTTATTTTGGTAATAGTAACTTTAAGTCATATTTATTATTATTTATATATATAGGTACATATGTATATTAAAATATGACATTTTACAAAAAAAAAAAAACTAGCATATTAAAGTACTACTTCTTAGTCTCTGCAATTCTGCTTAACATGACCTGTCTTGAGGATTATTGAACAGCTCGCTTTGGTTGAGTTCACAAATGGCAATACCCCGCAAGCTTTTCACACGACTCAAGATCACAGAAGCTTGGCCTTTTGCAAAAGTGCGTTTGCCTAAGTAGACCACAGCATTTCAACGGTGGTACCTTGCATCTTATGGACAGTAACTGCCAACTTGTATAATATATATATACATATGTATATAATAAATTGTATTGGAACTAGTGTTGAGCGATACTGTGAGTTTTTAATGATGTTCCTCTTTGTGAACGTGATTTCTAAATCGCTGTTCTTTTAAACTATGACTGTAATCACAGTTTCGCAGTATTTTGTTTGTAACAGTTCTGTTATTTTGACAAACTCTAATAAGAAAAGCAGCAGTGAAATTAAACTGTCATCACGGTTTAACACATTTCAGCTTTCTGCTTTAAAAATATTTATTAGTATTGGTATTTTGATGAATACTAATAAGAAGAGCGACAAGAATACGCAACTAGCATTCAACCTCATCCAAATATTGAGAATTGTCGTATTGCAAATACAAAAATGTGAGAGCTATGTATACATAGTTGCCAGAAAAGACGATTTGACACGATTTGACGATTTTTTCTCGACAAAAAATGAAGACATAAAAAAAATTCATGTGCTAGCTTAATTTTCTGTAAAGTAAGCATGCAATAACATTCACAGTTTGTATAAAAGAACTATATTTGCAAAACCTGTTACTTGATAAATTCAGTCACAGTTGTGATTAGTGATTTTTCAATCGCTGTGAAAAAGTAACAGGTTTCAAAAAATCGCAAATCTCTAATTGGAACCCATCCGTTTTCATCTTTGAAACTCTTTCCAATCGATATGTCGTCGAATTCTATAAATAGTTTTTTCGGGAGTTCTCCTTCTACCAATTGATCTCTTCGTAGCCCATTCCATTAACTTTTTTTATATTGCCCATGCTACCATTGACTAACCCTTCCGAAACCTTCAAGTTCATCCGCAACATAATTCTTGTGACGATTGGTACTTTTATTGAAATTAGCAATCCTCCCGTACAGTTCGGATCTTGCGGAATATAAGTTTGATTAGGTTTTTGGCCATAAGTTGCAGGTTCTTTGGATTCATCGATAGCATTTAATGTATACATTTTTACTCTTTTTCCCATTAGTTCTATTATTTTATCATTATAATCGTTAAAAAGTTTCACCGTGGGAAAAATACAAACAGCTTCGCCATTTGCAAATTCACCATCCAAAGGACACGACTTCTTTCAAGCAAAACCTGATATTGTTCCATACTCAACTCACCCACTCGAAGATTATTTAGAGGTCTATAAATTGGATACCGTTTTGCTGTCGGTATGTACGAAGCTAAGCTAAGCTTGTAACTATTTAATATTATAAGTATTTTTCTGGTTGAAAAATGCATGGAATCATTTCTGATCGTGTAATTTTTGCGATTCTGCTACTTCAATAATATTAGTGGAACATAGGATTCTTAAACTCAAGATACAGCTTCAACTGCGTCGGGGGTTAATAAATAATAATAAATCTGACTTGAAGCTACTATTGGCAAAATGTATAATATATAATACTAGCTTAACCCGGTGCGCTTTGCTACTCCTATCAGTATGAAATGAAATCAAAAGTGTTTATATAGTTAAAAAACTGTTTTTGGTGCTCTTCAAATGTTTCCTTTTCTCTTTATGATTTTATTTGGTTACTTTTTTTGTACGCTGCGAAAGTGATGTTTTTTTGGAGACATTTTATTGTTTTATGTATAAAATTAATTTTTAGTTAGTTTTTAGATGGCAAATTGTATTTAACACCCGTATTCTAAGCTCAATGAAAAAATAAAAATTATAATAATTGAAAATTTGTACATTGCTAATAACATTTTAATTTTATTATTTGTCCCAAAGTTCAGAATAAGGAGGTTATTATCATAAATTTGTGGTAATTAAAATACAAACTTTATTGTACTTAAACGTCAATTTTTTAATAAGTTTTTTACGAATATTTTGTTTTGATTGTTTAGGTAAAATATTAACGTATTATCAATTTTTCCGACGGGCACTTTGCATCTCCCTCACAATTAAAAACAAATTCGTGAACCTTTTCCATATGCAGGGATCATTTTGAAAAATAGTCGACAAACGACGAAGTAACAGAAATGATATTTGATAACAAATTTTTGTGGCGGGCATTTTGCTTCAACCCACAACATCATTTAAAAAAAGTTTAATGGACCTTTGCAATATGCAAATAGAATTTTAAAAATTGGTCCACAAACGACAAAGTAACTTGATAATTAAATTTTTTGGTTGGGCACATTTCGACCTCCCGCTCCCAACATTAAAAAAACTTTCTTTCATTAGCAAAATACAATACCGGGAAATTTGCAATTTGGGGGTGGGGCCCCACCCTCTAATTTCCAAAATAAAAATTTCGTGGAGCTCTTCCGCATAAAAAAAGAATTTTGGAAATTGATCCACATATGACGAAGTTATTTGATATTCACTTCTAAAAGGCGGGCACTTTGCTTCCTCTTCCCACCAAAAGTAAAAATTAAAAAACAAACATCAGTTGATCCTTTTCCATATGCAAAATGAGTTTGAAAATTGGTCCACAAAGGACAAAAATATTTGATAATAAGTTTTTTAAGGGTACACTTTGCTTTCCCCCAACCCTCCCCCTCTCACCAAAATTAAAAAAAAAATTGGTGGACCTTTTTCGTATGCAAAAAGAATTTTAAAATTTTTCCACAAACGACGAAACAATTTGATAATCAAATTTTTTAGCGGGCACATTTAGGCCCATTCTCCCCCTTCCAAAAATTTCAAAAAAAATTTAGTGCACCTCTTCCATATGCAAAAAGCACTTTGAAAATTGGTCGATAGATGGTGAAGTTGTTTTTAATCAATTACTGGGGCGGGCAGTTAGCTACGACACCCTCCTCCCCTCCCAAGAAAAAATAAGTGGACTTTTTATATGAAAAAAATGACGGAGTTATGTTCGTTAATATTATATAACAAACCTGTTAAATACTATGTGGAAGGAGTTGTGGGTGAAAAAAGTTGGCGTGGGTGAAAAAAGTAGCCTATAATTCAATCCAGACTCCCCAGATGCAAACTCGCATCATACAGTATGAGGAAGTAGGGACATCAATGATACAGGTGAGTCACTTATTCAATTCATACTACAAACTAACCTTATAATTGTGAACAGTGGGTAGGAGCCTACTTATATAGGACCTACCTCATCCAACGTCTTGGACTTAACACTTGTTAATAATGGAGATATTGTTGTAAATGACTGGAAGGTGCTTAGACAGCCGTCCTTCTCTGATCATTGCTACATAGCGTTTAATATTTTGTCTGAAGTTTCAAAACTTAGGAAATTGTATAGGAACCCACGTAATACCAAGTGGGAATGTTACAGTAGGAACATTGGAAACAATTTATATCATGCTAAACCAATTAGGAGTGAAGCTAATATTGAAAGGTCTGTTAATTGTTTAACTAGAGTAATAACCAAATCTGAATCAGCTTGTCCCCTTTCACGCATAAAACGTAAGTCTAGACCTCCATGGTGGAGTAAAAATCTAGACGCTCGGAGACGTGAACTGCGTGAGTTCTTTAGATTGGCTAGATACCTAGTCCAAACTGAGCGCTGGAGAGGCTACAAAAAAGCACTGAAATCTTTTAAGAAAGAGGTGAGAAAAGCCAAGAAAAATTCATGGAAGAAATTTTGCGGTAACATGGAAAAAACTAAGTATACGCCCAGAATGAGGAAGCTGCTTGCTAGCAACCCATCAGTGCTTAGCCCGATTTATAAAGGGAACGGTGATTGGACTAGCTGCAGCCGGGAAATGTTAAAGGTTATCCTGGACACACATTTCCCAGGCTGCACGGAGATCTCCTCTCGCTCTGAAATTACAAATGTACTGAATACTGAGAATTGTGAAGTAATTTCCATTAGTAAAGTGGAATGGGCCATTAATTCTTTTGAACCTTATAAATCTCCAGGGCCAGACGGTATCTTTCCGACTCTACTACAATATGGTGGACAGAAGATAATTCCCTGGCTAACGGGAATATTCAATGGCTGTCTTCGACTAAATTATGTGCCAAAGTTATGGAGGATAGCTAAGGTTGTGTTCATACCAAAAGGAGGTAGAAGTAACCATACGTATCCAAAAGACTTTAGGCCTATCAGTCTGACATCCTTTTTACTGAAAACACTAGAGAGAATCTTGGATATACACATCAAGGAAAATGTATACCCAAATTTTCTGTCTTTAAACCAACATGCATACACAAAGGGAAAATCAGCTGAGACGGCACTCCATAATGTTGTAGAACTGATTGAGATATTGTTACACTATAAGGACTATGCTATGGGGGTCTTCCTGGACATTGAAGGCGCTTTTAATAATATCTCTACGGATGCAATTATGAAAAGTGTCAATCGGTCCGGTGCTCACATACTAGTCAAGAAATGTGTTGGCAATCTCTTAAACTGTAGAATAGTATCTGCAGAATTAGGCAATGCGACTATAAATAAGGAAGCTCATAGAGGAAATCCCCAACGAGGAGTTCTTTCACCTCTTCTTTGGACGCTAGTCGTAAATGGCATTCTCATGGAATTCTAGGGCAAAGCAGCTAAGATTACGGCTTACGCAGATGAAGTAGCCATTATTATAACTGGTAAGTTCCTCGACACAATTAGCTCCATTATGGAGTCCTCTTGAAAGGATATTCATAGATTGGCAGCCAGGGTGGGTCTGAACTTGAACCCTGAAAAAACAGACCTTGTACTTTTTAGTAGAAGGAAAGTCAGGAAATGGAGAACACCAAAATTAGATGGTATACCGCTCTCGCCCAAAACACATAGAAAGTACCTGGGAGTTATTTTGGATAGCAAACTGACGTGGAAACCCAATATAGAGGATGGAGTCAAAAAGGCCACCACTGCTCTATACGCATGTAAAAAGATGCTGGGCAAGACATGGGGTCTTTCGCCTAATCTTACATATTGGACCTACACAGTGCTAGTTAGACCAATTTTACTCTACGGAATATTTGTATGGTGGAGGGCGACTGACACAAAAGCATACCTAAAAAAGTTAGAAAATATCCATAGACTAGCAGAACTCTGCATCACTGGAGCTCTAAAAAGCACACCTACTGCAGCTTTAGACGTTATGTTAGACCTTAAACCAATAAAACTAACCGCTCTGAATGCGGCATGCAAGTCCGTAATCCGAGTCAGGACAACAGGACAAATGTCGTACAAACCATTTGGTCACGGTAAATTGCCGGAACGCATGGAGTGTAGCTCGGACTACATCATTCCAGAAATTAACTTCCTAGTCAAACCACAGATCACTATAAGGGAAGAAGGCTAACTCGAAGGTCTTAACTATAGTGGGTATAGATTTAATTTATTCACTGATGGCTCAAAGATGGATGTAGGAGTGGGAGCTGCGGTTTACTGCCCGGAGCTCAGTATAGAGGAATCTTATAAACTTCCTGATTACCGTAGCATCTTCCAGGTGGAAATATATGCATCCAAATGGCTGCAGAATTAGCTTTCACACCTCAAACCATGAATGCACGTGTGAATATATATATAGACAGTCAAGCAGCAATTAAGGCAATTTCAGCAGAGTGCAACTACTCATCGGTTGTACTCATGTGTAGGAATGCCCTAAATATTTTATGTGCTGGCAGACAAGTACATGTTTTTTGAGTCCGAGGACATATGGGGATTGAGGGAAACGAAATGGCCGATATACTGGCCAAAAGGGGGATGCAATTACGGGTGGAAGAAACGGTATATGTCCGGAAACCAATTCAATACCTGTAATGGATCATAGACTCTAAGATCAAGGAAGAAGCGGAGGAAAGTTGGCGTGCGACGAAAACTTGCAAAACTTCTAAAATCATGTGGAGCTCCTATAATCCTAAATCGACAAAATGCCTTTTATCACTAACCAGAAGCAACTGTAGACTTCTAGTGGGGGTATTAACTGGACACTGCTGGACGGCTTCGTATGTCGTCAAAATAGGACAAATACTTGAAATGTAAGGAATCCGGGATTTGGAGACAATAGAACATCTACTGTGCCACTGTCCGGCTTTAAGCCGCACTAGATATGACTGTCTTGGTGATCCCACTTTTCGAAGTCTTGAACTTGTATCGGAAATGTAAATGTGTAGACTTCTAGGGTTTGTTAAATCTGTGTGGGAGTCATTCGATACAGGCACCACAAACTCGGCTGCCATACTTACAGGCATCGCTAAGGATCAATCCTGGTATATGCGAGGTCCTTGACCAAACAGACTAACCTAACTTAACCAATCCAGACTCCCAGATAAATGTTGTGCGAATTTTAGGAAGATCGGTCAAGAGGTCTGGTCTCCTATAAGGTACAAACAAACAAGCACACATTCTGTTTTATATAAACGCGGGTTACGTTTATTCGAATTTTGATTTTTTATAGTTAAATCATATACACATAAGTATGCAAATTCTTATATACATATATGAATACAAAAACTAAGCAAAAAAGAAAACAAAATCATTAATAAAAAGAAGGTTACTCTTTAAGTGCGTTCTCTTGAGTTAATTTGTTTATCCTATTCTTGGGTTTCTGTAAAAGTTCCCTTCTTGTTTCAAAAGTGTGGTGAACTTCGTGATCAGAGGTATGAAAAATAAATAACTTCTCTAATATTCTCTAAATTGCAATTTGAAGCAAAAATAAAGCAAAACAAAGAGAATAAAACATTCACACATACAGTCCACAAACAAAAAACTAAATACATAAGTTCATTTACTGCTCAAAAATATTAAGTAACAGAGTTGGCAGATAGGAATTCATAATAATATTAATAAATGTAAATACATAATTGAAAAAATAAGACTTAAATTAACCATTAAACTGAAACCATCCTTGAAGTCAAGCTAAGAGACTTAGACTCAAGATGGGATAAAGTAAGTAGTACTCATGAAGAATTTATGTCGTCCAAAGATGCCAGAGTTACCGAAGACTTCAGAAAGCACGCCCAATTGCAATTTGCAGATCGTAGTGATGCATATTACGAATGTAGCTCTCAAATACTTGACCTTTTGAAATCTATACTAGGAGATAATCCTGGTAAGCCAAGATTTCAATCCACATCGAAAAATGTTACTAACAATATTTATAGCGATTGTATTAAACTGCCTTCATGCGATACAGAGGTGTTCACGGGTAGTTATGAACAATGGCCATCTTTTCGAGACTTACATCAACAACTCAAAGCTCGATGCCGTGATAAAAAAATATATGTACCATCTCCGTAATAAAACGAGAGGTGAAGCAGGCTCTATAGTTAAACGATACCCCATCCCACACGATAACTTTGATCTCGCCTGGAATGCTCTAAGGACCCGCTATCAGAATAAAGGTGTCCTAGTTGACACACAGTTAAAAATACTTTTTGACCTTCCAGCAGTAAAAAATTAAGATAGTGAATCAATAAGGAAAATACAAACTTTGGTAAATGAGTCACTAGCTACCCTGGAAACTCTTGGTGTCCAGGTGGAAAGTTGGAGTTCAATCCTAATCAGGGTGATATCATTAAAGCTTCCTGAATTAACCCTATCCCTTTAGGAACAATCGCTTACATATTTTAGTGGTCCCAAATATCTCAATTTCTCACGGACAGATACGAAACTCTAAAAAGACTTAGTAGCATTAAAAAATCTAAGGACGGATTTAGTCTCACCAATAAGCACTTACCTAAAATTTAAACATATGTATCGCAAGAAAACTTAAGCTCATCTTCCAAATGATGTAATGAAAACCATACTCCTAGAGCATGCCCAAAATTTAGATCGTTTACAATACAGCAAAGAGTAGACTATGTATTTCAGAACAAAATTTGTAATAATTTTTTAGCATACTCTCACACGAAAGCAAAGTGCAAAAGTAAGCATACGTGTCTACATTGCAAAAAATCGCATCATACTCTGCTAGATATGGAGCAAACCTCTCCTAATTCAACTCAAAACCCAGAAAACCTTCAGAAAAATGAAATTCTAATTAATAATAAGTTCTCTCAAAACTTGTCTGACAATATCAGTCAAAACATTAAAAGTAGTTACAGATGAGATGAATTACCTAATACATTGAAACGAATTCAAGCCACGTGTTCTACTAGCAATGAAAATATTTTATTACGTATAGCGCTAGTACAAATAGAGCACAAAGGTGAACTCTTTACAGTCAGAGCCTTAATTGATCCCGGGTCCCAAAGGACATTTTTATCAGAAAGAGTACGAAATCGACTTCAACTTCTCTATCAAAAGTAGCATTTTGATATTATAGGCATTGGCGGGCAAAAGAAATCTGCTAACAAAGAATCGAAACTTGTATTATATTCGAAAATATACGATCTCAGAGTAACTATCAAGGCCATTATATGCCCCAAGGTAACCAAGCGTCTTCCAACTTGCTCCTTTAAAATCTATATCTCAGCCGAGCTTGCAGAGTTAGATCTAGCAGACCAACTTTAATAAGTCGTCTCAGATAGATTTTACCCTTGACAATGACTGCGAGCACTTCCTCAATATTGAAGGTATCAAAAAGAACATTTGTGGTCAAACCTATGGTTATAACACCATATTTAGGTGGTTACTTAGCGGTCCCATCAAAGCTCAGACCATTCAGGCCTTCACAACCTCAGTTGTTCCATCTAGAGCTTCGAAACTCGATTCTATATCAAGAAAGTTTTGGGAACAGGAAGAAATCCCTGTAGCTCGCGTAAACTCAGTTGATTAAGAATTTTGTGAGCCTTTCCAAATAAAAATTTTGTACAATTTGTGTAGATAATAAATGAAATTAATTGGTTTAATTACACAGTACAACAGCCAATCTGGGGGGTGAGAAATTCCAAGTCTGGGTGATGGTACTAGGGCAGTATAGTAAAACCCTCAAAGGGTTTGGCGTTCGTATGTGTCAGTTTTTTTATGACCTTTTAAATTTTTTCTTTTTCACTTGTCCGATTTTGATGAAACAAATTTAGAAAAATTAAGAATTACAATTTCTTCAATCTGTTTCTATACCGTTTTCCTATATGTGCAACACTTTCGAAGTTAAAAACAAATTTGTGGAGGCAAAAAAATATTTTTTTGCCTAAAAATTTAAATATTTTTTTTTTAAATTCATAAAAATACCAAAATGGAAAAAAGGATCAAGTGTAATTAATTTCTTGCACATGTGTGCACGTGTACATCATCGGCACCGGACCCACCTCTTTTTTCTTTTGCCATTTCCTTGCTATATTGATCGCGCAAATAAGTTATTTTATTCTGTGAACGAAAGTATTGCACCTTTATTGAACATATATAACACTCCCACTACGTTTTACCTTTACTTCATTAGGGCCAATAGCTTGATTAAAGACTTTCAACTTGTCGGCCATATCATTGAGGGCTGCGTACCTGGCATGCTTATTGTGGTAAAACTTGTTTTTGGGATTATATAAACATTCCTTGTCCTGCCACATTTCTATCAAATGCAGCACCGCTTCTTTGCACCAATCGAACTGGAACAACATAAAAATATACATACATACATGTGTACGAAATTTGTATATGCTTATATAAAAGCTTACTTTTGTTAGTTCCTTATCAATTTTTTCTTCCATTTTTATGATACATCAATTTATATTTAATTTGTTTTGAAATTTCATTGGATTTTTGCCTCCACAAAAATTTGTTTAATTTAAAAACAGCTGATGTCAGATGCTTTGTCATTTGAAAATAGAACACGCTCTAAATCAAAATTGTCGTTTGTACTGCACACAGAGAAATAACACATGCTTTTGTTTAAAGGTGTTCAGACTATATGTACAAATTTACCATATTAAAAAGGTGACATTCCACAAGACAAATACATATAATGTGAACACAGCTTCACAGACTAGCACACATCCACTAGGCTATCGTGACAATTTTTTTCTGTTCAATTATTGCACATAATTTAACTTACATTGCTATCATGCTTCGAACTTGGTACCTTTAGACTAACAGGCTAGCACACATCCACCAGAGAAGTTCGAAGCCCGAAGCTTTAGCGAACATACGAATTTTCTTAGATTTACGAACAAATATCGTAAATATTTTGTTTCGAAATTTCTTCGCTTTATAAAGCATTCGTTTTTATCGAATCTCAGGTCAAGTCGGGTAGTGTAATCTTTTATGTAATACATACATATGTGTATCATTCCTGATCAATGCTAGCCAGTGCTGTCAGATTAATTTTTAGCCTCTTCGCTAAATTAGTTGTCAGATATCGCCAATATAATAAAACATTATATATGAGCTAAAAAATCGGGCGTATCCTAAATAAAATTTCACATGGAAATTTCCGAACGTGTGAAAAATCGACATGAAAAAACTTCATACGATTGCGAAATAATCTGACAATTTTTGAAAAAATCATTCACATAGACTTTTTTGTTGAAAAAAGTGGAAATATGTTAGTTTTTAATTTTATTGGAATGGATTAAACGAAATTAAAATCCTTGTGAACGAAAAATTTGATTCGGTAATTTTCAGATTTGGAATTCATGCTTTAACTTTTTTTAGTATTTCACATATAACTTTTTAGTATATTGTTTGATTTTAAATTAAAAGACAGCATTCAATTTTTGACAAAATAGTAAATAAAAAAGTAAAAAAATTATTCATATCTGCATTCGTGAAATCGGGAAAAGGCTAAGAATTGAAAATTTTAAAATTTTCCTGAAAAAGGCATGTTTTTAAGAAAAAGTATCATTATTTTTAATTTTGTGAAAAACCTTATTTAACGTATGCACTTTTAAATCAAATAGCGCTAAAGACAATCTATTCAGAATATGCTAAGACCCAGTTATTTTGAACATGTACACTACATTCAGCAGTGTCCGAAAATCGCAAATTTTAAAAATATTTTTTGTGTTTAAGCGCTTATAAAAAGTTGTGACGGTAGATTTGGAAAGTTTCAACTATAGCATTTTATTATGTAGATACTTTTGAACATGTTAAATTGAGATAATAATGTTTTGTACCATAAAAAATATATATTAAAACAATTTTCCTTTTTTATATGGACATTTTCGACTTTTATATGAGTCTTTTTACTTTGCCTGAAGAAATTAGTCCAATATATTTAACTGATCTCGAGATATTCCGATTGTAAAGTGGAATTCAAAAAATATAAAGAATGCGCTTAAATGTTTCCCTTTATTCACACATCAGTTAATTACAACTGTTGTGATTTCTAAAATTCTACCTAAGTAGAAAAATAAAAATAAATTTTGAATATTATACAACAAGTATATACACTTTTCGCAATAAAAAATATTTCTTGTAAGTATACGATTTTTTTTTTTCATGTAAGTGTAGTTAATGCTAAGAACAGGTAGCATTTAACGAATAACAAAACACATTTTTAATGGATTTAAGAAAGGTTTTCGCGCATTACTTTACAGCAATAACGCTTCACAGTGCCAGATAATTAGACAAAATCAGCAAAGGTACTTATAAAGTATGCTACATTATATAAAAACGCAGGATTATTCTATAATCACTCTCCAGAAGAGAAAGTAAGAGGACTTCATTGAAAAACACTCTTTTGGCCTTATAAAAGATACCTTTAGAACTGCCTTAATCGAAAACAAACCGAAAAAAGTGGACCAAATTGTAGATGCTCTTCCAAAAGCATCTGCAAGGAGAATACAACGTATGGTGGAAAGCATACCAACCTCTAAAAATATAACACATTCTACTAAAGAAGATGCATTAGCGCTTATTCTAAACTTGGGTCTAACAAGGAATAAATGTGAAATATTAAGAAAAACTTTGACTGAAAAGAAATGGGGAAATTTGCCATCTACAAAGTCATTGAAGGCAACAAAGTATGCAATTTTGCCATCGGTGTCGAACATAAGCACGAGCGCCAGTATTGAGTTATCCAGTCTCCTCGAAAATAATGCTTCTAGGATAATTTCAACCTTTAGCAAAGAAGACATATGTAAGTAAATGAGTTTGAAGATAAATATGATGAAACTATAAAAGAGGAAGCCCTTAAATTTGGAATTTCCCCACTTCATGCTCGCATTAGATTTATGGAGTATTGCTTGCATCTATCATATAATATAAAATATAGAAATATCAAAGGCAATGAAACTGTCTCCTCACGAAACAACAAAAATTTGAAAGAGACACAAAGAACTGAGAAGAAAGGGATACAAGATGAATTGAGAAAGCATGGGCTTATAATTGATAAGCCAATTAACGATTATGGTAGCTCGAATAATGGAAATACTGCTGGATGCTTTTCTGAGGATCCTGAGACTACATCCTTGATAACCGGCTTGGATAAAAAATTACTAAGGAACTTCAAAATAATACTGGCAACTATTAACAGTAAAAAGCAAATCAATGCAGAAAAATTTTAGGCTTTTGCTAATGAAACAAAAGTAATGATGAAAAAAATTAAATACATGATGATTGATGACGTTAACTGTGCATAAGGTATTATATCATGGAAAAGAAATCATTGAAACCAACATCCTACCTCTGCGAGAACTTACAGAAGAAGCTCAAGAATCAAGAAAGGAAAAGAGATGTAAAGCAGTACAGACTATTTAACAGTCGAAAGTGTTCAATATTAGCAGAAACTTATGATTTAATGCTTCACTTATTGTTATCCTCAGATCCAGTTTTACAAGCAATACGATTGAAATGGTTACCAAAGATAACTAAAGAAATAGAGAAAGGCAACAGTGAAGCAACTCAAATAAATAACCTCTTAGCTTCGATATTTCGGATTGTTTTTTTTAAATAATTGAAATAAATACATTGTAAAATTATGGTAATTAACATAGCTAAAACATTTAATTTTAAAATAAATATTTAACTTAGTGTTAAATTTTTTTTCTTAGTTATAGCCTAATATTAAATAGATTATCTATTGGTAAATAATAAAAAACAATACATAAAAATAAAACTTTTCCAATTTTTTATACAATACAGCATACTTTATAAGCACCTTTGCTTATTTTGTCTATTTACCTGGTACTGTGAAGTGTTATTTATTTTAACTACTAGCATAATCGGTAGCACCTCCCGATGCCGCTGTAAAATAATGCGCGAAAACCTTTTTTGAATCCATTAAAAATGTGTTTTGTTAAGTTCAGCGCATTCTATTTATATATTTTTGGAATTGCACCCTACAATCGGAATATCTCGAGATCAGTTAAATATATTGGAATTATTTTTTCAGGTGAAGTAAAAAGACTAATATAGAAGTTAAAAATGCCAATACAAAAAAAATAAAATAACTTAAATATATTTTTTTATTGTACAAAACAATATTTTTTACCAAATTTTGACTTTTTTCAGAAAATCTGCGCATATGTCCCCATTTATGAAAAAGCTCTCTAAAATCATAATCAAACATGTGGATAATAAAATTTTATAGTTAAAACTTTCAAAATCTACCATCACAACTTTTTATAAGCGCTTAAACACAAAAAATATTTTTAAAATTTGCGATTTTCGGACACTGCTGAATCTAGGGTACATGTTCAAAACACAAAATTTTTGGCTCTTACCACATTCTTAATAGGTTGTCTTTAGTGCTATGGGTTTAAAAGTACATGTGTTAAACAAAGTTTTTCACAAAATTGAAAATAATGAAGATACTTTTTCTTAAAAAAAAATGCCTTTTTTAGGAAAATTTTAAAATTTTGAATTCTTAGCCTTTTCCCGATTTCACAAATGCAGATATTAATAAGTTTTTTTTTACTAATTTTAATTAAAATTTTGTCAAAAATTTAATGCTGTCTTTAATTTAAAATCTAACAATATACTAAAAAGTTATTGGTGAAATAATAAAAAAAAGTTAAGGCAAAAAATTTTTGTTTGTATAAAGTCAAATATCTTCTAAGTTATGAGAGATCGAAAATATATCTGCGGACATTATTTCTTAAATATTTTGAGCTTAGCTTAAAAAGCTTTATCCCATAAAAATCGGATAATTTTTCTAAAAGTTACAAGAATCAGAATTTTTTTTGAGTCCAATGTGTAACTCCTGTCCAGCTTACGCCAGAAGGCTGCCAGGACATGTGCTATAAAGCCTAAAGCCTTTACTTTCATATAAACCTAAGCAGTAGTTTAGAAGTTCCAGATTTATTACCATTTATTTTGCAAAAGACCCCACTGTGGAGTGTTAAATAGAGTAGTTATGAACAAATACATATATTTATTTTCTACACAGATAAATTCAAGTGAACTAATTTAATTTACAGATATACCAATTGCATACGTTGTATAGTTTTACTGATACATAACTGTATAACCGACAACTAAACTTGAGATCACTTTAACTTTGACTGTGAGTTTTCTCAAGATTATCATTAACCTTATTATCACTTTAAGATCTTAAAAAGAATAAAATTTAAATCTGCAGCAAAAAATTTTCAATATCAAGTGGGTTTTAAAATATAGGAAATTAAAATAGGATTAGAAAAATTTGTTATTACCGGACTGCCAAGAAAGGTTATGTTTGTAAATTTCCTCGCATCTTCCAAACGCTTAAGGTTTCGTTATATTTGTTTAAAGGGTCTAAGTGTTTTCGCCAAATAGTTATACCTTAAAATTTTTTTACAAAACCTATCGAGTGATGCATAAAAATAAAGGAAATTAAAAGGAGATGACAAAAATATATATCCGCTTACTGAAATATTTTTTAGCAGCCCATAAATTTCTTGGGTGGTCTAATGTATGTATTGTAGTAAACAATGATTTAATTCTTTTACATACAAATCAGTGAATGTATTCATTGTTTTACGGGTCTGCATACAATAGCATTTGAAGGTATCATATGTGCAATGCATGTGCTTGGTAAACATACCGTGAGTTGTTGTTGTTTGTGGCGCACTTCAATATTTATGGGAAAATAATTTATTACTTTATATATATCAAGTGACATTTTGGTTTCCCATGAATGTTATAAATGTAAATATTTTTTTATATATATATAAAATAGAAATAAGATCACTCATTTTTACAATCTATATTCTTCACATAATTAGTATATAAGCGGAAATTATTTGTATGAAAATTCAATCAATAAACTGCTGTCAAAAGAGCTCCTCGTTGAGCTCTACTAAAATTCGCATATTTTTATTGGTTAATAGAAAGCATTCATCTGCTTTCTAGGCATTCAACTGCCTACAAACACTTTAGAGCCAGTGGCGTTAATTAGCGCCGGCACCATCGGGTAGGCAGGCAACTTTGTTTTGAAGATTTTCTGGCCTTACTGAAATAGAAGAACCTTTTGATATTTACAGTATACATTTATGTATTAAAATTAACTATCTATGTACGTAAATGAGAAATATGTAATTAATATTACTCGCAACCAGTGTTGCCAGTAGATTTCTAAAAAAAAAAAAAATAAAACCGACACATACTAAAAAAATTCAGATTTTTGCCTACACGTTGAAAAAATTTCCCCTACAAAAATTCCTACGCATTTTTGTCATTAAAATAGAAGAAAACCATTAGTTATAAAAAAATATACATGTTTATTAAAGCTGTGGTAAAAAAATAAGTAAAAATTTAAAAATAATAGCACAGACATATGTACTTTTATTAAATTCAATTAAAACCTTTTAAAAATTAATTTGAATAGTTCTTTTTAAATAAAATTTTAAAGGATAAATTCTATTTAGGTACAAACCGCGGTTATTTTAAAATTAACATACATATGTTATTTATGTAATTTTTTTTAGGAAGTTTGGCTTGTCAAATTTGATTTCAATTAAATTTGTAGGAAGTTTGATTTGTTAATTTTCATTGCAATACCACCTGGTATACGAATTCCCCTTGGCATATACATACAAACATATTAGTGTCGCCAACTTTTTAAACCACAAATATCTCTGGAAACATATTTTTGAACGATTTTAACGAAAAGAAAATTTTTTAACGCTTTTGATAAAGAAAATATTACTAAAAAACGTTATGTTTGCATTTATTTCATAAATAATGCGACATGACGAAAAAATCCCTATATTTTGGAGAATATAAAAAATCTATTAGAATTTCCCTACGCTTCTATTTTAGTATCAACAATGCCTACATGTAAGGATTTTCCCCTACTTCTGGCAACACTGCTCGTAACATCAATCGGCCTTATTACAAGTGGCAATCTGTATTCTTGGTTCTATTTTTTAGAAAGAAAAAAAACTTCAAAACAATTATAACATTTTTTAATTTTATTATATTTATACAGAAATGTCTCTACGTACTCCAAAAAATTAATTAATACCCTAGTAAAGATTAAGTTAACAGAGCTTATCATGCCAGATATTACCAAGCTCTCCCCTGCAAAGGCAAGTAACCACTACATTGCTGTTGATGTCCGTTGGATATAAAATTGTTTTGATTTCGATATGCCATGGCAAGGCTGTTAGAAACAATCACGTTATTACATGGCTGCGTCAACATCTGCGCATTACTTCCATTTATTGCTCCATTGTACGAAGCAAGAATTGAAGAAGATGTATCCGGAGAATGAGAACCTGTTGTTTCACTAATAAGATTAATATTACCCTGTACAGAGTTAGTTCCATTTGTAGTGTTGGACCCAGTATTATTAAGAGCACCAATTTGCTGTTGCGAATGTGGTTGAATCGAATTTCCCCCTGAGCAAGGTTTTCCATCTTTTACTAGGACAGGAACTGCTACTCGTCGTGGGGAGCTCGCGGGCTGTAAAAGAAAAAATAATTACTCTCTAAAAATACATTTATGTATGTGCCGTAGATATGCAATAATCAGGTCTGTCACAGAACTTATACGAAAGTGAAAATTTTTACATTTTTCAATTCGTACCGTTTTTGTCTTGCTTCTTCAGCTCTCATACATTTTCATAGAACCGAAAAAAAAATCAAAGCGTTGGTTTTTTGTTATTAAATATGGTATTTCTATGGTCCAGCTGCTTTGTAAACAAAAGAAAAGTAAATAAATATTTTGAAAATAAATTAAAAAACTTTTTTGAAACTAAAGGCCCAACTATAACATGCATTAGCTAGCATAAGCCAGATCAAGCAATTGTGCGGTTTCATTTAAAATGGATGTGGCAAACTATAATATACTTAAGTAAACTTTTCGTCAAGTTTTGTCGAATGTCATTTGCTTAAGCAAAGTGGCAAGGCGGATTGATACCAGTTGGTCTTGATTTGCAACTTATGATCACCTGATGTAAATTCGTGCCAAATTGAACGCACATTCCGTACGGAATCAACTATTTGTGTATTTTTTTTAAAGTCAAATAAACAGCAGAAAAAAATAAAAATTGCTTTTAAATATTTTTTTTATTATTTTTTGATTTCAAACTCAGAAAATAAAATACATATACACACATGTCCTTATTTATGTATATTCACTGTTGTACCTTTTAGTAGGCAAAACAAATAAAACATGTAATAAAGTGATAGATATAATTATTTGTTAATTTTTAACAGATAAGAGCATTCCAACAAGTAATTAGATTGAATTGCATTCATTTAGGAGTTATGAGAAGAATCAAAATCACATCAAAATTATGAACAATACCTAGAGGTGCAGCTATGGCTAAAGAATGCTTAAGTTCATGTAAGTATATTGTGGTCAACTGTAAGTCACATCTGAATTGCTTAAGCATTTGACAGGCTTATCAATCGATTCTGACATTATCTTAAGCGAGTGAACCGCACGCCATATCACAATTGTGGACAAGAAAATCACACACATGCTTATGCTCTTTCATTTAGTCGTCAATGAGAAAGCGACGAATGAAGTTGTGTGCACATGTACGAATTCCTTCCTGGTTTTTGGCTTAGTTTTTTTGAGCACACGGAACGAAATTAAAGTTCAAATTTAATAAATTTGTACAGCAAAAAAAGAAAAATAATTATAGAAGCTAATAGTGCGTTCAGAAATTAAAGAATTTTAACCTCAAATTACGAACGAAATCAAGAGTGTTCATTCTGTTCACTGAATGACATTTGAGTTGATTTCGCAATCATCTTATTCATTGCTGCAGACATTGAAGTACTTTTTCAGTTGAATAAGCTTTTTGTTACACTTATACAAATTTTTCTTGTAAAAATCGTCATAAATATAATAACTTTCAATCTTTTTTTAATGTCATATTGAATTAAAAATTTTTTATTTCTTTTATTTGTTGTTTCTTATAGTTGTAAATTTATTCATGTTTGAACAAAATAGTAGTTTTAGTACAAAAACAGCGTTGTATATTTAAATTTCTTGTTAATTTCATCGAAATTAAGTAAAATAACTTAATTTGGAACATGTCAAAATATATGGGAAATTACTTAATTTCAACTTGATTTCGACCGAAATCACGAAACTACTTAATTTGGCGACAGCCTGAATGGGCTATAAGAAATAAAATGCAATGCATTTTATGCTATGAAACATTTATAAATAATAGGGAAGATAGTTTAAAAAGACATTTTAATAGTTTTCACAGAGCTGTGGATAAATTTAATTTGGAATTTATACACCACATTTTCGAATGGATTATTAGATTTTTTACTTTTTTCTTAAGTTTTTATTAAATTGCTTGTTTACAAAAAATATTCAAACAATGAATAACCACAGCATGTATTTTAAATTTTTTTTTTCATATATTTATTTATTGTATCTTCAAAAATTAACTAACAATAAATAATCAAATCTTAAATCTATATATAATTATTAGGCCCGACCAGTGTCGGACATAAACTTAGTGATAGTTATAAATAATACATAAGTAGTGATAATCAAAAAAGAAAAAAAAAGATAAAAGTATTTTCCAGTAGTCCCATCTAGAGTGTTGAGAATAAGAGCCCTTGTGTCCCCTTTTTTTAAGCGGATATGTCCAGTAAAGTTCAAGATATTACGAGCGAGCGGATTAGGATGTGACACGAGTTTTGTTAAATATTTGCCTGCGTATTTTGCAATTTCTTCAGTCACTAGTGGCATATTTAAATCGCGATGTATTTTTGAATTTTTGATATACCATGGAGCTGATGTTATCAAACGCAAAATTTTGTTTTGCCTTCGTTGGATTTTCTCAACATTTGAAGCTGAAGCAGTGCCCCATAGCTGAATTCCATAGCACCATATTGGCTTCAAAAGCGACTTGTATATCAAAAGTTTGCAGTCTATGCTGAGTGTTGAATTTCTGCCAATTAACCAATATATTTGAGTTAATTTAAGTTTCATTTGAGTTAACCTAGAGTCAATATGATATTTCCATGTAAGCCTTCGATCAAGGTGTATGCCAAGGTATTTCACTTGAGAATGTTGAGGAATACTTTGATTGTTAATTCGAATAGGAGAGCAAGTATCTCTTCTTAGGGTAAACGTTATGTGGACACACTTTTGTTCATTTACTTTAATTCTCCATAAGTTCAACCATATTTCAAGCTGGGTAATGTGTTCTTGGAGATTGCGGGATGCCTCATCAGGGTTTTTGTGTATACTCATACAGGCTGTATCATCGGCAAATGTAGAAGTTAGGATTTTATTGCTCAGAGGCATATCACAAGTATATATTAGATACAAGACTGGCCCCAGAATACTGCCCTGTGGCGCACCGGAAGATATAGATTTGGGCACACTCGTGAACTCTCCTTCCACAACATTGAACTTCCTATCAATAATATAATTTTCCAAAAGCTTTTGTTTGTTTATTGGTAGGTATGTCTTCAATTTTAAAACTAGGCTTTCGTGCCATGCTTTATCAAATGCCTGAGAAACATCAATAAAGAGAGCAGAACAATACTTCTTTTCTTCAAATGTTCTTCTTACAACTTGGACCAATCTATGCGTTTGTTCAATGGTGCTATGCTTACTTCTAAAACCAAATTGATGGTCCGGGATGCACCCATTATCAGCTAAAATTTTGGACAATTTAGTCATGAGCAGCTTTTCGAAAAGCTTTGAGATTGTTGATAGTAAGCTTATAGGCCTATATGACTCAGCCTTAGTAGAATCTTTTCCCGGCTTTGGAATCATTTTGATCTTCGCAAGTTTCCAGTTATTTGGAAAATACTGCATTCGTAAAATAGCATTAAAAATAAAATTCTTATTGCAATATGAGGTAAGTTCATCAGCATCTTGTTACCAATGCCATCAATACCTGGAGCTTTCTTCATGTCGATTTCAGCAATTATTTTTTGTAGTTCACGCAGCTTAAACCTTAAGGGTACCCCCTCGTCCCTTAAGGTTTAAGCTACACTCGGTAAATCGACAGCACCCGTACATGAATTGGGAGTAAATACAGATTTTAAATGCTCAGAAAATAAATTACCTTTCTCACTATCGCTTCTGGCCCAGCCTCCATAAAGAGTAATTAGATGCTGACGTTACAACAAGACCTTCTAAATACTTTTCCAGTAATGCAGTTTTTTCCGACGATAGCAGCTCTTTGAGTCGTTTAGTTCATTCTTTAAGTCTGATTTTATTTAGGAGTGATCTGTGTTGTTGCCATTCTCTTCTAGCTCTCCTTTTTCACATAGAAGACGTTCAATTTCCGTAGAATAAATTCTATTATAGCCAGTCTTCGGATAGGAGGTAGTGGCATGTTCAGCAGCCTGTTTCATATTTTCGTTAAGATTGGCAATGTTAAATTCAATATCATCAGATGATCTTAGCTGAATGTTTTCTACGCAGTGACTACTAAGATATTTTTTGAATCCTAGCCAGTTGACCCCATCAATCATTTTCACATATGAGATAGTTAAATCACTCCTTAGTGGGTTGAAAATTGTAACTATTGTGGGAGAGTGATCGGAGGACAGATCTATAGAGGCCTCTACGTGAATTAAGTCTCTATGAATATTTTTCGTAACGCCAAAATCTATAACATTTGGAATTTTTCTTACGTCAGTAGGCCAGTAAGTAGGCTCCCCGCTCGAAATGACATCTAAGCAAATTTTTGAAATTGTATTAAACAGCGCTAGACCAACAAGACGCGAGCCCCAGTACGTATGTTTTGCATTGTAGTCACCAGCTGCCAGGAAACAAGATCCAAGCGATTTGTAGAACTTCTCATACTGATCTTCGGTAACTGACAATCTGGGAGGTGAGTAGTTGATGATATTACGAAATTCGCACAAAAATTGTCTACGAAAATATTCGTTGCTTGAATATATTCTTCAGTAACGTTGTCAAGGACATAGTGCTTGAGTCTTGACTTAATTAGAATTGCTGATCCACCGCATGCATAAAGTTTTTTATAGTTAGCACCAGATTCTCAATAGTAGCTTCAAGGCGACTAAAGTAAAAGCTTGAGTTTGCAATCGTTGAATTATTTGGTGGTGGAACATTTTGTGTGCGAATAGAACTAGTCTTAGCAGCATCAGCATACGATACTCGTGAAGTAACTGGTTGGCTCATTTGAGCAAAAGTGTGGGAGTTCGCGTTTACTGGTTGAGCTGGAGTTAATTTGGGTTTTTGACCCATAGCCTGTTTAACGAAAGAATATACAGGGCATTCTCTGTAGTTAGCGGTGTGATTACCTCCACAATTACTGCATTTTTTTTCTGCTTGACCTTTTGGCTTAGTACAGCTAGCAGTACCATGCAATTCACCGCAGATAACACAAACTGTAGGTATTTTGCAGTAAGTTTTTGTATGGCCATATTCTTGGCAATTATGGCACTGTACGGGACCTGAACGCTTACGTGGCTCTTCAGCTCTGATTTTTCGGTGTAAGAGATATAAATTGGATGGGTTTAATTTGTTTTCAATTTTATGTCATTCGGCTCCAGTTCAACCCGAAATAGGGGTTGTGGGACCTTTTCTCTGTTAATTATGTTGGTAACATTTTTTTACCTTAAATCCTTGGTCGACAAGTGCACATTTTACTTCTTCGGCCTCAACATATGAATCTATGCCCTTTAATACTATCTGTAGGCCTTTAGCACTCTTAAGTTGGTATGTGTAAAAATTTGTTTTATTTTTTTCGAATTCACTAACAATTTTTCGGAAATCTTTTTCATCATATATTTGGATTTTAGTTTCATGAATATTACCTCATTTAATTAGAATGATGTGAAAAGTATTTTCACCAATGGTCGACAGTAGTTTTTTTAGAAGCGCGTTAGAATTTTTTTCTCTCAGATAAATAGGTGATGGCTTAAAAGACTTTTGCGATGATGTAGCGGGCTTGTCGTTTTTGTCTTGCAATAATGAAAAACGATTTTGACGATTGGTAGAAGATGCGCTGTTATCCCTAGACATCTTTGGAGCTGATGAAATTTTAGAAGAATTTGGGCTTCGCCCACGCTTTACCACGGTTATATACATGTCCATTCCGACTTGGACCTTGGGCTTAGTGCTACTGTTATCTGTAGTGATAACTTTGTTAAGTGATGTATACGAGCCCGAAGGGGATGATATCACTGACTTATATGAAGAAGTACTAGGCAATTGTAATGTTAACGAATCACTAGTTGACATTGGACAAAGCGAAGTTGATCGCTGACGAAAAAGTGGCTTTGCCGTTAGAAAAAGACTATCAGATTTTTTATTTTTATTGTTAAAATTAAGAGCTTCAGAACTCACAGTAAAATATGCATTTCTGCCGTTTGAACTCACTTCACAATTTTTTGTTTTTGAGGTACTCATGTAGAGTATTTCTCAAGGGCACTTTGTTTGCGGTTTTTGTTTGTTTTTGTTTTTTTGTTTCTTGCTATGTAAAAAAAATATCAGCAATATTTGCTTTGCTTATTTATCAAAGTTAATATGTATTACGGTTATTATGTATTACGAATATTTTTTGTATGATATTTTGTTTGTTTAATATTTATATGGAAAAAAAAAACTCCGCTAAGACGTCTGTTCACTATGAAGGTTCAGCGAGAACTCGGATGTATTTTAAATAACAAAACTTTTCTTCAAGTGTAACTTTATTTTACTCTCATTTTTCCCACCAATACCAACATACTTTATTTTGCGGATCACTGGCTTAATTCATCTTATGCATGTTATAGTTGGAGAAAGATAAAAATTACGACCAAAACAAAATTACAAATTAAACAAACATTACAAAAATATACAAACATTTTGTTGGTAGAAACAATAATTGTCAGAAACAGATGTCTTGTTTTTAAAAATAACAATCACAGGCTAACTAAAGTACAATTTCAGACGCCACAAAACATACGAAGTGTCACGCGACGGAAGATATACATACATATACATATGTATATATACATACATATACATATCCATATACATATACATATACATATACATATACATATACATATCCATATACATATACATATACATATACATATACATATACATATACATATACATATACATATACATATACATATACATATACATATACATATACATATACATATACATATACATATACATATACATATACTTATACATATACATATACATATACATATACATATACATATACATATACATATACATATACATATACATATACATATACATATACATATACATATACATATACATATACATATACATATACATATACATATACATATACATATACATATACATATACATATACATATACATATACATATACATATACATATACATATACATATACATATACATATACATATACATATACATATACATATACATATACATATACATATACATATACATATACATATACATATACATATACATATACATATACATATACATATACATATACATATACATATACATATACATATACATATACATATACATATACATATACATATACATATACATATACATATACATATACATATACATATACATATACATATACATATACATATACATATACATATACATATACATATACATATACATATACATATACATATACATATACATATACATATACATATACATATACATATACATATACATATACATATACATATACATATACATATACATATACATATACATATACATATACATATACATATACATATACATATACATATACATATACATATACATATACATATACATATACATATACATATACATATACATATACATATACATATACATATACATATACATATACATATACATATACATATACATATACATATACATATACATATACATATACATATACATATACATATACATATACATATACATATACATATACATATACATATACATATACATATACATATACATATACATATACATATACATATACATATACATATACATATACATATACATATACATATACATATACATATACATATACATATACATATACATATACATATACATATACATATACATATACATATACATATACATATACATATACATATACATATACATATACATATACATATACATATACATATACATATACATATACATATACATATACATATACATATACATATACATATACATATACATATACATATACATATACATATACATATACATATACATATACATATACATATACATATACATATACATATACATATACATATACATATACATATACATATACATATACATATACATATACATATACATATACATATACATATACATATACATATACATATACATATACATATACATATACATATACATATACATATACATATACATATACATATACATATACATATACATATACATATACATATACATATACATATACATATACATATACATATACATATACATATACATATACATATACATATACATATACATATACATATACATATACATATACATATACATATACATATACATATACATATACATATACATATACATATACATATACATATACATATACATATACATATACATATACATATACATATACATATACATATACATATACATATACATATACATATACATATACATATACATATACATATACATATACATATACATATACATATACATATACATATACATATACATATACATATACATATACATATACATATACATATACATATACATATACATATACATATACATATACATATACATATACATATACATATACATATACATATACATATACATATACATATACATATACATATACATATACATATACATATACATATACATATACATATACATATACATATACATATACATATACATATACATATACATATACATATACATATACATATACATATACATATACATATACATATAAATATACATATACATATAAATATACATATACATATAAATATACATATACATATAAATATACATATACATATACATATTAGACTGGTAGCATCTTGTATGGGATTTTTTTTTGAAATTTGATTGTGTGCGCTGCTTAAAATATGCGGTTTGGTGTAAGAAATCATTTCCTAATTTTTCAGCTCAATCCGACGGTGTCTAGTCGTGCCTAGTGGGGCCCCAAGTACGCGATATTATAAAAAAAGATCTATTTAATCAGATATTTATAGTTATATTGAATAATATGCTTGAAATATAAATTTAATTTATTAATGATTTTGAAAGTTAATATAATGATGAAAAATTTATATATTTATTTGATTAATTTTATTGAGTTGATTAATTTATAAGAGAAGATTTGTTGTTAGAAGGATATAAATGACGATAGTGTTCAACAACTGTACTGCTTATCTTTCTCATCGTATGTTAACGATTTATTGTTATCCGTGTTGAGTTTAATTGCTCTTTCTGCTGCATCATTCACAACGTTCAAATATTGCAGAGAGCTTTTCCAGCGCAATAATCATCCCTCTGCTGCCATTGAGAAGGTTCCGATTCTAAAATATTTGGATCTATGGCCAATCGTGTCAGTGGAGAAACGAAGTCTGATATATCTCTAGACGCGTAAGAGATAATTTCATCCATATTGACAACATTCCTTTTCGAACTTTTTTCATTATTTCCGTGTATGTCATTGCCGATGTCGAGTTTTTTTACCATCATCTTTTCCAACGGCACGCTTTCATCAAAAAATGCAAGGCCAACAGTTTCTTCTGACAAATACCACAAATGGTTTCTTATTTTTTGCAATAATGCGGTTGAAACTTCTTTATCAAAATAAGATACAACGTTTTGAATGAAATCAAGATCCAGTTTTGGCGCTTCTATAGCATTCACACATCGGAACCAATAAGGAACATATATGATAGTCAAAAATAAGCAAATGCTCCGAAGACTTTTCAATTCCGCTGCTGTCAGTTTGAACTGTTCACGAAATAGAAATATTTTGTAACAATAAATGCACTTTGACATGAATCGTGCATGCGATGTTGCACCAGGCAAACGAAATTGTGAAAAATCTGGTACCCGCTCCCCAATAGAATGGAGTGTTAACTGAAGCAACTCTTTATAATCTGCACGCACGTAATGGAATTTTAACGAATTTATAAAAAAAATTCTTCAAATAATTTACGTGCGATGTTGTTAAAATTCGTACCACTTCTTCGTCAAAAATTCCACTCTTGAAGGTGCTAGCTTCAATGTGTTTCTAATACTTGGCAAATCTGTTGAAGAGAAGAACTTCTGTCACGGATGTTTTCCCAAAATTCATTTCAAATACAGATTTGACCAACAATTCACTTATATGGTGGCGACATGGAAGAAAAAGTAGTTTTCGTCCTAATTTTTGTTCGAGCAAAAGACACTAAACCATCAAGTGACCATTGTTGCAAAAAATTTTAGGTGACGTCTGCTATATTTATCCCAGAAGAATTTTATATTTTCGGTATGCCGAGCAGTTTTTCCATACGTTCACTTGTCACAACTAGAGCCAGTCGATCTTCTTTTCTGTACCCTTTATTTCTGCAAGGAGTTTCCCATCCCAATGAAGGACAAATACTTCAGGAATCTGCAATAAACAGTTTTAAAATAATATACATATAAAGCCTAATATTAAATCAACTATGATACTTATATTGAATTCATCGATAATCTGCTTAGCTTGTCTTCTACGATATTCTCTTCGCATTAAATGAAGCGTGGTACGATTTAATACAAGATTTTCGAAATTGATAGGTGTAGCAGCAGCGAAAACATCTTTATTCACAATTGCGTTAGCTGTTGCAGCAACAATATGCATAGCATCTCTTGTCGAAAGCTTGCATTTGTCCATGCTTGCTAGCATTCCGTCGTCAATAAAATTAACAGTAACGTATAATTTCGTTTGTGATACATCTTTTTCTTGGATTTCATTTACATTGTCTGAGACGTTCTCGGAGTCCGGTGAATCATTTATTATTTAATGCACCTAATTTATTCATAAGAGAACGGTTTTTATAAAATCTATATAAATATAATAGCTTGTGAGTTAAATACCTTGAGCTTTATGTTTTTCAACACGCTTTTTTTTCTTCTTCCAATAGTTTATCTTTACGTTTTTGTTTTTGCGTTAAAATTCTATCAACACCATACATTGTACTTGGGCGACCTCTCTTCCTCTGAAGCACTAGAAAATCTTTGTCTTCCTGTATTTTCATTATCTCTAGAGCATTTGGAGCTGCAACATCAGATATAAAATTTTCTATCTCGTCTCGAAAATCTTGTTCTTGTTTGCGGTATTTTCCATATGGGGTTTGACAATTTTTCTGAATATGTCTCCAGTTTTCATAAATTTTCCTCAATTTCCGCACACAATTAATTTCATGTAAAGTAGGAATTTTTGCCTTGTTCCAAAATTCGAGTGTAACGCCAATAGTATATTTAATACTCTTTATCACTGTCATATTTTCTACTCGAATTTTGTAAAAAAAATATTTGAAGCACTTGCTTTATTGATGGTAGTTTGGCTCCTAAAATATTAATTGCATATTTTCCTACTAGAAAAATATCTTCATCAGAGCGTAGGTTTATTTTTCGTACCACTTTTGAACTCATATTGCTAACGGGATCAATTCACTATATTTTTTATTTACTTAACGATTGATTATTAATTTGCACTTCTTGCTACGTTAACGACTAGAAGATTTGTGAATAAAATAGCAAACATAAATGAAGACTGATGCTCAGTCGCAGCACATATCGTTCCACGAAAAAAAACCGTTATCTGTATGCAAAACGTCAGCTTCAAATCAGTGTAAATGATTTGTGATGTATAAAAAAATGCTTACAGACAATATGAAGTGCGTGTGTGACTACCGTTGTTTTACTTAGATTGTTAGTGGTACATTTTAAAGGTTTGATAATTATTTCGTTTGTTGAATAATTTTTCATGAAATAAAATATTACTATAAAACTCAAGTCGAAGAAATTTCGCCTGAATAACATAAACGGAATTAAACAAACAAGTAAACGACGAAGAAGTAAAGTAGTTGGCAAGCAGAGTAGAAGATCGCTGTACACTGACGATAAGACAACCGACGTTTTTGATGTCCTTTTAATTAGATACATATTTGAACAAATAAATTTGAATAAATAAATTCTAGTTAAAATCTTTCGTTCGTATCATGCTAAAATATTAAATAGCAAATACTTTAATCTATTTATACAAATATAATTTCTTAGTATGTCTAGATGTTTGTATGTATGTATGTCCTATTCTTTCCGCAACTTTCTGAAGCCATCTGATAACATAGGAAGCTGAAATTTGGCATACTTAAAGTACTTTCTCTGCGGAAGATCGTAACAAAGCCAGATTTTTGATTTTCGGTCTATGGGACTAGCTTTTCAACTAGAATCTGATTGATTAGATGTTTTTTTTATAATATGGGGAACTTTGGGCCCCACTAGGCACCGTCGGATTGAGCTGAAAAATTAGGACATGATTTCTTACACCAAACCTCATATTTTAAGCAGCGCACACAATCAAATTTAAAAAAAAATTGCGACCAGTCTAATACATATACATATCCATATACATATTGTAATAGTATTAATAAAACACGGAATTAATATATTCTCAAATTCAGGTTTATTTAAAGTTATAAATAAAAGAAATATATTTGGTACGATAAGTTTAACTTGCTGATCCTCAAACCCGTGGCTTTTTTCTTCTTTTCATGTGTTCATGTAATAATGATGCCACACTGTACATATTATGACATCCCCATTGTTTTACAAAATTAGTAGACCTCGTAGTCTTCCAAATGTTTCGGTGGTTAATTCTCCCTTCGAGCTCGTAGTTGGCGATTATTGAGTTGATGTTGCGAACTCTCTTCCTCTGTTGCCTGGGTTTTGGGTTGCATTTCGTACTGTTTGTTTTCGATACTGGATTCATATTCAGAGTCTGTAGTCAAATCCGATATTTTTTTCTCTTTTACTATATTACTGCGTTCGGTTTCATTATATGGATCGTATTATGTCTGTATTTTGCTTTGTCCGAGCCAACTATATATGATCGATCAGTGATTCTTCAATCAATTACACCCTTCGTCCATTTTTCGTTTGGACTCTTTTTGAAACATACGCGATCGCCTTCTTTTATGTTGTTCTCCTTGCGTATTCTGCGGTCGAAGTATTTTTTGTTGTATGCACGTTGTTGTTAAATTTTTTTTGGCACGTTCCATACAATTTCTTGCTTTAAGTTCAGAGATGGGAGATTACACCTTAGCCATCTGCAAAACAGCCGTTTAGCAGGGCTGGAGCTAATTTTATTTGGAGTATTTCTCCAAATAAGTAGAGCTTTGTAAAAATCCGTGTTCATGCCATGGATTTTTTTAAAAGATGTTTTGCAACCTTGACGGCTGCCTCTGCTTTGCCATTGCCTTGCTGGTGGTGGGGACTGGATGTTTCATGGTTGAACTCCCACTCCTTGGCGAACGTCTTGAATTCTGTATTCATAAAGTTGGTTCCATTATCTGTAATCACTTTTGCAGGTATACCGTACATACTGAAGTTTTTTCTGCATATGCCTATAGTTGTTTTTGCTGCTAAGTTCACCAGTTTATCAATTTCAAAAAAATCGTAGTAGTAATGTACTGTTATTAGATAATGTTGATGTTTCCCATTTACATATAGTTCGCACACGTCCATAGATATGATTTCAAAAGGTGTTGACGGAATTTCTGATATGATCATGGCTTGTTTTTGCTGTTTTCTTGCATATGTTTTGCATACGTCACATCTTTGTATCATTTGTTTTACCTCTTCTGTTATTCCACACCAATATACTTTCTCTCGTGCAATTCTTAAAGTTAATTCTATACCCAAATGTGGTTGGTGTAATCGGCTTAAAATTTCTTGTCGCATTTTTTGTGGTATTATCAATCTGTTTCCCTTTAAAACCAGGTTATCTTTAATGACAAGTTCGTTTTTCATGTTCCAATATTGTCTTATATTTTCGTTTACGTTGCTTCTGTTCTTAGGCCAACCCTGTCTTATTGTTGCTATTAGAGTCTGCATGACAATATGGTTGATCGTTGCATGTTTTATTTTTCTAATTGTTGTTGAGCTTATGTTTATATCTTCTATTTCGTTACTGTAATCTAGTTGCTCCAATTCTTTTTCGATCTTATATATATCGACTAAGTTCTCTAAGTGACTGGGCGCTCTGAATAAAGTATCGGCAATATGCATTTCACTCCCCTTTTTATACTTTATGATGAAGTTATATCGCTGTAACGCTAGAATCATGGATTGTAGTATTTTCGGCGTTTTGAGCAAGGGTTTCTTAAATATGTTTATTAGAGGTGAGTGATCTGTCTCTATAATAACTTTTTTTCGTCCACAAATGTACTGGTCGAATCTCTTACATGCATATAGTACTGCCAGCATTTGTTTTTAAATTTGGGCATAGTTGCTTTGTGTTGGTGTTAGTGTCTTTGAAGCGTAGATTATTGGGTGATTATCTTGTAACAAGAAATGCTCCCTCTTGTTCTTTTCCCCATTCGAAACTTGCTTTTACATGTGTTATTCTTCTTAGGGGTTCGGTAGTTTCCGACGTATTTGGTAAAAATTTACCCATATATGTTATAAGACCCAAAAATCGCAAAGTGTGCTTTTTATCTGTGGGCGTCGGCATGTTCGATATTGCTTCGATTTTTTCCGGGTCTGGCTTTACACCCTTTCCGGTAAGTATATGTCCAAAGAATTTCACTTTTTCTTGACATATCTTTATTTTCATTTTATTAATTTTAAAATTTTTATCACGTAGACGCTGTAATAAACAATCTAAGTTTTTTTTATGGTTCTCAATTGTCTCATCTTTTATATCACCCTTTCCGAAGAGTAAATATCATCTGCAATGCAAACTCCGCCTTTCCAGTCCGGATATTACCTGGTTTTGTCGCATTTGGAAAATCTCCATTGCTGGCTTTATTCCAAATGGTATACGGTTAAATCTGTATTTTCCAAAAGGTGTCCAGAAGGATGTCAGTTTGCTGCTTTTTTCATTTAATTGTAGCTGCCAAAATCCATGCTTGGCATTTAATATGGAAAATATCTTGGCATCTGACAATTCGGTAAGAATTTCTTCCACGGGCGGAAGTTGGTACTTTACGTCTTTTAAAGCTTCATTTAATAGTCGCGGGTCGATACAAACTCTTATCTTATTGTTTTTCTTTACTATGACAATATTGCTTGTCCAATCTGTATACTCGCATTCTTTTGTTATTACGTTCATATTTTCCATTTCTTTTAGTGTATCTTTCAGCTGTTCACGTAGCGATATTGGTATTCTTCTCG